>JAVJGI010000065.1:51348287-51420787 GCA_035590275.1 Ibycter americanus
ATATTTCTAATAAAAAAACCCAAATCCTTCAGTTCTTCCTTTTGTTACTTGGGGCATCCTTTTTTAGCTCCTGACAATTCTGGCTTTCCTAACTGAATTTATAAAGACAAGCAGAGAAAGAGATGAGCGTTGCTTGTTCCCTTGCCCTCTGGTCACGGCTGCTGACTACCCCAAATGCTTGTCAGGAAGTTTCTTTAAAACTACCCATAATAATAAGAAAAAACGTTGTGATCCCAAACTGTAGACGCTCTATATTTTTTCCATAAATTTCTTTTAGCTATTTCAGGCTCCATGCTGTCAGCTGTAGCCTTTTTGTTTTTTCTGGTCATCAGTTAAGTACTGAGGTCGATGTAACATATGAAATTACTCATTTGTCAAACCCCTTTATTCTGGAGCCATGGAAGCAGATGCCCCAGGTGTTTCTGGAGCAGGGCAGTGTGTGTTTTGTCCTCACTGGGGCTTCTTGTAGCTTCACCTGGGTGACTGCAGGAGCTGCTCTCGCTTGGCTTTTGCTATCAGCTCAGGGCATCTTGGTAAATGGGTGCAAGCGCTCTCCTTTCCATACATTTGCCATCACACTCTCCCTGAAAAGGGCTTTTGTTGAGCTGTCAAAATACATCTTGTCAGGCGCCAGATGCTGGTGTCACAGCCACAAGGCTACCAGGTGGGGATGAAAGCGTCTGGGTGCCGCTCGCCCTGCCATGGTGGCCCAGGTATATGACACCCCTCAGAAGGCTTCAAAGGGCACAAATAACAGTGCCGACATGATTGGGGGGTACTTTTTCCCCTCTGTATACCTCTGCTGAGAACAGAAAACACTCGTGTTTTCTTGGCAGCTTCTCGCAGTGCTTCCAGGACCCGCTCACCTTGTTTTCTCCCGCAAGCAGAGTGTCCTTGGTACTTGGCTTCCCAAGCAATGCATAGAAGACATCCACATATTCCCTACATCATTTTTCTCTTTAGTGGATATTAGCAGATGTGCTTCCAGCAGACTGGCTAAGCATAAACAGGCTTTTAGACTGACAGGTTCATGAACCAGGGGCCCCGCTGGCACACGTGCTTCTGTACCCTGCTCTCCTCACCAGCCTTGCCGTGCCCCAGCCCTCCGCACCGCTCCTGCTCTGCACCGAGTACGCTGCCGAAGTTGGAGATACTCAAAATATCCCTCTCCCAAGGGCTGCTTCTGATTGATTCCCCCTCGCCCCCCCCCGCCCCTCTTTTTTTTCCTCCTTGCTGCCCACTAACTGATGTCTATAAGTGCTTGTGCTGCAGCGCCGTTGCTGAGGCTCACTTGCTGCTCCCAGATAAGCACGCTAATCCTTTGTCTTGTGCGGTGGGATAAGACACCAACCCATACAGCAGCACCACAGCATTGTTTTGAGTTGCTTTTTCAGAGCTTTTTTCAGAGCTTTCAGAGCAATGGGTCTTGGCCCATTGCCCCTGCTAGCCTGCTCCCTTAATGGATTAGCTGGACTTCAAGGAAAATCCTCCTTTAACAATAGCAAAGAATTGTGTGGTTCTTGGTCTACCTAAGGAGAGGTGCCAACAGTATTTTCAGCTACAAGCGAATTTGCTCAGCCTTTTTGATCCGATTTCTCTCTACTTGATTTTGATATCTCTACAAAAGCCATTGCAGATGGGAAAGGAGAAAAAAAACCCCAACCCCAACTAAGCCACCCTCTGTTTTTGTTCATTCAGTTTTCTTTCTAGCTTTCCCCTCTTTTCCTTCCCCCACTCCTTCAAACTGCTGAGGCGGCCTCATGGAAGAGAAACTAAATCGCTCCTCTCTTGCTTTGGGCTGTTTTTCATCACTTCTTCTGTGTGCTTCCTGACCCCAGAAAGCAGGCTTAAGTTGCTACATTCCTCCTCCTTCACCATAGCCAGAGACACAATTCCTCTAGTTTCAGCAGATATGCCAAAGGTACTCTGCTCTCCCTTGAGCATAACTTTAAATTTTGGCAAATACAAAGCTTGGACGTTTTCCAGGAAACTGTTTTTGTCTTGAAAAAGCCGGGGGTTTTGTAGAGAAAGTAATTTATTTGAGGTTGAAATGTTGTTTGAAACATCTCAGGTTTGATGGAACTCTTAGAAATTCAGGGTTTTCTTCATTTTTGAAGGGAGCTTTCACTGAGCTCCAGATGTTTTGCCATTGACCAGCAGCTCTGGAAATGGGTAGCCAGGCAGGGAAATTATTATTCCTCTCAGCCTTATCTATACCAGAAGGCATAAGCAGTGACACTGAAAAAATGTCATTAACCTGCGCTGTTGGTAACCTCGGAGGCTTCTTTTTGTCTGGAAACTTTTTTTGGGGAAAAATTTTCCGTGTGTTTGTGTGTGTGCACATGTCTGTGGGTGCACACGTGAACAAACCCATGTATATAAAGCTGGAAATCCTGCTGCCTGTGGTCAGCTTTAGAGTTAACTAAAGCCCAGCTGTGCTACACAGTCAGGAGAATACAGCAGGGCTAACACACATAAAAGCAGACACGAGATCCTTCATGTCTCAGACCAAGCAGCAGGCATGCTTTAGGTCTTTCAAAAAATACTGAATTGATGTGAAAATCGTTGATGGTGAAAATACGGGGAATTTCTGCCACCTGTCCTTTGCATCCATCTTGTATCCTCAAGTCAGCTCATCACCTATTCTTCCCAAGCTTCCAGCTGCTTGGCATTTCTTGTGTAAAATAATTCATGATTATAGGGAATGGAGATATCAGCTTAGGGATAGTAGTGCCTGGTCTTGGGCTTTTGTATACATGTACTTGTGTGCATTCAGTCTTCAGTAGCACTGTGAAAAGGAAAAAAAAGACAAATGATACGAAGAAATATCAGGAAAGATAAAAAGCACTGTGTTGTTAACATATAAAGCTATATAGAGAGTTTATAGAATACATACACCTGCAGTCCTTCCATGTAGGTATAGAAAGAGGCTGCAAGGAGGGTCAAGGGTGTGGGGTGGCTTCTGGTGTGGGGAACAAGGGCACGAGGCAATGTGAGGACTAAACGTTGGGAGTGTGGGCCAAAAGTTATCAGGGCAGGACAGTTTGTTACTCAAATCTCTGGGAACTGAGAGCACAGCCACAGGAAACATTACTCCCTGCTCCAGCTCTTGCAGCCCTCCCGCAGCGCTGACTCTGGGCTGCAGGCAGGGACAGGCGCTGAGATGGATGGACCTTTGATCCAGTCCAGGATGGCTGGTCACATGCGATCCCTTGTGCAATCGTGTTTAATTCTGTGTGCTTTATTTCCAAATAAATGACCAAATGGCAGTAAATAAGAACACAAGAGGAAAAAAGGGTGTATATCAGGACAGTATTTCAAGTATTGATCTTTCTAGACCTTAGAAATGCACGTGGTGTGACAGTTTATCCTGGAAATGCCCATTCCCTGCGCTTGGTGCCCCAGTGAGGTCCCATGTGTTGCTTCCTTCACTGTCAGGGTAAGCTGGGAAGAAGCTGCTGGTTCGTCCCTGATTTTGGAGCTTGTAGCACATACTGGAAAAGCTGCTGAGGGGCTGACCAGAAAAATCTGCTTCGGCTGGCTGGGCCCAAGCACATAGTCCCCTCATTCTGCTTTGAGAATGATGTGCCCAAGCTGTATCTCAGCCCTGGATGGTGGCTCTGCCTTGACAGCCTGAGCGCTCTGGGTTTGGCTCATTTTGTGTGACCATCCAAAAACTATAGCACAGGGAAACTGGACAGGGACTGGTTCAGTGTGTAGCTGAGCTTTTGGTGTTCCGTGAAATGCTTTGGGTTCAATGAGTGGCTGTTTCCCTGGAAAACAGTTCCACCAAAAAGCACCCAGCATCCTCTAATTGTACACCAAGGATAAAGTTCAGGGTAAGTTCTTACTTAAATTATGTGAATGTAATTATACTATAATGAGTTGAAATACTGGTGACAATTGTTACTCTATTGCACGCTGTGCCTCAACACCAAGTCCCTAACTTGTGTCTGAATGCGTGAGGTTATTTCAAGGTGCAGAAGCTCAGTCACAGCCCCCATCTGCAGAATGCACTGGACAGAGTTCATCAAGACAACGGTGTCAAATTGGAAAGATGAGACTCAGGCCATAGGACTGTGTTGGAAGGTAGCGCACATATATATCACAATTACACTTTTCCGAGACTGGAAATGCTGGGTAATTGTCTTTCCCTGCCAGTGTGCTCAGGGCGCTTTGCAACAATAAATTTCACCAGGAGTGCTAAAAAACAGAAAGCACAATAACATGAAACCTGCTGCTCCGAAAATGCAAGCAAACGAAGCATTCATAGAAAAACTGGGGTCAGTGTGTGCAGGATGGTGGAGCCCAGGGCACTGCTCTGAGACTGGAGCTCTCGGCATTTGGTACCAATGGGGTGGGGAGGCGATGGCGACCCGTGATGGTGACCCGCACTGCTCTGGACCACTGCCTGCGATGCTTCTGTAAAGCAAGAAAGCTCAGGGCCAAGCACTGATTGAGAGGACGGACAAGGTTCTCTTTGCAGCCAAGACAAAATTGTGTGCCAATCAAAAACGTGATAGGCAGGCTGTTGTTGACCTCTAGGGAGTATCAGAGGACAAATATCCTTGAAAAGAATTCAAAATATAATCTCCAGGGAAGCCAAGCTAACATCGCTGGAAGTGCTGCGGCACTGGCTGCTGTACCATAATGCCAGGACCTCTGAGCATCCACACAGACCTCCTGTGGACAGACATCTATAATTTTGCGTCCTGTGTTTAGAGAACATCTTGCTGGCTAAGAAGCTTCATGGGATGAGATTTGACAGATTTGGTGCCTGGCTTATTGCAGGCGCTCCTTCTGGGGTCAGGGGCAAACCCACCTCCAGCCCTGCCTGGGAGAGGAGGACAGCAATGCTCCCCTCTCCTATCCTCTGTCCGGGCAGTGGGTGGTGAATGCAAATCCTTCCAGCAGGTGTCTGTAGCTGTTGTTTATGAGGCATGTCCTAGAGCAGGGTCTTGGTCTTACCGGGGCCTTAATAACAGCAAGATACAAAAAATAGTAAGAATATATTCAAAACCAGACAAGAGAGGGTAGTTGGATAGTTTGCAATGGCCATTAGATAGCTGATACTAGCTGTGTTTGCTCTATATGGTTTGGAGCCATCCATAATTAGAACATACTTTTTGTAACCCTATCTTACAGTAGATTTGATTTTTAGGAGGGAAAAATGTCACTAAATCACTATTATTCATGTGACAAATCCTGAAGGGTAAATTTTTTTTAAACACCACCTCTATCAGTCTCTCCCATGTCACCTAACTTTTATGCAATAACACTGTTCCCTTAGAGATACCGTATAAAATATCTCTCACTTCCCAATATTATTCATAGAATTCCCATTATAGAACATTGAAAACCCAGATTAGAAGAGTACAAGAATATTTTATGACCAGTTTGAAAATGCTGTTACTGCTGCAATAAATTAAGAAGTTAAATTACTCCCACATTGAGTATTGATATACTGTGCATGGCAGAAAAATTCCTTTGAAATATACTGTACAATACATATAGAGAAATTCCAGCCCCTTTGATGACTGCAATGTGACTGCCAGCGAAGTGGTTTGTGTGTATATGGGGGTGGGGGACTGGGTTGCCAAATCTGGTCTTTAAAGCAACGATCTGAGCAAGGGTAAGATCAGAAGAGTGAAATATTACATGGCTAATTGCTAATATTGGGATGTTGCATTTAATGGTTCTTCATTCTTCTCACATTCAGTCTTTGTGAACTGTACCTCTACAGACAGAATATATCACGGACCGGCAGACACAGTTTCCCATAATACGATTGCTCTTGCATATATCTGTGTGGACATTTATTTGTGGCCTTTACCTGACTACGGGAAGGCTGTGGACATGTGAAGTGTATCTGCCTCTTTTATCTTAGGTGGGTGGGGTTTTTTTTTGCTGAACAGTCATTCGAACTCAAATCTCTGACTGCCAAGGGAAAAGCAGGGAAAAAAAATTAGGAAAGTTGGATCCAGTCTGGCTGACAGGATTCAGTTGCTTTGCACTTTTAGATGCAAAGATGCTCAACTAATTAATTAAATAAACTTTTCAGCCATTTTTATAGTTGTTTGCATTATTAGAGTGATGTAAAGCCACCAGTATGTGCCAGACAATTTTGATGCAGTTATCTAGGAATTTACGTGCACAAATTGTCTTTTTTCTGCTTACAGAGCTTCAAATATGAAACATTGCAATGGGAACTATACTTATACAAAGGGGTTGTTACAACTTCAGGTAAGATCTGATCCTTCCTATTTATGTTCAGATGTTGTCTGCTGTGCACAAAAAGCAGCACTTTATTAAGCAAAATAATTGGAGACATTTGCCTGTTAGACTAAATTGGCAACCAAATCGCCTATTTTGCAAAATGTAACAAAAGAGCCCTCTTACACATTTTGCAAAGAAATCAAAACAGAGCTTCTGCGAAGCAGACAGCGTAAGGAGCTTATTTGGTTTTGCCAAGAACCTGGGAAATCCAGTAGTAAAGTTTACAATAATAATTATAGTGTATTTTGCTGATTGCAATATTCCAGCCCAAAAGTGACAATTTAACTAACTTGGCTGTGGAATCGAGTACCTACAAGTAATGTGATCTGTTTATTAACGATTGCTTTTTACGAGTGCGTCCTTTCCGAATTGCCTTGTTATTCCACAAACCGGAGGAACAGGCTTTCAGCAAGAGTCATTTATATAAAACGCAGCCGCAAGGGGTTATTTAAGAACAACACAAACAGCGATGCACCCGGGTGTGTGTTTTTAAAGGTTATTCTTGGAGGATTTTCTTTCCCAAGGAAAGCGAGGCAATGAAGGGTAGAAGCTGAGTAGCACGTTTTTCCCTAGCTGCCCTGAAAAATTCACTCAAAGATAAGCAGAAGCTTTCTGTAAACCCTGAAGCTTACACGTGCTTGTCGGACCCTTGACTTTTGCTCGGGAGTTGGTGGTTCTCAGATTAAGCTCAGCCAGGGATCTCCTCCCGCCCCGGCATAAAAAAAAATGCGGGAGGGGAGCTGATCCGCAGCCTAAGACAACAGGGCTGATGCCGCGCTGCCCAAAGTGACTTATCTTCATGTATAATCATGTAGCAAATCATGTATTCATTTGTATTATTAAATAAAGACTAACAGAGTTGTACACCCAGCAGAGCAGAAGGGATGCACAAAGGATCATGGGTTCCCGGCATTCCCCGCTCCCTCTTGGAAAGCCGCTGACTCACTCCCCGAGCAATCAGCGTTGTGTGCCATTACAAATGGGGTGGTTAATAGGCCTGCATCCATTATCATTAGTGCATCTCAGCACGCAGGTACATGATGGGTCCTGCCAGCGCATTTGCTCCAGCTCACTGAGCCAGGGGCCATGCTCCATTGCAAATGAGGATGAGGAACACCTGCTCCAGGGTTTTTCGGCAGACCGGAGTCATCCTTCACATCTCATGCAACACTTGTTCTGTCAGAATGCAATGCTGGCACCGGCCGGAGCGGTGGTGTGCCAGGCGTCCGACTAAAGATTATAGACTTCCCTGTGGTCTTCTGCTGAAGTTCAGCTTTGAATTTTTTCAAAGAAACCTTTTAAAAATTTATCATTTTCGTATTAGGCATTCAGTCATTATGTTAAGGGTTTAAAAATAAAGATGAAAAAAAAACTTTGCTTCAGAAATTAACTTTTTTTTTTTGGCAATTAGAATGGGAGCATGAAATATTTATTGAGTCTGATAATTTTATTCACAGTGCTGAGTGCTGGCTGTTTTGATATGTTTTCTGAGAGATTTTATTTTTGGAATATAAGCCTTGTGATTTTTCATTTGTTTATTTATTTATTTTTCCCAGGCCTTCTGCAACTGTTCACTATGTTTGTGGGATTTTCATTTTAATCGTCTGCACCGGATGACCCAAGTTGTGATATTAGACACTAACCAAAAGGGGGAAAATATGACAAAATGTTGCCATCTCAAGGCGTGTGTCTTTCCGTCCAGAAGCCTCTGCTCTGGCTGCCCTCCAGAGCCAGGACAAAGGCTTTCCTCATCGTACCCCAAAAGGCACAACGTTTGCTGCCAGTCCCCGGCTAGCTTGTTCTAGGCACAGGAAACCAAAATTGAGGGAGAAAAAAATGGCTGCAATTTAAAGAAGCAGCTCTTGAGGTTTGAAAATCACACTGAAGGACACAGCAAAGGTGGCAGCGTTGCAGCCTGATCTTCTGGTCTTCGTGTCCCGAGTAATAGGGATCTTATGGGCACCGCTGGTGACCAAAGCTGTTCAGTCCCCAAACCCACAGTCTAGAGGCAGAGGCTGGCACCCTGGGCTGCCCTGTCACCCATCCCGCGAGCAGGACCAGCTGGGGGGCACGTGCTGTCAGGCTCGGCCATGTCTCCCCACCCTGCTGGATCTCTCCCTTCTGGGAAAAGTTCCTCATGTCCTCCAGTCCTGTTTCCCTGATGGACAATGCATGACCTTCTTCTTGAAACAAGGCTTGGGCTGACTGGATTGGAAGGACAGTCACTGCCATATCGTGTGCTGCTGGCAACGATGCAACACTGACATGCACTTTTTGACTGGTGTCATCTTTGTCTCCCAAGGAAGCAGAAGGAATGGGAGTTGTCTCTTTCTCCATTCCCAAAATTGCAGGTGAGTGGACCTGACCCTGGACTTGCAATAGGGAGTTAACTAAGAAATTCCGGCTTGCTTTTCTTGCTTTGCTTTTTTCAAAAGGGTAATTCCTGCTCCCCTCCCCCGTCCTCCCTTCCACACTGAAGAGGCTTTTAGTTCTTCTTTCAGAGCCTCCAAGCAAATGACAGCTACTTTATTTCAACAGGAAGCCTCTTCTGGTGGAATATAGGTTTTCCACAGTGACAAAATTATGCTGGAGGTTGTAGGTCTGCTGCTCTGCTTCTCTGCCAGGAAGGTGGAGTCCTCAGTCTGACCAGTAAATGTTTAAGGTTTGTACCTTGGGATCCAAAGTCTTGTCTCTGCTTTATGATCAGGCACTGCCAAAAAAATGACTCCCAGCATCCATCCTTTTAGTCATTATGAACTTTGACCTCAAATGAAATCTTGGGCTCTTGTTCCTCAAGGTGCTTCTTGATCTGTCTCAAGTTTCAGTTCCTTGGTCACTCCCATCAGAGGGAATCTGTCATTGTGCCTTATTTTGTGGTTTGTTTGTTTTTTTTTCTTTGTTCTTGTCCTTCTCTGTACTTGCCTCTCCTTATCAGACCAGTATGAGCTATGGAGACAGGTGAACTAGCTCCGTCTTTCCATTAGCTCTCCCCTGGTGGGACTTCAACTTACCTGTGCACCAGCTGTCTAGGAGGGGAGTAATTTCCAGACTGACCTGTTAGATTAACGTGTTAGTCAATTTAAGAAACTTAGTCTTGGGATCATAATGATAAACGTTGCTGTGTTGGTCCTGCATCCATGCTCCTGTCCAGCTTCAAGATGTGTGTGGAAAAATATCCCTCTCTGGTGCCACTGTCCGACTGTGTAGCTCTGCGGAGCCAAAGTGAAACAATACTCACCTCAAGCAGTAATGAGAAATATTGTCCCGTGCTACAGTTGCGATGGGATCTGCATGGCCCACATGGCAGGGGGCTGGGGCAGCCTCTGGTAATCTGGATAGAGAAGGGAGACAAGAAATCTTCTTGCTTCCATTAGGTATTCCGAGTGTCACGCCATACTAATCAGTCCAAACGCAGATATGGTCATGGAGATGTCACACATCTTCCTGATCAAATTTGGTGCATGGAGCTTGTCACCTCTGTGACAATAATTCAGGTCTTCGCTTCATGTAGATCATCTTATTTCTACGTTCATAAGTCTAAGATAGTTATAGGAATGTCCCCAAGACAGATTTAAAGAGAATACCAAATATAAGATGCCTGGACAAAATGAACAGACTAATTGATCTGAGACTCTGCTGGAGGCTGTGCCACCACACTCAAGTACTGAAGATTTTTTTTTAATGATTTGGTGAAATAAAAATGCTGCAAGAAACACTGCTGTGAATGCTGTGGGCTAGAGATTTGTGCTAAACTTTTAATACATCTGTGTTTTTTTTATATTTTCCGTATTATTATACAGAAATACTCTTGCTTTCTTCTTTTACCCTCTCAGCATGGAAGAGTTATTTCAGAAGGTGTTTAGGTCTGTGCCACACCAAATGCCCTTGGATTGCTAATGGGGGTGTCCCTCTCTTCCCCAGGGGATCAGGGGCTGGTCACTGACAATTCAGTATCATACATATGAAAAAGTTTCATATCACTTTGTGTAGATTTTAGGGAGAGAGATAAAAATCTTCATCTTTTGAAATGTAATTATGACTCTTTTTTGATCTGCAATATAGTTGAGTGAAAACGAAGAGCAAAGAGCAGTCCTATGAGGTCAGAGGGGTGCTCCATCCAGCCCAGCATTCTCTCCTGGGCAGTGATGGGGTCTGCAATAGTGCTTAAGGGAAAGTATGAAAAGAGAGCAAATACAGAGTGGTCTAACATATTGCAATGAGTGGTTTGGGATGCAAAATTCTTTAAGTTGCAGTTAATAGACACACATTAACATTTACCCTTTTTCTTTTTTAGGGCATATTTCTAGATCTGTGCCTTTTGAAGTATTAAGTTTTGATGGGGCTTTTGCTTATGTACTGTAAATACCTTTATTCTAATTTCCATCTATCCACTGAGAGCTCCTCAAAGCTGATGTTGCTGCAACACTGGATAAAGAGGTGCTAGAAATGTCAAATCTCCACTCATTCAGGACTGAAGAGCCTGAGGTAAAGCTGTTCAGAGGGGTGACAATAATGCAGAAGGTGGCTGTGCACGGTTGATGCAGCCTAGGTATGATGATATTTTAATTAGAAGTATGAACAGGGAAATTAGGTTTTGTTTTGGACCTGTGTAACCCCAGAACAATGCCTAGCAGACTCCAGTGGAAGCAGTCCCTCGGGGTTAAGTGGGATCTGTATACTCCAGTGCATCTGCAAGGCTCGGTCAGGGAGAAGGTGCAGGCAGGCAATGAAAGAGAACCATGACAATAGTCTAGGGATGCTCAAAAATTCTTGGCTTTCTTCTGTCACAACAGGAACAAACAGTATCTTCCTTTTTTCCACTCCACAGGGAGTGCTGGATACCTACTGGGACACGTCTATCACCTACTGCAGGAAAGAGCTCCAGAAGGAGATGTGGAATATTATTGTTATTGGCTTGGAGTGCAGAAAGGCAGCAACGCATCCGTGGTGCTTGGTGAGTTTCTTACCGCGTAACCCCAGGTGTAGGTACCACTTTGGTTCCCCCCGGCTTAAAAGGCATCACTTTCCTATGAGCTCAACTGATGCCTTCTAAGTGGCTTTAGATGTAAGGCACTGAGACAAATAAAGAGGACACAAACGTAGAAAACATGTTACCAGAGGTTCAGTACTTAGGTTCAGTATTTCCAAATGTGTGTCTTGATGTATTTTATGTAAAAGAATAGGAAAGAGATATTAAGATATAGAGTATTGCTTAGAGCAAACACTGTGGGAAATACTGCTTTGGAATTTACTGCAGGTCTGAATCATTTTCTTCTGTCTAGATGAAATGCAACCCATTAATTCAAGTATCAGCTTTCGTCTAATGCTAAGGAGTGTGAAGTTAATTCTGTAACATGAACAATGAAAAGTTTACAGATTTTTAAATGATATCAGATTTCTTCAAGTATGCTCTTAAGCACAGCCTTGAATGCTTACAGGGTACGTTTACATGCTTTGCTGAATATGAATAGACTTCAGTATGTGTTTGCAAAATCACAACTTCATCAGTATGCCACCTCTACTCATCTTCCGTGTGCTTTAAATACATAGACTCTGCTGTATGTATCTGCTAACTCGAGAAATGGCTGAATCTAATTTAGTCATTCAGAGTTTATGTAATTTCTAACCTCATTTCATACATTATGCTGCGGTCTTGACCTGGGATGACCTGTTATTTTATCCTAGCGATGGACTGCCTGCATATAGGCATTGCCATTTGTGCCAGGGAGCAGGGAGTCTGTGATGTGACAAGCAGACACCCGACCCAACTTTGAAACCAAGCCTCTGGAGGTGAAATGCATGTGCATTAACCCACTTTGCTACCCAGCCTTGTACTGATACATTTTTAAAGCAGTTTTTTTTAAATTGAAAAGAAGGAAATCATCCCATATTTGGGAAAAAAAAAATAAATTAAAACATCATGCAATGAGCTGCTGGATGGTACTGACACAATTTAAAATACTAAGAAATGCTGGCATTTACATATTGCAGTGTATTACTGATCGTTGCCAAGCACATGAAAATTGCCTTGTTGTTTTTGCTGCTGTCTTAAGTGTGACATTTGAAGATCTAGATAGCGTGCCTTCCTGCTCCACCTTCCAGATGCAGTGTAAGGAGAAGTCTTGGTGAAATTCTAGCTTATTTTGGGGTAGGGCTGTTCAGTTGTGTAGGGTTAAGCAGGAACAGGAGTATCTTGCTGTATTAAGGTGCTGGGAGCCAGGTCCAGCATTAATATCCCACTCACTGTGTGTGAGAGAAATATGTTCTCATCCCCAAAAAGCCTAAATGAAGTTTCAGTTGAAAGAACACGTTGCATGTGATCCTTGGCTGTTCAAACACTGGTTCCTCATCTATTTTCCTGCACTTTCTCTCCTCCTTCCCCCACAATTAGATGGTTAAAGGACAGCATGCAATATTTAATGCTAGATTTCAATGTTCTGCTTAGCTTATCTTTCACCTTTGGCTGGACTCTGTGATGCTAAAACACGTGGGGGAGACAAGAGGCTCTTTTGCCAAGCATGAAGCAGGATGAGACACACCACCTCCTGCCTACATCTCTGCCAGCTCGCCTGGTGCCGCCTCGCTTGTCCCGGGGCTTGCAGGGGAGATCTTTCCCCGTGCCAACGCAAAGCCCTGGTTTTGTGAAGCACACGAATGGAGACTGATCTGAGACAAGTAAGCTCTTATTCATACTTGTGGCCTCATTAGGATTTGAATGGAAGTCTCCAGAGATGCCCTCCAGCTTCCTTAAATTTAATTTTTTTAATAATGAAGATAATTTTGAGTCTTAAAAGCGCAGAAATGCCTAAACTAGTAAACATTTTATACATGTGTCAAAAGATGCTTACAAAGCAGCCAAACCATGTTTTTTTCAACAACTGGGGGGCGAGGGGAAAACAAAAAAACCAAAACCAACCCAAACCCACAATGCACTCCTTGTTTGCCAAGTTCCTGCAGCCTGAGCAAATTTTTACAGATGAGTTATAAACCCCAGACTAATGGAGCTTTAATGGAAGCGCTGACACCACCTAAAGTGGAGCAGTGTAGACGCACCACTACAACAGCCTGGCAAAATGACCCCTGCATCCCACTGCCGACCCCATCCCTCCTTCTGGAATGTGGGAATAATGCCGCTCTTCCTACAGCAGCACTTGGGGGAATTAGGACATGGGGGGCTTGCGAGTGCACTTGGCCTTCTTTCTTTTGCATGCTTGCAGGGAAGGGATTTGGCAGGCAGTCTTGGCAGGCCGGTGGCTCACGGGGAAACAAAAAGAGCAGCTATCAGTGCAAAACGGAGCGGCTTCGGAGGCGGCTGCGGTGGCTGGTGGCCACGCAGCCTCACTGGACCCTGCTTCAAACAAACAACGTGCTGGGTTTATCATGGGGCTTAGGAGAAAAGGCTCTTACAGTTATCATCCAAATGTTATATTTATCTCTGCTTGGAAATCCTCTGCCACTTATAGATTCTTTGATGTTTTTGGAAGATGAAGATGTTTGCAGCAAATCGATGGAGCGGTTTGGTTTCTGAATGTTATTTCATCCCAGAAAGATGAATTTGTGGGGCTATATCTGTGTACAGGAATGCATCTCCTTTGATAGATATAGGTGTGTATGTATATAAGTACGTAAAGTAAAGCCTTGCCGAGTATACAGCAGCTGGCTTCCTTTTGTCACCAGCTATGCCATAAAGCGTCCAATTTTTAATAATCAAATTAGAGCCAACAAAAACCTGTACAGGTGAGAGGAAATCTGTGAGTATGATCAAAACCACGTTTCTGATTCAGGATGAAATCGCAGGCTACAG
This sequence comes from Ibycter americanus, assembly GCA_035590275.1. Taxonomy (NCBI): domain Eukaryota; kingdom Metazoa; phylum Chordata; class Aves; order Falconiformes; family Falconidae; genus Ibycter; species Ibycter americanus. The sequence continues at coordinate 51,362,368 of JAVJGI010000065.1, forward strand.
GGAGGTACATCTGTAAATTATACAGGAAGCTTTCTTCAACAACTGATTCACCCTGACAGTTTTACTGGAGTATATGAAAATTAGTATTAAAGATGTGATATGTAGGCTTCTTTCCAGGAATTCCAATCTGGTTTCAATAAAATGAAAACACTGATTGGAAGTGAAGTTGCCTTCCGGTTTTGCCTTTGGCTATTATGTGTTCATTCGTGAAATGACTGAATTCCACAACTACTTTTAATATTCACCTTTTGAGTTCATCTCCCGTACCGGACACATTGGAATGATTAAAATAGCACTGCCTCCTGAAGCTGGATTCTGTTTAATTTGAAACAGCCTAGGTGCCAAGGAAAAAAAAAAAATTAAAAAAAATGAATGCTCTGTTAAGTCCATCCTTTCTTAACATCAAGTTGCTTCAATGCCTGTTTAGGGTAGAATACTAATAAAGAAGTGGTTTCTAGATGAAACATCCTGTGCTTCCTGAATAGCTGCGCAGGGAAGACCTAAAGAGTACAGTTCTGTGCTCCTCATCTTCTCCCCTCCAGGTTGCTGCTCCTGATGTTTTCTGCTGGCTGAAATGTTTGTGTGCTCCGAAGCTACGTGCTTCTTCATGCTGCTGTGCTTTGGCAGCTGCATTGCCATATACATTAGTGCCACTGCATGCTCTGCCCCGATGCAGGCAGCTCCTGCCGGGCACTGCTGTCGCAACGAGAGTGGCTGTAAAAATGGGTGTGGAGCAGAGAACAGGGGCCAGCAGATGTAAATCTTTAAGATATCTGAGGTGCTTGCAATGCAAACTGTTGCATTTCAGCTTTTTGTTCAAAACAGCGTTTGAATCCTGAACTTGTGGGAGTTTTTGTATGCCAGATGAGCAGACCAGCTTCTTGCAGAGCATGAGTGATTTTATGTGTTGAGTAGCTCATAAAGAAATCTAAATTCCCATGTATTTGCTAACACCTTGCAGACTATTCTTGGTTTTTTGAGGCAATATTGCCCTAGAGATGGAAACGCTGACTTAGCTGGTTTTAGGCAGGCGCTGGCTGGACCTCCAGGCTGCCCTCCTCGGAGGAGCCGTGTAGCAGAGGTCAGCGTGGCAGCCAAGGGACCCCGGCACTAATGGTTAAAGGGTTTGCCATGTGTTAATGGTACTTGGTTAAATGAATTAACTTCCTTCATTTTTCATACATGAAAGCTGGCAGTCATGCTGATGAGAGTAACCCACTTGTAGAGCTCCCCCAGGGTCTGTGTTTGCTGGGGGGCTTTCCCTGAGAACGTCCCCATGCCTTGTTCCCCATTACTTTCCTGGCCAGTGAGTGTCTGTGCATTTTTTAATCTGCTCTGGGAATGTGGGCATCTTTGGCATCCTCTTTTCAGGTCATTTAAGAAGATGTTTTCTCCTTGGTGCCAGCCGAGGTCCCAACCCTGGGCACCGCCGTGCCTGACCCAAGTTGCTGCAGACTAAAAGGACATCTATAATAAACAGTAATATTGAAAACTTTAGCACCTCCGTGGAACAAAGGAAAGCCCAGGGAAGTAATTTCATCCTCTGTACTCAGTCACCTATTTGGCAACCTCTGCAATGAGTATTCTGGCAAGTTATATCACTGAGGGAGAGTCTGACTTTCTGCAGTTGTCCAAGGCAATCTTTGATTAAATTTTGGATGCTGTTACTTAGACATCCGCTCCTGATGCGCTTACCATATTTTGCAAAGAGAAGGTCTCTGTGAATTGAAAATTTCTGGTTATGTGCATTCAAGGTCATGCATAAAACAGTGTCTAGGATCATGGAAAGTTGAAGAATTTAATCAAAATACTGCTCTATAGTTTAGAGTGTTTTGTAAGATTAGGAGGGGCACCAATAATGCTGTCAATGCAGAGCTCATCTGAACACTTTTGAATTATTGAGCTGCAGAGCAAACCTCAGCACAGTCTAAATCGAAAGTTTTCAACAGTGGTGGTGGCAACAGAAGTTTCTGATGGTTCCTTTTCTGCACTGGAGAGGAACAAAATTGCAGTAAACCTGTAGACCAAAAGTAGAGTGTCCTTTGGGGGGGGGCAAAAAGCAGTCACAGGCTTTGGGACATCAGCCTCTTCCTATTGTTAAGTGCCGTCAAAAAGAGGTAGAACAGCAATCCTATGCAAATTGAGTTATCCGCTACTCCCAGCCAAAGAAAAAGTAAAAAACCCTCAGTATTTTAAAATGCACTGAGGTCCACGCAGCGGCATGAAGAAAAGCGAGGCTGCAGTACCTCTGTTTGGCTTCAGGTGGCTGCTCCACGCCACAGGTCGCAACCCCAACCAGGTGGGACACCTTGGAGAAGGGATGGCTGGAGGGCCTGAGTCATCTCCCTGGGGGTATTCGCCTAATCCAAGGTCACGACTGGCCACATGTACTCGCAGAGCATGTGGCAGAGGTAGGGGACACCTGAGCGATGTGGTGCAAAGCCCCTTTCCCCTTTCAGCAGCTTTTTATGGGACAGGAGGTTGAATGGGAGGGAACAGTGTTTTCTTAGGTGCCAGTAGAAAAAAAAAGTAAAATGACACTTGTATTTTGCAGAAATACATCATAGAATTGAATGCAGCCTGTAACACTTACCCCCTTTGTTTTCTCCTTAGACGGTGAAGACAACCGCCAGGCAGACGGTGGCAAAGATTCAGCATGTGCGCTTAATGCACGGATGTGAATCTGGAATTGCCAGATCATCCTGAAAAAATTAAGAGTACAGAGGTACCCAAGGCTTTTCTCCTTCTTTGAAAAGATCTCATTCTGTAATTAAGGTTAATTTAGAGAATTAATTAAATTTGGTGTATATGTTAGTGTATATATATATATTAATATTTGATGTGCATATTAAATATATAGATGGCCTTAGCCATGAATATGTTCATGACCTTGGCCCCAAACATTCTTCCTTTCTCCCAAATGAAACCAAACATTATTTCTTTTTACTAATTTAACCTTATAATAAATTTCCTAAATTCTGAAGATATTTTTACCAACTTTACTACTCTGCCCTCCTTCTCTTTGCATTTCAAAAATTAGTTCAATGTTAATTCTCAGAGCTGGGCATTGTGGTTGTGTAGTTTCTCTTTATCTTTTCATTTTCATTCACAACTTTTTAAAGTTGTTGGTTATAAACTTGTTTATAGGTTAATAAGCCAGCTGCTTTCCGATAATATGCGTGTTGTCTTCCTAAACAATGACGTAAAGCACAGCAAAGCCAAATGTGGGCTCTTCCTTAAGGCAAATGGCTACGAAGGATGTATCCGTATAATAAGGGGTTTCATTGCTTTCATAGCCTCTTTCGTAGCGCTGCCTCAAATTGTCAGTCGCCTGTCAAGTGAAATAAGAAATGCAACCTAAAGAGTGTGGGGCTGGGGGACCGCTGCGTGTGAAGCTGAAACCACAGCCGTGCTCCAGCGGCTGCTGGAGCGCCGGTACCTGTGCATCTCTCCCTACGCACCGTGTGCTCTCAGACATAAAGCCCTTTTCCTTAACGCGCCTTTAAGCGTGCCGCTCCCAGTCTTCTGCATCTCCCCCCCAAATCTTTGGTTCATCCCCCGCAAACAGTGCTAACTACTAACTCATAAAACATATCAGCTGGGTTTATTACTTTTAACCATCTTTCCAATTGTGCTATAAAATAAAGGCAGATGCCATTTTAAGATCTTATTATTATCAAGGGCCAACTCCTCCAGCAGCACCTGCTTAGCAGCAATCTGCTTGTTTATAGTCCCTTTTTTATAGGTGACAGTTTAAGGTGGCTGTTCTCCTGTTACAAAGAGTTCTTTTTAATGTGGCAGAAGTGGCACGCACAGTAGGTGAGCTCCTTTCTTTCATCCAGTGATATTGAGAAGGGGTCGCAGGTTCACCTGTGATTTTTGCTTGACAGCTTCGCCACACACATCAGGCTCTGCCAAATGCTCCACCATTAATTTATGATTTAAAGTAATTAACTTTTGCTGATTAAAGTAATTATTTCAAGTGCATTGCACTCAGGCCCAAATGATGCACACAGCCCCCTCTCCAGTTTGAGCTAGCAGCATGCCAAGTGCTTAAAAGCTGCACCAGGGAGCTCGCAGTGGCTTCTGCCAGTCTAACAGATCTGCCATGTTTATGGCTGACTTGTACTAACTGCTCATTTTAATGCCGAATCCTGGCAGAACATTGACACAGTGTGAAACCTTCATCCGGTAAACAAGACAAGCTTCAAATTGGTGACATCGATGACAGTGAAAACTGTTTAAATGAATCTTGCCTCCAGCCTTCCAGAGGTATTATGTTTTTGAGCGCTGCTCCTTCTCCAGATTGGCTGTTAAACAATTTACAGCTTTATCCAGCCTCTGCCTTTAGCATTATGCAGGTGCAAAATTCAGGCTTCTTCAGTAGATTGGAGGCCAAAAAAACCCCTCCCACCCCCACCTCTCAAAACTCCCCCCCCAGACCTCACCGAAACCTTTTGAAGCGACTTCAGACGTGAGAAATGTGAAAAAGGAGTTTCCTTTGAAAAGGAAACCTTTTGAAAGCGTACACTTGTTGTGAAACTGCCTGTCATCTCCTAAAGTTAACATGTTTTGTGTAGGAGCCAATATCGGCTTTTTTATTGTGCCTTCTCTGCACACAAGAAGCATGCACAGCAACCCCCAGCCACTGCCGCAGCAGAGCACCCGGGCTGCATCGGCGTGGAAAGCTGCCAGCACCGGGTACCATTGCAGCAATGTGCTTTGTCTTATTGGCACAAAATATTTCCAAAACTTACCTTTAGGGTTTGGTTGTTGTTTTTTCTTTTTTTCCCCTGGGGAAGATCTTCCTCAGGAATATCCTCTTGCAGAGAGCTGTAGGTTTTTGACTATTGCCCTCTAAGTGAAAATGAGCAAACCGATATTTAAATCTGTAGGAATAAAAATATCCACGCTGGAAAAAATATATTCCCAGTACTATAAATACATTTAGCTGAAAAGGATTTTTTTATTTTTTTTAATCTGTTTTTTTGTTTGGGAGGGAGGAGGGAAACAGTTTTGATTGGGGGTGGTAGTGTGTTTTTTCCTGCTTTGCTGAAATGACTGTCAGTTTTTAAAAGCTATTCACATTATCTCTCTCTCCTCTTCCAGTGCAACTGTAAAGAAATCTAATTTCATCTGTAATAAAGCACCTGATGGGCAGTGATCCCTGGCAAACAATATTTCAGCTTAATGCTAAGCGTTGAAAAAACATCATCGAAAAATAAAGATGCCAAGAAAAATCATCTGTGTGTTAGCTTGGCAGTCGTCCTCAGAAATGTGAGGGATAGCTCGACAGTGAGCCTGCTTTTTGGGTTATTTTTCCCTTTTTTTTCTGTAATGAATGAAGTGCGGTGGGAAGGGGTGAGCGCGGGAGGCAGCGTGCTGCCCGCACGCCGAGGGAGGGAAGGGTGCCGGCGGCCGCGGCGGCCGAGGAAATCCGCTCGGTTGAGCTCTCCACTCGCTCTCATAAGCAAACATTGAGCTCTCTGCCAAATTGGGGCAGTTTCGCACTGCAAGCAAGCCCAGGCACTGAGCTAAGAGCACCACGCTCGTTTCTCATGAACCCCTGCTACAGGCATAATGTGCCGGTGTCCTTACTCCGGTCTTCCCTCCATCCCTGGCCCCTCTCGTGCAACGTGTGCTTTAAATGTGCTCTGGCTAGCATTTTGCAGAAAACAATAAACCTGCTTTTTAAGAACTAATTGGCAAAGGTATTTTTAAATGCTTGCCAGAAATTAAGATTGAGACAAATGAGTTCCACTGCTTTTGATTTTTATTTCCAGGTCTCCACATCCTCGCATCCAACAATGTCTGTTGTCTCTGAAGACGTAATAGGTCTGAAAAATTAATCTAGGGAATTCTTTTCCAAGAAAAACACTCTTGGGATTTACTTGAGGCCTGAACCAAAGTCCTCTGAGACGGTCAAGAGCTGGTTAGTGGGCTTAGTCTCGTTTGACTATTCTGTGCTCTCTGCAGTTGTTCCAAGCTCGGGTGATCCTCTCTCGCACTTGCTCAGGGAAAGAAATCATAATCCTCAAAGTGTTGTTTCAGGACGGATAAGTGCAGGATGTAAAACTGCAGAGATTATGAACGGCTGTGACTGACACAGGAAAGGTTGGCAAAGCTTGGCTCTCACTCTAACGGGAGCGGCGATGCCGCCTGGTGTGTAAATACTGAACGCCATGGTATGCCAGGTTGCTAGAGGCGCCTGGCTCTCATCAGCATTGCCATGAACTGGATATCTTTAAGTATCTTGGGGTCTTTAGGTCCTGGGTGGGTGTTGAACCGCTTCTGGGAGGGGCGAGGCAGGGATGCTCCCCATGGTGAAGGACAACCCGCAGCAGAGCCCCTGCCTTGGTACTCCCCTGCACTGAGCTGTGGCAATGGTGAAAATGCACAAGATCTGGTCAGATGGAATGGGTACAACACAATGGACAACTGGTACAAAGTATCAGAAATACAGAAAACCAGCATGCAGATAGGTGTGTTTTAATATAATACCTCTAAAAAACCGGAATTATTAAAAGCGTAAAAGTCCCATTACCAAATGGCACGATATATTAGCAGTTATAGATGTTAAATCAAACCAAGGTACATGATATTAATGGGCAAAACAGCTGTGTTTAAACAGTTGTCTACTTATTAAATCTCTAATTAAGGACATGCAAACCAAGTGGCTAAGATTTTCCACTAAAGATGATAAATTGTGATTACTGAAATGTTTTTAATGTATTACGGAGCAACCCAATTTTATTAAAAAAGAAAAGCAGCAATCCAAATTTTTCCCAGCAGCTTTACCTGTAATGATAGTGATAGCTCTGCAGGTCACCATAAATTGATTTTTGTTTTGTTGTATTAAACCCTCGCCGCAGTCTGATTCTTACTTTTTGAGTTTCTACAACCCTTCTTTACAGCATCTTTCGGGATTAAAATACACAGGTCTCAAACAGGCCAGACAAGCTGAAATTGATGCCTCGTGACTTTTTGGCTGGATTGTGTATAATGTTAGTGTAACTATTTTCCTGCTATAGCATACCCCTCAACAGGAATAAGTGCACTTACTTGACTCAATCAGCCATCTGTGACTCCATCAGCCACAGTGGAAACTAATGGTAATTGCCAATTGTTAACCAGACAATAGCAGATGCTAACTTTAATATCCAACAGTGCTCTTCCGAGCATCTTTTATGTAGACATGGCCTCACTTTAATATGTGTTTTCTTTCCCCAAAATACAGCAACTTAGTAAAGGCTGATTAGCCTAGGGAGCTATGTGACTTGAAGCAATGAACTTCGAGGAATGGCAGCTGATGTTCTGTTTCTGGGCCATAACGTCTATAACGTAAAAATTTAGAAGATTGGATTTGAAATTCTTCTCCAAAATACAGTTTTTTCCAGTTAAATTTCACAAAGGGCCATGTACTGGATGCTAACATGAGAATAATGTCTTTCCTGGCAATGTCCTTGCCTCCTATTAGATAATCAATTAGTCTCAGAACATTAAAAAGCAAAATACTGCAATAGGATTTTCCACCAAATTCAAAAATATTTACTGAAGGATTTCATTGCTCCCATTTATTTACATCTAAGCACGAAGGCCACGGCTACGCAACATAATGCCGTTCTTTTGGCACCAAGACAGCTTTGCAACCTCGGCCCCGGAGGACATCTGGAGTCTTCTGGGTCGCGGCGGTTCCTCTTCGCAGAAATTTGTTTGCCTAAAGTAATGAATGAGCCCATTTTCACTTTGACTGTGGCCTGCAGTCTACAAGAGACATTAGGAGCAATTTGTAGTCAACGTGCAGGTCTGTTCCATCTAAAATATTATCAATGAGCTTGTCAACCCGAGCCTTAACCTTCTTTGTTATTTTCATCTGCTCCTCTCTCAGATGTCTCTCCTCGTACCCATAACCTCTGAAGACTAGCAACAGGATGTCATACACCTGTTTTGCTCAAGGCTGGGACTTGGAGCCCTGCGCGATATTGTGTAGGCATTGGCTCGCTTGCTGCTTTGCTCAACGTATATGTCAGAATGTCAGATGATAGTTGTTGTATCTGCAGCTGTTGCATGAGCAGAGTGCCAGGGGCACAACTTTCCTGCAGTGAGCTTTAATTTGCTCTCCCCTCCCTGAAGAGCTCCCGCGCTTCACCTTGCTGCTGCTGCTGCAGCTGGAGGAGAGCTCAGCCCACGTGCAGCTGAGGCCACGAGACGGCAGGCAGGCAGGCAGGCAGGCAAAGCGGCTCAGCAACGGCCGGGGTAAAACTTCGTGCAGGCTGAAGGTGCTGCAGACTACTGTTTGCATCTTTGCTCAATGAGGCATTTTACTAATTGTTTGCAGGAAGGTATTGTGAACACTGAGGGATTTATATTTGTGCGGCTCAATCTGTAGTATATTTGGATGCTGTTCCAAGAGAGCTACTTGTACCCTAAATAAGCCATAACCTGCCAAGATATTCATGAGAGATCTGACTAGGTTTTTGACTGCTCTCAGAATTAGGTTGACAATCAAAACAGATGTAGAATGAGACTGCAACTGGATTGCCAAAGGCAAAAAACTCCTGTCAAATTCTTTAAAGAAGCAAGCTGATAAACCACTGTAATGTATGGGAATAGTGGACATCAGTAACTAGACAAGGACACATATGTCCACCTTCAGATTTTTTCGGGACTGTGGATTTGTTTTACAAATTAGGTAGCAAGGGCATTGGGAAAAAATGCTTTAAAATACACAGTCAGTGAAACTTTAAAAAGACACAGCATTACTGCATGAATATTACAATGTGTTTCTCAGGGTTTTTTAAAAATACGTGCTTTTGCAGAATTGCTGCATTTCCGAGTGACATATTGGGATAGCACAGATCATCTGTAATTTAAAAGAAGAAAGCAATAGAGAGTTTGATTAAAAAGTAACATAACTCCGTACCACTGGATATTGCTTTTGTTGCATCTATTATTCAAGCAGACATGAGGCATTTTGTCTTTCACTTGAAATGTTAACTAAATCAAGACTAAATATATAAAACAGCGCTTCATCTTTAATAAGGAGGACAGACACAGTGGCCTAACATGTACATCTGTATCTTGTCTAAGAGTTGCAACTCGTAGTTCTCGCATCTAGGTCTTCATAACAGACAGAAAAGGAGAGGTTTTTGTGGGATGAAGCACAAGCATGAAAGACACTGGTGGGAGAAGAAATCAGCTGGTTTACAGCTGCCTGCTGGGCAAATCACTGGCTGAAAGGACATCTCTGGATGTACGGATGCATCAGCATCTCAGGTCACTGTGTGTTGGGTCTTCATGGTGCTTCAGGGTAAGGATCATTGACAAATATGTAATAAAACCTCTGCTTGGGGAAAATGCTGATTCATTCAAAAGGGAACCATTCACAGGCAAGGGTTTGTTTCAATGAACATCCCAATTTGAAAAAGAGTAGGAGAACAAGTCATAATGGCTTTCAAAAATGTTTTACTAATTAATAAGTTTTTTTTAAAAAAAATGACTGCTGCTTTTGGAATGTAGTTTGTAGGTGTTTTTCAAAAAGACAGATATTTCAGAATTACAGAGCTTGAAAAATATTTTAACATCAGAATTTTTTTAAGGATTTTTGCTGTGCAGAAGGCTGTTTTCCTTATGTTATGTCTTAAGCAGCTTGCACAGGCGTCAGAATGGTTAAAGAAGTACGTTCCATTCCCCCCAAACCTACCTCCTAAATACTGCCACCTTACCAAACTTTTCTGTATAGAAGGTAAAAATATTCAAAACACACCTTGAATTGGCTGGCTCTGCTTGGGATGTGCACAACACTTGCCTACCCTGCAGTTCTTGGGGGAGGCGGTTCCTGCAAGGGCTCTGCATTGTCAGGAACCCAGCTCTGTGTTGTCTTCGCCAGATTGCTGTCTAATGCACACAAGCCAGAGTGTCTGGGAACACGCCTGCCGTGGAGCTGGGCTGCTAGCCTGCGCCTACCAAGTTGGCTTGATGGTCACTTGGCATACATGGCCCATGGCACCGAATTCAGCAGTGCTGCACAGTTGAGCATTAGAGGACTTGGTCCCTGCTGGCAAAATCACTCTCCCTGCTCCATCTATGAAGATGGATTGGTCCAAGTGGAGCATCAGGTCTTCAAGCCCAAAAATAAGCTGGAAATGTGAGCTCAGGCCTTTCTGACATCCCGTCCAAGTCCTCCTCTGTAGGGGCAGGACATGCTTTGTCCCCTGGGGACCTCAGGACGTCTTTGGGTTTGCAGAGCACAGAAGCCCCCAGAACAAAATGTCCTTGACATTTCTTTTGGCTTGGCTGCCCTTTCTCTTCTTTCCAGGAGGGTGCCCTCCCTCTATTAATACTTCTATGATCTTTTTAATTAAAATTAAATCTAGTTTTGATACCTCACCACCAGACCCAACACTGTAATCCCGAGTAAAGGACGGATTCCCTTCACTGCAGTATGATGAAATGTTATTTCTTGCACTGTATTTCCAGTCAGGTTAGGCAACGTTTACTTTTTTTTTTTTTTCTTGTTTAATATTCAATGCTTTCATATCCTGGTTAGATCTTGATAGGAAAATATAAAAACATGTCAAGAGAGTGGTTCAGTTACAAATGGAGTGCAAAAATTATTTTGGAGAAAGCCCATTTGTGTGTGATTTCTAGCCTAATTCTGCAAACCCTGGTGGTTTGGAGAGTTTAGCATCCAGAGGTTTGGGTACTTGCCCAAACTAACCCTAAAATGCAAACCTTTGGACGCTTGCCTTTCAGTTCAGTGTGTGATATAAATAGCTCTGCTAGGAACAAACAAAGGAGGTATTACATCGAGCAGCCAAGAGAGACTACATGAAACACTTGATCAGGCCGTGTTTTGGTATCCCAGGCTGCGCTCCATCTTCTGCCTTAGCAACGCTGCAAGTTGGAGGCACACTGCTACTTTTCCCCGATATTAATGCAGTTGTGCCTGGGTGGCACAAGGCACCGAGTCTTTAGCACCTTTACCTTTCTCAGTTTACCTGTGAAGAGAGGGCTCACTACTGCCTACCCCCCCACCCCCACCCCCAACCCCAATAATTGAAAAATTACTCGGTGGAGTCCTCATAGCGGCTTTGGTGGTTTTGTTGTAGAGCTGCAGTATCAGATGATGGAGTACCACGATGTTCAGTCTTGCAAGGACCAGAGAGGAAAGGTTCAGACCTCCTTTGCCCCTGCACCCCCAAGCAGGTGAAATGAGACTTGCTGAGAGCAGGAAAAGAGAGTGATGTATTTTCTTCAAAATTTCACATTTTTTTTTCTTTTTTTTCTTTGAATGGTTCTTGGATTGCCTGAATTGGTAAATATATCTACATCTGTGTACACATGTTCAGCCTTGAACAGGTAACAGCCTGGAACAAATCAACCATTTGACAAATTAAAAGCCATTGAATACGTGCTCTTGCTATAGTACCCTTAGTACCCATTTTGGGTATTTTGGTATATATTTGGGTGTAATATTGGGTATTTCATTCTTCTAGAAGCCAGATCTTCAAGTGAGAAAGCAATGTTCAGGATGCAATTTGGAAAAAAGGAGCAAATATCTGTTTGCGATTGAAAGGCAGAACTTCCAGGGAAGCCAAGCAAAATCTCACAGTCCCAGTGAAACCACAGAGCATCCTCACGATTCAGCTGACATCCAGATATTTATGGGAGGTGTAAGAAGATTCAGGACACTTTATCTGCACCATCTTTCTCATGTTCCCCCTTTCTTTGTGGCTGCTTCTCTTTGATGACAATTTGCTGTAAAATTGCCACTCAGCCAGACCTTTTTTCTCTCGTGTGCCTTCCCTGACCCCTGCTCTTTCCATTTGGCACAGCCGAGCAGCCAGAGCCCTAAATCACCCCGTCTGCAGTAGGCTGGGGCGCGTTGCCTTTCCCTGGCTTCCAGCTGGCGGCTGCTCTCAACTCCTGTTTTTCTTATTCCTGCAGAGACAGTGCATTCTCACGCTGTCCAAAAGCCAAGGGCTGGGCTACTAATAGAGACTGCTGATGAATGGCGTAAGGGCTTTACCATAACTCTCTATTACTAATCAATGAGCATGTTTGACATCTCAGCAGCACAGCATTTGAGAATAGCTGTCAATAGTGCTTTCTCTTGCCGAACGAAAATGGGAAACTGCAATACTGGCATTACATCATTGATGGTAGCTGGTTATTGATGTCATCGTTCCTGTCACTCACCTGATATATACAGCCCACAGTGACTTACCTCCAATCTATAGAGGTATGGATTTGAAAATAAACATCAATAACTTTAAAATCACTGTAAAATTGAGATGATGCTAACTGAAAGTCATGATGAATCTTGGATTTTCTCTTGCCTGTTTCTGTATTTCACTCTCATAAAGGGTATGCATGGTCAGTTGCCTGTGCTACTTGAGATATATTAGATATTCGGATTATAATGACGGTCTGAATAACTAGTGCCTTATTCTCAAATTGTCTTATGGATGAATCTCTATCATGTGTGCATAATAATGTCTGTAACGATATGTTGTCTATTTACTGCAATGAAATTCTGATACATTATTGCATCAATCTTAAGCATCATGCAGAATAGCCTTTAGGAGATACTTTTGCTTTGTAATCCTTTATTCTATGCACGCACACCATTTGATCTTAAAAGCGAGAATTGGAAATGTGGACGATGGCCCTTTTCTTTTCTTAGAGGCTGACTCCTGGAGGTCTGGCTTCCAGTGAGCAGCGAGTGCGAGCATCAGCACCTGTGTCCTGACGCCAGACAGCTGGCATGCTCTGTGCGTGCCACGGCTCGCCATCTGTGCCAGGCGTCACGTGCCAGTTACGTGACTAGGGGGAAGTCAGGAGGAAGAAAGTAAGTTCATACCACGACAGAGGTGCATTTGTTTTTTGTGCAGCCCTACGATATGCAGTGAAATCTGCTGCAGGTTGGGTCTTTTCCTCTCTTTCCTCACTCTCTTGCTGAAGCAGTTGCTGGTTGTAGAAGCCTGATGAATTAATTACAGTCATTCTGGGTGAATTGGAGCACAGGATGTACAGGGGGAATTAAGCATAGAGGGGATTTTGTTTCTATAAAGCCTATATGGAATTGTTTGGGGGATTGAAAGCATCAGGTATTTTTCTAATACATAAAGAGATTATTTTTCTATAGAAACTGTATTCCACCTGAGAAAGAGAACATTCAGAAATAAAATACTCCCTTACATTGCATGGCAGAAAGAGCTAAGCAACGCCCTGTAAATGGAAGAGGACCCCATCTCCACCAGTCTCCGAAATCTGCCAGTATGCCGGGTCAAAGCTAATGGCAGGGTCTTCTGGTCCAAGCTGGAGTCTCAGGAGCTCCTCTCTGCTTCCTGGCTTTTTTGAGGAGGAGCTGGGCTGTGGCCCAAAATGGTGGCAGAGGACAACATCTGTGCTTAAAGGTGCATTACACAATACACAACATGGTTGCATCTTACAGGATGCTGCTACTTCTGCAAGGGTAGATCTTACTGATGTTGAGGAGACACTGTCTCCTCTGTGGATACATGCGGTGACGATCTGAGATGACCTTCTTTCTCAGGGGGAGAAGCTCTCTGGCATGGTCGAAAGGTGGGAAAACTGAACTTTTCTTTCCACCCTTTCCTATGTCTTTCACTCAGATACAGTGGGTCACAGCTCTGTGGCACCAGGAGGATGTTGTGGAGCTGTTCCCAGGCCCATGTGGTGAAGACTATAGCTGTCAGTCCCCTCAGGGGTAGATGGAAATGAGCTCCGAACAAATACTTCTTCATAGGTGCAATGCACATAAGTGCATTTTTGGATCATAGTCCAAGTGTGTATCCTTTGTGAGCTGGTGAATGTGCCAGGATGACTTGCTTTTTCTCAGTCCAGCACTTCTCCATTGACCAGAGACAGACTTGGGAGCATTACGCATCAAAGAGAGGGGAATTAATGAATGAGAAAACCTTGACATTTACACAATTTAGGCATGTTACTTTTATTTAAGGTTTTTTCGTGGAAAGGGTGCAGAACCCTTAGTGAATAGACCTGTTAATGCCTCTTGCTTTTTGTGTTTATATGTGCCAGTTCTAATAATTGTCACGTCAACCTAAGTGAGAAACATCCAGACACGTTTATGGAAGAAGCCGTAAGGCTTTAGTTCAAGTGACTTCTGTTACTCCTGGGTGGGGAAGAGGGAAGGGCAATAAACAACAGGAATTTGTTGGTTTCTCAGCACCAAGATTTATCATGTGTAAAAATGTAGGACTTTGGAAGCCATTAATTATACATAAAGTCAATAATCAATCTTAATAGAACTTAAAGTGACAAAAGCAATGACATTTAAAAAATAAGCTTCCCCATACTGTGAGTCTGTGACCATCAGGGAAAGGAAAAAGACTTGAAACTTGTTTTGGACACACAGTAATTGCCATTGCCATTTTCTGATTTCATTAGAGGACACTGCTTTCCATGTAGGTATATTAGGAAAGGGAGAAATTCTGGATCACAGAGGTCAGGTCCGTGTCTGGGATAATCTGCCCTGCCAGTTAGAAGCAAACAGAGAAATTTGGGGTAAAAAGTATGAGAATTTGCTCTTTTATGATACCAGCTAAGTTTGTAAAACATATAAAAGTGCATATTTTATGTGCACTTTTATATCCCCCCAAAATAAATCAAGGAGAATCATAGTGGATAGCTAGAAAAAGAATAATGTGAATAGTAATAGTAATAATTCCACTGCACTGCTGCTGGTTTCCAGAGACTGGAATCTATCAGATCTGGCAATAATTAATGCATCTGAGTTTAGACTTGAATCTTCTGTTCGTAAAATTTATAAGGAATATATGTACCCATGAAAATCCAAGCTTTAGACAGAGTTCTAGTGCCCAATTTAGACGTTTATTCTAATGTCACAGTTAATCTTATGCAAGTCAAGAAGGTCTGCTATGAAATCATCGTTAATTTATACTCCTACAGCACAGTTTATCTCATTTACTTTGTACCTTATTTTTTCATGGCAGACCAAGAATCAATTCTTGGCCATTATTCTTGATGGAAACCATTTGAAATGAGCCAGACTGGTGAGAAAAACAAGGCCCACACATGAATAAGGGTTGCCAGGTCCTGGACACTTTTTCAGCTGCCTAATTGAGGAAATATTTTTTGCTCTTTGTTTTGAGGGGTGGGTTGGTTTGTTTGCTTGTTTCCTCAGGAGCAGGGAATTTCTGTTGGTTCTCACCCTTGTTCCAGTTTGCAGGAGCAGGCGTTGGGGCTGTTAGCAAGTGACATGCCCAGGAATATAAAAGAGCACTACATCTTTGGAGCTGTTTCGTGGTATTCCCCAGCATACTTGTTTGTTATAATTTGAAAGAAGCTATTGAACTGAAAGGAGGGACAAACAATCTACAGGCAGACAAAGCCAGTGAGAGCTAGGAGCGTCCAAATTTCCATGAAACACTCTTGTTTCAATTCATATTTAAATGGGCTCCTAAGCAGCTGGACAACCTTTCTGTGGCCGGCCACAGCTGATAGTTTCAGCCAACGAGAAATCACATTCAATTTGCTGAGAGCAGATGAAAGGTGTGCATTTTAGTCTCTTTAATGTAAGAGAATAAACACTAAACTAACAGAGTATGTCAAGATGTTGGGCAGAGTTTAAGTGCAATAGAGCAGATTCTCAGTACTGTGAATTAACATAATTTTCTTTGAAGTCATTCAGATTATGCTGATTTACAACAGCCAAGGATCAAGCCAAATATGGTTGTTTCTGTAACTAATTTTGATGCCCTTCTGTTTAATGATTCTTTGAGGGAAATTATTATTTCTTACAAATGTGCCTAGGCAATGACGACTCTATCATCTAATCGCTTAGTTTTAGAAGGGGCAAATCCTACAGCCCTTACTAATTTAAAACTCATGTGGTAGACATCTGGAAAAAGAGAAAGCCTGGGTCAAAACTGCCTTTTGCATATCTCATCCCGATCTCAGGCTACTTTGGTCTTTGGCAGATCCTCATTGCAAAGGAAAGTAGCCCAAATTCTGCCTAACTTACATCTTGCATCTCTCTAACTGAGCCACTTTGGACCACGAAGGTGCTTTTGCAGTCCCTTCTCCCTACTATGTGCTCTACTCAAGGTGCCTGAGGTGACGTAGAGGCTCTAAACCTCCTAAATAATCCTTTATCTTGGGATTTGGTCTTTCAGAGGTTGTGCTGTCAGCTTTGAGGACATTTTGTCTAGAACCACCTGGTGCAGAGCATCATTTAAGCAGACAGAAACAGATTTCTTAGACTCCAAAAGTTTTTCTGTAGTACAAATAGGCATTGGCTATATTTTATCAAGTGATGTTTCTGCAGGTTTATTGTGAGCTATTTTTACTGTTTGCTTTGAATATGGCTTAATGTGCTAAGTGATTTGCAGGCATAAATTAATTATTCTTTCTCCTTGAGTGTCTGCAGAGTAGACACATTTGTAAAGAAAAGTATCAGGAATTTTTAAGAACTTATAAAAATAACTTCTCACAGGAGCTGGGTCAGACTAAGGATGCAGTTTTGTTGCATGACATTCTTTATTCTCATTGCCATTTTGTTTTAACCACATGTGCTCTGTTGGCTATAGAAAGCAAGCAGGGCTTGATTGATTTTCCTTCCCCCTAACCAGAACTTAAACTTTCTCTTCCTCATTTGAGTTTCTTTTTGTGTCACGTTAGCAGAAGTGTGTGCATTTATTGGGCAGGAGGTTGGGACTTCCCGCTGCTTTTTGCTGAGGTTGGAGAATGGGAGTGGTGTCAGTGATGGTAGGAGAAGCAGCTGGATGCTGATAGTTCCCCCGGCACTAGAAATATTAAAACAATCAAGAACTGGAAACACTTGACTAGCAGTAGTTTTATACCCCAGTATGAGGGCCACAACCAAAGCAGAAGTGTTATGGCTTTACTTTGACATTGTGGAAGGCAGGACGAGGTGCATGTACTTCCAGCTCTGTCCCTGTGCTCCCTGCAGCCACCACCTATTCGAGGCTCTAGGATAAAGACAAGGAAAGTGTATGTGGTTGGGCCTTGCAAATGACTGAGAAACGTGTTTTCTCCTTACCTAAGATAAATCAGATGGGTAAATCAGCCCATTTCATTGTCCAGGATTTTTAAGTGCTTATACAACTTCTGTATTCAGTGGGTTTTCCCTGAAAAAGCTGTGTTGCAAACTCTGAATTATCAACCTGCAGACTATTGCTGTTTCTGATTATCAGACATTTACTTTAAATCTTTTCCTTTTCTATTGACAAACTATTTTCTCTACTCCTCTTCTACTAATTATGGTACTAATAGACTTAAGAGTTCTACAAGCAATGACTGAGAAAGTAAAATTTTCTCTGTTAATTTTGAGGTTTAGCTGTCACATCTATAAATCTGTGATGAGCAGAACAGTCTAAAGTAACTATTCTTCAATATATTGCTTGAAGATAAAATTAGATAAATGAAACATGACCTTCCACTCACATAAAAATATGTTTATGTAACTGAGTCCATGCAATGCTGATGCTCCTTGGCTGACAATAGTGCTCGTCAGAAAATAGTCAGTTCTTGTTGGATTGCTACCCCAAATCCCTTGCTTTGAGAGAATTCTGAGTAGCTGTTTCATCCGATAAAGGATAATTCTCCAGCACGAACATAAGGCTAGCACCTACTCCTGGAATTGGTAGCTGCACGCAGTGGGAAGAATAGAGAATGGGGAAAAAAAGGAAAAATTCAGCTTGTGCCTCAGAGAGCAGAATTTAGCTCCTCCAGCAGCAGTAGTTGAGCCTACAGCCACTTTGTGTTGCAAATATTTTATCTCAATTTACTTTGGAGAGCAAAGTAGGACTGAAGTGGCAAGTAGTCTCTCTGCTAACTTCTGATGAGGTTAAAATTCAGTATCTGAAATTCATTTTTATTACTAACTAGTTTTCTGGCCAGGCAAATATCTGTAGAGAAAAATAAAATAATAAAACAACCCAGACTGGGAAAGGAAATAAAAAGAAAAAGATACAAAAGCCCTTTCAAGATGACTAACAAACCTGCAAGATTAATGATATGAAATTTATCCTCCCTCAGTATTATTTTGTCTTGGGATATGTGATTTCCCAAGGACAAAATTAATAAAAGCTACTTTTGGATTCCACAGTTTTCTAGAGTCTTCCATGGAGCAAAGTGGTTACATGGAATGCATACCAGATTTATCCTTTAATTTGGTTTTACACAAGTAAAACCTTGAGTGAATGTTCTCAGCTTATGAAAACTGGACCAAATTGCCAAATGAAAAATAAAACTCTTCATGCACTTTTGTCTTTAATAAAAAAAAAGTCTTTACCTAAGGGGTGAAGTGATCTGGATTTGGTGCAAATAATTGAATAAAATAGAAAAATTACTAAGCATACTTTTTTTTTTTTAAAGGCAAATGGAAAACAAATGTCTGAGAAAGGCAGTGAGCTTACTTAGTATTTTATATTCAAATACCTCATATTTATATTGAAGAAACAGTTTATTTACTGTCTTTTCATCATAAGTGGTTTCAAGATGGAAATAATGTCACTGAAATCAGCACAATTCGTTGTACAGAGCTACAATAAATACTGCATAGACTTCCAGGAGTTGTCCTTAAAAGACATGTTTGTTTAATTTTGAACATCACCAAAAAGTTGCCGTTAGACTGGGGCTCATCCAAATCTGTGCTGGGAACAACCATCAATGCTACAGGAACTTGTCAGTGGTTAACATGAGACCACCCGGATACATTACTTCCCCCATAAAATAAATTGTTGTGGTTTCACTGGTGTCCCTGATGCTAAGACATTTCTACCAGTTGAAGAGCTGACCTGTGGCAAAACTCTCTGTTGAGTCTCTGACTTTCATGGGCTTGTAAAACAGATAGACAAGGTTGGCATCTGAATTTTTACATTGGAAGGAATATGGAGTAGATGTAATACAGCATCAAAGCACAGTTTTCTGTGCTTTTGTTTTGCTCTGTTTCTAACCTGATGCCAGGTGACCTTGTCCAAACAGATGGCTATAACTTCAACTTTTTTTTGTAATGGATGTTTGACTTAAATCTTGCAAAGAAACCTTTTGAAGATGCACTAGCAAAGTATTTGCTTAAAAGTGGGAACACTCCATACCAAATCCAACAGGGATATAGGTAATTTGATAGACAAATTCACCTAAATGATACTAGCATGTTGTTTATCTTCCTAGCCATCAGGTTAAGAGCTGTTGTGCATAACTTTCTTAACCTTAACCTCATCTGCTCATCTCTCGGGACTTCATGCTAGCACAAGGGATAAAGGAAAATCAATGCTGAGTTTGGTTCTGGTAAATGTTTATGTCTGTATGCAAAGGAAGAAGGGGGGAGAGCCTGAAACTATCCCTTCCCAATGAAAGATTTTAATTAAATTAGGTCTTAGAAATGTGGAGTGTGATCTTTGCTGTGTTTTGATTTCGCTGAAGATTATGACTAGACTTGCCAAAACCAACTGCAAAGTCTTACATTTGTAAACTTCACACACAACGCCCATGAATTCGATACATCCCAAAGAAAGAGCCCGGGTGCTGCTGTTTACATTCTTAAAGTCTTTACAAACAAGGAGAACAATATCTGCTCTTTACAGATTACTGTGGTCAGGTTCCTGTGTACAGCATGAGTGACCTTTCCAAGTTGAGCAATCTATATATACTCAACCCCGAGTGTTGTAAAAAGCTCAGGTGTATCAGCTTACCGTGAGTTAATATGAGATACACAAAGAATGATTTTTACAGTATCCAGCTGCCGCATATCAAATGATTGAATTTTGCACTGTAAAAGAGGACCTTTCTCTTATGTAAATATATAGATTCTTCATACTGCTGGGAAACTGTATATTGTACACAATCCAGCTTAAGCTTATGCCATCTCCTGGCTCCTCTTTATCCGTGGTTAGCCTGCTCTCTGTATCACTTTCCTTACCAAAGGCACCTTTATAGCAGTGAAGGGGGGGTTAACAGGTGTAGCACCTCCTGCGTCATGCTCCCCCCTGCCCAGGTGATAATTTGAGACAAAGTAAAGCACAGTCAGCCAGCCCTTTTTCCCTCTGTAGGGCTTGGAGATGTGGCACCTGTAGCACATATCCACAGAGCCAGTAAGTACCTTTGTTCAGCTCCAAACCATTGTAAAGGTGTGCAAAGAGCCAGGCTATGCCACAGGTACAGCCCAACCTCTCTTCCCTGCTGCTCCTGCTGCTGGTGCCGGTTTGGTGGCTCAAAGGTTTGCAGCCTCCCTCAGGGAAGGTATTGTACCTTCCTAAAGAAAAAGCCTTGAGCTCATTAAGTTAGATGCTCTAAACACATAAAGGCAGCAATACCAGATGCAGCAATGATCTGAGGTGTGCATCTGTTTTGCTTGAGCTTGTGCAAGATACAGATAAAGTGGTGGATGAAAACAGCTGGCTGAAAAAGGTCTTTTAGCTCAGTGCTCCAGCCTTGAACAGAGAACGATGGGACCAGTAAATCAAATATTCTATGGGCATTTTCCGTTTAACGCTGGTAGTAGGAAGCAGCTATGAGAAGATGGGATGGGTGGCCTTATGACCCAGTGACCAAAGAGGCAAGCACAGTGAGCTAAACTCATCAGTGCAATTGGTAAGGTCATCCAAATGGAGATCTGCCTTCCCCTCCCCTGTAGCTCTGGGGCTAAAGGGAAGAAGCTTTGGCCTGATTAGACGTCAGGTCTGACCTGATCCACAGCAAGCTCCCAGGAAGAAAGAGGAGGCGTGAAAGGAGGAGACATACAGGGAGTGTACAAAAAGGAGGTTTCTTTCTGTTGTATAAGATGCTGCGCTGCACTGAGTGTTGTGCTGTCACTAAAACCAGCCCCAAAGAAGATGAATGGGAAGGCTGGGCAAATGCACAGGGTCCCATGGGGCTTCTTCAGAGTGAGGAGAAGCACAGGAGAGGGCTGCTGGTTGTTTGGGGTGCCTGGAGTCCTGTGGTCATCTGCCAGAAAGACTGTGCCTTTTACATTCGCGAACAGTAACCTCATTAGCTTGTTTTTAGGATAACACAGGTTCTTCCCAAACAAGTTTGCTTCCACTGTAACAGCTTTTCTACTCCAAAGGCTCTGTGGGAGGTTCTTTATGCAGATAAGAATTAAATTTTCATTTTCTCAGACCACAGTGTAATGGACTTTTTCCTCTGTTCTTACAAGACACGTGAAAAAGAAGGGGTTTACTATATAAGTTTAATTATAACGTATCGATGGGTTTTCTGGAAATGGAAGTCTGAAGAATGGGAAGGTTGGGAAAGTTCACAGACACATCCTAACTTTGCAGGCTAGGCTCAGACTTTATTTTCTGATATAAGAAATATGGAAACAACTGTAGAAAATGCATAATCCAGATTCTATTATAGTATTCATATATGCAGGTATAACAGAAAAAAAAAAATAAATTAGTGTCTCAGGCTGACAGTGAGTGCTGTTCTGCTTCTTAAAACCTGAGCATTACTGGTTAGGGGGAGCAAGATAATGATAGAAACATCCTGTGAGATTGTAACCCAAGTGTTTTGGTGGTTGAACTTGAGGAAAGGGCACATATTATCAGCTGTATTCCATTCTCAATTCACTACAGGAGACTGTGAGAGAAACGGTCTAAAAACAGGCAATCAATAATTTGTATAGTGAACACAGTGTGCCGTTAAGTGGTCTAATCTTTAGATCTCTTCAAACATAAGGTGGTACAGAAGAGGAATGACTACCAAGGAGAAAGCAACCTGAGGTGTAATTCATAAGCACAAAGACTCAAAGGGAAGTTGTACTACATTATTTTTGCATTAAAAACCCCTGATAGGTCACAGAGCCTGACTGGTCATTCTCAAAGAGTTTGCTACGTTAAAAGCTTGTGTGGGAATGTAATTGATTCAGCCACAAACCCACTAATGTCTGCTGTATAATATTTGCTCCTGTGCATCCTCCTAGAGTAAAGTTTTGTTTTGCATACCAGAAATAGAGGTTTCCAGTTACTGAAGATGCTGCAGATTGCCTTTCCTAGCTTGCTTAAGTCCCTGAATTGCTGGGAAGAACTACTTGGGGGATATTCTGCTAACAAGTGACCTCAATTGCTCAAGAAGAGACAGAATACATGTTACAATATTAAAGACCTGAACAACCCTCTCTAGAAGCTTTCATTACAGATCCTGGTATTTGAAAGAGAAGCACAATCCAGTAATTCCTGCATCAGTGTTTTTACAACAGTACAAAGAAAAAAAAAATCCTTGATGTTGTAGAGAAAACAAGGTAAGAGACACCGGTTCAGTTTTGAAGGTTGAATTAGGCTTTACTATTCTGACTTAATTAATCTATGAAGTAATTTCACAGAATCATAGACTCATCAAGATCCATCAAGCCAGAAAGGGTTGTTGTAATCATTTAAGGCGATCCATGTAACATGAACCATAAGATTTCCCAGAATTGTTGAATTTGTTTGAATTGAATTTGAATTTAATTTAATTAAGTTAATCTTTTAGGGGGAAAACTTAATCTCAGTTTCAAACCAATGGGTTCACTCATGTGAGGGAATAGTCCAGGGAAGAATTCTTCTTGAGTAAAGGATTAAGTAACTTGAATAACAATGATACTGCCTTTGTTTCCTTGTACTAAGTGGTGATTAGGTCTGAACTTGACTTTTAAGGCAATAATATGTTTCCAGGGGTGACTCACTGAGTGAGAAGACAGTTTTCAGTACTGTGGGTCTGAGTAGATTAGCAGACTGTCTATAAACTGAAGGAAGAAAATAAGAAGGGAGAGACGAAAAAGCCAAGGAAAGAATAAAACTTGGAATTGGAAAAACAATTCCAGTTCCAGATGAAACATTTCATTACGTCTGATGGGTTTAAAGGCAGTTTGCCCAACGACTTTTTATTTAACAAGGCATTGTGTGAAACATGGCATTGTTCCTTACAGGAAATAAAGAACAAGAAATCTACTTATTTCTTGCATACTTGTATTGAAAGTGGTAAGAAGTTGTACTGTGCAAGTAATAGCTCTGAAGCACAGCAACCTTGTGGTATTTCCTTTTCTAGCTGCACAGCATTATCTAAAAATGAGAATGCTTGGACTGGAAGGATGTTGCTGACTACCAGAGGTTGAGCCTGCTTTTTTTTTTCTCTTTTTTTTTTCTTTTAACGCAAGTTTTTATTAAATATCTTCAGTGTACTGACAGAATTCAGACCTTTGCTCATAGGGAGATGTTAAGATCCCTCTGGGGAGAGCTCTGGGGCCAAAACCTGAAAGTGCTGAGTACATCCTACCACATCTGAATTCAGACTTCTCTGTTTCTGTTCTTTTCTCTGGAAGTTTTATGCTAGATCCTTTTCCTTGTCATACACCATTGCTAACTCAGATGGACTGAACGTAGAAAAGAAAATCCTGAAAACCCTGTAGACTCGAGGAGGGTGCCTTGTAACTGGCTGATCAAACAGACACATCAAGTCTGTCCTAAGCTTTGGGCTCTGGGGTTGAAGGTGGCCAGTGCAGTGAGCTGAGCAGTACTCGGAGATGTCTCATATCCTGGACCATGACTTCCGCTGCTATGTGTTTGTATGTTGTTACATATGAGGAAGCACTTTATTGTCAGGTTTAAGGAATATATCCCCTAACATGATGTTTTTGTTGAAATTCCTTATTTGAGTTCTGTTTAATTAAAACTCTAGTAGTGTCTGAGTAGTTGTCCCTTTCTCAAGTGTGCTTGGTCTCTGCCTGCTCCTGAGATGCTCTTTCAGGCTGTAGATCAGGGAAGGATCATTGTGCAAGTGGAGGCAAAGAAGCAATGGGCATTATCACTCACTTTTTTCTCCCTTATTCTTTTCCTATTACTGAAGTCCAGTTCACTTTATATTACCCTTTTTCGTTTTCTTTTTTCAATCACTGACAAGATTTTTCTACAATATCTCTTTATTTCTAGTCAGTCTGAAGTTTAACGTTGTGTACTGCAGTGTTGTGCTTTACTGGTGAACGCTGCATAGCACTGTGCATTTGGAAAAGCAAAGTATGCTGAAGAGTGAACACACTCACAGCTGCCAGGGGCTGACAACTGAAAGGCACAAGTGGGGACAAAGCGGAGCAGACAGAGTGATGTGGGAACATTAACACTTGGGAGGTACCCTCTTCCTCCCTTCCCTCTTTCTGAAGAAGAGAAAGAAGCTGGGCCTTTGTCCAAAAAAGCACTTAAGCATGTGCTTGACCTTAAAACATGCGAAAAGACTCTTTACTATCTTTGTCCAATCCTATGGTTTTCTGTTACCTGGATATGCATTTAACGGAATAAATGTTCATCTCTTTGATCTCGTACTTAAGGAAGATGATCCATATTTTTTTTCTCCCTGAAAATATGAAAATCTCTTCATTATATCACAGCTGTGCAAACAGATTTCCAGGAAACTTAACACAATGCATTTAGTATTCAGTAGGTTGCACCACCCCTTGATTAACAAGGGAAAGTTATCTCATAGAAAAAGTGTAGAGAGATTGTTTTGATCCGATCTTGCACAGGATTGAGAAAGGAAAGGGATTAAAGTGTCTTAAACATAAAGCTTGGCAGCAATTGTCGAGAACAAAAATGAAAATAGTTTAAGAGAACAGTGCAGGCAATAACGCACTTGGGGGGTCGGCAGAGGACCAGAAGAAGTGGCCAGACTGACATTGCTTGGTTTTATTAACTCATCCATAATTAGCCCATAGCTTAGATACAATTTAGCTTGTGGCATATGGGCTAATATAGTGCTGAAAGTTACCCCCCATGCAGGTGACAGTCTGTCACACTGAAGGAAGATTAGCATAAAACAAACAACAATGCACTCTTAATGATAGTAGCACCATTTGCAACGCCATGGTTAAGGATGTATAAGCACTTCCATTATAACCCAATCTTCAAGATTTTATTAAGTAGACATAAAAGACGTGCACACACCACACCGCCACACTCCCACCCCCCACACACCCCCTTACAGCCCAGTGAATCCTTTCTTCAGTTTTCAGGCAAACTCTGTGTATTTTGTTGTGTGTTTTTTTAAGGTTTGGGTTTGGTTTTTTTTTTTTGTGGTTTTGTTTGTTTGCTTCTTTCTTTCTTTCTTTCTTTCTTTCATGGTAACAATACCTGATGTAGGTATTTACTTGCAGCCCTGTTTTTCTTCCTTGAAACAGTGTGTGGAATGAGTTGTTCTAGGTAAAACGTGTTGGGCAAGTACATCCTTGTGGTTTCTGCCTTGATAAATGCACAACATAGTGGCTGGTTAAGCTCAAATAAAAATGAGAAAGCTACACGGTATGTGTCCATCAACTTGATTAGAACTTTTTATAGTATATATGAATCTAACCAAATAGCAATGGTATAACTATGTAGGCAGTAGATGTTCTGTGAGTATAATTTATACTGGGAAGAAAGTAAGCCACTGTCTTTATTGGTTCCTCTTTATTGAATACGAATTGCACCATTAAAATGATACCCATGTGTTGTTGATACATCCTGCATTTATGGTAATTTGGCTACATATTGCCAATATTTTCATTTTAAAATCAAGAAGGAAATTTTGTGTCAGAGCCTTTTCCAAATAGTGTTGAGCTTTTGACACAAAGCAGCAGAAGCCATTAGCATTCTCAGTTAAGGCTGATCAGTCATGCTGTTGAACCATTTCTTCCCTTTCCCCTAACATATTTGCTTTCCTGTGTTTTTCGGATAAAAAGGAAGATCCCTCTCCAATAAGTTTTCCGGACTTTTCTTTTGAAAGGCAGCCTAGCCATTTTAAATGTTTTAAATGAAGTGAGCTTTGTTATGCAGACAGGAGCTAAATTTTTTTTCTAGCTCTCATCGGCTATTTATGTGACTCTATGGTTTTCAAATGGTATAATGCTAGAGGATGCCAAATGTCCTGCCATTTAATAACCAGTAGCATACAGAGCTCTTTTCAAAATGCCACCACTCTGAGCATCTGTTGTTATTAAGTAAGATGATCAAATTTTGTACAGGACTTCAATTTTGCTTTGCACATCACTTATAGAGCAAGAATAATATGCAGTCTGTGTATAAAACTAATGTGTTGGGATCATTGAGCCAATTGCTGGTTTTTGTGTTCTGCTTTATTGCAGATTGTAAAATAAACTTTGGCCTTTTTTTAATAAATGTTATAAAAATGCTCTGTGAATCAGGAGAGTGTCAGCAATTAAAGCCATTTAACATCATAATAATTAAAAATGCAATACTCCAGTGTAGTCAGCACTGGTTCACATAAAAAGCCACATTGTTGGTCCTTAATAATTACATTATTTGACAGACATGCTAAAGAAGAGGGAAAGGTGCACATTGTTAGCATCAGATGAGCAACTAATTCTTATTGTTTCTGGAAATTACTCTAACATCCTTTACTATTCCTGTTTTTTAGCTAACAGATGTGCAGGAATGTCCTCAGCTCACCATTGCTTTTCTCTCCAGCAGAATATGACTGACAACACAACAACACAAGGGAACAGCTGGGTTGAAACGCATAATATTTTCCTGGTAGAGAAAGAAGCTGATTAGGCTATGGAGTACCTAATTGGGTAAGATGCCCCTCATTTTCAAACTATAAAATTCAGATAGTGTACAGCAGAAAAGAGAGGGTGGGCTGGTAAGAGCCCACTTTATATGTTTGTCCTGCAGCACAACTGGACCTTTAAAATGAGTGATGCTTTTACAGTTGTGGTTTGGGACTGTGCATGAGCTTAATGTGGTGGTGGGCCACATTTCTGAAAGGGGACTGACCTCAGATGTAATAGCTTTTAAATTATACCTCTGTATTTCAGTCCATTCACCTTGCTCTTCCCAAGTTTGCATAGGCGGAAGGGCAGATTTCCCCATGGTGTTAATTTTTTTCAGGGAAAAATAAAGCAAAAGACAAAGCACACATTTTATAGACATATGTAATTTTTCCCTTGACTACCAGAAGTGTGAGATTCTTGCCTGGTTTCATTGCTTATTGTATGTTGCCACAGATAGGCAGTGCTGTAGAAGCAATGTCATCTTCTGTCTTGAGAGGAGATGGAGAAGATATGGTTGCAGGACTGTGGAAAGGGTAGAACTGGCAACCTCACATACCCTAAAGGGGACGGAGTCTGAAAAGCTTTTGGTGGAGCATCCTCAATCCTGCCTCTGGAAATCCTAGAAAATAGGGAGTGAAAATTGACAGAACATCCTGAGAACACAGTTTACTTTCTCTGTCTTCCTGGAGAGTCCAAGAGCTTTCTCTGTTCTTGTGTCTGTCTGTAGAAATATTCCCAGGCTGTGGCATGCTGATTTTTTTCATTTACTCCAGCTTCTTTTCAGTATTCAAACCTGTTGGGGTTGGGGTTTTTTTTGTAGCTATTTTTATATTTTCCTAAAGTCTAGCTCTGAATGTGTGAGTTTCCCATCTCACAGCCAGCCACGCTGCAAGCAAGCTTTAGGATTGAGCTGCATGAGCAGATGAGAATATGGTCACGAGAAAGATGCTACCAGTTCAGTGCACATTATAACTTCACTCATAGGGCCACTTCTGCATCTGGGAGACTGAATTGAAAATGCATCTTTTTTTTCTTTTACTTTCACACAGGCTTAAGCAAGTGAGGAGCTCCTCTAATCAGAAGAAGGTGTGAAAGCTGCTTTGTTATACTTGGTGTATTAATCAGGGCTAGGAGGCAGAGAGGTGCAGCCCTACTCATGGAGGTTAGAAAAGGAGCTTTGTACATCCAACAGCCTCTCTCCAGCCTACAGGGCTGCAGGCTGAAAACCTGGGGGCTTGGGTATGGCTGTGTATTTGGTCCCCCCAAGCTTGTACTTTGGCAGTGGGGACTTGGAGGATGGAGTGCCCTTTTAAAAAAAAAAAAGCTAAAAGATAAACTTCAAACCAGAGCTTGCAAGACCAATAATCAAATATCAGCAAGACTCGAAATCATTCTAGGGTAGAATAAAGTCAGCTGGCATGAAAATCTCGTTGCTCTGATTTCTCTTTCCTTTGCCTTGCATATTCTGAATTGATTTTCATAGTCTGTTGTTAATAGTATTTGCTGTTCTCCAATGAAACTAATGATTTGGCAGTATAAGTTTGGTGTTGGGATACAGGAATAATAAATATTTGTGAAGCTCAAGATATGTAAGTTAAATTATGTCAAAACTGTTCTGAAGGTAAAACAAAATGTTCCTCAGAACATGGCAAGAAGGTGTGTTTCTGCAGGGGTGTCTACACACTTGGTAGATGTTGTCTACAACATCTTTGGCAGATGCTTGTTCTTCCCAAGATCTTAGTCTTGAGTGACGAGACACTAGAATCTGGAGGAGCCCACCCAGTGACCAGCAGTAGTGTTAACAGTGAATGTTTGGGTACGTGGGGGAAAGGAGCTGTGGCACGTCCCAAGGGCCAGTTACAAGCATTTGAAAAGCAGTGAAACCATCTGAAAGGCCAGAACACCTCTGGAAACCTTTCTACCTTAGATGTTACTCATATGTGTGCAATTATTTTAGTTCAAATACTAGCCTTAGATTTTAAACAGATTATAATTTTGTAAGGAAATAGCCATAATTGCATGACAGAAAGGGATTTGATTTGCAGTTCTGGAAAACAGTCTGCTTCTTGAGCACCAGAAGAGTCTTTAGGTTAAAGTATAAAAAAAAGAACATTATCCTCTGATTAACCTGAATTAAATAATGGAAATAGAAATCCATCTGCCATAGAAATCATAAATAGTAAATACATTATTAAATCAATAAACTGAGTACAACAATGAATTTTAAATCTTATGTTGTGATTAAAGCCAGCTCTTTCTTTGGGACATATTAAACTATATTCACAGCACATTCCACTTGGGTTTTTTAATAGGTGATCTGTTTCTTTTTCAGGAAGTTCATATGAAGTTTCTGAACCTCCACTTTGCCCCTTAGGGAGAAGCAGCCCGGAAATAAAGTGAAAGTGTTCTGAAAGAAATGAGGAAATCTCAAAAGGAAAAAAAAAATTAAAAAAAATAGCACATTATAGAAACACCAGTAAATAAAATATAACCAACGAGCAGCATGGGAAGCATGTTTAACCCACTGCACACCATTTTTCCTGTACTGCCAGCCAACTGAACGTTGAATGAAGAATATCAAGTACTATGGCTCTATGTGTTAGTGACATTAGATGAGATAAAAATGTTCATGGATTAAAATAGAAGAAAACATGGTTTATCGAGGACAAATGCATCAGTGCTAGCTGAGTCCTTCATGATAGCCGATCCTGTATAAGGGATAAGGGTAGTGTCTCAATAAGAAAAATAACAGAAATACTTCAGAAGTTAGGTTTTGGAAAGCTTTTTGTCGTACGATCCTGCATTTGTATGGCAGATGCAATTGCCAGAACTTCCCTTGGTCTATAAGAAACCTGAAAGAGATCAATATTTTATTGTTACAGATACATTAATTTACGTACTGCTTTAAAACATCTGTAGGACCAAATCCAGAGGTACTTAGGAGATCTAGTCTTATGAGACTAAACTGGGCCTTGAACCTTTTGAGTTTCTTCAAATGATGTTTATGGAGTTCTTTGTCTCAGATCTGGAAAACGGCATTTCCACCCCAGCCCGTGACCTCTGCCATGAAAAGTGGTGGGCTATCAAGGAGGTGAGAAGGTGCTGTAAAGCTGAAGGACCAGATGAGGAATGTGGCAAGAAACTTTAAGCAGAAAACAAAAACAATCCAACCCTTTATTGCAATTCTTCCCTGTCCTGGCTTGGCTCCATCGTTCTGGTGTCCTCCTGCTGTACCTGCCAACAGGGAAACCTCAGAATCCTCCATCCCCTTATGCCTTTTTGCAATGCACACAAAACTCCTGACTCTTTATTTTCACTATGAAGTGCCGTACCTCCTAGATTACTTTTTGTTTATTGTCAAGATCTGTGAACAACTTATTTGCCCAGTTTTTGCAGCAGGACTGAAACCTCTATGGTTTCTGTAGGTGTTACTTCTAAATCTCATCTAGACTATCTTGGTCAGCTCAAAACCTACAATTCTTGCCATTTCTACCATGGCTGGGTATCTGTTAACTGCTGCAATAGGGTTGATCTTTTTTTTCAGCAAGGACATTTTTTTGATGGAGCTACAGAAATATATTAAAACTGTAGGTGTACTTGCACATCAGGGTTTCTGACATACTTTTCTTGCAAAAAAGCTGTAGAAATGATGAGATGTGCCTTTGCCCACTTGGTTCATCATGGAGATGGTTCTCCTACCTTTATGAAGGGATATTTTCTTCTTTTTGAGTATCCCTTGCTCGCAAGCACCTCCCTCTAAATCCATTCTGTAACCAGGACAGCCCTCCCTCAGCACTGGTTTCTGCCATTCCTTCAGCACTGGGCACTAATCCTTCAACCCACCAGTCCTGTTCTCCCACAGCCGGTACAGCAGCATCACCCAACCCGCAGGCTTGGTAAGTACTGACAGTCTGACAATTTAGAGGACAAGAGAAATCTTGACATTCAACTTGACAACATTTCTGTTGCTGAGCCTGTGTTCCCATGACTTATTTTTTAATGCAAATCAGAAGATGATTAGCTGTTTTCTCTCTTCGTGGTGTTTATTTTTTCTTGTTCTTTGGGCTGTTTTTCATGCCTCATCTTGGCTGAATTCTCTCCCATTTTCCTCCCTTCCTGTGTGTTTCTGCTCTTGCTCTGTTCTCTGCCCTTTGTTCTCAGTTGCTGTTTCCCCCGCTTTTTCCTTTTGTGCCTCTCTTGCATATTTTCTGGTGCTCTATCATCTCTGTTCTTTGTCTTTTCCTTTCTTTGTCTTTTCATTTTGCCTATCTTTGTTCTGTGTCCTCTTTGGTGTCTCCCTGTTCTTTGTTTTCACTTTTTCCTTGTTCTTTCTTTTCCTCTGTCTGTCTCTTTTTATGATTCCCTTTTATCTTCGTTGTGTTCTGAGTAGGTTTGTCTTGATCTTTGTCTTTGCGGAGAACGTGCTCAAATGAAGACAAAACACGCCATTCAAACAGAAATTGCTTATTAATTATAACATGGACACACTGCCGAAACTCAAGCCTCCCACAAAGCCGGCAAACCAAATCACAGATATCTGCAGGCCAGCACGTTTTTTCCTGGTCACCTGAGCTCCACGCAGGGCCCTGTGGTTGAGCACCCAGCACTTAAACCATGTCCTATCCCACCCCCTCTGGCTGACTGTTGGTTGATAAATCCATCCCAGCCTTTATCACTGACCCATTGATACTTGGGTGCAAAATAACCAAAGTGAGGTATCTGGTTATGCAGCAGCTATGAGTAAAAATGTATATTTTTGGTCTCCAGTATGGAATCCACATGATCTTCATGTCCCAAGTGTGCCCCTTCCTCCTGTGGTGGGGGGTATAATTTACTGCAGATGTCTTTGACCTACATCATCAACTCAAAGTTATCAGTTGCTGCTAGAAGGAATGTTTTAATTTACTAACCAGCTCTGCTGGGAATGGGTATCAGCTACAGCCATGTGAAAGACAGGATTTCTTGGTACGCTTGGTGTACAGTCATGAGTTATTGTTGTTAATTCTTTCGTATTTGCAAAACAAAACATCTTAAAAATGTGGAAACAGGAAAATCATAGGCAGACTTATATTGGTAAAGGAAGTTCTATCTGGTCCCAAAATAAATCTTTTTGTGATCTCTTTGAGCTTTGAGAAGATAAGTATGATTTCAAAGTTTAAGCTCAAAAAGAAAATGTTCACATAAAAAAAAAAGTTCAACTTTTTGTTCATTTTCCCACCCATTTCTTCCCTCTAATAATTCAAAATTGAAATCTCTTTGCGCGTACAGTATTTGATTAATCCTCATTAAAGTCTTGGCTGAAAAACAAACCCCAGATCTTGGAGTTTGCCCTGTTGCTGCTATCCACCTTCTTTTTTTTTTTTTCTTTCTTCCCTTTTTTGTCCACTGTAGGACCGTGAGAACTACTTTAAGTTGTCAAACTGCAAAATGGATGATTTGCGGGAAGCTTCTCAAGGTAGAGGGTCTCAGTGCTCCCTCGGACCCTACTGTAGCCTGTGCTAGGTCACCACATCTCAGGTGTTCATGGGACCCTGCCTGCACCATCTGCCCTGCTGGCCTTTTCAGGCTGCTTTGATCTCCCCTTAACTTTGCTGTTAAATTGTCACTTTCCTGGCCAGGCTGTAGTATATAAATAGAAATCTCATATCTTCTACCTGCTGTGCTCTGGGGAAGCCCCAGAACACCCAGCACATCGCCTATCTCTGCAAACCGGCTATAGGACCCGGCCACAATATTGCAGCAAATAACCTGGGTCTTATGTGAATTGCCCTGAATCTGGGAAATGCTGCAGCTTCCCCAGAGGCTGCAAATCGAGTTGAGTCCAGGTTGGGCTTTTCCTGCTGCTTACGCCTTGTTGCTGTTGCTACCAGCATCCCTCACCATGGTGGTGGATGCAGGAGCAGAACAGGGTCTCCCCACCTCTTTCCATTGTGGCGTTGGAGATTAGTGCTGCCAGGGAGGGGGCTGCATGGGAAGCAGGAAGGCACGGGGGTCTCTGCAGGCTGGCCAGCACTGTCGATGTGTGCCAGTGCCTGTCCCCTGCGCTGCAAGTTGCAGGGATGTTTCCCTGCCTGGTCCCAATGTGTGCATTTTTGAGAGTGCAGGTGATCTCCCAATCTGCATAAACATGCACGAATTACAGGTTTCCTGAGCTAGATATTT
Source organism: Ibycter americanus (assembly GCA_035590275.1). NCBI lineage: Eukaryota > Metazoa > Chordata > Aves > Falconiformes > Falconidae > Ibycter > Ibycter americanus. Next base: position 51,395,081 of record JAVJGI010000065.1, read on the forward strand.
TTTGTCTTAAAAACATTGATTTAAAATATACAGTATACTTAAATATTAATAAAGTGATTTAAGATCAGGCCGTTTAGGCCAAATGTACATTAAAATTCCCCTTCTATTTTCCCTCCTTTTAAATCCTCCTCCTTCAGTTTATTCCCTGCGGGAGGGTTTGGGTCCTGAACTCATTGTGCGATCTTCAAACACATAATAAGAATTAATCACCATTAGTCCTCTATTTTAACAGCTGCTTCCTACCCCCCAAACCAGTACAGCTGCAAACTTCCCTCCCTCTGCCGACACCATAATCCCATTACAGCTGCAAACTTCCCCACGTAAAAATGCAGATTTAAGCTTATTTTGAAACAACTCACATTTCTTAATTGCTCAGGTCTGTGTCAGAAACGGGTGATGTAACCTCTGACTGGTGGGAGCTGAAGGGGCATCATCCTTCCAAAGCATGACGCCACCGCGCTGCTGATGCTCTGCTCCGCCATGGGAGGTTGCAAACCGCACCTTGACCGCAAGCTCGGTCATTTCCATCAACGAGTATTTACTTCTTCATATTCATAGGAAAACAAGTGTGATTTATTTGTCAACAGGGAGAAGAGATTTGCCCGCTTGTGGAAATTTCCCTTTTTCTTCTCAGTTGTAGGCTTTCTTGTACTTTCTTCATTCTAATATCTGCCCTTAGATTATAATTATTTTATTTTTTTACTTTTTAGCATTAGGGTTTGAGATAGATAATTATTTTGCTTAATAGTAAATTTCACTGCAACGTGCCCAGAGGGATATGAAATAAAAGGTATTTAAAAATCTACCATGTTAGAAAAGTAAAATAATTTCAGCTAATGAGATTATCAAGGATAATCGGTTTACAAAAGCCCATTATGCGACAGATTCATTGATGTCTTAAAACAGAAAGGAGAATCCTATTTATTTTTTGAAATGGTGTAGAATAAATTGCTTTTCAGAATGTAAAAGGCTGTTTTTCATATTTTTTTTTTTAATATGATGATTTCTGTAGCCCCATCTGCTGTTCACTTTCAGAAGTATCCAGAGAGATATTTGGTGAAATGCACATTTTTCAGTTGAAAATTGGCAACAGGTGAGATCTGACCTGTGGATTTGACTCGGGATGGTAAGGAAAGACTTTACCTCTTTCAGAATTTATGGGAAAAAGTTGCAAGAGTGCAATGGAAGATCCCACCTCCATTCAGCCATGACTGAGGTTGTATTTTGGGGAGACAGCTCACTTCTGCAAAGGGGAGGAGGAGGAGGAGGAGGGAGGAGAGGTTGGTGTTGATGGGTGCTCTTGCTGAAGTGACCATGGAGGCCCTACTAACGCAGCTGCTTCCTTACCTCAGCAAACCTAAATGGTTCCAACAAGAGAAATGTGGTGGGATAGTCCATGAGAAGACAGGTAACTGCAATGTCTACAGCTCTGCAGGGTACAGAATAGGGTCATTTTAGAGTTATGGAAGTTTCATTGGACAATTTCCTCTCATTTTACCCTTGAACCTCCTAGGAGGCACATGTTAGACTTGGGCTTTGTCTGCTCACAGAAGTAGAAGGGTTGGCTTGGCTCAAGGAGAGCTGAAAGATACTCCAACACTACCACAGTCTTATAATACCTAAGACAGACCACAGGGCTAGCTCTTATAAATAAGCAACAACAAAATTATTTATTTGTGTGTTCAATAAATTAAAATGCACGTGTATAAAGCTGCAATCTTGGAAAAGTGCCATAATATTGTCTATTTTATCTGTTGTAATTTATTGTTTTGACCATGCATTCACAGCTACCTGGAGTGTGCCTGGTGGGACTGCCACGTGGAGTCTCTTCCAGGACCTCCCTTTTGCTTTTTAATGATGTGGAAGGTGACTCTTCAGTAAGGAACACAAAATGATTTCAGACTTGTATAAATAATATACATGTTCTGTCTCCCTTTGATTGAATGATGCATAACATTTAGAGTGATTGATTTGCTGACATGCACACATGGCGGCAGCTGGAACAGTTCGTATTGTCCTTGGATGCCCCAAAGTGGTCCTGCGTCTCCCATGGCTTTGTCTCCCCATGGCAGCGCGGTGCTCCAGCATGCCCCCCAGCACTGTGTGAATGCCAGGTCTTGGCTTGGCCATTGAAGGGGACAACAGGGAAATGCAGGCTGAGCCCTTCGAGCAGCACATCTGCATCACTGTGTCCTCTGCCTGTGTGGGGATCTTTGTCCCTCCCAAAATGTGTCTCTTATACAGTCTCTTCTGCTGCAGCTCAATCTGCTACTTAAATGGTTCCCTCTTTTTTTTTTTCTTTAATATTTAACAGGAAATAATTCTTCAATGAACTTTATTAAAGCAGCAGGATAGATTAAAAAATGAAGTATGTTTAGAAAGATTTGGGGGGAAGGCTGGAGTAATTAATTTTCAATAATACCTGGTATTTCCATAACTCCTTTCATCCCAAGACCGCCAAACAGTTTACAGACATTAATTAATTAAAGCATTACGATGCCCCAGTGTGGGGCCATTGCCTGTGTGTCTGACTCAGACAAACTCCCTCCAATTCCCTGGACATCCGAGCAGTATCCACTCCTCTGCCCGCACCAGGTCTATTCCTCTGAGTAAATACTGTTCAGCTTTCCTAAGGTTTGCACTGTGTGGCCCTATGTAAATATTTTCCAATAAGTTCGATTATTTGTCTTTTATTCTCTATCAGGAAAACCCCAAATATCTCAGTAATAAAATTTCCAGCGTGTGTTTACATGAGGGCAGTCCAGATGATTAGTTTCTGATTCAGCTGCCCATTAAAACGTCCTTGCTCCTGGAAACTCCCTTTGCAGGCTGGGAGCTGGACATACATTTTAAGCTTGGATTTTGGGGTGAGTTGAGCATTTTTGACAGGACAGTAAATTGTGTGGGAAAAGAGGAGGTGTTTGGCTTGCGCCTGAGAGGGGTGCAAATAACGTCACACTCCTGGAAATCCGCCGTGAAGTATAAGTTTGGTGGAATCTTATGAAAGCTATAGATTATACAAACTTTCTCCACTCCAATGATTTGATTCATGAACGCGTAAATAGATAGATAGATAGATCCATCACGGGAATCCCCGGGGAACAATGCAATGGTGTTTGTGATTGGAAAAACATTATAAAAGAGCTCACGTATAGCCAATAGTTAGGCAGTTTTGTACCGCCAAGATAAATAGAAAAGAAATGACATTTCATGATCGCATTTTTAAAGGACGTTGGAAGTTACCAAAGCAAGGGAAATGAATGTCCTGTAGTGAGGCATCTGCAATCCCATGTGGCATTGCTACCAGCTGGGCATCCATTGAACCCTGATCCTGTCACCGCGACTGCCCCAGGTCTTTGGGGTAATGGTGTGGCACCTTATTCATGGGGAAAGCCTTTACCTGGATGCTTTGACCCCATCCCTTGGCCACCTTGGTCATGGGATGAGTGCTTTCGCTTGCCCTAAGGACTTCCAGTTCAGTTGGGATGGTCAGAAGCAGGATTAGGCCTCAAGGATGCGTTTCTAATGGAAGAGTGAACAAGAAGGACTGGTTGGTTGTTTGCTGCATTAGCTATTTTCAGATAAACCAAATGAAAACCAGTATCAAAATGGAAAGTCGCCTTCATTACCTATGGTCTGGCTGGTACCTAGCTATGGTTTGCCTGGTTAGGTTGGCCAGTTCCAAATTTCCCTTTATTCCAACTTTGAGGCATGGTGGAGGAGAGGGGCTGGTCCTTGGGCAGGAGGCACAACCCATGCAGCACGCGGGGAGCTGCCGTGTATGAGTGTCATGAGCCATTTATACCACCCAGCACCTCAGCCCATGCATCCATCAGCCTGGAAACATACAGAAATGTCAACGTGTGCTTGGGAAGGTGATGTGCGTGGAGGAGCCTCAGGTTTTGGGAGGAGGGAGCCGGGAACGTTGCCCTCCTCCCTGCTTGTTTACCCTATGGCAAGTGCATCTTCGGGGAGCGCTGTGACTTCGAGATATGAGAAGAAATTCTTAAGTAAACAGAAGTGACATTTGGCATATAAATAAGTTAGGGAATACTCTTGCGCAAGCAGTGCAGGTCAACAGTGATCTTTTATCTTCTGTTTTAAAATCGGCTGCTTTAGAAATGTAAAAGCGCAAAGTGTTTGCAGAAGGGGCGGTGGAGGGAGAGGGGCCGCAGCAGCCCGCCGCCGCCGTGCGGTGCGGGATGCTGGAGTGCCGTTTGCTAGTCTGGAGCAACCGGCTTCAGGCTCCAGCTCTTCTGGTTCTGGCAAAATCTATGGTGCATCAGATGGGTTTCTCCACAACTTTCTCCCCACCCCCCGCCTTTTTTTCTCCCTTCTTTTTTTATTTTTCTCCCCCCCCCCCTTTTTTTTTCCTCCATATGATTAATGTATAACAAGTCCCTTTGGAGAGTAAATACTGATTTGAAATAGCACAGTAAACAAATAACAGGGGAGCAGGCGTACAGCCTGTATATACATACATCTATAAAACGCATTGCATACACACATGCGCACCCGCATTCTTATTGTGTAGGTTAGCTAAGGGGATTTACCTCCTTTTTAATATTTTTGAAGACTGCTTTATGATCCTGTTGACCTGCTATTAGCAAAAGCTTAGCTTTCAACAAAGGTAATTAAATTATAAAATCACTGCTGCAATCATCAAACTACTCATAAAACAAGAAATGAAAAAAAAAAAATACCCTGAAATAAAAATCTTGCAGGCTTCTCCTCATGTAATATTGCTCCCTGATGTTAATTACATTTAAATGGGAGAGTACTATTTTGGTATCATTCATACGCCTCCAAAAGTACTTTCCAGTTTATCATACCTGTCAACCCCAGTGCATCACAGGCTAATACTTTATTAAGAAAAAAATCATTAGGGAGCTGCTGATCCCATTTAAGTACATTGGGCAGAATGTAAGACTAATTAAAAAGCATATTTTTACATTATTAATTTCTGAGTTTCACACTTAATGAATGTGAAATGACAGGGCTACTATTTTTATATTCAGGCTCTCTGGGCTCTTCAGCCAGGGGAATTAAATTCTGGGGATTTTTTGCAAAGATGCTTCTTGGGAGATTTGTTTTCAAGAACAGCTAAGCTTTTTTAGCTGTGCCTTTTTCTGGGAAATTATACCAAAGCATATTACAGCCACTTAAAAAGAGTAGTTAAATAGATGTTGTGTTGGGTTTTTTTCATCACACTGCTATAAAAGTATTTTAGATGAGGTATAAAATATGGTTTTTAAATGATATTATGATTTGCAAACACTAAAAAATAATTGTGGTGGAGTTGAGAGAGAGCGAAAACATCTAATCTTTATTGTGTAAGACAATGTGATAAAATATTTTACAGCCAAAAGCTCATTTTGCATCTGGAAAATTGTGTAAACTGATGGGGGGAAAAAATCTCATTAAAACTAAAGGTTATTTTTAATATTCTTCAAACAAAGCAACACATCATAACTGCATTTTTCCTCCCCATATTTATTAAATTAGACAATTGTACGAATGCCTGATGTTCTATTTAAATAAAGACATAAAATGACAGAGACCGTGTGATTAGACAGCCTTATCGGAATTTATTCCAGCTTTTAGGGAACACCGGCGCTGGAAGGTAGCGCTGGCCCTGGGAAGGTTGGTGTGTTTGTGAGGTTCAGTTGCAGCATTACAGCGTTATTAAGCATTAGGTGTTGCATTACTGAAACCTTTGCCGGGTGCCGGCTGGCACAGCAGTCCCTGCGAGCACGCCGCAGCACAGCACACTTTTATAGGGCTCTGTAAGGAGGAGTGGAGAAAAGCAGGGTTTTTTTTCCACACACACACACACACACACACCCTCTCTTTTTTTTTTTTTTCCAAATGTGCTTACAATTACCTCTCTGTATTTTTATTGTCTTTTTACTAACCACAAAACTCACACTGGAGGCAAAGCTTAACGGCTGAGGCTTTCCTCATGTAAATATTAGGAAATTACATTTGTACAAACTGCGCGGCTTTGTAAAGGGGGCTGGAGCGACTCCAACACAAATTAATCAGGATAAAGTTGCTCTATGTTCAACATGACCATAGTTTATTTTCTTAAAGTATTAATTTGTCAACAGCTTTCCTGCCTCGCTGTGACTCATGTGGATGGCATTGAGGGAAGACACAGATGCAATCTTGCTGCTCTACCTTGCGGTTTTAGGAACTAGCTCCAGTTAATCAAAACATAATTGTGTTTAATTCCCCAATACTTGTTTTCATACAAAAGTCAAATGACTGAAATATGAATATGAACCTATGTTTAAATATTGTCTTCCTTTTTTTTTTTTAAAAAAAAGCATTAAACTATTTAAACTTTGATAAACAATTTTTACTTTCAAGTCCTTCCCTCCTCTGCTGTCTTCCCCTCTTCAGCCCCAAAATAAATAAATAAGCTCTGGCAATAGCTTTTCAGCTGGTGTCCTTTGCTTTTTTCCCTCCTCAGTCATCCCCAGTGCTGAAAGGAATGCTTTCCAGCACATCTCTTCTCATTCTTCTGCCTTCGCTCGCTGCTTGTTATATCACACTATTTTTAATTATATCTTGATTTTCACAAAATTATCATTTGTTGTTATGCTTCTGGAATGCAAACGTGAGCGTAATGGGATCTATTTTTCAGAGTTGCCAAAACAAATTAAGGAAAATGTTCGGCTCTTCCTTTGCCAAATGTTCTAGTGTTTTTCCATGAAAGCAAATCTTATTTCTAACTGTATATTAAACCTTAAGTAAATAATGCAGTCTGTCAGAAGCAAATTCTATTGTAAAATCAGTAACTGTTCCCAGGCTTTGACGGTGATACCCGCACCACGCTCTGCCCAGGAAGAACCAGGGTAACAATGAAATATTGCTAATTTTCATTTGCCTTTTGCAGAAACGCCTAACTTTTTCTTGTGCACTGGATGTAGCCCCTATAAATATGGAGCATTTGTTGTGGCCGCTCCACGGATGCCCAGGTAGGCGAGGAGGCTCTTGAATAACAACATCACGCAGGGCTGGAAAAAGGACCAGCTTTAGGCACTGAGCTTTGTTAATTGTGGGGATGGGGGCTTGCCTGTTCTTTAGCATCTTTTATTAACATACATGCCCAAATAATATTGACACTCTTCTTGTTTTATTAGTACACGTTTACCTTGTTCATGGTTTTATTATTCAAGAATGCAGTTGTTGCCAAGTATTAATCAATATATTATGCTGCTCAGTTGGGCAAGCTGTACAAAAACATAGTGCCCCTAGGGTTAATACAGTCAAGAACTAGAAAAGTGTTTCAGACATGTACACAACATGTGGTTTACTATTATCATTAAATGAGGTGAACTGGGACTCTATACATATGGATTTTGAATTGCATAAATTTTGATTGATATCATTTGAAGACTGAGACCCTGAAAGGCTAGATTTTGTGAAAGACGATACACAGGCCAGCTATTACCACATACAATAATACCAGGAAAAATATCTGAAATGAGCAAGGCAGCTGGCTTTTAAATAGCTAAAACATAACATCAATACTTATTTTGAATAATGGAAAAAAGAGGTAAAAGATGTTGACCTCTGCCTGACAATAACATGTTCCAAAAGTAGAACTGGTCCCAGGAGAAAACCCCCTGCTCAACAGTAGCGACTAAGAAATTTTTTCTTTCTCTCTCTCTTTCTTTCCTTGTTTTCTCTTGCTTTTCTTCTCCTTTTCTTTTTTTCTCTCCTTTTTTCGTTTTTGTATTTTTTTCTCCCCTCGCTCCAGCTTCCCTCCCTCCCTGGAAAAGGTAAATGGGCTTTTGAACACTAAGCGGCTTGCAGACAACCTCCAGGAAAAAAAAAAAAAAAGACAACAAAAAATCCCCCCCCATCCCCCCCCAAAAAAAAAAACCCAAGAATTTTTGCAAATTCAGGAAACACTTGAGAGGTAAAACCAACATCCTGAGACAGGAGACAAGGCCAGCTTTTGACACCGGGCTGGACCTGCAGGGCTGAAGGAAACCTGGAGCCAGGAAACGGCCGCCGCCGGGGTCAGGCCGCCAGGGACCCCGCGCCTCGCTGTGCACCACAGGCCCCAGTCGGCCTTTTCATGGGAAATTTGCTGAAAATTTGCTGATCTGCATGAAATGTTTATTGGAGGGGGAGAGGAAGAACCTTCCCTTTGCTTCTTGTGGGTTACCAGTTCGTGCAGCATTAAGTGGGGAATTATCATGTATGCAAGGACGCGGCGGGTCTTGGAGGCCCTGCATCCATTTTTTCCCCACTGTGTGATACACACGGAAAATTATCAATACCTCGCTCTACCAGATTCATTCAATTTGCTTGTATTTGTTAAAACTTTTGAGAGAGCACCGGATGCTTACTGCTTCATTTATGATTTATGCTCCATAAATGTATTAAAACATTAACCATATTTCTGCTATGGCATACTTGAATCCTCCTGGGGAAAAGCCCGAGCGTTTCTCAGGCTGCTGCTCCGGCTTCCCTGAGGAGAGAGATTATTTGTGTTGTGTTACACCTCCAAGTGTTGATTAGGCCTCGGTGTTACCCTGACAGAAGTGTCGTGTGGTGCTTCTCTTTAATGGGGTAATAAGCTATATCAACTGCATGAAGGAAATGTTCCTTTTCAAGTCAGAAATGGCAAAAAAGTTGGTGTGTAAACACAGCAAAGGCTCCGTCCCCTCCACACAAGTGGCGTGGCTGAGCTCCGGCAATACCCTCCGCTAATCGAAAACTGTTGGCCATAGCACTTGGGTGGCTCAGGCAAATTTATAATCCGGGTTTGAACTCTCTAATATATTAAATGGTTACACACCACCCATTGCCGAGCCCAGTTTTTAACCGCCTCGCAGCCTGGCAGCTTCACAGGCTCCAAAACGCGGCTGTTAATTGGAAAGCAGGAAGGTTAAAAAATAGACAAACTAGTTTTCTGGCTTGTGTTTGACAGCGTGGGTTATTTATGCAGGTATATTTATTTTTTTTTAAGGTTCTTTTCCTTTTTTTTTTTTTTATCCCCCCTCTCTTTTTGTGATGGGGTGGAGGGGTGGGGGCGGTCTGGAGGATTTCTTAGTGGTTGGGAAGCTTCACATTTTTCAGTAAGCATTATTGGGTAACAATTGGTGCAAACATTATGGAGGGGGAAAGGCACATAAATCAAGAAATAAAAAAATAGTTTCTGCACATTTTCAAAAAACACGTTGTGCTCTCTGAGGTCCTTTTCATTTTAACCAAATCAGGGGGAACTTGTCCTCACAGCGGCAAGGCAGATGGAACAATAAATCACAGGAACCATTGACTGCCTGCAGTGTACTCTCCGCAGCTGTCACTTTTTTGTCTCTTTGGTTTTAGCTGACATGGTTTGAGGTCCACTGTGAACCAATCTGGACTTTTTTTTTACCGTCATATCCATCAAAACGACCAGTAGCCATCAACCTACTGCAGCGATCGATTCGTTTGCTTATTCTCACGCATAAGCCAATACTCAGCTCACTAGGTGAGGCTTGGGAGAAGCACCTCATTTTAGCTTTTTTTTTTTTCCCCTCTTTCTTTCTTTCCTTTTTTTTTCTTTTTTTTTTTTTTCTCCTTCTTTTGCCTCCAGCTACAGCTGTGATTTTCTGAGCAGTCTTGGCTAACGTTATTAAAGTTGCATCATGATAGATATAGAGCGGAGCAGATAACAGCCTCCACGCACAACAACAGCAAAACCAAGAACAACCATGGGGTTTTGCTGTTGTTGTCAGTGTTGCTTTTCAGGTGTAGCGAGACGCTTGCTAAGCTAGGAGTTTCCAACTCATTGCTTATTTTGCAAAGTAAACAAGCAAATGTTATGTGCATAACCTTAGCTGTCTCTGCAAAGGTCAGTGCCTGGCTGCTGATTTCTTTTCCTGCCTTTTGGTGGCACTCTGATGCCAGCGATTACTTCTGGCGTGTTTTGGAAACAAGACGTCCTTTCTTAACAAAAGACTCAATCTACAAAAGGCTGAAAAACAAAAAATTGATTAAATTTGAACCGGAGTATGAAAGTTTACTTGGGTGTATAAAATAGCCCGGCAAGCTCTAAACAGGGGGCTCATCCGTAACGCGGGCCGAAGGGCTGTGCTCAGCGCAGGCGGGACTGCGCGGGAGGCTGCTAAAATGGGGGGGGTCCCTCCGCAATCGAACAATACCTATGGATGTGTGCGGACATATAGGTGGTATTGTATATCGGGTTATGTGGTTTTGGTTTATGACCTGAAACATTGCAAAGTGTCTTTTGTGTTTTATAAAAGTGTATTCTCCGAAGCACCGTCTGTCACATATATTAGCAGGGACTGAACTTCACACCACATTTTGGAGAATAGTTGGGGGGTTTTTTTGTGCGGTATAAATAGAAGCAAGGAGATGTGTGGATAATAGTCATAGCATTTTTTTTTTAATGTCAAAAATACCTGCTTGCTTTAAAAACCTTCAGTTAGGTGAAGTTAAATTTATTATATATAAATTTTTTTATAGCTGAACTCCATGATTTTGACTTGAGGTGACAGCTGAAAAGCACCAGAAACCCTTGGAATTTCAGATCTATATATTACTATAAAGGAAGAAAATAAAGTTCCGTTAGTAGAAGGTAGGTAATTGCATTTACCAAATATACACAGTTTAAAAAACACAACCCCTAAAAAATTTACTTAAAAAAAGTCAAGACAGCAGAAGTGTTCCTTTGTATCTATAGAACAAACATCCTTGGGATTTGTAATAAAAGCCCAGTTATGAGATCCGGGGTCCCTCCTGTTAACAAGGATCTTTTAGCAGAATATTGAAATATTGCCATGTTGAAGAGAAGTTATTTAAGGATCCTACAGGAGCTGATGCAAAGGCAGATTCTGCTGAGACTGTTTTCCTCTTTGCAAACCTTTGAAGGGTGCGTGTCCTGAACATATTCCACTTTAGAGAGATGCAACAAATAATGAATTACAGTCAAAAAGCCAGCACCATTTCATGATGAATTTCAAGGAGTGTGACCAATAATCCTTCTACTTACCTTTAAAATCCTATGGAAGTACTAAACCAGTTCCAATACAACTGAAAGCAAACTGGTGTGTGTGTGTTGGGGGGGGGGGAATCACAAAAAAAGCCATCTGTCTGAGTGCAACCCAAGAATCCTAAGTCCACCCAAGTAGTTATTGCATGTTTTTCTGTACTGCTAATGGATTGCATATTGTTGAAAATATGAATTACAGAATAAATCAGAAGACAGTGGCAACTACGGGTCCAATTCTGCTCTTGGCTACAGTGAAATTATTGGCCTGATTCTGATTGCAGCTATTGGTGCAGCACATCAGAACAATTATTCAATGTACTAGTTACTCTCTTAAATTTAATAATTGCCAGAGGAGCAAGGCTGACAGTTGGTGAGGGTCAGACTAGTTCAGACTGTGGGTTTTCACAAATCTTTACGCACTGCTCTTAACTCTGTGACATATACTCCGCAGTACGACACACACGTCTTAAACATACCTTTAAAAATGTCTTGCACTGGGGATACGCCAAACATCACTTGATTCCTTTAGGGGAGACATGAAGAGTTACAAACCGTGAGCCCTGTGCCAGAGCTGTTGCCTAGAAAAAATTCCCGTTTGAAGTGAGTCAGAGTTTTGGCTGAAGAGAGAGAGCAGGATAAGGGGGTTCTGCATTATAACAATTATGCAGGAATAAGGAATTTCACTACAATTACCATGCCAGCAAAATCTGTGTATATATACGATATCAGATAACATTGTACTGCATGTGAAAAGAAGACCACTAATTTGGCAGTATTCTTATTTTCAAATGAATTCCAATGCCGAGAGAAGCAAGCAGCTTTGTTAAAAGGGACAGTCATTAATATGCCTAATGGTGACTTTTCTCCTGTTCCTACCAAATGGTCTCTAATATAATTCCACATTAAAAACAGGAAGCAATTCTGCATATTTTCTAATTAGCCTTCCGTGGAAATCTTGCTGTGGTAGATACTTAATAAAAGAAGGAAAGAAAAGAAAAAAAGACTCTGTGTGAACATGAAACTTTGTTCATCACTTGCATACTAAATAGCGCAGGTTTAACGTCCCGTACGTTGCAAAAAGACGTGTAATGTGGCTGATACATATGGTTCAATTTAAGCCCCCAGCTGACCTCCCAGTGATGCCTGGGCTGCTCATGCGCTCAGTGCCCAGCACACGCGTCCGTCCTGGCAGGATCGAGCCCGCAGGCGCTGCTGAGTGGGGTGTTGCTGCTGCCGACGCTGCTGCTGTTGTTATTATCCAAGAGGAAATATTTCGGGTCTGCCCTAACATTAGTGCAACATATCACTCCAGCTGCATTCCCCACTGACTGGAGTCTGTTTGATGAGTAATTAGGAGACCTTCTCTTTAGTTTGTTTGACATATTTTACAAAACATGTAAATCTGTTAAAAAATTGCTTGTTCATTTAAAAGACAGAGTTCCTAAATGAAGCGGGGTATCTGCTAAATGGATATAATTTTAGGATTTTTTTTTTTTCTATTACCACTTCAAACACAATACACTTTCTTTGCCTTAAAAAGGATTTTTTTTGTTGTTTCTGTTGAGAAGTAATTATTCTGTTTCTGCATCTGTGCAGCTACACCCAAAGCTCATACAGAGAAAATCTCTGTAATACTTAGAGGTAAACGTATCTAGGCATACAGATATCCATGTGTATAGTTGTTTGTTTATATTTTACACCCACACGTCAAAATGGGTATCATTAACTACTTACTGGAAAGCAACAAACACAGCCCTCTTCCCTCTGCCCAGATCAAAGGTGAACTCTTTTTTCTTTATTTTCCGTTAAGATAGCTTTAGCAAAGAAATCTCACAGAAAATGTATAATAAGCCTCAAATATTACAGCATCCATTCTGTTCCTTTTGTGAAATATACTTTGAAGATCATCTGCTGCTTCAGATTGCATGATTTAAGCTGGTGATTTAACTTTCCTAACTATGGCAGTATTGTGTAATTAAAGAGTTAAAATTTTCTTGGTTTGAAACCATTTGGAGTTTTTTAAAATGTAAATATCATTTTCTCCCTTTCAGGTCTGTAGCTGTGCAAAAAGAAGTGACACCTCTCAGCACCCTTAATTTCAGTCAAAGTTGCTGCTTACAGTATTCAAAATTGTAAATACTAACTGTTACTAATTTATTTAATGTCAAAAAAGAACTGTGGTATTTAAAGCAAAGCAGTCCTACTGACCCAAAGGTTAAAGCTGTCCCCAAAAAAGCAATGCTATAATAAGGCTATGCTAGCTAAGATTAAAATCCTTTTGTACTTTGAGATGTAAGTGCAGGAATGATTTAAAAGCCCCATACTTTTCTAGTCAGCTCTACTTATTGCTTCAGGCTGAGCATTTTGTTTTCCCTTTTTTTTCTTTTTTTTTTTTCCTTTTTTTTTTTTTTCCAGTGAACACTCAGTTGCTTATTTTGGGGAAGCATCTCATTTATCTGAGCCTGCTTCTTCCCGAGACTTTTTCCTGCTGGAGAATTACTGCATGGCACATCAATAGGTTGCAAATTATATAAGGGCTCTGTTTAACTTGCAGCCGCATTGCCATTGTCGTGAGGGTCCGCGTCTTTTAGCTAAACTGCCTTTTTCTCAAGGAATTTCAGATGTCTGTAATTGCTGCTCCTTTCAGCACAGCTTAAGGTATCAATATCAACTCGATTTGAATATCATAAGTGGGAAGTTGCTCTAAGCAAAACAAAAACATGTCAGTTGCCCAGGTGACATTTTGTAGCAAACAAGGAAATCACAACTCCAGGAAGTGTTGTATTTTATGCCAACAACAATATGACAGTTTTCTCTGTAAAGAAAACATGACACTTTTCCAAATATCAGAGGATGCCTCCGCTGCTCAAGGGATTCCTGTACTGTCACTGAAATGGAAGGTCACAGGCTGGTTTCATGATTTCTATAGTTTCAAAATGTTGTGGTGGAGCGTTTGCACGCTAAATGCTGTAGGCTAAGGGAAATCTTTCCCTTCATCTCTGAAAGAAGTGACAGGAAGAAAAAGGTCCTACTTTGACAGCAGTAACCTCTAGGTCTAGAGGTTCTGCCCCAAGCAACTCTGAAGTAAAATTACCTATGTTAATGTGTTGTCCTTGCTGTCATCCCAGCACACGTGTGTGAGTGTGCACAGGCGTGCAAAAGAGTCCAAGGGTGCGAGCGTGCACCAGCGGGCTTGCAGCCCGGAGGAGGGGTTGCATTGGACCATGCAGCAAATACTTCTGTCCTGTTTCTACCTGGCCTTGACTGTAATAAAGACTGAAAAGTTTCTGCGAACAATTTAAGACGTGGGGTTTCCAGTTCGACTTCAGGAAGGTAGGGACCTACTCGCTATGCCAGTACACAATTCTTGAAGTTTAAATAAACAGACTTTTGCTTTAAGCCAGAAAAAGTTGTAACTTCAAGGCTATGGACAGGATCAAAACACATTTGTTTCCAGCTTTCCTCCTTTTTTATTCTTCCCTCTCCCCCTTAAAAAAAACACACCTTAGTCTATAGATTATATACTTCCTGCTGCCCTTTTTATAAGCAATAAGAATTTAATAACTGAGGGCAACTCTATAGTAATATTTATATGGGTCAAGTGGCTTAAAAGTATGCAATAAATGTAAAGTTATGAACCACATTGCCCCTTTTTAAATAATGCAGCTAGCACCAAGATATTATGTTTCATATTCTGGAAAAAGGTGTTTTAGCCTAGGCTTTAGGAGTACACCAGACATGAAAAGTTATACTGATCCCATAATAAAGTCACTGCCTGCTTAATATGGTGTGTTATGTAGAGCTCCAGATCTTAATAGCAGACCACAGCAAGAACGTCCCAGATGATATCAACAAAACCTTAGCTTTCTCATTAGCAATCAGCAAATTCTCCTGGTGTCTGCTAGTTTCAAATAAGGGCAAGTGCCTCTATTCCTAGTGTGAAGCCCAATAGGATAATAGAAATAATGTAGTCTAATCAGCGGCGAACACATGAGATCCCCCCGTCAGAGCAGGCGGCGGTGGGTTTGGTGACTCCCCTTCAGCAGCTTTTAACAGGCTTCACGGTCCTGAAGACCAGGATCAGTGTGATTGCAAGAGAGGGAGCAGAAAAAGACGCCTTGCTGCCTCTCACAGCTCCTCGTGCATTTCTGCCGTCGCTTTTCTGTGAGACAACAGCTAGTTCTGTACAGATGAGAGGGGTCTGAGGATATTTGTATAAAAAATAAACAACAACAAATAATCTTATTGTCATTGTTTTGAATATATGAAGAAATGCTGCATGGGGTTTCTGTGCGTAGAAATACATGTATGCCTGTGCGTGGGCAGGGGGGATTGCAGTTTGGTTTGATTTGGTCTCCTCAAGCAGTCCACTTCTTTGATAAATCAGATCAAATATTTGTTGTCACAGCTCAAATGACCATTCCTTTGTTGGCTGGCACACTGCTGATATCTGCACACTGTCTGCACCTGAGTTGCTACCTGCGTTGTTATTTTTTTTCTCTTATTGTTATTACATTTAAACATATTTTGTGTTTGGACAATGCAGCGTACATTTGCAGGACAGTATTAAGTGTGGGGACAACCACTGCTGTTAGCCATTATGATGAAAGTGTG
This sequence comes from Ibycter americanus, assembly GCA_035590275.1. NCBI lineage: Eukaryota > Metazoa > Chordata > Aves > Falconiformes > Falconidae > Ibycter > Ibycter americanus. The sequence goes on from JAVJGI010000065.1 coordinate 51,410,715, forward strand.
AAGGACACAAGATCATACTGCTCTTGCAGACTAAATAATCTATGGCTACACTTGGGGAAATGTAGAACAGTTTTAGGTTTTGCACCGATTTTGTAATCACAGGGTTTTTTTCCCACATTTTTCCCTTGCAATTTTGGTATGTTCTTAGAATATCATTAATACCTATTTAAGAACAGTTTTTGCACTCTTATTCAGTTCTAGGTAAAAATTAAGACTACAACTGTGGCTGATGCCATGCAAGGAAATGCAAGTCTAAGCTGCAGCAGTGTAAACAAAAAAGTGTTTTAAGAGGTACTTAACTGTGTTTTGAACCCTGATTAAGCCTAAGGTTACTCAGTGTTTATATGTGCATTTGCAGTGCACTGGGAAAATTCAGTGTTTAATGGTTCCTGTGCTGATCTTTTGTTAGCGCACTGGGCTGCGTTGCCTAAGAGCAGTGATTACTGGCCAGATTAAAAACCACAGAAACTCCTTCTTATTCTGAGTTTTGTCCAGCTTTGTTCCTGTTGATGGGAAGCAGGGGTCTGTCTATCTCTTATAGTTAAGATTTTAAGAACTGACACCACAAGTCAGTCCCCCGAGCTCTTATTTAGCTACTCGAGTGAGTAGTGGGGTAAGGTAGTGCTATTTTGTACACATTCAGCAAACTGAGAATAGTTTCCATCGATGGGTCTCATTATGGTTTAGGAGCTAAGCCTAAGGTTCTCGGGGGGGTTCTGCTTTTTTGTTTTTAGAAACATGGGACAGTAGGTGGACAAGGATGGTACCCATGAAAGGGAAATGGCTCCAAAAAAATGGGTCATAAATGAAGGGCTGTGAGGCAACAGCACAAAGCCTCTTGCTTCTAATTTTGCTGGATTATTTTGAATTCTGTGAATGACCTCGCAGAGTACTTTATTCTCCTAAAATAACAAACAGGTCAATACCAGTCCTGCTTGTGTGATAAAATGCAGTAATTGCTGACCAGGACATGTCTGCAAAGGAGCCAGGAGAGCTGATCTGTGGGGGAAAGGATGTTTTCACCACCAGGGTCAGGAGATCCTGACAGTTCAGGATAGTCCATGGCAAAGAAAGACAAAGCATGTCGAGGCAGACTGAAAAAACTAGCTGATGGATGAGGGTGACGTTACCCAGGGAAAACTGTGTTGGCAAACAAATGCATATTTACTAAAAGAAAGCCTCTTGTTTATGAGAAGTGAGAGGTGAAATTGTAGACTACTGATGCTAAATCACATGATTATTGTGTTCAAGTGAGAGGGAAAAAAGGGCTCTGGCATAAAGTTGCCTCCTCAACATAGAAGCACCAGCTACCTGCACCTACAAGGAGGCTAGAAATTTAGGAGAAGGTTTCTGATATCAAAGCAGTGAGGCTGTGGAGCAGGCTCCATATGTGGGTAACGATGTGAAAAACCACTAACGGCTCTTAAAGTGGAGCCTGATGACAGGGGATTAGAGGACACGTTGTCTGCAGTAGAAAGGGCCTGGATGGGAAGACCCAAACAGCCTCATCCAGTCCAGTTTGATGGAAACACCCGGGAAATAGGCAATAGTGAGGCACACCAAGCTGTGTGCCTGTCTAAACTTCCATTTTAGACTACTTTTACTATTATGGCTTTAATCCAAGCAATTTCCAGAGATGGGCTCAGCCACTGTAGCTCTGTGCTGTGGGAGGGCACCTCACAAGATGTACTGCAATAACAGGGGCAGGGTTTGAGCTCATTTTTTACCAAAGAAAGAGGTTTTGGAGTAATTTCAACAGTGCTGGTGTGCTATAGAAGAATTCAAAGAACGAGGGGTACAAGGCAGGGTAAGAGGAGGATTTACACTGGTCAGGGAAAGTAGATATGTAGGGCCACTGCCCTGATGTGATGCTACCTCTGTGTCTTACTCTATATGCAGTAGAAACAGATTTAAACCAGAAAAGATATAAAAAAGAGAGAAAACAGAGTAGAAGAAAGGGAAAAGGGGAAGTCTCCACTCGTGGTAAGCAGATACTCCATTAATATGTAGGTATCCAGCAGCAGTTTCAGCAAATACCAAGACCTTTGTAATTTTGAGAACTTTAAAATTAACATCTTGTGGACATTTGCATATCTATATTTCCAAGTCACTTAGTTGCTTAAGCATAAAGCTAACAAACCAGTACCTACTGCCCGAGCTTTCGAGACTGATATCAAAGTTGCCTCTCTCCAGCCTGGGATAGTGACACTTACACAGGCTGCACCTAGGAAGCATTGTTCGCATTGAGTCTTTCATTGCATCCCACTTGTGGGAATCTGAACCATGGAGGCTTTAAAACCTTGCGTGCCTGTGCCTTCTCCGCAAGCCTGACAAGGGTTCATCAGTAACTTGCTGATGTCCCTCTGTTTGTTCTACTTTACAAAGCACTTCCCCAACTAATTTAGAGCAAAGCTTCGCGTTTACTTGGTTTCACAAAATGACACTTTTTTCCCCCCAAGATTGCTGCAAAGGCTCAAAAAAGAATATTTACATAAACAGGTTTCAACTTCATGAAGAACAGGTCAGGAAAAGAGGGCAAATCCAAGGCGAAGGGACATATAGCGTAGCATAAGGTGGAATAGTTTATCTTTCATTTAGGGCTGCAAAAGAAGTGCTTTGAATATTTGAAGGGCTGGTGCAGCCCTGCCAGGGAGCCCGATGGTTGCCAAACCCCTGCAAATCTGAGGGCAAAATTGAGGAAGAGCTGCGGAGAATGGTGGAGGAGCACTGCCCCGCTGCTGGGCTGCCGTTGACGGCCACTGCAGCACAAGGCAGTAAACCATCCGCATCGCAGCAACTTTGTACTGCACCTTCGCACTGGAAGCCTTTGAAGCCTATAAACTATGAAATTTTAATCATTAGCAACCTCTCGGGAACGTGGTGATAATACCTATAGGACAACTTACAGCATCCCCGTTGGAAATAAGGGAGACGGTGGCAGCACAGTTTGAGCGCTGTTGGTCACCTCGCGTGAGCCACGGCCGTCACCCCTGCGTGATGCTGGGCATCTGCCATGCCGACAACTTTCTCACCGACTTTTTCCAGCTTGGGGGAAAGGTGACTCCTCAATACTCATTACAGGAGCCGAGGGGCGTCTTGCATGGACAGAAAGAAAAAGAATTAGTTTATGGAAAGCGGATGGGTACAGTATGTAAATAAAAGCAAATCGCATCCTCATTATGTGGGCTCTTTTGAATAAATGTTAGCCTTTAAGTGCCAGCTGTCACTCTATGCATGGCCTCCCTTCTTACAACTAACCTCTCCGTCACCTCGCCTTGTCTCCCTAACTTGTCCTATTATGCAGTACCAAGCTGAGTCATTGTTTCAAGCAGGAGGTGACATGTTAATAGCTTAATAATAGTATAATCTCGCAAATAATAATATGCTGTCACACTGTCTGAAGCACAATGTTTACAGGAGAAGTGGTAATGTATGATGACAGTAATTTGAATAAAAATGAATTTACTGCTCTTGTCTCATTTGCAGTAAATTTTCGCATCTTTCATGCACAACTGGTGCTCCATGACCTCTTTCATTATTGTGTTCTCAGTGGCTGCTGCTTGCTTTAAAGTGAAAGGCAGGCAAATGAAACAGAAACCTGCAGCTTAATAACAGATTTCCAGAAAAGAGTTCACACCGTGGCTTCTGAAAATCTCACTTCGTTTGTTTACGAAGATGGTACGGTGTCAGGCAGGCTGTTTAATTAATGCAAGCTGGAGGTGCCGATTGAAAAGCAGGCATGAGCTGATATGATTATGTATTGACAATTTACAAAATTATTGTCATTAAAATGTGTCAGAGGGAAAAAAGTGCTTGGAATACAGAGAGGATCGTTTGGTTTGAAATTAAAGTTTGTGCAGCTTAAGAAAAAAATTTTTAAAATGCTCTTCATATTGTTTGATGTGGAGAAAAGCAAGCCTTTGCTTTCTATTCGATATGGGGAAAGTGTTGAAAGCTATCTACTTTAATGGCTTTAGTTAATTATATATGCATGCTGTAAGGATAATGGACTGGTAAAACTTAAAACCGATCCCTGAATATATAAAATATTTGGTTGTGGTTCATGTCGTGGGTGGTTTCCTAACTTGTCCTGACCCATGTGCCATATCATAAAATTCTGCCATTTCTATATACGGTACAGATCACGACTCCTGGTATTATTCTGACAAATAAATAAGGAATCTACTCTAGATCAAAACTGCCTTTGGAAAATTTAAATTCCTAGGACAGTTCTGTTTCTCTAAAAGAAAAAAGAAGTTATTACGTGATGTGGTTCATTTGATGAAAAAGAAGAAAGTTTACAACTCACAACTGATATGCCTGGGCTAAATTTAGTTTGATGGAATGAGGACAACTAATTGAAACTTGCTGGGACTCAAAACACTGCACAGGACAAATTCTTCAAAACCTGCTATATTTTATCTAAGTTTAAGTGAACGTATAGAATTAAAAAATGGGTTCTGCATGACCTAGTTCATGGGTTGAAGTAATTAACACCACAGGTTACCTCTCTGTACATATACAAATACACCTATGTATTTTTTCATTAGTTGTACTTTCCATCTCACAAATACAGTATTTTTTTCTGAATTGAATGTTAAACAGTGTTAGGTTTTTTGGGAAGAGTTTATGTACCCATGAGCAGGGAGGGCAGTGCCATGGCCCCACTGCTGCTCTCCTGCTCCTCCTGCAGAAACTGGGAACTGAGCTGGAGCCCAGCCTCACTGACCTGGGGCTGCTGGACATGCAGAAGTGGGTGCACTGGGAGACTGGGTGGGAAAAGGGCACCTGTATTTCTCGGTGATGAATCAGAGTAAAGCCCAGTTTACTGTATTTTTGAAGCTGAGTTGTTAGGAGGGCCAAAAATTTGTCTTCAGTGTCCCAGCTTTGCTTTAAATAGTAGATGCACTCGTATGCTAAAGGCTGAGCTCTTTCTTTTTAGCTGTTTTAAAAAATAAGACTTGAATGTTTTTTCCTAAATCAACATTGATTTAAGGAATTCAAACCAGCTTTCAAATCTAACTCCCATTTTATTTGCTAAAAGCCCATGAAAACTTGTGTCAGCAAACACCCTTGTTTGCAGGAGCGAGCAGGAGCTGGGAGCCACCAGGTGCTGCTGCCATGGGCATGGGCCACCAACAGCCCATTGGTGCCTGTTTCGGTTCTGCAACTCCCTTTGCACGCAGGCACACGCAGCGGTGCATACCTCCTATGTACCTTTCTTTATGCTGTATACAGTGAAGGGCAATATACTGTGAGCACTGTGTGGCTGCAGGGTGCCAGGGAGCTCCTGGTTGTGGGTGCCAGGACACAGCACCCAGCTCCCCATGGGACCAAGGGTGGGCTGTAGGAGCCGCCACCTCCTAGTTTTTCTTAATGACTTCAGGGTTGTTGTGTATAGGAGGGAACTTCCTATACTTATGCTAATATTTACCTTTTGAGGGTGACATTCTGAGAAAAATAAATCAGTAAAAGTAGATTGAACAGAAATCATGTTAGCAGCTGCAAAAATCTGCTGCAAGGTTTCGGAGTGTATGCCTTCCCATATAGATGTCTGTAGAGATGACATAAGGCATAAGGTTTAGGTTGAATACTAGGTTGAATATTAGGAGAAATCTCTTCACCGAAAGGGTTGTCAAGCCCTGGAACAGGCTGCCCAGAAAGCAGTTGAGTCACCATCCCTGGAAGTATTTACAAAACGTGTAGATGCCGTGCTTAGGGACATGGTTTAACAGTGGGCTGGGCAGTGCTGGGTTAACGGTTGGACTTGATGATCTTAAAGGTGTTTTCCAAACTAAATGATTCTATGAATCTATGACTTTGAGGATGTCACTCTGATACCGTTCTCTTTGAAACCAGAGGAAAACATGTTGTCTCCATTAGGAAAATGCAGGGGCTGACGGTGTGACGTATTCAAATATGTGCTTAACTTCAAACATCTCAGTAATTTCACTGAAGTAAGCACAGCACTGTTTGCATGCCTGGAGTTAAGAATGGGCCTGATGGATTTCATAAGCACCTTGCAAGGCTGAGCTTGGTTTTGAACTGAATTTTCAGTTTTTGTTTGCATGAGAAGTGCAAGGGGCTTCAGTGGGATTACTCAGACTAGCAAGGCCTGAGTGACCCCCTCCACTTAATGGGAATAAAATACTTGTTTTGCTGAAAAGATTTTTCCATTTTCCATCACAATATATCTTCTGTTTAAAAAATATTTTACGCTTTCCCAGTGTATGTTTAACATTTTTCTCCAAAAGTATTTGATATAATTTTGGAAATCCCAGTACTGAAATTAAAAATCAAGATATTTGTGACATCATAGAACTAAATAATGATTAATGGAGATTATGTGCAAAAGGGTAGAAAAGAAGAGAGCAACAAAGTCTCACTTTGGCTGATGGAGTTTTTTTCATGTATATAGAAGTTCTCTTTTCCCTGAATCGCTGATGTTCAAGGGGATAGCTACACTTCTATGTTGTGCTTGAAACTGAAAGTTCCTTTATGTTGCTTAGTGCTACCTTTTAATAATTGAAATGTAGGAGACTCTGATTAAAGGTCTTAATTAGATGTATTTAAGATTGGTAAATATGTCACTGTTCTGAACCACCAATGTCATCCCATGGATATATGTGTCAGTTATTTGCCAAAATGCAAGAAAGTTTCACAGGGACAAATCCCCACCCATACATTGCATTTGTGGAAATAAATAGTGGGTGGACCTGATTCTCCTGGCGTGAAAGTCAAGTGGAGTTTTTAATTGACTCCAACAGGCGCTGGATCAGGCCTGTGGGGTGTTTGGTGCTCAGTTACAAGTTAGTGCTCTCCCTAATCACCTTGTTCTCTAAAGGAAATAGATACTAAACAGGAACCATCTGGTAATACATTCTGTACCTCTTAATTACAATGTTTTGAGTGGCACCTAAATAAATTTCATTTACAAGCACATGACTGCTTGTCAAAAGCTCTGTTGATAATTTTATTATTGTAGTATACCTTCTCGCTTAATGACCCTGGCCCAGTAAAGTCAGGAATATTTAGCTCTACGGCAAAAAAGTGATTGTCTTAAAAAAGGAGAGGCACAAACTCAATCTTTTATGTCACGTTTTTAATTATTTTCAAATTTACTTATTTCTGTATTGTGGTTCAGCATACATTTACACATGACATGGCGATATATCTGCCGTAAAAATTACCAAACCATGGATTTCTTGGTAAAGAGAAGTTGAGGCAGCTCTGCGGAGAGCCCTGGTATTGTTGTAAAGTGCCTGTGTTATTTTATGATCTATGTGTTTCTGTGTGGATGTACTGTAGCATTTGGACAATTTTCTCTTTGTTAGCTGCAGGAAAAGATCAATATTATAAAGAAGTCGAGTGACTCTGTGAATTAGTCTCCTGCGTTTTCACCCCAGGATGCGGGGATTTAAATCCTGTCCCTGGTTTCAAGGCTGAGGCACAAACCCTATTCCAGGTCCATGTTGAAGCCTCTCCCAAATTTGGAAGCTTTCAGTTTGGGGTTGCAGCCTATCCATTGCTGGAGCTGAAAATTACTGTCCTAGTCTCTTAGTAATCTCTGGTGGAAATTAGTCTGTATTACAAAATCAACATGCAATTTGGCAGGTTGCAGCATGATTGGCAGCCTCCGTTAGAGAGAAGCCCGACACTACGCTAGGATGGAGGTGCCCATGGGGATGTGCCACCACCGCACTCGCCCCAGTGTGGCACCCTGCATCCCCTGGAAGGCTTTTTTGGAGTGCAAGAAAAGAAAGCTTTCTCATGCCATGACATCAAACAGTGGCATGTCCACTTGCCGGGGTGAGCAGCATCCTGTGCAGCAAAACATCAGTCCATCAAGTGAAATATGTGTTGAATACAAAAGAAAAATTACTAGTAATGTGCAGCTTTTGCTAAGTTTTGCTGGCAAAGTGCTAATTCATCTTTGTGTTCGCATGTCTTTTTTAAAATAAAAAGGAGATAAAAATACTAGGAGGAAGGGCAGAGGGGAGGTTTCTGGGAAAACAGGAGGAATGTGGCACCTGGAGGGGTTTTGTCCACTTCTTTGGGACGGGCCACCTGTGGGAAAACATAGCCACATAAAAAGTAAAATAGCCTTATTTCTAAATTCATGGCAAATTAAAAAAGGGATCCTACTGCTCTCAGCAGGATCCTTTATTCCTTCTTAGTTGCAGTTGATGGTTTTTCTCTTCTTAAAATAATTTTGTCTCTAGGTCTCAGTCCTGATGTGGGAACTTTGGGAAACAGATAAGCTTTCAAATATTTTTTTAATCAATGCTTTAGAAACCTGGAGTTGAAATAGCATTTAAATTTAGAGAGGTGCTGGTGCAACAGAGAGCATGATCATCACCAGGTGGTTTTGTACGGTCAGGTTTGAGGAGAACGAGCTGTCTGAGGAGGAAACGGGGAATTCACTGTACACAGCAAACTGTTATACCCTACAATATAATATCTGGATTTGAAGCTGATATTTAAAGAGGGCACTTGCTTTACTTATGAGATTAAAGGCAAATGCTCTCTTTTAAAAATGAAGTCATGCTGTGTTTTGCACCTTTTGACACTTATTAACTCAGGTCATTAAAAAGAGGCTAATTAAAAAAGAATGTAAAACAAAAGAGTCATTTGTCTATCACCGAGCTCAGTTCTTCATGTACGCTGGCTGGAGGCAGTCTCTGTTTAAACCTTGGGTACAGAAAGCAGTGATAGCCACTGGGGCATGCTTGGAGCTTGTCATGGCTTTTGGCAAGACTGTGGTCCGGCTCATTATGCACCTCATAAAGAAGAGAAGTCATTGTCATCAAAATTAGCTGAAGCTGGAATTTACATTCATGGAAATTTTGGTTTCACCACTGTCCTCTGGGGCTGGACAATAAAGGAAACCTTTTACCAGCTGCAGTTAAAGTAAGTGAAGTTCAATAAATGCTTAGTGCTTCATTAAGGCATTTCCAAACGTACTGTGCTACATGCGTGTGATATTTTACAGCTGATGAGAATTTGGTACAAACAGCGTGTGAAGTTCACTAGTTCCTGGTGCACAAGATGTGCACGGCATATCCAACCCCAGCTCGTAAAGAGACTGGCCTCTTGTAACCACGATTTATCCCCAAAGATGTTTCTGTTCTTCCAAAGGGAGATTTTGTTAGCAGGCACCTTTTCTCTTGTGAGGTTAAAAAAGTGTCTTTTCATGGGAATAAACTCTTCTGATGCTAGTGAGGGAGTCCTTTCGAGGACTTCCAAGAGCATATGGACAGGTTTGTGGTTTTTTTTTTTACTAAAAGCATGTCAGATCGGTGGGAGGAGCTATGTTGTGATGGTCGGTCTGTCCTGGAGCTCATCCAAACTGAGGTGAAGTGGAGGTATTTTGAATGCAGGAGTTTTGCTGGGAGGGTTTTACATCCCATTGAACTCTGCAAAGGAAGCTGTAACGGCTAGTTAGCCCTGAAGGATGCCCAGCTCTCCCCATGCAGATTCGGGTGATGGCACTTGATGCTGGTTTTGCCATGCTGCTGCAGATCCAAGGCTGTAAATATATTTACAGAAATATCTCCAGCAGGGTTTCAACCACTTCCCACAGCTATGTGCCTTGCTGACCTCAGAGCATCGGGTCAGTCACTGAACGTTTCTAGAGAGGGTTCTCCAAACAGAAGTGTGCTTCTCCGAAAATCCAAGATTTGTGGGTTGGAATCGATTTTGACCGCTGTTTTTTAAAGCCTCCCCAATCTCTCCCCACGCAGATTGACCGTAAATTCAGTCCAGAGCCTTGATTCATAAGGTATTTAAACAGATGCTCTTATTTAAACATAAATCCTATCATAAACTTCAAATTTATGCTTACATGATATCCTGACTTAGGGTCTTAGAGCTGGAAAACACAAAGGGATTAATGAACTTAAGGAAAAGGTTAGGAATGTCATTCAAATGCTGATTGAGGCAATGGCCTTTCTGAGACAAGGTCTCTCCAGCACTGGAGTCCAGCCCAAGCCTAGGAGAGGGTAGGAGGCAGAGCGGGTTAGATCCTGCCCTGGTCTTAGGGAGGTCCCCAGGCACAGTGACAGCAGGGGACC
>JAVJGI010000065.1:51423061-51452492 GCA_035590275.1 Ibycter americanus
CCCCCCCCCCCGTTTTGTTTTAAATAATACAGCTTACGGGGAAAAGATGAACTGGTTTGTTAAATGAGGCAATTGTCTTTCATGCTGATACAGCCGGAGAAACAGAAAATCTACACCACGATTTTTAAAAATGGAATTGCTAACCAAACTCTCTGCCTGTAAATCTTTCTCTAATAAGGCATCTCTACGTTTGCTTGTGCTCAGGATGGTTTTCCATCCTGCTCCTTAAAGAAGAAAGGGGGAAAATATGTTTCCCATTGTCAGCACTGCCATGCGGAGCAGCCCTTGCCGATGCCAGGCTGCCCAAGCCGTTAACCACCATCGCTTCTCTCCAGCAGCTGGCTCTATAATGCCGAAAGGGTTGTTTCTCTTTTCCCCCTCTGCCTCCGATTACTGTGACCATAGTAAAAAGTCTAGACAAAACGGATGAAATCATCACCTTTTGAAAGATCTCATTACATCATGCACTTTAAATTCCAAAATTCATCTCTCTGGCAGGATCGGCTTTTATATCTCCCTGTCCTGGAGTGAAACAGCAACCAGCACATGCCTGGGTATCTCCCTTTCAGGGAGGAGGGGTCCTCAGTAGAGAAAAGCGAGTAGAGGGATGGTGCAGGACAACACAGGTAAATGGTTCTGTATTTATGAGTGATAGGTTCTGACTGGTATCATCCCATCCTGCCAGCCCTTGTGCTCCCACCCGTGCCATCCTCTCACATCCTGGTGGGGATGGACGGGTGAGGATGAGGGGGAGATGAGGAGCTCATTGATTAGGGTGACCTCTCCTCACCTCCCCTTCCCTTGTCAAATACTTAAAAGAGTGCTGTCGGGAGCTAATAAGGCAGGGCTTGGCCCTCCTCCACTTCGTGTTCACTTGCAGGGGTGTTTGAACGATTCTGATGTGGACGACTGCTTTACAGCGCTGAATATTCAGCTGCCATAGAAATGCTCTTTAGCTGACCCTAAATTTGTACCATAATGGCCCTTGGTGGCTAGACAGTTAATGCCAGAGGTGTGGTCCCTCGGGCTTACTTTTATTTATGTTTCAGGCTGGCTTCTTTTTTTAAAAGTGTGCACTTGTAAAATCCATTTTCCTTTCCCACCCCTCCTGATTGCGCTATAATTTTTGTTCTTGCTTCATCAGCAGCCCTGAGATTTACAATTAAGTGCAAAAAACGGTGTTAAGGTTGCGACACGCACAAAAGCAAAGAGATTCAAAGTTAAGGGTGAAACTCTATCCTTAATTCATTCGGTAGGATTTTTTTATTCTTTCTTTTCCTTTTTTTTTCCTTTTTTTTTTTCCCCCTGTTATTTTGGGGGAAAAGGAGAAGAAAAAACACTGTAACATGAAAGCCTAAGCATCGGCTGACGGTTGCCGGAGCCGGATCCAGGGCAGCGAGCCACCGCGCGCTGCCACTTCAAACTGGGCTGCCAAATTCCAGCGCACTCAGAAGATGACCCGCAGCAACCCCATTTCAGGCTTGGGTGTCTCTTCGGCAGAGGCTGCCAATTAGAGCAAACAGTGCCAAATTATTTGGCAGATCTGTGCCACGGACAGACAGCCAGTCATAGATTTGCGCTGGTTTCCTTGAAGTAATTACCATGACAATAATGCGAACTTGAATAAAGAAAACATTTTTATGGCAGAGGAGTGGGGCGTGAGAAGAAGCGGACAGGGAACTGGAGACAACTGATCCCGTTTCGCTGGCGAAATGTTCGATTTGGTGTGTGACGCCAGCCCGGTTGCTGGAATGGCATCTGCCGCTGCCTTTGCATCTGCTGAGACCGCCAATGTCGCTCGGCACTCATGGGTCGGGCAGTTTGCTGCGGTGTCTGGTGTCAGAGGCCACAAGTGCACAGTCAGTGCCGCTTGACCTCGGCCTTTTTTTCCCCTAAAAAGAGTGGAAACAGAAAAGCAACAACAGAAAATATGCTGGTGGAGAGCTGCTGGTGGAGATGTGCTGGGGAGAGCTGGGTGACTTCAGGGTGAGCCTTTAAGGTGAAATGACCCAGAAGAAGCCAAGCAGGGGATGGAGGTGTTGGAAGGAGGTGGTGCCTTTTGGGGCGCTGAGCAGCTGCCCTTTCTTCCTATCTTTCCCTGCACTCCGACCATAGCCATCTCTATGAAAACCAAGTGGTGCTTTTGGCTTACACAGGTCCTGCAATGAAGGGAAAGCAACATTGTGTTGGCCGTGGCTCCATCACTGTTTTGGCCATGGCTTTGTCACCGTTTTAGCCACGGCTCCAGCACTACATTGGCTATGGCCCCAGGGGATCTGCAGGTTCTACACCATCAGTGAAGAGAATTCAGGAGCAAATCCCGTGTTTATCCATGTAGAGATGGGTCCCCCCAAGATGGGGTGCAGCAGAAATCTCCCCCTGCACGTATCTTTGCCCGGCTCTTACACAAGGATATTTAATTCTAGCCTGAAACAAAGACAGTTGTTGCGCGCTGCCTCTTGAACACGGCTGGGAAAAATGGACTGTCAAGGGGAGTTTACTTCCTTTGTTAATAAAAAAAGAAGAAAAAGAGTTTATGGATCTTTTCCTGAATATGAATATTAAATAGACTAGTTGTGGGAACCCTGATTTTAATTTCCTATGTCTTTATTTGGAATTCTACTCCCTCTTGGAAAGGTGTCTACTTAAATATAGGGGGAAAGGGAATTTAATGAATTACAAAAAGGGTTATTTTACATGGAAAATGTGTATTCCTGGCTATTTCCATTTAAAGAACATGACATTAGTGTGGAAATTGCCCCTTATGAACAGGTCATTAATGTCAACTCTACTAAAACTGACATCACCTGCTACTATTTTAATTGTGTGTTTTACTAATGCTAACCATTTTCCTGACAATAGAACCCCCATAAGCTTAATGAATCTTTGCAGAATACATAAACCAAGGTCAATATGTAAGAAATGCTTAAAATGTTAAGAAACTCTCTGCAAATCTGAAAGAAAAGTTTATTATTCTACTTATAAGAATAAGAGTAAAAATAGAAATTCTACGCAATATGTTTTCCAGACCATAGTATATAAAAAGCTTTGATGCTTTTGGGAAATCTTTTCGATTAGCTACTATTTTATATGAAGAAAAGGACTTATGTAACTGGGTTACAATTCTAAGATTTATTCTTTATTTTCCAATATGTGGCATATTAAAAAACCCCCAAATCCCGAATACTTCCTTAGTGTCATATGTAACAGTCACATTTTTTTCCCATGGTTTGGGGGGGGGAACAGAGAGAAAATGAAATCCAGATTTGTAATTCCTAACAGGAGAAATTCGATCCTTTCCAATGTTTAAGTAATATTTCCTGTAAAACATACGAGGCCATCTGCAGAGCTGTTTCCAGACACATTTTGAAGTGGCAAGGGCAACTGAAAGAGACCCGAATGGAGGCTGGCATTTCACCTCTGGGAGATGGAGCATTAAAGGTTTCTAAAAGCTGGTTCTACAATTTTACAAAGTATTCAACCACTGCATAGTTCATAATTTGTTTAATTTACCTACCTTTTATAGGTAAGGGGAGGGGGAAATCTGCTCTGTAAGAGACAGTATAAAAACCAAGACAGCTGTAAAAAGCTAATGTACAGCTATCAAGAATGCTTCATGATTTTAGTTGATTGAAATTGTATTTTATTCTTTACAGGCCCCGTGCAAAGATTATAGGGAAATATTCACCTAGAAAAACTGTATAGAGTGAAACATATTTGGGTAGACAACAGAAACACCGAACCCTTTTTGCTATTTAAGTCTATTATGGAATTTTGTTTTATTGTTGATCTCCAGGGTCACCTTATGAATTCGTGTTAGTAAAATGTTACGGCCTCACTATAATATTCACTTTGTGGAAGGGCCTGCATTTACCAAATCTCATCCGAGATCGAATATAAATGAGAAACTTGTATCTCTCTTCAAGGAATATATTTTACACTGTTTTCTCCCCCTTTTGAATTACAGACAGATTCTAAAATTGAATTCTTTTTCTTATGCCAGGATTCAGTAAAATGACTGAACAGTTAGGCTTACCTTTAATATATGTCTTAAATTTAAAATTTGCGTCGTTCAGATAGTTAACTTCAGGGCCAGATTCTGCCCTCAAATGTACATATTAGGGAACCCCATTAACTTCCCTGGAAAATAATGTTATACTGTTTGGATGCACTTGAATGAGATACATTACAGTGTTACCTTCTGCCATTCCCCTGGAAAACTCACTCTCTGCTGCAATTTTTATTTTGCTGACTGCTGTAGCCCTTTCTATTCTGTCAGTACCAACCGGTCTGCTGGATATTTGTACCTGTCCTTTCATGTCGCTGGCTGGGCTGTTAATATTAAATAAGACGAGTAGGCTATAGCTAGTGAGGACTATGAAATTTGAAAACTGTCATCTGTTTTTGTGAGCAGTTTAACTGTGTTTGCAGTGCAATTTCTGCAGCTTGAAGGGCTTTGGTCAGAAGTGGGGTGCAGCTGGAGAGACCCAGTCATGAGTTCCGGCCCCACACTCTCCCTCCTTGGAGCCCTGTGCCTTCAGCAGCTTTTTTTCAAAATTTTGTTGAGCAAGAAGTTTTCTAAGAATGGAAAATTAATTGTATCATTTGCTCCAGAGTTCATTTATTAATAAAATGAAGGTTGTTTCAGTTTCCACGCAGTGCTTTTGGCTCTGATTTTACCCTGCGGGGTGGAGGAGCCCTTTACTATCAATTTTCTTGGCTTCACACAAGTACTTCCAGACCTTCTCTGTGTAGACACCAGGGGCAGGACCCCACCAGTAGCCCAGTTCTCCCACTCACCCAGTGGTCTAAATCCTGTGGGTTCATTTGGGAACTGAAAAGGTCTTCAGCTTCACATGAAACAGTGCTGTGAGTTCTTACAGCCTCTCCCTGGCATCCTACGTGCTGCCGTGGGTCACAAAACCTCACCATCCTGCAAATGGACTTACTTCTACCCCTCCCTTCAACTTGCTTTATTTCCTCTTGTTAGAGCAGAATTTATGACACTGAATTTCAAAGTTAACACGGAGTGAGTGGGAGGATACATAGGAAACCATTTTCCTGATTAAGGGGTTTTTTTCACGGTGTCTTGCCCATCCCACCAGCTGCTTTTGGCATGCAGTGTCATGGCATCATGGCTCTGCTCTCTGATCCCATATGAAGTCAGAAAGAGCCTTCAAAACTGTCACTTCCATTTCCTACCAAAAGCAAAACACTTCCTACAAGGAAAGCACACATTACAGCTGAATTATAAATGAGGACTGGTATTTTTGCAAGGTACAAATCGGAGGCATTCTCCATATTGTTAGAATACCAATTTTATTTTCCTGGTGTGTAGTACCCAGTGCAGCACAGTGTCCCCGGAGATGTGTGCATTCTCCGGAGATTACTTCAGCATTGCATTACTGCTATCACATATCCATTATATATACTCTTTCAGACAAGTGGAAATGTTTTCACAAAAACAATCTGGAATCTTGGCTTAAAACCCAAGCTTGCTGTCAAGGCAAACAGAGTATCCTCAAAGAGGACTTATTTTTATTTTGTTCAGACAAGTATGTTGTTTCTGGATTATAATAAGGGAAAATATAGCAGCTATCAGTCTTCAGTTTATTTGACAAGCTTCCTCTGACAAACCTAGAGGAATAAGCTGTGGCCCTGCAAACTCTTTCTCATTCAGGTATTCCCTTTGGCTCCAGTACTTTTATTAGTGTGATTAAGGGCCACACACACGTTTACAGGACAGGAGTCATAGGATGGGATGATGTATTAGCTTGGCCGTTAGTTATTTTGTAAAGTTTTAAAAGCCTTTGCTGTCTTCAGTGCTTGTAACCATCAGCCACTGCTCTAAGAGCTTGCCTCGTCACCTATCAAACAAGGTAAATGAGCAGGTTATAATCAGATGCCAAATAAAGGAATTCGAACTTGAAATCAAGTGATTTACTGTCCATTTTCATTAAGTTCTTCCCAAGGAAGCAAACACTTCATGCATCGCGAGGGACATTTGGAAAGGGTCAGCCGCTGTGCTGAAGCAAGACGTGGTGTGATGGTTTTCACCCAAATGGAGTTTAACAATACCAAGTGTAAAGGGAAGGCTGCCTTGTTTGGGGAAAAGTGTGCTGTAAACAGAGCAGTATCTCTTCACCTTGCAGCGAATTCTCATTTGTAAAGTACGTGGAGTTTTAATATTCATGTGTTTACATAACTCCAAGTTTTCTACTCTTTAGACTAGAATTTTCCCTATACTATCACCTAATAATCACTATCTTGCGACACTGGAGATTCTAGCTTCATTATAAAACTCCATCCATTTTAAAACTAAATTTTCAATTTGTTTAAGAATTCCAGCATGAAGCTGAATTGCTCTCAGGTAGCAGGACACTTTTACATGTTGAGATCTAGCCTCACTGGAAAATCAAAAGCCATGCAAAAGACAGGTGATTTTTTTATATGGCTGTGTCCTATGGCTTCCTATGGGATGGTGGGACCACAGTGTCCTGACCGCGGTGTGTCCCCAGGATGGGTTACGGACACAACTGAAGAGAATATTTGGGCTGGGAGGCTGTTCTGTGGTGTTGCCGCAGAGCAGCGTTGCACAGCCAGTGCCTGCGAGGTGTGGTGAGAGCTCCACTTACTGATTCTTGCCTTAAACTTCTGGGTTTAGCCCATTAAATCCAGGACTGTGTCATTCTGGTGAGGCTCTGAAATGCCACCTTACTCCTCTGCAGATTCCTGGTCTCCTCCCAGCTGGCTGTATGTCATAGTGCTCCGTGAAAGCACTTTAAGTTTGTAGCAATGAATTGCGCGGGGCTGGAGCTGCGTATTTGGATGCAATGGGAAAATGCACATAAACCTGGTGTGGCAGCGTCTCAGTGCGTTGGACTACTACCCTGTTACACATAGGGAAGACACTCTAGGTTTTGTCTGTATAAATCAGATCGACACTATACTGGAGCACTACTTGGGAAAGGCATGTCACTTGGAGAACACAAAATATTGAGCAACTTGCATTGTTTTTCCATGAAGCTTATCCCTTGATAGCACTTTCCCTTCTTATATCTCCTTAATGCAGCATAATTTAAATGTTTTCTAGGCAGAGTTATGCTTATAATGCTTCTTTTCCAACATAATTTTGGCTTAATCTGGACGCACTGGTGAGAAGTCACTGTTTGTTTCTTTGCCATTTTGTGAGTCTCCTAGTTCAAAATAAGAATGTTTAACTTAACCTTTTCTGAAATTTTGCAAATAGTCTTTGCAAACAAATGGTTTGTCCACAGTTTTTCTATGTTTGTTTTATAAATAGTTCCATTCCCATTTTTCAGAAAATCTCCCAAATGAGACTGAGCAAAATTTTTTTTTTTCTCTCTCTTTTTTCCTAAAGGTTGCATAAATATTTCACATGTATCTCCCTTTAATTAGATTATAACATTGCAAAGTGGCGAAGAGTTTTCTCTTTCCCCAAATTAGACATGAGAACCACAAACAAATTAATTTGTGTCTCAGGGTTTTGACTGGGCCTCTTGGCCTGCTCTAGCACTAACACAGGCACTCGTGACCCTCTGGATTTCAAACGCCTGAGGGTAAAAAGCAATTATAAAAACATGACTCTCCCAGATCAGCTTTCGAATCTGCCTTGTCTCTGTTTTATTGATGGGAGATTGAAGGAAGATTCAAATCAGCTACCCTTCAATTCTTTACCAGCAGCAAAATACAGAAATCATTAGCTTTTCTGTGTAAATGACTTTGTCCTGCTTTATTATTCAAAACTGGTTGGGCACTTGACTTAAAAAGGCCGTGTTGAATATGTATTTCTAGTTTTGGTACTTGTAAATAGTACATTGTTTTGCCCCTTATTTTCTTTTTAAGAATAATTTTTCATAGCAATTAGAGCAGGAACTAATTGATATGGGTATTTTTTAATAGCTGAAGAGTGCACACTGACTGAAATTAGGATGAACTTGCTCTCATAGGTCTATTGTTATTGTTAGTAAACCCTACTGCACAACCCCTTCAAAAAACAAAACCAAAAATTTAAAGGAAAATAATTAAATATCTGGTTGATTTTCCTTCTCTGTGTGCTTACTGATGTTCCTTTACTGATAAAAAAGTGTGGGATGAGAACAAAATAGTCTCTTTAAATCCCAGCATAATTACATACACTCACAGTGTTGAGTCTAGTCAGTTCCCTAAAATGGGTAAAGGGGACTTTGAGTTAGAGGTAGAGAGAGGTGGTGGGAAATGCTCAAGGAGCAGCCAGGCTTGGACAGGAGGCTCGGCTGAAGTGGGATTATTGTTTTTAATGACTCTGAATGGATCGGTGTGTCAATGCCACCAGGGCATGCTGTGTGAGCTTCAAACCTGGGTACCCGGCATAGATGGTCCTTTGCTATTTGAATCATAATGGCACTTAAAAGCATCAGATGAGGTTTGTGCAGCTCCAGAAGGGAAAGTGTGATCTGAAAGTGTGCTTTGCTTGGCAGAATCTGCTTGTGAAGGCCTGGGCTAAAGAAAATCCTTCTTTTTCACCCAACCCAATGTGAGATATGTATGGTGATGCCCGAGTGTGGGAGGGAGGCTTTATGCCCATGCATAAACATGGAATGAACAGACTCTTCTTATTTCTCTTTCTATTTGGAATAGCACATGGGTTTGACTTTGATTTCAGTCCAAGTGAGGGCACAGTCCACATTGTCACTGGGTCATATTTCAGAGGCATCAGATAAACATGAAGGCATGAAGGACTCCAGGCATAAAGGTGGAGCTTAACAGTTTGTGTACAAGCGAACACACCCTATGGCCAATCTGTCACCTTTCTAAATCCTCCTGGGTTGGTCCTGTAGATAAAGATGTTGTGTAGCTTAGATGAGGTCTTGCTTAAATGATACAAGGCAGACATTCAATTTTAAGAAGCTGGAGCTTTATTTTTGGAATCCTAGAATGTGTACAGAATTTAAAAAGCCTAAAGCTATAATGTTTTACTGCTCCTTTGATAAAATTTATATTTAATCATATCTTAAAAACTGTTCTCATTCTGCCACTTGATGTTACCGACCAAGCGGAACCCATCAATGCAACACTATCTATCAGCCCTTCTTTTATTTCATTCTCCTACAACTCCTTTTTAATGGTACATACATTAATGAATTACCGTGGAGTTTCTGTGAAGTACAAATGAAAATCGTGCTTGTACCAAAGGTGGGATTGTTGCTCACAGGCTTTTCGTTACCTGGGTGGAACCGAAATGCTGAATGTGACCCATTTACTTTGCAAAACATGCAGCTTGCAGACCAGTCTCTGTGCCCTTTCTTTCAAAGCTGAGTTTTCCAAATGTGGTGATGAGTGGACTTTCTCCATTTTCTTCAGATTTTCGCCTAAAGCTTTTCATTAACAGGTGTTTCTTAGGAAACCTTTTGAGAAGAGGTGGGAGCTTTGTGTGTGATAATTGACAGCCCGGGCTGATGAGGATGAGCAACTAGTTGGTAGCTTGGCTGAATTTTCAGTGATGCCCATTTGCTGCTGGCAGTTATAAGATTACACAGGGATTTGTGCAGTGAGATACCTGTCTCTTTGTCAAATTTGTCTCTTTAAAACAGTAGTTAGACTAATTAAAGCCTCTGCTAAACTCTCCCTGCAGCTACACCTGTTAACTCTGCTGTCGTAATGTTGTTGGATGTGTTTGTCTGGGGATAGACGTTGGCCTTTGTCGATGTGTTGTTCACGTTATTTGTAGCAAGAATGAGTTAAATACATTTCTCTCCATTTTTTTTCAGAACTGAAACATGTCCAGCAAAGTTGGTGGTCTCCACAAGAAACTCAAACTCTCTGCTGACCAAGTGAAAACACACATGTGCATGTATCAGGCATATACATAATCTTGGCTGAAAATCAACGTCAGTGACAATTTCATTCAGTGAAATCTTAATTTTGATCCCCACTCCTAAAAATCATGTTTGTCTCAGGAATTTTACTTAGAAGACCTTTTAACCTTTTAGTACCAGACTGACTTCTCAAGTTGTTAATAATTCTCCCTTACAGTATGAAGACACACCATTTGTATTCCCATAAAAATTTGAATTAAAATTCACATTTATTCACATTCACATGCCAAAAGGCTGGGGTTTTGTTTTGTTTTGTTTTGTTTCTTTCCCTTTTTCTCAGAAGTATCCAGCATGGACCACCACTGCTAAAAAGACACCAGGCTAAATGGACCATTGGCAATCGCACGTGCCGATAACATTCCTTTAAATAGAAATGATTTGTTCTTACTCTTGATAAACACATAAGTAAAAGTCGAGTCTTTTCATTTCTGTCTCTTTTCCTGGAGGACTGGGGGATCTCCCACTGCTGTCTGTTCTTTTCCTCTGTGTTTTGCAGACAGGGGAATCACATGCAAGACTCAGCTCCACGTTCTCTGAAGAGGCAACATTAAAGTCAGCACTTGACTGCACTGAATTTTACAGGATTTTTCTCCCAAGTATGATATTGATAGCTTTTAAGTGAATGGAGTAATTGAGGAATCTTTCTTTAAATTATTGACTGGGTGTCTACAGAAGAGATGAATGAAAAATATCTTTATCCCTGATAAAGGTTTAGGTGAACTGAGTTAATCTTGGGTTTCTGATGTGACCCTTTCCAGTATTACTTAGGGCAAGTCTTTCCACGCTAAGCCTGTGGGGAGGCTGTGTGTGTCTTGGAGGGGAAGGATAGCCTAAATTTTGGTGCTAGGGACATGCAATGAGATTTTCTATGTTTCTAAATAATTTTTCTATGAAGTCAGGAGAAAGAAGCAGGAGGAGGGAGTTAAACTAAAAACATAATAACTTGGCATTGCCTTGTCTTTCTATTTGTGGTCTCTTAGCATTTTGCAATAATAATTATGGCATTTTAGATAGAAAAGTTTGGGGGTGAGCAGTTGGGTGACAGCCCTGTTAAGGGACATTGACATCAGGAGAAGCAGAGAGCCCCAGGAAGGTCCCAGTCGGGCTAACAGTGTTGACTCGGGGACGTTTCTGGTCTGCACGCACCCAGCGGGCTGTGTCTGCAGCTCGGGGCTGCTGGGAGAGGCTAAAAGCATCTCAGCTCACTTCCAGGCATATTTTTGGACAGTCTGAATTTGTTCTGGAGAAAAAAATTAAAAAGGTAAGGGAAAACACATAAATAGTTGCGTATTTGTAGGAAAAGCTTAGAAGGAAGGAAGACACTCTGACAGGTTTTCTTCTTCCAGTAATGTCTCCTTGCATCAATTCAGTAAAAGGGGACTTTAAATATCTTCTTTTCTGTATATGTAAAATTACTGTGATACAAATTTGATCACATTTGTGAGGATTAAAGGATTTGATCTGCAGAATTCATTCTCTTCCTAAACATGGCAAATGGAAGTAATTTACAGATGGCTTTCGAGTATTTTTTTGAAATTATTTTCCTGTTCTGTTTAGTTTAGGTTTTTTTGGTTTTGGTCTCATCCTCATCCCCTGTCGTCCTGTGTCGTGTCATGTGTCCTGCCCCTCTCCCCCTGCTCCCCCCTCTCCCCTTTGTGTGCCACTAGAGATCAGCATATTTGTAGATATTTAAGCAATCATAATGTCAACATAGGGGCTTAGTAAGTATACTGCGTAACTATCGAGTAGCCAAATTAGTCATGACTGGTAAAACAAAACTAATAAAGTCAGGTCTGAAGGCATTGAAAAAGCAACTTTTTGCATTCAGCCTTCATATTTCATTGTTTTTTTCTGAGGTTTTGGGTATCTCTGTATTTCCATCATGATAATTCCACACACACACACACACACACAAGCTTCCCCCAGACCCTCCTTTGGATCGCACAAAACTTAATGTGTACTAAAGGAGCACACCTTCCTAACCCTATTGTTGGTTATATGCTTTAATGATTTTGTATACACACCTTCAAGGCCAAAAAAGTATCAGGATCTTCTCAAACTTCCAGGTTGTTATAGTAAATTAAAATAAATACAGATTTTTACATTTTATCAGTTTCTGGTTCTGCGAAGCCTGTCCACTTTTTCACTTTTTCACTTTTACAAATTGACTAAGCTTTCTATTTCATATCAGAGAGGACTCTGGAGATTTGCAGACGAGGTGCCTACCTTTGAAGAAGTTCCCTCTGTAACACACACTTGTTTGCTGACTCCACTGGTCAGTCTTCAAGGTCATTAATGTTTGGAAATTGTCAGTTGAAGAAGAGCTAATAAATTTCCTCCTCTGTCTCTTTATGCTCCGATTTTGCTCCCACCTGGGCTCAGACAGTGATTCCCACACATCTGTGTTTTACAAATTTCAGTTACACTGTGTCCTTGTCCAAGGCTTTTACATCAGTACGAATGAAACGTGATAAATGGGCGTTTGCACACTGTAATAATTGTGTTTTTCTTCTGAGGACGTTGCAGAAAAGCCAATTTTGTCAGCACGTCCTGTAGTGCGTTTCCTGATTAAAAACAACAGCACCAGCAGCAGAGCTTAGACATTTTTACTGCTGTGGAAAATAGGGAGTTTTGAGATGAAATGAATATATCAGAAATTTCAAAGTTAGTTGTAACTTCTTGAATTAAGTACTTTTGGTTTTTCTTGAAAGCATCCAGATCTCAAGACCAATGCACAGATATCTTTCCAATCATGGTCAGGCTTTTCCTTTAAGTCTACAGTACTAATTTGCTGGGAACTTTAAGTAGCAAGAGCTTTGTTTGTTTGATTTAGGATTTTATCAAGGAGATTATGATCCAAACCATGAATCCACAGGTCCTCTGCAAATAAGTCTTTGGAGTTTCAGTGATCATTGATAAAAACAAAAGAAAGTGAGGGGTAAATAAAAATGTTAATATTTAGATATCTAGAAGAATCTTTATGCCCTCTACTTTTTTAACTAATTGAAGAAGTTAATTTCAAATCAAAAATTTCAAATCATGTACAATGCCCATTTGGGTAAAACAGTTTCATATAATAACAAGGGAATTCATGTAAAGGTAAGAGTTATAAGTTGCTTCAATTCTATACAAAAAAATGGAAATACAATATTGACTACTTAATGCTAACAAAAAAGGAGAAAAGAGAAAAAGGAGGGAGAGAGAATCTCAGAGCAAGTGGTTTTGCAAAGCTAATTTTGCTCAGTTTTCAGTGTAATTAGAGAAACACCTTGCAGCATGGGGGAAAGCGTGTGGCTGAGTGAACAGAGCTCAGCGGTACCAAAGTCCAAGTCCCATTTCAAGAGCAGGGTTGTGACAGGACTGAGAGAGTGTGTGCACACGAGGGGAGAAAAGGGTTTTGTTTGGGTGATGGCAAGCTTTGGCAAACATCTTTTCAGCAGCTAGACAGTTGCTGGTAACTCTGGCTTGTCTTTAGCTGAATTTTTTGTGACAGAAGGGAAAAAACCAACACCCTTCATTAGCCTTGTAAATCCTGGCCTAGAAAACCCCGGGGAGCTTGCTCCCAAGAAAAAAGAATCTTTTGCACAATAACTGCACGTTTTCAATCAGTCCTCTTGATCCCTGCTCTTGCTTATTCCCAAGAATCTGCCAAGTCTGTTGAACTTCCTTATAGTGACCCTCCCATTTAATTCATGGGCCATTTTGTATTTACAGAGAGGTCAATAAAAGCTTTCCAGAGCTGCAAACCTCTCTGTAATGGTTGTCCTGAGCAATACAGCCTGAAGAGCCCCAACAGGAAATTGGTAAAGCAGCAGCCAATTTCCTTTTGCGTTTTTACTGCCTTTTGGCCTTCCTGCTCTGTTCATATCCCCACTGCTGAATTATTCTAGAAATGGTGGGATATTTCCAGCGCCACATATGGAGGAGAGCTCACATCATTCATAGAATTTTATGCAAGGTTAATCAAACATCAATTTTTTTTTAATTAATAATAGTTGTTAGGTTAAAGCACAAGACCAATGATGAAATTTGGTTTCTGCTCTGATTTTGTTTCTGCCGTGTTGTGTGACTTTGGACCAACTATTTTACTGATCTTCAGTTACCCTTGCTCAGAGCGCGGGCAGTGCCTACATATCTTCCAGGCTGAGGTTTATAGGCACTTTGAAATCTTTGGGCACAGGGTAATGCGGTAATAGCCCTCAACTTCTGTTGTCTGCTCCCACATAGTAACATTGAAAATAATATCTTTTTCTGAAGAGTGAGGGGATGGCATTATGAAATATTTTAGGTTAATAAAGCTGCTTCACAAAGGCTTCAACTACACTGGCAATAACTCATTGGAACAGATCTGCAAAGTGAAATTGTTGATACTGAGTACCAGATGTCCACAATAAATGTGTTTCCAGGTTGTTCCCTTTGGATGATGGTGAGTCTGGTCCTGCTGATTGCAGACCCGTTATCAGCTAGAACACATCTTCTGGTTTAGTTTCACCCAAAAGAGATCCAGCTCGTGTGCTTCACAACATCTGTGTGATGCTAACCACATCAGGGAAGTGGGGACGCCTGGGAGATGGCCTTCAAAAGCGTGCTCCCAACCCGAACTCAATCAATGGCATGCATGCACAAAGGGACTTTCCTATGCCTACGCTCAGTGGCACTGCAGCTGCCTCACCCACCGTCCCAGGAGAAGAGCACAGAGCACTAATTTAGATGCCTGGGCTGCCTGTGCAGTGCCTGGGGAGTGTTTAGCATCTTGGAAAGCCCTAGTTACCCATGACAGCAAAGGTCCTGAGTGCCCAAACTAATCAATGGGAAATGCTGATGTTAGAGGCACCTAATCCCACACCTCCCTGAGCCTTATTCGTGACTTGCAGCCTCGGTCCTTTGTTTAAGGTAGTTACTTACATGCAACTACCCCTGAAATAAGCAGAACAGAGGAAGGGAAGACTAAGCAGGTGGTGGTGGTTGCGTGTTCTTCACTATGATAATATAATGTGCACACCACAAAGTTTTGGTCTCTGCTTTTGTAACTTCACTGTATTTTCTTCAGTGATTACTTAATGTAAAATAAATAAGAAAGTCCTCGAACTTGCTCAGGGTCTCCTTAGTCTCAAGGAAGTGCCCTAATTGCTTGTAGGCTAGTATATCTAGTTGTAAGGATGTCATTATTTTCTGAAAAGTAGAATGTTGCCAGGACAAGGCACGTGCTTTTAACCCAAAGAGCTGAAAAAAAAGTGCTCAGGAAGTTAGAGAGAAATGAGACTGTACTTCTTTTCTGGTTAGTGTGAACCCTTTCGACACTGAGCCTTTGTGTACCAAGAGGGGTTCCTCCCCAGCTGTGTTTGGAAAGGATAAACCTGCCATTTTGTATTTTCCAGCTGACTGTGCCATCAGTGCCTCCCAGGTATAGGTACATGGATGGGGGCTTCTTGTTTGGGATATCTTGACAAGATGTAGGGACTTAGTGTGGGTGTAAAGCTGTATTTCAAATGACCCAAACTAGTGATATAAGAGTTGGAGACTCCAGGATTCATTCGAGATTGGGCAGGTGATAAAGTCTGAGACTTGGACTTGGTCACTGAACACATCCTAAGTGCTGCACCTGTGTCCATGTTATGTCCTATTAGTCAAAATGTTGAAATGTTGTCCTTGCTGTTGCTCAAGACATGGAGATTTCTGTAGATCCCAGTGTAAAGATGGTATCATAGACAGCAGCATTGCCTTAGCCATAGTACATAATTTTCTCAGTATTGTCAGTTCCTTTGTGTTTAGACTACAACTTTTTCCATATATTATATGAGAATAAGAAATATTCTAAATTGAGATTATTAAAGAAAAAAATACTGGGGGAGCAGTACCATTTATATTAATTTTGCTTCATGCACAGACAAAATTCAGGCTCATGTATGAAGTTTTCCTGCAGCACTCAAGGCCACTAGTCCTTTGAATTCTGAAGCCTGAGAAGAAAACACCAATCTGAATAATTGTGCTTGTGATTCCCTGAATTTATTCACTTATGGAAAGAAACGAAGCACAATCAAGTCTCTCATGTGGAGAAGATTGCAGTCATAAACTCTAAAATGATTGGATTACCTGTCTTGTCTGGTATTATCTTTTGTGCTAGTTACGTATTGTTTCAAAGCTACAAAAATAACAGCTCTTCTGTCTGAAATATTTTTCTTAGCTTTGCCTCTTGGTCATAAAAAGTAATCTGATCCTTTTTTCTTGTAAGTTTTCTTGTAGGTTTTAGCTCTTCTTTAAGTCTTCAATCTTGAGCTTGATTTTTGTCAGTTAACCTCACACCTCAAATACAGATTTTCTCTTCAGGCTACCACTTTGATTCTTCTAGTCAATCCCAAACTTAGCAAAACTATGGATGTGCATATTCTTTTTTTTTTTTTTTTTTCATAATTATCAAGTTTATTCTTTTTTTTTCTTTTTTTTTTCTTCCTCCCTTCAGGATCTTTTTGGCAAGGACTGCACTCTCCTGGGTTTCGAGGCTGCAAGAATTACAATTCATTCAGAGTTCAAGCCTTTGTTTAAGACAACGTCCTCAGGGTTATGGGGTATGCTAAATGGCAGAAGAAAAACGACTGTTCTGGGTCTCCTGTTCAGCTGCATTGTATCAGGTGTGTTGTGGTTGACTTCACGGTAGTCACTTCTGCAACCAGGGGGAGTACTGTGGGATTTCCCTTTGACATTGGCCGCGTTGTAGTATCAGGGCCTCACACGCAACCAAAAACGTGGTGTAGGATTATCACAACTAAGGGTCAGGTCCATTATTTATTCCTTTTCTCTTTAAGGAAATGACTGGAGCATGACTCAGCCCACTGCTAATCCCAACCCTAAATGAGGTTGACCCCTGTGTAAAGGAATGCATGTTACCTCCCCACAGCTCTGGTTCTTGACACTGTGTATGTAGGTTTTAGTGGTCTCTAATGACGGTACAAGGAAAGTTATTTTTTTGCCTTCCCCCCCGCCCCGCCCCCCTCCATACAGGCTCCTTGTAGTTGAAAGACTTTGCAGAAGCATTTGGTGATACCTGGAAAGAAGAACAGTCTCTACCAGGTCAGCAGCTTGCTTACCTCATGGACTGCCAGGGGACCATAACAAGCGATTGCCAGTTTTTAGAAGGCCCGCTACATCTGTCTCACACCACACTTATCTCCCTACATCAAGAAAGGGCAGTTTGTGCAGGAGGGGTCGAGCTGAGCCAGCCAGTGATGGCCCCCAGATGTGAAGCCCAGCTCCTGGGAGCACCCACAGTCCCTGGTCAGCGAGCTCCTGGTGCTGCCTGGCTCCTGGCAGAGGAGTTAGTGCGTAGCAAGCATCACATCTTGGCTTTCCAAGCTGGAGGGTCCTTTCCCATTTCTTTTTAAGGAAACATTCTGATATGATATTTTCTCCCTTCGTGGGAAATGTCAACATTTATGAAATGGGAGCAAACTGTTTAAATTTTTTATAGACTGAAAAGATTAAGCTTTGGCCAGCTCTAGTCAAAATTTCCCTGGTTCCCCATAAGCAAATGAATTTGAGTGAAACAGCATAGTTGTCTGTAGTGCTGCACGAAACAAGCCATCAACTTGTTCCCTGCAGTCCTACCTTGTTACTTGAGTATGCATAGGAATCCGAGGTGTATCTTTATAGGTCCGTATTTCCACGACCTCCAGTATTCTTTCTCTCATTTGCTATTTTATTTTGTTACCTGGATACAGCTATGAATCTAGTGGCACTTTAAAAAACTATTGCTTGTATATGCTCCAATTGCACTTCTGATGAAGGAGATGAGATAAACCGGTGTTCTCATCTATGCATTGCAGACACAATAAGGACAGATAAAGAAATGCAAAGAGCATTGCAAAACACTATTTATTACTATTTTCAACGGTGGTGAGTACTCTGAATGAATCCCTGTATAGCTGAACTTTTGCACAATTGATGCTGTTGGGGCATCAGCAGACTGTAGTCACTCAGTTCACTTCTGTGTCTGAATCCCTAACAAAAGAGAACACCCAGACTGAAGGTGGAATTTGTTTTAATCAAATATTTGTGTCTTATATTGAGGCTTTGAAATAATCACTGTCCAGTGGTAAGTGATACAACATAGCATACTGAAAAGCATTTCCAAATTCTTTGGAATGTGATCACTGAGGAGTTCATTTTCTGCAAGATCTTAAAATACAGCCATGTAGTAAAAAACTTTATTTCATTGTCTGGCTATTCTGCCAAGTCCCTCCCTTCCTGGAATGTTTATTAAATTTAGTTTCATGCAGTCTGTAAATATATATATACAGACACACACATATATAAATATGTTCTTCTATTATCTCAGAAGGCTGGGTGGGCTGCCAATTCCATCCTAGTTTTTGGGGAATTGGTACTTGTGCTAGAATTTTAGCTACATGCTAAGATGTGACAAAACAAGTTTGCTCTCCCTGTGAGAGGTTCGCCTTCCCTGCTGCTGATGACTGAATCTAGATCATGTAGCTTGTACAGATCAAAACTCACAGATTTATCTTTTCTTTTCTTTTTTTTTTTTCATTAATTTTGTTTGGTGCTTTTTTTTTTACCAACAGCACACAATATTGACGTGACAATTCCAACACATCTGTCTGGCAGTGTTAATCAATGATCTCTGCTTGCTCACAATGTACTACCAGCATTAGATCATGGTGACAAGAACAGAACAAGCCTGGTGCAGCCTTGGCATAAATGATCACTCTCCTAGTCACTGTGAATTGCCTTTGGAGCAAATATTGTTTTCTGCATGTTAGAAACAAAACAATAACTGCTTCTCTTCTCTTCTCTTCTCTTCTCTTCTCTTCTCTTCTCTTCTCTTCTCTTCTCTTCTCTTCTCTTCTCTTCTTTCACAAACTTTTTCACGCCTCTAAAAATTGTAACCATCAAGATATTCTTTTGTCTTCCATAGTTAAATAATAAAATCTCTATTGTTTCAGTATTCTTAATGGTTCTGTAAAATCGTTGCTTGTTACATCTGAAAATTGAATAAAAAATTCCTTTGTGCTGACAGCTTCATTGTACTCAGTGTTCAAAATATCAAAGGATGAATGCTAAATGTTCATAATGTAAAGTGTCAAGAGTGCAATCTGGGATAATAGAATACATGTCTTGCAAACTTGCACTTTAATATGGCAAACTACTTGGTCAGCAAGCAAATTAATTCATTTATGATTTGATATTACTGCAAGTAGTGGGTCAGCTTTTGCTGGCAGCTCTGTTGGTTGTTGAATTTTGCTACCACGCAGTGTCTTCTGTATTTGGAGATGCCTACCAGAAAATGAGTGTGTGGTCTCAGTGTAAGGGTATGATTTCAGTGGCTTGCCTTACGTATATCAATTGACTATGGGTTTTTTTCCGAGTTTTTTTCCCAATGCATGTTCGCTGTTCAAAGGGACTAAAACACATTTGCTGTAATTATCTGGTTATCTTTTTAAAATACCAATGGTTATACTGTTTGAATTGATTGTGCAGGTGTTTAAAACACGAACAGATGAATACAGTGAAATGTTGTCAGTGGCATGTTGTCTTTCACAGTTCCACAAAGAAACTTGAACATATTTTCTGGCAGAGCTGCTCATTTTCCCAGAGCAGATATTTGCAAGCCTACCTCTGTAGTTCGTGAATATCAAAATGAATGGTAAATATTAACCTCTGAGAGCTGAAATAATGTGAAAAATTACAAAAGTAAATGTTAGCAGAAATATCTGTTACACAGGCAAAGAGAGAGACAGCACTGAAAGGATTTATGTTATTTTTTGAGTCTTGGCTCACACACGAAAGTTGTGAATCTTTCGATTGAAAGGAAAGTAAGGTCCAATTTTTCAAAAGCAACCTTGAAGGTTTGTTTTTCAGAGTTCAGTGACCTGATTGAAAGAACAGTTCTCTGTAAAAATAATTATGGAAAAGGGAAAAAAGAAAATATTTGACATACTGTAAAAGTTACAACAGTGAACAGATTTTCATTTTCTTGTACAAAAAAACCAAACAACCCAAAACAAATGGATTAACAAATTTTATTGCTCTCTTTCTCAAAGAAAAACAGAAAGTTTGGTAATTCTTTTGAGTTAGTTGACTGTGTCCTCCTTGATTGATACTACTTATGTGGAGTACACATCTGTAACTTGTTATTTCATCTGTTGATAATGTCTTAATGATGGGTATGTTGAGGTCCTTGGTAATACCAGAATGGGGTCAAATAAGCAATTGCTAAAACCAAGACCTGTAAGTGATGTAGTTTAGAAGTATTTGCATAACGGTTGTTTAAACAAAGATGCAATACTGGTCCATATTTTTTGGAGATGAAGTTTTGGTTTTTGGGCATGGTGTGCATCTGATTTGGACACCTCTCAGAGAAATGCCTGTTACATCATTGCCCTGGTTTTAGGTGAATTTCCAGAAAAATTGCTGTCTGTGTTGCAGTGACAAAAGAATTTCTGGTTCCTTACAGTAGTTAGGATGCTTTCTGTTTTTGTAAAAACATTACCAAAGTGTGCCCTGCTCCTTTGCTGCATCCTACAGGCACAAAGTACAGTGTCTCTCTGATGAAGCCCTTCTTAGCACGTTTCAAATGTAGAGCTGGGTTAGCTGAGCGGCTGCAGTTCCAAGGAGGCAGGAGAAAAGTTGGACATGAACTTGTAGCCCCATGACAGCAATGTCATCTACACGCACTGCCTGTTCCTTCTTTACGGGCAATCTGGTGGTCTTCCTGCCACAGACATCTCAGTGTCATACATTTCCTTTGTCCCATCCCAGAAGTAGCATCAGCAAAAATACACTGGAAGATCACACTGGGCTGGTAGCCAATGCAGATTTATGTCTTTGGGTTGTGGGGTTTTTTTGGTGGTGTTTTTTTCTTTTTTTTTTTTTGTGTGTGAACTGCCTTTGATTTAAAGACCAGCTTTTTATCATGGATGAGGTGTTGATCTAGGGACCAGGGCTTGGCAGTGGGCCCCTGGCAGGACATTTGGCCCAAACTCTGTTCATGTGTTGGGTTTTTGCCTATTTGAAATCCATTTGATGCTCTCTTCTCCTTGGAAATTACCACTGAGGGAGAGTTTTGGTTTGTTTATTTTCTCATAGATGGTGATTCACAACTTTTTGTGTGTGAGCCTTTTCTGATAGGAGGTGATGCAGAATTGCAGCTCAGTGTTCCAATAACACCGGGATATGGATGCCCGCCCCTCCCCATTTTGGTGTTGATCAGGACAACCCTTATAACAACCAATAGTCAGATTATGGTTCAAATGATCTTGATTTTGTGAGTGCTAATTACATCACCAGGTAATTTGCATTTGGAGAATAATTTCATGTTTACTCCTCTGGTTTGTGGCTAAAGTTGCTGCATCTCAGAAAAGCTAAATCTAACATTTGCCTTACGTATTTTATCAAGGTAAATTTGTTAAGGTAACACTGAAGTGAAAGCAGTAAGCAATGACTGACTTAAAGCAGCCCTTAGCATTTGTTACTAGCGCCTTCACATCTACAAGTGTTCAGCGGTCTTGTGTCCCTGGCATTTGTTGGTTGGTTGTTGTTTTGTCATTAACATTAATACTGTCTTTAGATGCACATTCAGTATGTAATATTAATCACCACAGTTTGTATATTGACTTTCCCTTTTTGCTCATTGCTGCGGGGTGCACAGAGGCCCTCAGCACGTCCTTCCCCAGCAGCCAGCGAGGCAGAAGGAGCGAACTGCATTAGGACCCTCCTGGGAAAGCAGCACGGCACTAAAAGGACAGAGATGCTCTTCAGGGGCGGTGGTGGGGAAGCGAGGATGCTTGGTGGGGTTTTGGCTGTGTTACGTGCAGTGGTTGTGCCTCCTGTGCTTCCCAACACGTCCTCCCCATGCAGCCACCTGGGGCTGGGAGGGCAGTTTCTGCATTAATTAAGAAGCAAAACTTCCCGGTGAAGAGGAGTCAAGGGTGAGACCACATTAGGAAGCCCTGGTGATCCAGCTGGAGTGGGAAATGCTGCCCAACCTGCTGTGCTGGGTCTCTGGGCTTGGTCTGGAGAGGTGCAGGCTCTGGGTGGATCCAGATGATGGTAAATTCCTGGGTTATTTTTAGGCAATTGAGTGATATGTCCTGTTAGGAAAAAACACAAGTTTTCAGATGCTTCTCATCTACCCTACCTCCGTGGAGAGGTGGAAGTCACAGAGTGACTTTAGCTCATTTAGTTGTCAGATGACTGAATGACAACTCATTTAGTTGTCAGCACAGGTTAACACGAGATGTCAGACTTGCTCTTCAGACAACAGAGGCATTGGGTTACTGTCTTTTAGATGCTTCCACCTTGATTAAATCCATAGTAAACCATTATCCCTGATTATGGTTTGGGCTGTTAGTTCTTTCGGGATTTTTTCTTGGATGTGTGCCAGAATGCACAGGGCATGTGTGGGGTCTCTGCCCCCACTGCCAGGACCAAAGCTGCAGCCCTTGCTCCCGTCCTGTACCCACCAAAGATGGGGCTGGAATAATCACTATTGACAGTGACTTCTGCAAACCACGGCGAAAAGCCCAGTCAAGATGTCTATTAAATACAGTTCAAACAACATCACACCAGATATATCATGAATATTTTAAAATGGCTTCTTAAAATTAGGGACTTCCTACTGAAGGCAGTCATTAGCGCAGGTTTCATTAGAGTAGCAGTCTGTAACGAGTTATCAAGTTACGAACTAATTGAAATTATATCTATTAAAATATCCTTTTTACATAAAACAGGGGGCATCGGGGTTGTAAAATAGACTGGGGCTTAAAATGTGAGCTAATAAATATCTAATAAGTTACAGCGTGTGTTTAAACTGATATAACATACAATATACTGAGTAAATATTGTATTGTGTAATCTGAGCGGCCCTCGGATAGCCCTGGAAGCAGGTGTAGGGTAATGTATGGAACATTTTGTCATGCATCTTCCAGGTCTTCACATGACATGACCCTTCCTCGGTATTGCTGCTCCTCTAAAAGCATATTACTCAAACCCAGCCTCTACCTGAGCAGAGCATCTGACTTTGTTTCACCAAGTAATTCATTAACAAGTTCTCTGCGTGCCTGAGGTGGCTCATATCCATTATCCTCATTTAATAGTTTAGCCTAAGGATGTCTTTCAATATAAATAATCTTCCACAATGCTTAGATAGCATAGTTGTGTTTCTTTTTATAGTAAATGGAAATTATCTAAAAGCATTTGACCAGATTTTGAATTGTATGGCATACAGTAGACCAGGTATAGAACCTGCCCAATTTTTTTAAACAGAGGATATATTGTCCCACCAGTGCGATATCTCCCACACAGACAGAAATTCATCCAACATGTGTTCAAGTAATTTTCTCTCTCTGACTTTTAGCTGGCCACGTAGACTTTTAAACTACCCTTGCTGCTTTAAATGTAGTTTTAAATTGCACCTAATATTTGGTAGGTAATTCTTTAAAGCTGTTAGCACCTATTCACAGTGTAAGTAGGGGGATTTTTCTTTTTCATGTGTGCCTTCTGGGATGTTAAAGGATCCAAGACTGGGGATGCAATCTCAATCCAGAACTGATCTTTGCAGTTTCCTGCGAGGGTGAAATGGGAAAAGTAAAATATTACTTTATTAAAAATTGCTCAAAACACATCTTCCTTGTTAAATATGCAGAGCTATTCAAAAATATTACCTTTCTGGGAACCATAACAATACTCTGATTGCCTGAGTTGCTATTTCCAGTACTTGGTTTACTGCTAAGGAAAAATTAGGACCTGTGGAGAACAAATGAATTCTTACATTTTCTGAGGATCAAAAAAATGAACATCTCCTAACTGTGGAGGGGCAAGAGGCTTGTGTCATTTAATGTGACAACAGGATTCACTCATATTTGACCACATAATTAAAAGAAAGAGGGGATAAAGTTAGTAAACATACCATCTTAGCAGTTAGAAAAGCCCAGAACTAGTAGAAAATTAGTGTACTACACAACTGGAAGGATCATACCTTACTTATTATGAAGATATTCCTGTAAGTCACCAGCATCAAGGCAGAGACTGAAAGAAATGTTCTTCACGTGGTGTATTGTGTAACTTTGGCATTCATTCTTACAGTATTTACAGTATTATAGTCTTTTCTCTCACAAATTAAATTCATTTGCAATTACTTATTGGAATCACAAAGTCCATACATGTCTGGATCTCTTCCAGGATCCTTTTACAAACCACAATTTCTATATATAAATTATTCTACATTTCTCTCAGTGAAATTAATTCCCCACACTGTATCTGCTAATGAGGGTCCACCAAATATTTTGCTATTGCATACACTCATTAGCCTGCTTTAATTTACAGGAAGCAATCAGCATCTGCCAAGCAAATAGTGTACAAAAAATGTCTTTAGCATTTATTGAATCTAAATGTTTCTAATTCTTCCTCATCTCCAAAGCACAGTCCCGCACAGCAGGTATATTAACATTAAGGTTCCTGGAGAACAGTTGCCTTCTGCAAGAGCACTCTAGCCCCTAAACCAAAAACGCCTGCGTTTCTGCTAAGTGATTGAAGAATATCTTGTAAATCATTTACCTCTTCCTGCTGCTAGTTTTCAGTTGATACTGTTTACTCCATTTCCAACATGATGGCAAAGTTAAATTTTCATTTTGCAGGAAAAGAACAAAATACAGTAAGCCTTTTTGCTTGTTATTACCTAATCTTTCCAGAATGAGCAGTTTCTCAATCCCATGCATCACAGATGTCCTGTCAGGGCTCATATACACTGAGTGAAGTATTTGCATCCCCGTGCCTGCTGATAGAGTGAGCATGTTTGTCTACAAAGTGCTTTTAAATGAACTAATACATGATTCATGTGGACTCCTTTGAGCAGAACACCAATCTGTCTGGACACAGTTTGCTGTAGGCTTGACAATAGAAACATTTCTCTAGGTGAGACAGGTACAACCATCCTCTGGAAATGCAGGGAACGAGCAGTACCTGTGGCCTGGCATATCCGAACTGTACATTGGGTTACCTGGCGGAGCAGGAACATGCCCTGTCTTGGAGGTTGTGTTTGAGATACTCTTCATACCATCTCTCTTTGGATGCCCGTGACATGAGCTATGCACAATCTGTATCTGCTCAGTCATGCTTGAGCAGGAGAGGATAGTGCACTACCTTTATTATTTATACAGGGATACAATAAGATTCTTCACAGTCGAAGAGGAAAAAAAAATTGATCCCAAGTATACTGTTTCCTATTGAACTAAATGGATTTTTAATCGAGTCTCTGTTCCTTAGGGTAATTGACTTAA
Source organism: Ibycter americanus (assembly GCA_035590275.1). Taxonomy (NCBI): domain Eukaryota; kingdom Metazoa; phylum Chordata; class Aves; order Falconiformes; family Falconidae; genus Ibycter; species Ibycter americanus. The sequence goes on from JAVJGI010000065.1 coordinate 51,448,230, forward strand.
CATTGTGGGCAAATTAATTTCAGATAAACTATAGCTGGGATTTTCCAAGGAGCATGAGGGTGCTAGGTAGTCAGCTCTGGTGCAGCGAGAGCAGGGCAAATATCTTAATTCCTCTGGCTTTCTAGGCACATCACAACCCAAATGTTTAAACCTGGAGCTGAATTCGGAAGCTTTTATGCAAGCAAAACTCCTGCTGAAGTCAGTCAAAACACTGATTCAAAAAATACAGCAGAAAATGGTTCAAAAAATTCCCAAGTGCTCACAGACGTGTTATACACACATAACCTCCTCCCCGCATTTAATAACCTAATCTAAATGTCGCTCTATGTAATGCATTATTGTTCAAGTCTTTCTGTGATATTTGGCACGAGTACCTCTTTTTGGATCTTATCTGGTTATAAAAGCCATTGAAACAAGTTTATTTTCCGGTTACCCGACCAGAACTCCAGTCTAGTGGTGAAAGACTGGTGAGTAAAATTAGCATTACTCTGCAGTTTCAAAACACCGACTTTGCTCTGCTCTAAAACACATAGCTCTGTTTATATTAAAGCTCTTTCTGCAAAATCTGTTGAAAAAGCAGGCAACTCGGAGCACTTTTAGATTCCCTGTAAGTCATACACAGGCAGAAAAAAAAATATACACTGTGATTTGTAGCTAAGAAGTTCTTGGTGCATTGTTTCTTTTCGGTTTTCCCAAATTCAGAGCCTGAGAGAGACAAGGAAAGCTGCATTCCCTTGTCCAGGCTGGCAGCAAAGCAGAGGCCAGAGGAGGAGCCCGAGGGCTGTATTTTTAGATCCGTTGGCTTTTGTCTTGTTGAGACAGGCAACTTTGTACATTTTACCTCCCTCCAATGTCAAACCTATTAAATCCTAAATCTTTTACATAGGACACTGTACCTATACTAATGTACAGAAGAAAAAATCCTTCCAATATTTTTTTAAGGAAATGAAAAATACACACTTTAAGAATCTGTAGCTGCTTTTCATTGCTGAAAAATGGCATTCTGCAGACTGAATACAATAAAAATAGCATTACTGTTAGAGAAAATCTACTGTATGGCAAGATCTTGCATTACTTATTTTTGTGCCTTGGTCATATAACTTAAGTAATTAAAAAGAAAATCAACTAAACAATAATTAAAAGGAAATTATTCCTCAGTTGCCAGTTGCAAACATCATGAAATCAAGGAATGTGACAAATAGTACTCTGTATTATTTACGTCGTGAATGAGAGGATAAGTATGTATCTATATAATTTTTCTCCCCTAAAATAAATCTTAATAAAATATTTGTAGTGCTGTTCAATACAAACTGCAGTATTTTTCCTCTGTGCAGCTGTTTGCAGAGCTGGTGAATTGAAAATATATTGGTCATATTTTCTCTGTTATTCTGTTATATCCTGTTAACCTGGCTGGTCTTACTGGCATATCCTGAGTTATCATCTAAAATGTTGAACTCTGGTTGGGCACAGTTTGGCTGCTGGTGGAAAGGGCATGGATGAAATGGTGCTGAGTGCTGGATGGCACCGTGGTCAGGAAAGTTTAGCTTGGATTTGTGAAAATAAAAGGTAGAAACTGGAGATAAAGAGAAAGAATTGAAAGAAAAGAAGATATACTATTGCCACCTGAAAAGCAAGCAACATTGGTCTGTTTCGTAGTACACACAGAAACCTTCAATTAGAAGATAATTTGCAATAGCAAATAATAGACCTCACTAAGATGAATTTTCCAAGTCCAAGTAAAAGCCTGCGTACTTTTTCCAGGTTTCTCCAGCAACAAGGATGAAAGTCAGAGTAGACGAGGGAAACACCTTTTTTCTCTTTGCTGCTCCCTTCTTCCTTGTTTGGTTATTTGCCTGGTTTTATCACATGGGATGCAGGAGCCAACCCTTCTAGCAGAGCTTTGTGCCAACTCAAATATTTTTTCCTTTTTCCCAGAGAAGTATATTAATATAATATTTAATAGTTTTTAGAAATTGTCATGTAGAAGGAGGGAGGGGTTACCCACAAAAGCTCTTGACTCCTAAAGGGAATTCGGGATATTACCATAAATTTTTAAAATAAATATTAACCACATGATTTAACTAGTTTTCCTTCCTTTTCTTTGTAAGTAATATGAAATTAAACACTATTTTAAAAGAGCTTTCTTTTTCCCCTGTTGCTTAGCTCATTGCCCTCAAAACTTTGAACTCTACTTAGCTGTTAATTATTCTGCTGTGACAGGCTCCTATTAGCTCTTCTTACTGTTTTGGTCCATTAATTTTTTTTCCAAAACACGGCACCTGCTGAACAACACTACCCGCTGCTTTCTGACCCCTCCTCAAATGCTGCACCAGACCTTCACTGCTGTTCTGGAGGCCAGACTGATCTCCCTGTCCTGGCAAGAGGGGATGCTGAATAAATGTGCAGGGTACCTGAGGCTGGTGAGAAATGAGCTGGGTCACCGAGGGTAAACTGGGGCACTGCAAAAAGTATCTAAAGGGGAATGGAGTTCCTTTCTGCTCCCACTTAACACCGGTGTTGTTTCAGAGCAAGCCTTTTGAAATTAGGGGAGTTATCCTGGCTTAACACCAATGTAATTGAGAGCAGAATCTGGCCCCATGCTCTTGGCATGACTACTTTTTTGGCAGATTTGGCCACTAATGCTCTCAATGGGTTTTGAGCTTACATTTAATGGCATTACATTTATTTTAATATTTTTTAAATAGCAAGTGTAAATTGATTCCACTAAAAAAAAAAAAAAAAAAATCCCTCTACCTACCAACGTTCATTTGTATTTCAAATGGCCCATTACATTTTCACTAACAATCATTAGAGCTGTGTGAGCTTATTGAAGCTTGGTCTTGGACTGAAACTGTAAAAACTGCCAGCTCTGGATTTTTTTTGCAATGCTGAAAATAGCACTAGAAAAGGGCCTTTTTTTTATTATAGTACATGACTATGTAACCTGAAATACAGTTAAGCTGCAGTGAAGAAATATGCTGCATTATTTTTTTAGGTCCTCCAGTGGAAAATATGGGCATAGCTTGGATCAACTCTGATAAGCTGATCAATACATTAATACTAAATCTTTCAGATTTACCCAGAGCCACTCACTGCAATTTCAGTTTCTAGTCAAATAAGCCTGACAAGACGTTAGTTCAAAACTTTGAGAAGTCATAAGCACAGAAGGCAATTCAAGCATGAAAAAGCAAAAAAAACCAACCCACAAACCTTACAAGAATTTCCACTCATGCCTGGTGATAATCCTAACTGCAAGATGCGGGACATAACCACCACATCTAGAAGAAGAACACATGACTCTGATGTCTATGTCAGCTGTTTCTGTAGCAGAGTGAATAAAACAGGTGGGAACCACACAGTTTTTGGAGACAAGGAGATGGAGCATCAGGTGCTGGACCTACTGTTACATCCCACAGCTGCTCTGACAGTGCTTACCACAGATAGCGTTTGGGGTCTCTCTCCAGAGGTTTGGATGATGCACTGGTCCTTCAGTCCCCTGGAAAGAGAAGTTATTTCTTGGGGAGGGTGCAGACCAGCTGTATCTCCCCATTGATCATCTGTCTTAACAGAGGCTGGGGCATCCCTTGCCCTGCTGCAAGTTCTTGCCTACTGCTAATCTTACTTCTTATAATTGTTTCCATTAATTCAGAAGAGTAAACCAAGAGCATTAATACAGATATTTACCCTTCTACCATGCTCAGAAACTATGCTGCTGTGCTCAGTCCCAGTAATACAGTGACTAAAACAACACGTGGAAATATGTATAGCAGTCTGGATTGACTGGTAACCTAGATGCATTTGAAATACTGGTTTGAGATAGCTAAATGGGAACTCATATATGTAAGGCTGAACAGTTTAGCTCAGGTGCAATTTGGTGGTCTCTGAACAAGCCTAGTAGCAGATATGTAGCGAACAAACACTTGAAGATGCAAAGAAAGACTTTGCCTGGTGCTGTTGGCTGACTTAATTCTGCCAGCCTCCACCAGTACCCCTTTCCGGGCTCTTTTCTTTGGTGTCTTTTTCTTGTCTTTGTTGCCTACATGTGCGTTTACAGGATCTCTAGTTAGTCTTCTGCTCTGCTTGCCTGCCTTCCCTTCATACTTTATAATACAGGACAAAGAGAGCATAACAATATGACTGGTGTGCTGGTTTAACCCCGGAAAGACGTGCTGCTTTAACCCCGGCCGGCAACCAAGCACCACGCAGCCACTCGCTCACTCCCCCTCACCCAGAGGGATGGGGAGGAGGATCGGAAAAGAATGT
>JAVJGI010000065.1:51452592-51504507 GCA_035590275.1 Ibycter americanus
CACATCACAGCCAAAACACAGCACAGCACCAACTACTAAGAAGAAAATTAACTCCATCCCAGCTGAAACCAGGACAGCTGGTTTGGTTCCCTGCCTCCCCAAGAATGCTCTCAGTTTTCTTTGCATTGAACTCCTCTGTGTATCTATTTCTGGGCCAATTCAAGTTGTTTTGAGTCGTATCACTCTTTCTTATGTTTTCTCCTTGCAAGCCTCCGTCCATGCTGTGCCACTGGCAGGTCCCATCCTTTTACACGACTTCTTCCAGGTCATTGATACCTAGAGTGAATAGTGCTGTCCTGACATTGATCTTGTTGTGCTCCAGTAGTCATTAAGAACAAACAATATTAGGTTATAGCATTGATTTCATGGATTTAAATTTTTTCCCAATCATGTTCTTGTTAAGCACCTTGTAAAATACATCATGTCACATGCTCATCTCTTCAGTTTCATGGCGAAACAAATCCAATGCAGACGATTGCCTTCATACTGGGAAAATTCATCCTCCCCAGTACCAAGGAGTTAGCAGCATTTAATTCAGAGTTGTATGCTCTAGGGAAACTTAACGGCAGCCTATAGCATCCAGTACAGTATTTCAAATTACCATAATTTGTGAGCAACTGGACAAGCTGGCTACTGAAAATGGGTATCACGATCTAATAAAAACCTAATAAAACTTTCAAAGTCACTCTCGTGCTCTCGGGGGAGTATTATGCAATCCCTGCCACTGTTGCAGGAGCCCATCTCCTTCCAGCTAATCTGCCGTGAAAGCGAGGTGCAGGCAGAGCTGGGCATGCCTAAACGGCTTTTCATGTCCTCACCAGCGAGCACTTTTTTTTTGATGAATTCAGGACTCTTTTGGTAGGCACAGAAGTCACTAATAATACTTTTCAAAGTAGCTGTACCGTGGTTTGATGAGAGAGGAGATAATGTGGCCATGAGGCTTAGGCTGTATAAACACACACATACATTCATTAAGTGCTCTTCCTAATTATTTTATATATTAATGCACTGCCATCACTTCTTGCCAGCTAATCTTTCCTGTGAGGCACATAGCTAAAAAGACATTGAAGCAAACTTTGCTACTTCCTTCAATGTACAATTTAGGCGGATCCATTTTCACAAGACAGTAGGACCCCTACATACAAGTATAATAAGACAGAAGTGGCAGCCAAATGTCCACATTGTTGACACAAGTGATATTTTGAAAAATAGTGCAAGAAAAATACGTGAAAAGCTGCTCAGCCTGGTTTTGGTGCCACTTAACAGAGAAGCACAACGCAGTAGTTACAAAAGTGGTGACAACTTTTTTTTTTTTTTTTTGCCTAAAAATCAAACCTAGCATTCCTAACAGTAAGTCTTTCTTATTGGAAGATTTCACTGTTCTCAGGTGATGAGATAAATTTCAACATATCTGACTCCTCTTAATAGATTTGGTCGTCACTGGAATATGTGCTGTCTTGACCCTACCCATACATCCAATATACTGGGTTAACAGAGGTTGCGTGGGCACACAGACCTGCTTGCATAATCAACCAAAGAGCTGGGTGTAATAATTCTTGTCTCCTGTAATCTTATGTAAATCTGGAGTTCCTATATTTAAGTCAACAAAACCTTAGTGTGTAGAGGCAAAATACGGGCTTCTAACTCTTCCTTCATCTAAGCTTATGATATCCTATGAAAACTGGGGTACAGAACTGTGAAATCAGGATTGATTGTGGTGGGGGAAATGCAAGAACTTGCAGAGAGAAATACCTTCGTTATTCCTTCTCAACCTTCCTAATACTGAGCAAAATATTTTAAAAAACATTTCAGTGACATGATGGATGTAAACCATTTAAAAGTTTTATTGAGCTTTACTCTAGTGCAAATCTTAAAAATACTATAGAAATTATATCAAGATTTTCAGTAAGGTTCCATGCAGTATTATGCATAAATGTAAAATTGATTTCTTATTGGAAATAGATGTTAGGCAGATTTTGCATATCGGGTAGAGCAATGAAATTACATTTATTGCTGTTTGTTTTTGTTTTTTTTTTTTTAAAAAAAAAGCACTTCAGCTCAGGTAATAATTGTACAGTCTATTATAATGATCCCAGGAGGTGCTTAACAGTGCTGCAATTCTAAGTTTTTACACTTTTATTTTTCATTTGAAGAAAAACTTGTCACAATAAAAGTGATACATTAACAGAACATCACTTCCTTCTTTTTTTATTATGCATATTTAGATTATTTCCATGAAATTGCTTATCAAATCCCATAGGCTTTTAAAGATAACTGAACAGTTACCCATTTGTGTTAAGACTGGGATATTGTGCAAGAATTTGTGATGGGACAATGTGAAGATAAAGTGCTCTCTGAGATTAATATCTGCCTTTTTTTGCATCAAAGGGCCAGGTTTTTAAAGCTCTTCAAGGACCCAATGAACAGTGCCTCGTGGGGTATTCAAGACAACTGGGTTGTCACAACAAAAACCAGATTCTCTGAGGGTCAAAAATTCCCATTAGTTTGTCTATCCATGTTTATAGGTGTTTAAGTACTTAAAACAATCTGATTCTGAGGTTTTTAAGTACTGCTGTGTTTTGGCAGATACACTTAGCATAACTATACCCTTTGTTTTAGGTGTACGAAGCTTTGATTTCACACACTAAGATTTTTCTTCTTTAGAATCATAGAATAGTTTAGGTTGAAAAAGACCTTAAAGATCATTGAGACCAACTGCTAACCCAGCACTGCCAAGCCCACCACTGAAACAAGTCCTTAAGTGCCACATCCACACGTCTTTTAAATAGCCCCTAGGGATGGTGACTCCACCACTTCACTGGGAAGCCTGTTCCAATGCTTAATAACATTGACATATTACAAAGTAAATTCATACACAAAATAATTTAGGATACTCTTACTACCTTCTCTTTTCTCCAGTCAAACAGCTAGGCTTTTCCAGTTTTTGCCACACATTTTTTCTGGGTGGGTTCATGTTTCTACAATCACTGGCCCATCACTCAGTTTATGATATCATGTTTATGGTGGCCCTGCAGAGAGAAACAGCAGTGGGAAGCATCATGTGCTGGCCCTTCAAACAAACTTGAGTGACCCATGACTCTGCCATTGTTCAAGGGCATGGAAAACCATGTGCCTGGTGGAGAAACAAACCCAGGCTGGGATGATGCAGTGAGAATTTGGCTGCAGGGTGTTGCCATCCCTAAAATTGCGCTTGCTCTTGACTGCTGTTCCTTCTCTCGGGCACTTCCCAGGGACGGTGCCTGGCGAGGTAGCCATGACACTGGAATGAAGACGAGCAGCGAAGCGGCGGCTTATGCCAATCACAGCACATTGGGCAATGTTCAAGGCTGTCAGCTCAGCTGTGCCCAGCACTTCCAGGACAAGTGAGCAGGACACATCTACAAGCACGCATTAAAGATTTAGAGGAAGGCACGCTGCCGTTCATCTGCTGTCACAGTCATAGCACCAACTTTGAACACGCTTTGCCCCAAGACTCTCTCGCGGCACTGGACTGTGTCAGTGAGTGGTGCCAGCTGAACTCATGCAGTAAAGAAGAATGATTATACATCCTGTATGTAATCATGGAACATATGTTAGAATGGCACATGAAATCTGGGCACACTTTACCCATGTAGTAAAGACCAGGAAAATTATGAACAAGCTACAGAAGGAAAACAACTTGCCAAAATTTCCCAAACCAAGCAGGAGGTTCCAGCGAGCTGGAACTCCACACGGTATATTCTTGAGGGGGTTTTGGAACAGAAACCTGGATATGTCTATAGCATGTTGGCAATGCTCATGATATAAAGAGCAGATGTCCTCACCTCCACCCACACGATTATGGCTGCCAGTTTTTCTAATATCTTCTGCCTGATGAACTGTCCAGTTGCAAGAATTTAGGCAGAAAAATATAAATGGTATTTCTGAATTAGGGATGTTTTACTAGATGTTAACCTCCCAGAACTGCGCAATAACACAGAACTGGTCAAGGGAAAAAGACAAAGCAGACCAAACCAAACCATGATTTGTCTTGGGAAGGAAATGTAGATAAATAGATATTTTTTAAAAGGAAATTTCTGAAAGCTCATAATTGTTCAACATTTATAAAGGAGTTCAAAGAATAGGAGGAGAAATACCTGCTTTGAGATGAGATAAAAAGCAGCTTGAAAAGTATTAGGAGTAAAGGGAATTACAGTACAAGTTGTTTTCTAGATGGCGGTTGTAGAACATCAGTCAACAGGGCAGAAAAGATAAGATCGCTGAGTAAACATTCTTGTTTTATAATGCAGGAATAAGTCAGTTTTAGTCCTCCTATCACAGGACGGTGGTCAAACTTTCCACATCGATAACAAATCGAGGCAATGGGAAACAATAGCTGCTAAAGTTAGTTCCAGGTGAAATACTGGCATGGAAACCTAACTATTCAATTAACGAAGCGCTGATGGGGGGAGCCCCACAGCTGCCGGTTGGTGTGGTTAGTTGCTGCTCTGTGACTTGGTAATCAGAGCACGGTTATGAAGCCTGTCACTTAACAAGCCCCACATTATCAACTGGAATCAGGACTTGCCATGATTTGGCAGGTGTCTTGGCATGGCTCAATGTATTGTGTTTATCCACAACCTGGAAGAAGGCATAAAATTATCAATGAAAAGGGTACTGGTGTGCGAGGATGGCAGACAGAGAGGAGGACAGGGCATTGGTGGCAATAACTGAAGGACACCTTAACCGTCAAGGTGGAAAAGGAGCTGCCCCTGGGCTCCCAGTGTGATGCAGCAACTGGAAGGGGGAGCGCTGGCATACTGGATGGGAGAGTTATATGGCCCTTGTTATTTTACTTCCTTACAGGGCATGCCTGGCTGTTTAAGGATGGCACAGGCTGCTGACCACAAAAGCTGTTGTTCAGTAAAAGAGGTTTCTAAGGGAAAAACAGGCTAATAATTAATGAACATTAGCTTATAGGAAAGGATTTCATGGTTTGGTTTATTTAGCTTATCAAAGGGAAGGTTAAGGATGACTTGACCATGGCCTATACACACCCACATGATGAAGTGAACTTTAATAATGGGTACTTTCATCTATCAGACAAAGATATAACAAGGTCAGTGGCTAGAAATAAATTCAGAAGAGTAATTAAGGTACATGTTTTTTAATGTTGAGAATGATGAGCTGACACAAGAGCATACTAGGAAGCGTGGTGAGTTCTCTAAGTTTAAATTATTTTTAAGAGATGTTGGTTTTCTCAAAAATATATTTTTCTAATTCCAGCTGCTAGGGGAAATTCAATGCTGAGTCTGAAGTATCTGATCACAGTCAGTCCTTCTGGCTTTGCAACTTATAGATATGGTAGTGCGAAAAACGACACACTGCCAGTAAACCGGAGTTCACAGCTCACACTAAAAAAACAGTAACATCTATTATTTGTTACCAAAGCATATTTATAAATACGAAATAAGTCTGCACCCTTGCAGACATGCTGGTAGGAAGCTTGGTGTTAGTGCTGCTCCCGCAATCTTCCCTCCAGATACCCTAGCTGGAAGCTTAGGCAGCCAAAAAGCATCCTCCCCATGTTCCCTCTGCATGCAGGGGCCATCCTGAAGCGCGTTCCCTTCCTCCCCCTTTGCAAAACTCCCAGCATCTTTGGGGGAGTGGGGTGGGGAAAAGTGCTTTGTTACAGACCACTTAAAATGCCTTTCAGTGCATCAAGCAGCTGTCAGGCAGGACAGGTAGGTGGGTTTTATGCCACTGACGGCACAGAAAATTGTTGAGAAAGAAGTGTGAGCTCATGTCCACGTTGCACATGATCCTGCTGGCAACTTCCCTGGTGCGATGTGGCACTGGCTACGGAGACAAGTGTCCCCTGGGAAGGATGGATGAAGCAGCCTTGGGATGGTGGGAGGAAGAGAGCGGCTGAAATATCATCATCTTGTCCCAGATGAGAACTGGATATGAAGAGAAGTGCATCTCTCGCATTCTGAGTGAGCCTCTCCACAGGCTACTCTGGAGCAGCCCAAATTGCAGCCTTGCATGGCCCCTTTTCAGTGTGTGACATTAGTCTGGCAATTTCCCTTCACTTTATTGGCTTAGCTTAATTAAACTTCAGTTATCACTTTCCTTCCAATTAAAGATTTATTTTTACTACTGGAATAAATAAAATGATGGGGGCACCGGGAGCAAATGGAAATAGCAATGGGGAAGTTCCTTCTCAATTAAAATTCGTTGGTTAAATTTTGTGTTCAGTGAAACAAATCAAGCCGGGGGTTGGTTCTGGTTTGCAGTCACTGGATTTCCAATAAACTAGATCTTACTATATTGTACAAAAGAGAGACATGGACAGAAAGTTGTCATGAAAAAGAAAGGGTCTCGTTAAATCAAATAACTAAAATTATGTGAGAATGAGATTTCTAAATGCACAGTTATACAGAAAGGAGCCTGCAACTTCTACATCAAGTTTATCAAGGCACTCTAGTTCTCTCACAGCATATAACCTATGTAAATGGCACCAATAAAAATATTCCAATTTCCATCTATATTTTGATTACCTTACAGTGAGTACAGAATATAATAAACTCCCAGTTCTATAATGAATTCAAATAAACAAACAACTACCTTAATCCCCAAGCAGGCCTTCCCTAAACAAAATTGAGAATAATTTGGGGATATAAACTCTCTTTGTGTTGTTTGGAAATGCATGTTACATTAGCGTCGTTTGGTTTTGCTGGTATTATATGTATGATATTGGTTCCTGGTGAATAGCTTAAAACAACAGTCAATTGGTAAGTAAGGGAGCGCGAGGGTTTTTTCCCTGCAAAGGAAGGAAGTAATTTGCATTTTCGTCCCATTAATTTCTTCCCTTAAAAAAGGTAAAAGGAAAAAAGAAATAGTTTCCTAGTCAAAATGTTTTTGCCCAGTGGAGTTCTGATAATAAAGAATAAAAATGCACGAGATAATTGTTAACACTTTGCAAAAGTGCCCCTGTAGCACTTGCCGGGGAGCTCGCCTGCTTCGCCCCGGGGGACCGGGGTGGGGGTTCTCCACTGCTATTCGTCGCATAAAGGAAAGGAGCTGGCAATGCTGGGCTGGACATACCTTCTTCTTTACATTCATGTGTGTCTTGAGCAGCCTTTATAGATTACCCAGTGTTTAAGAGGACAAATCACAGCCTAAGAGGGTGTATTTACCTTGCATTAGGCACCGAAAGCCTGTAGGGGGAGATTTCTTATTACTCTTTAAAGTAAGTGAAGCGGGAGAAGGATTGTAATGCTTATGGGTATTATTTCTTGCTGGAGGTTTCCCTTCTTTAAAGGCTCCAGCCTTTAAATTAGATGAAAAGACCAGGTGCTACTGCAATATTAAATCTAAATAGATTTTTTTCATAACTAGTACTTAATATAAAGATATAATATTAAGTTCTCATCTAAATTAGTAGATATAATTGTTTAGGACTGAGGTACTTGTGGTGATTTCCAGTCTTTAATCCTATATAAGATGCAAGGAAGGAGACCTAAGACTCCTGCCTGTCCCTGGGCTTGCCCGAAGCAGCAGCCGGTCCTTGGGCATTGGGACTGTGGTCCTTGAATCGCACATGCTGGTGTAATTCAGCCCCTTGGGAGGAGGGAGGTGAGGGGTAGGGTTTTCCTGGGGGTGCACCCTCTTTCGCCACCCAGATGGTTTTGGTGACCTCCCAGGATGGGTGCTGGCACCACATGAATGCCCTGGGGCTGAATTTGCTGCAGACCAACCAAGCGATTAAGAGGATTTCAGAAACAAAGTAGTAAAATGCAACATTTTGCATGCTAGTGGGAGTACCAGCCTAGGAGGGAGGCGGATGGGGGCAGCTGCACTGCTGCTGGGCTCTGCCTGCTTTAGTGCCCTCATGTAGGGGAGCAGGGTGCTGCTCCTGGTCCTGGGTCTCTCAGGGGTCCTACCCAGCCAGGTCAGCTGTGTCCCCTGCCCCGAGGGCACGCTGCCTGTCTGCACGAACCAGACCTGCCAGAGTCTGTGCTGGTGCTGCCATGGAATTTCTTTCTGTACAAAGCTCTGCTTCTATCTGTGTCGCTTACAGAAATACCCTGTGTCCTCCAAGGCACTTATTTGTTCAGGTTAACCTGACAAAGGAGGTGATTTTATAGCACATTACAGTCAATTTTCTTTTAGTGACACCCAGCAGCAGTGATTAAGTATTTTTCATTGGAAATCCAAGAAGAAAAACACCGTAGATCAGGTCACTTTTTATACATGAAGTGTATGGATTTCCTCTATCGTACCAGTAACCTGTAGTTTTCTACATGCAGCCCAAAGCCCTGAGTTTGCAGACACTCCTGTGCAAGTCTCACTTCACATGTATGACTAGTCCTCATATAGCAATGGGATTAGAAACCCTGTTTTAAGCAGAAATCAGGAGCTAAACCCCCCGAACAGCCCTTTTGCACATTCATCTGTTACACAGTCCCTGTCTCAGGTATTTGTGTATGGAGAGGGAGAGGCTGGAAATAAAACAACATCTCTAAGAAATTTGCAATTTATTTTTTTAAGCAGTGAGGAGCAGCTTAGTTACACTGTCTGTACTTCATGGAACAAGAAACCAAACACTGTAAGTGGAAAGGCAAACAATTGCTTTGCTCATGAGAACTTTCAAAATAACACCTTTCAAAGCAAGAAATGTTGCCTTTTAACCCACCGACATCTGCAGGCACTGCAACGCCCTGTGCCAGCCTAAACTTCTGAATTCAGGAAATCCTAAGTTTTTCCACCTGATGGGGAAAAATATCCAGAGCTTTTAAAATGGGACCCTGTATAATGTAACGGGTTGGTGAATTGTTAGATTTAAATGCTTTTTATATGTTTTTGTGTTACAAAGATGCTTAATACCTGGTCCTTGTTACAGGTAAGCTGTAGTGTCTTGGTGCCACCCTTGTGACAGAGGGTGCTGGGAAGCACAAAGTCCCCCGGGGCAAAGGTTGGGGCCCGAGCAGTGTGGTGGTGACACTGGATGATTTTTTTTGCAGGTCTCAGCATAAGGCAAATTTGTAGGTAAAGCTGTTTGTGGCTGTAAAGGCAGGCTGCTAAACCATCTGGGGCAAAGGCATCCTCCGGGATGCTGAAGGTAAGTTACAGCAGTCTCTGGGTTAAGGACAAGTCGAGATATTCTATGACTCTGTGACCTGGTAAATAAGGAGCTGTGTGGGTACAGCAGACGGCACAATCCTCCACGGTCAGCATCTCATGGTACAGCTAAAAGACTCTGCAGTAGGATTGATTCATTGTACAGCTAGAAGACTTGGTGGTAGGACTGACCACGCCGGGGCTGAGTGCTCACACCGGGAGTGGGGGGCATGTGGAGGGGAGCAGGGCAGTTTACACCTCTTTCGGTGATCATAGGTAGGATCCCGAGTGGATTCTGCAGATTCAGTGATTCTGCAGGGATCGTTGGAACACCCAGGAGATTTCATTTTGCATGGCACTCGTACGCAGTTAGTTCTTATGATCAGAAAAAATCCTGGAGATTTTTTGCCTTGCTCTGAAGACATGCAGCACTGCTCAGGACTTGTCTTGCAGAGGGGGAGGCCGGCTCTCACGAGCTATTAGCGTGCTGCATCGATAGCAACTGCATTGACCAAGTGGCTTCATCATCGCCATTGCGAGCTATCACTACAAATTCTTTAAGCAGGCCCCTGTACAATAGAGTATACTGTCAATTAAGGGGCTATTCCTCTGCATGCCAGCATGTCAAATAGCCATTGCCCGAGTTCAATAACCCTCTCTAATTAAGTATTTACTAGATTCCACTATTAAGCCACTATTAAGCATTTTAAAAACCTTTATTTATTATGTATTAATCAATAGTCCTTTCAGACTATTGGATAAGTGAAGTTATTACAGGTACTTTTCTTTTAATACTTTTAATACTGCTGAAAAATAGGGAATTTACTCGAAGAAATACAGGTAATATTAAAAGTCCTGTAAATCCAAGTCAGAAATGAAGGCTGACAACTATGTGTATGCATCAACACCCAACATTAATGCACATATGCCAACTTAATCCTCTTTCCCTGTCCTCCCTTTCTTGTTTTGACAGAAATGAGGGGCAGCTCTCACTCCTGATACTCAGAATGAAGCTGGGATTCCACTCCTTGCATCAGTTCTGATCCTCTTTCCCAATTTCTTTTTCAGCCCAATATAGATCCGGGTGAATAATAATTTCATCTACATGAACATCACTTTGTTTGCCATTAATTTGATAAAGATTTCCCCACCATCGCAATATGTGAATATGTTTACATAAGGAAACAGCAGTGAATCCAGCAGCCTAATCGGAATCCACAAAGGAACTCTGAAGTGCTTACAATCCTCTGCTCCCTTTTGGATTTCTCCCAATACCTTCACTTAATGATCACAACTCGAAAATTCTCGCTTTGAACCAAATGTCTTAGACTAATTATGTGTTAGTATCTGATAACATTTTGCCACAAAAATGTTTGTTTGAATGTATCTTATCAAAGTAATGTTTGTGCCCAGGATTAGCCACTGCTTGGCTAAAGATTTATGTAATCAGCTTATTTTAAGATTAATTCATGAAAAAAAATACAAATACCTATTACCACTTAATTTGTATAATAGATATTTACTATATTTTAACAGTGCAATTAAAAATTAATATGGACTGTAAAACCATAAGGTCATGTAAACACTCCACTATTTATTTGGTAGTTCACTTATCTTTTATCCCAAGATGTGATTATGCAGCCCAGACCTTTCAGATTTGCAGAATAGAGAAAGGTCACAAGTGAAATGAGATGAATATTCTCAACTCACTCCTGAGCAGACGTGTACACAGCAACGCACTGTCTCCGCTCATTCATCACTCTCCGGCTTGAGAGGTGGCAGAGGTTTCGGAGCATGGAAGTGGATTGATGGAGCCCAAGAGGTGAGCTGTCCCTCGGGTGGGAAGCTAAAGCTACTGAAAGAGCAGTTGGATAAAACTGTCTGTTGCCCCAGTCCTTTCTTTAGTTCAGGCTCTACTTTGTGAGCAGACAGTGCTTTTTATGTGTTTGATCAGCAGGGTTTGGCCTTGACTATGAGGTTAAAATGTCGGCAGCTTCAAAGTCTGCTGTATTAGTTTTCTTTATGCACATTTGAGCTCTCCAAAAGTTTCTATTCTGATTATATCCTTAATTAGCTTTTCTTTTTCTAGTAGGTTTTTTTTCCCCACTCCACCCGTGTTTAGGCTTGCAGCGTGCCTCAGAAGCCAGATGTATTTATTGCGGGTATTGGAAAACAGATCTTGCTGTAAGCTGCCTTCCCAGTGTCCCTCTTCAAAGGATTGCCACCACGATGCAAGCTGCCCAGGGCATCACCCTGCAAGGGGCAGGAAGAGGGGAACGGCTGAAAATTCTTCTGTCTTCATTTTGGTTCGGTTCCTGGTCCCACTAAAGTTGATGGTAAAACTGTTACTGAGACCTTATCAGCGCCCCGTGTTTGATACCCATCTAAAGAGCTGTACCCTTAAGGACTCACAATCTCCTAGGAATAAACATGTTAGATTTTTGGTAGCTTTAGCATGCTTGTGGACTAAAAATAACAAAAGACTTTTTTTTTTTTTTCCCCCCAATATTTCAGCACTCTAGTTTTAGTCTGAGGTTAAATCTAGAAAGGCACAGGCCTTCGCAGTTAAACACAATTTTTAAACGAGTTTTTGGGTTTTGCTGATCTTCAAACAAATTTGTATTTCAAGATTAATTTTAATGCAAACAAAAATATTTCCTCTGAGAAAGGTTCTCAAATATCAAATCCAAGCTGATTTAAATCTGCAGTTACTCACCTGAATTTCTGAACTCAAGAATTTAAATCACGGAGAAAAAACCTAAGGAATTCTCTCCTGCTGGCTTTATTAACATTTCAGAAGGAGGTCCTAGGTCCTCTATAGGCATAGTCCATATCATCATTTAATAATTCAAGCTTGGCTAGCAAAGCACGCACGTGTCATAGCTAAAAGTCCAGTAAAAGACACATCCATATGTTCAAGGTACATCTTGAAGGAAGGATTCCCAGAGAGTTTTTTTCAGCGACACGCAGGTCAGCACTAAAGAGCTGCTAGCTACTCTTACAGCCCTGATGGCTGAATGTGCCACTAATAACATAGCCAATGGTTAAACCTGACAGGAAAAATTTGCAGGCCCTTGCTTATCAATTGGCTTATCAATTAGCAAGCCATTATCAATTGCTTATCAACAGTTGGCATATCAAGCCAATTAAACACACTTGCTGTGCTGATGCTACTTTTCCAGCAGCTGGGTAAGAAGCAAATTGTTATTCCGTAGTAATTTCCAAGTTTGAAAAATAGTTATTTCCAAATAGCCACATCTAGATTAAGTTGGTTTGAAAGGTTATAGTATTTGTTCGTCAGCTGAGAAGCAATATTGTTGCTCTTTATCTTTACTGGTCTGAAGCCAGCATCACCCATAACGTCTGCATTCCTTGGTGGTGCTTGGTACATCGTTACACAGCAGTGCGACACTCCTGTTCTACCAGACTTGACAAAAATAAAATCCCATGGATGCTATCCACAAAACAGCAAACAAAAACGGTTGCTTGACACTGAGTATGGTACAATATAATCATACTTATTCTGGAAAGCTCTGACAGACTATCTGACAACTTTGAACTGTCTATATAAATCATTAGATTGCAAAACATTTCTGGGGGAAAAACAAATTAAAAGGTCAAGTCTTTAACACACAAACATGCAAAACCCTCCACAATATTAATTATTTTCAGTGTAATGTAATACTAACCATTGCATATAGTTCTGTCACAGAAGAGGAAGAATTTAATTGTGTCAGTGTGATTGTCCTGGGAATTGGGGAGCCTGCCGTAGGTAGGGAGCTTGATTTCAGTCCACAAATGCATTAGCAGCCTGTATTGAAAAGGCATTTCCATTCCTCGTGCCTGTGCCACTGAAAAGCAGAGGTGTCTACTTTCTGCAGGCACCTAAACAAAGAGGCATTATAGTCTCTTGAGCAAAAAAAATATTTACAAAAACACATTGCCTACCATAAGTTAAATAAAAAATGTAGAAATAGTGATTGATGGCAAAACTTTAATGTTTCATACCTAATGTTAGCTTGAGTGATTGTAGACTAATTTGGCGTCAGAGTTGCTGTCACTGCTATGTTCCTCACAGATGAGGACTACAGACACGAGAGGCAAAATTTTATGACCTATTCCATGGTCAGCATACACTTGTGAGATGTTCTTATATTCAGTTGGGCTTTATCTTTGTTCTTCTTGTCCTGCAGTGAAGAAAAGTGGTCCCAAAGCATGGTAGCTTTCTCTTCACTTAGGGGTTTTGTGTGGTTTAGTTTTCTGTTTAGTTGAACTCCAGATAGCAACCAAGAAATATTGGTTTGTCATTGATATTTTCTTTTAGATTTGTGTTGTTATAACACAAAATTATGAAAACCATGTAGCAGTTTCAGGTTAATTTGTGGTTATATTTGCTGGCTTATTTCATTGCATTATTAAAACATTTAGTACCGTATGTGTCATTAATATTCCAAAAAGTAATTAGCATATTTAATCAAAAACAATTAGGAGCAAACATTGCTTCACTTTTTAAGTGATAAAATATTTATGGCTGGAATAAACAAATGGAAAACCAAAAAGCACTTTGAGGTGTTGATTTCATGCACAGAAAACAAAACAAAAAAAAACCCACCCAAAAGCAAAAAGGAGAAGACGCCTTCCAGGCTTCAGCCTGCCCCTGGTGGGTTGCTGCTTTTCTTGCTCTTGAGGATGTCAATCATCATGTTACCATTTTAAAACAATCAAATTTTGTTCCAGTTTCCCCATATTGTAGTAAAAGAAGATAAGAGAGTCAGGCAAAGCTGTGTAAATCCTGCCTTGGGGCCAGCTTTGTGTAGACCTTTCTGGTGAGACACAACCATGGTCAACCAGGGTCTTGGTAACAGGAACAGGCCTGAGAGATGGAAAAGCTAAAAAGGTAGTTGGTCCTGTTGGAGTCAAGCTTCAACAAATACATTGTTTTATGTGAAATGGAGAGCAGGGACAATGAGACAATACAAAGGAGCTTCGTCTCTTTCCACTGGGCTTTTAGAGGTCTCATCGAAAGAAGCCATGTAGCACTGCATTGCAATAAATTTTTGACAGTTGTAAATATTTGACCAGAACTCCAAAATAAGATCAGCCAGTTGGCTCTAAGACCTCCTGGACATTTCCTCTCGCACTTCCTTTGCCTAACTGCATCCTTCAATTAGCTCTGTTGACACACCAGTTAATATTCCGGGGGACATCCCACCTCTCAACTTTTCCAGCTACAGCACCTACCAAATGGATGATGCTATTTCGATTGCCATTGCACTAATCCACTGTTGCTGGGCGAGTTTTTTAATTCATTAGCAGGACAAACACTTTTCCAAGTGCTTAGTGAGTGGTTTTGTGCTAAGACACCAAGATATCAACAGGGACTTCATATGGAGTTTGCTGGTCGTTCTGTTCTTTTATGGCGAAGAACAAGAAACTCAACGAGACACAGATTCTTCGTTTTCTGTTTTGCAGAGAAATAGGTTGCTTGCAGTGATCTGAAAAGAAACCAAAACCCCAGCCTGGCCAGGGTGGATTGGGTGCTGCTGGGATGGAGCGAGCTGGAAAGCGGCTCCCTCACAGATTTATAAATAGGCTACGTTTCTCATCCTGAAACATTGCTCCACTTTGCCGGTTGTACTGTAAATTAGCACACTCCTCTTTAAACACAGTCAAAAGAAACAAAATACATATGTAACACTGCTGCCTTGAACACGTGAGGGTAGAAAAAAAAAGAAACTTATGAAATGCGGAAAACATTTGTTCAAGTCTCCAAGGAAAATGAAGTCAAACCAAACAAGCATATAATATAGATGTACGCCTCATGGGCAAAGTTACCTCTAAGCCCATATGTTTTAACAAATTAAGAGGTAAATAATTTGCTGAAGGTACAGTTCAGCCGCGTCAGAACACCTCTGGAAATGAGATATCTCTGCGTTTCAAGTGGTGTTTCTTATCAAAAGATTTATTTATCTATTTTTTTGAAAAAAACCCACACCTTGTTTTGTCTCAAGGAATATTGCTGTAAGTAACTATTAACCCTTCTGGGCATCCACAAATGATATGGTCATTTGAAGTCTAGCCCGCTTTGCTGCTCTTGTATCTGCAAGCAGCTGAGAAAGATTGATAAAATTCAGGTTTTCAATAGGGTAAAGCCACTGGGGACTTCCTTGGGAATGAAAAGAGACACAGAAAGGTTACTACATGTATCCTAGAGTCTGGTACATAATTCTGCCATTAAAACTTTAATTTATGAAAAAAATGCTAGTGTGGTCCCCAAATGGTTAAATTCCACTCGAACTTTTCATTTTAGTTAGTCATGAATATATCTAACATACAGAGGCCATCAGCATCTCGCCACTAGAGACTATAAAGTCTACTTACATAGGGTTCCTGGGATTTTTCATGTTCTTATGGAAAATATCTCTGAAATCCCCGAGCTGAAAATTTTGATCTCATTTGTGGATGTGAGTGATGCTGAGAAAGGGTTGAAGAGTGAAGAGAACACTTTTCTCGCATAATTTCATTTGTCAGGAGAATCTTGCTGCTGACATTGGAAGAGTGATTTAATTGATTTTAATCATACACCTGAGATTGGGAAATTGAGCCCTCTGTCCTGAAAAATAATTCTAGGCTTCCATGAGAATGTCTAATTTGCAGCTAATAGTTTTTTTCTTGAAGTTTTGTTATGAAGTTTAGAAAATACAGATCAAAGGCTCACGTGTAGAACTGCTTATTGCAGCCGGAGATGTCAGCAAATCGGGGCCGTTGTGCTTTGGTCTTTCAGCGGTATTAAAATGCCCATCTGCCTGGCGTTTAACGAGGTGCCGCCGTGATTTTGGACAGGCAGGAAAACAAAAGCTCTGACTAAAGAGCACATTATGCCTTCAGAGAAGGGATACTTTTATATGCTGAGTACAGCCTGGAAGACTCGGAGAGCTGTGATACCTCACTGCTGCTCATGTTTAATCCTTGAATTTAGCCTGTCATTGAGTATAGCACTTATAAATTGCTCATATATGCCTAGGAGAGCCTTGTTGTGTGCCTCACTATGCTGCAATGATTTATTCTAAAGAAATAATTCCTTATTTATCTCTTGGTTCAAAATAAACAATGTTATTCAATTACAAATATTAATACCAAACACAAAAATAAAGCCAGATAACTTTTTAGATTGTGAAGAACCAGTGTGTCTTATGGGGGTTTTTTCACAGTAAAATCTTCATGATCTTTATTACCTCTATCAGCTGTTATTCAGAGAGGATTACAGTCAGCAAGAAGTTTCCCTTTCCCCAGTGCTTGAACACGGAGGAAATACTTATATTGCTCCACGCAGCTCATACTTGCTTGGGATGTAAAACTGAATAGTCACAATATTTTCTTTTCTGTAACAATCCTGAAATTTTGCATTTTGGATTTGTATTCAGAGAATGTTATATTCCATAACTGTACCTATGACCCTGTTAAATAGCTGTTCATTTTTCAGTGCTCCCTCTTGTATGGAAACTAGAAAAAATGGCATTATTGATTACATGGCCACTTCAAGGAGGTGGGAACCTGCAGGAGTAACTGGCATAAGAAATTTTGATGCGGGATGGGTTTGATTTAAAGTGTGTGCCTTTTTGGGGCTGAGCCAAGGCAAATGCCACTTTTCAGTTTGGCGCTGAGCACTCAGAAGTCTTCCAATCCGTTTTAATCAGATGCTGACTTTACATGATAGCTGTAACTTGAAATCTCATTTTTCTGCTGAGGAATCAAAATTGTTGGGGCAAGCTTGTAGTGGGTGATCCGAAGGATTCAGACTTCGGTTTTCTGGATTTAGTGATGTCTTGTCAAAACTCTTAAACCTTTGAGAATTTGCCATCTTTCCCCCTTTTTTGGCAGCAAAGACACTAATGAAGGAGACACCATAAGGAGCTGATAAGCATGTGATTAGTGTTATTTCTGCAGCAGCAAAAATATTGATAGTGAAGGCCCTGCACAAACAGAAATATCAGCTCCAGTTGAGGCAGTGACAGTTTACATTTTGGCACAGCTGCCAAAGCACCAGAATATGTTTTTTGCCTATATTAGCGAGGATTTGGTGTCCCCCTGTCAGCTAGGATATATTCAGGTGAGTCCTGCTGGTGCAAGTTTAGCAGAGGTGCTGCCGCTTGCCGGAGCTTCGGGCTTCTTTGCAGAGGGTTTATTTCTTCTGCAAGTACCAGAAACAAGGAGTAAGTCTCCAAAACAGGTGTTTGGTGGAGTAGAAATTTTCATACTGGGGCAAAGGAAGCAAAATAGAACCCAACATGCATGGACCTCGGCTTCGGGTGCTACAGCTGGACACAGCTCCAATATAGTCAACACAAGTGTGAAAATTTGCCCTAGCTGAAAATCTGCTGTGGGTATGAATTAGCAAGAGAAATCACTCAGAAGGGGCTGTGAATCCAAGTGACCAGTCCAGCACACTAATTTCATCCTACTCTTCCATACTGCATAGGATACAAGGCATTATTCTGCTACCCTGGTAAATTCAGTCTGCTGAAGCAGTTTTGGGGAGGACAGAGGGATGAAAACTGGCCGAAACGCCTGTCTTGTGAGTTATTTTAAGCATGTGCAGCATGTTGCAGTCAGGGAATATATTTAGCAAGCAGGCCCCAAATGCTTGTATAATAATTAGTTAATGTTTGTAAAGCGGTTTGAAGGTGACCAGTGCTGCGTAAGTGTTAAGTGTTATTATTATATAAAATGGTATGCCTCATTGTACTCCTCTAGCTGTAGCAACCACAACAATCTTGATGATGCCTGTTAATTTTGCTGACTCTTTTATCATTACCCTCCATTGGTGATTAAGTGTCATTTGTCTTATAATTTTAATGTTATCTTTAACACACATAATAAAGTTTACATAATTATAGCCTATTAATATAATTTGCATGCATGTTATGGGCAATGCGAAGAAAATGTTTCATCACCCAGCATGTAATTTGGCTTATTTAACCATTTCCTTTTAATTTTCATCATGAGATCAGCGTGCCTTATAAATGGAGATAGCCTCAATAAATTCTCTTTTCAAGATTCTTATCTGTATTAAATCTCTAAAGGTCTCGGCAGCGGGACTCTGAAGTGCTGAAGGGGGAATGTTTCTGAATGTCTGCTATGGGAAGTTTTAAAAATTCACACTTTCTTCAGACAAGCATGGGTCTTCCTAATGAAACCTGGGAACAAGGTGTTCTCATGAAAGCTTTGAAAGTGTGTATGCACTGTACTTCATAGCTGAGCTATAACAAGACTTTAAATGAGTAAACAGTGTTTAGATTGAACATGAAAAGAGTCAGCATGAAAAGACAGGTTCAAAATATTACATGATGCTTTGCAAAAGTGTAAATGTGCCTGCCTTTATTTTTTTTCTCTTGGTAAATGGCAAGCGTTTACAACCCAACTAAAACAGTACCAAGAGAAATCCTGTGTTTGCTCTTTGGAAGATATTCAATAAATTATAGTGAGCTGCAAATGTCACTGGATTGGGAACTGTAAGAGCTTTACCTTTAAGTCTTTAAGTAAAGACTTGCAGCTGGTGCAGTGGCTAGGTAATCCCTAATGATAAGCTGCTTTTAATGCGGGGGTGAGGCAGTTTTCACACAGATATTACTGCATTAACCTTACTCTAGGTACAGTGCAGGTGTGCACAATATTGTGCTTTGCAGCCTTCCCTACTTTATTCTTCCAGTGTATCTGAAGCCTGCTTTAACAGATCCTCTTATACCATGGTGAAAAGATTGCAGTTCAAGCCTATTATCAACAAAAACCTGCCAAAAGGGCTACATTGTCAGACTTTATGATGGTACTAACTATTCTGTTGTTCTCTGGAGACCAAACTTAGACCATTAAATTCACTTCATTTGTGATTTCAGTGACCTGGACTGCAGACATAGGTCTTTTGATGTAAAATGCTAGTACAAGAATCAATGGTACCATCTAGTTCTCCTTAAAGTATATCATAAAAGCGTAATGGTACTCTTCTAAACAAAAGGTGACACTACTCTTGTATAATACAATTATACGAGGATGATGTTTTCAGCAGAGTTTATTTGATATTATGATGTGCAAAGACTTTACACATTGAAATAAACTGCGTAGCTGAGTTCACTCCATTATTTTCAATAGACTGACTATATTGTCTGCACTGGAATATAGATAATTTTCATACAGTGGGGAGCTATTTTCATATCCTCTCCATGAAATAGATGAGATTATAAACAGGCTGGGATTACTCAAAAACCAACACAAGCCATGTCTACAGACCCATTTAAGACAAAGGCTGCCTCCGAAATGGTCTCCTTTGATAGGGAGGCTCCCAGGACTTGCTCCGTTTATTTGACAGATGACAGCTATTTATAGTAAGTGTGTAACATTTTTGAAAATTAAAATTTTACTGGTGGAATTTAGGGGTTATTTTCCACTCGAGGGACTAACATTTCTGTCGAAAGACCTTTTTTATACAGGCACCATCTTCAGTGTTAAACCTATTTGTAAACAAACCCATTGCGATAGCTCATTGTCAAACAGTGAACAGGTTTACAATTAATGAAATTGCTGCAAGAAAATAAATGGAGAGTTACTGCGGCTGCCGGTATGTTCGCCTTGCTGCACAAGTCAGGAGACACTGCTTCTACCATAGCCTCGACACTGAGAGCTTTTTGCTGCAAACCAGGGTCAAAAATAAACCCCCACCTTACAAGCCAAAGGCAAAGCCAGCTGTGGCGTTTGCCTTTGCCAGTGGTTCACAACCAAACCAGAAAGGTCACAAACAAGAAATCACAGGATTGTCCAAAAAATCACAGATCAGGGTGTTCTCCCCCCTCTTCCCTTTTGAACCACTTTCCCATTTCAAATGCAGGAGAGAAGTTGCAGGGGGCCAGCTGTGATGTGAGGTGAGGATGATGTGGTGTCTGATCATGTCTTTCGTGCTCTTTTCAGGAACTGGGAGAGATTTCAAAGGATTATATGGAGGGTTACTGCCAGCCCCAAGAGGACATTGAGAGGAGGCCCATGGATGATGTCAAGGGTAAGATACACTGCACAAATTCATCATCATGCTGAGAGGGCTGGGAGTGGGAAGAGTGGAGGCATGTGCTGAAGAGACAGCAGTGATGAGGGACCTGGCCACCACCTTTGGCACTGCACTGCTCAGCGTAGACATCTGCTATGGAGATGTGGTTTCTTCCCTGCTGCAGTTTGGCCCTGGGCTGGGATCTTGCCCAAAGGTCTGGCATGCATTTCCATTTTTCCAAAATAAAACTAACATAAATATATGTTTAAAACCCCAAACTCACGATATGAAAGTATAAAAGGTCTTAACCTAAACAAACATCTTCAAAATTCCGAGGGAAGAGACCAGTTTCACTGTGTGCAGTGACAGGGATGAAGCGGTCGGGGACTGCCATCAAGTGCAGCACCCAAGCAGGCTGCTTAAACCAGGGCAGCACGCTGCCCCGGCAGACACCAAAGGGTAAAAGCCAGAGCCAACGTGATTCACAGCACCACAAGAACCGGGTACATATCCAAGCACCTTGTCTTCTGTAATATTATTACCTAAAGCGTGTGAGGATCAAGCAGGGAATTATTCCAAATTAAATACTTAAAGGGCCACTTGTTGAAGATTTTGTTTGACACATCATCAGTGGTGTACTGCTTGCTCTCCCAGCCTTGGTGTTATTGCTCCCCACAATGGCCCAAAGGTTGTGCACACTCCACTATCAGGGATGAGGGATTTGCTCCGTTGGCATGTTTTCCACAGTCTCAGCTCATTGTTCCTGATTTCATACTTAAACACAAAACTACAAAAAGCCATCCATGTTGGAGAAGAAAAGTGTTGTCTTAAGGGCCAAATGCTACGCTGATTAACCACTGAACTGCATCTGTGGTCACTTCATCTGCTCCCTTATAGCTGATCTTGGCTTCATTTCCCTGCTGAAGCCGCAGTGGCATCATGAGTTTCACCTCTCCCGCATAGCCCGTCAATGCCACTGCTCGTCTACCTCTGCTTGGCCCTGGTGGCATGGCTTGGCACACCAGGTTACAGCCTGCAGTGTTTAAAGGGGAACAAAATGCTCAAGAAAAGACATTGCTCATAGGGAAAGGGAAGAGATCCTGCCATTTCCCTAACTGGTTGCTTTTTCTATTTGTGCTCTTGTTCCCAAAGAAAACTGAAGTCTTATTACTGGAATAAAAAACTTGTCATTACACAAGTTAACATATTGTTAGCCTTTCTAATTCTGCCTTTCAAGACTTTTCCTTTCTCCCCCTTGCAGAGCTTTGTTCATCACCTCAAAAGCACTAAGACTTCAACGTGAAGTGCAGCAGAAGGCAGGAATGTTTGCTTACCAATGCCATAGTATTACTGCTGGAAGTGGTTTCCTTCTATTTCAGTGCCTTACTCTTTTTTTGTTGGTGGTGGTTTTCTGTTTTTATGCGTACATATGAGGAAGTAATAGTTTTGTCCCCATTGCTGGCTGTCCAGATGCTCATCCCTGAAGACAGCAGGAAAGCATGACCAGGGAGATGGTTGTCCACAAGCAGTGACCAACCTTTCAGGTGGGTTGCACAGAAAAGCCAGCAGAGATGGGAATAAAACAAGAGCAACTTCATACTAATTGTGTTACTTCATTATACAGGACTTTGCCTTCTGCTAGTATTATCCTACACTGTGATCAGAGGAAAGAGGGACTAAGGAAGCAAATAGGTCATTCCGCAGGGTGATAATGCGGCAGCCAAAGTTGAGCAAGAGTAGCCTGTGTCTGACCGTTAGGGCAGGTTGCCTTATGAATGGTTTTAATTAGTTGTATCAGGGAGAGCTGGGAACCCAAAGGGCAGGCTCTTTGCTTCTTCCCCCATTGGGTGTTTGCTGTTTCTTTTTTAATGTCTACTCTTGATGAACTGAAGTCTTGCAGCTGGACAAATGTTCTTAATTAAGCAGAGGCAGAAGCAGATATTCCATGGATATCAGGAGTGTCCTCAAACTTAACATTTGAAGGACATCAGGTTGCAAAGGGCAATTTCTCATGTCATTCAGTGTACAATACTGTACACATATGCCTTTTTTTTTTTTTAATTCTAGATTTTTCCATAAACTTGAGCCTGTGATTCTTATGCTTTCTAGGCTCTCTCCAAATAAACTGAAAGCTATATTAAAAAAAAGTAAAGAGTGGTTCCACCACCTTGATTTCTAGTGGTCACCCAATGAGAGAAAGAAGTAGCAAATTTTTCGTCACAAAACATAAGTATTCTTAAATGGAGAGTATAAACAAAACCTAAAAATTCAGACACTTGGATCTGCATCTCTTTCCATTTGATTTTTCTTTGTAATTAATAGAAAAGCATTATGGAACCTGGTACTGCTTTGGCCAAGCCTTATCATGTCTCAGAAATAACGAAATACTGGAACAAATAGGTAGGGATTTTTTAATATATATATATTGACTGGACTATTTTTTTGTTTGTTTCACACACCAGTTTATTCCATGAAAGAGAAAGATTTTCTCTGAATGCAAAAATTTAATACTTTTAAGAAAAAAATTCACCTGTTAACAGGTCTGTTTGCCACTTGTCTCACTAATTTGGGACAAAACAAACTGGGCTGATCTGATCCAGTATCCTGCAAAACCTCAAAAACACATGCTGGAGCATCCCATGTACTGAAGGGCAAAGATGTATTTTCCAAATGTTGTTAATTGCAGTTGTAGGGGGGCTGTGTGTGACTCACCAGAGACCACTTCGAGCCTGCGGCAGCACATGGCTCGGTGCCTCCCTCCTCCCTTCACCTGTGGACCAAAAGAGCAGCCAGCTCCAGGCTCCATCCCGTTCCCCCTCAGTCAAACCTGGGGAGGCAGAACCCCCCGCACGGGGGTGTGGGGGTGATCGTGATCCCCACGCCAGGCTACCTGTTGAGACTGCAAAATCGGGTGACACAAGCTGAGCCTCCTAGCAAAAATCCCTCTGAATTGCTCTCGGTTTGAACACCAGTGTTCATTCTTTTGGGAAAGTTTATGCTTTAGGCAGAGCTTTTCTACAAGCTTTTACACCGTACGTGTATACATTATACCTCCAATTGCCTCCAAGCTGACAATCTTTCAGGTGCATTAACTACTTTACTACCAAAGGGGCAGCCAGATTAATATATATTTTTAAACTGCTGAAGCAAAATATTTCAGAATGGTCTTTTCTGCAAATCTTTGACTTAGTGTTCAAACCTGAAAACAAGCCCATCAGCAACAGCTCAAGTCCATCAAAATACCTTAGTGCCTTGATTGATAAATACGGCATGTTTACACTGTGACTACTGCATGCTATTTTCTGTCAGTGCTAATTTATCTGAAAGTCTTAACCTGAATGTTATAAATTCAGTAGCATTTTATAATGAGGGCTGTTGAAATAAATCACTCCCTGAAAATAATATTCAAAGAAGTCGGTAAAGTCTTTCGCCACACGGATTCTGGCATACGAATAGCTGTGACACCCAGACAGACAGACACATTAACTTCTTAGAAATCCGGAGAATCTAAGCCTTTTAAGTGTTGCCGCATGCAATTCTTCCATAAAAAGAGGCATATAGCATTAAAGCTCTCTATCACAAGTGGCTTTAATATTGAAAGCCTGCACTGTAGACAGACGG
The DNA here is from genome assembly GCA_035590275.1 of Ibycter americanus. Classification (NCBI taxonomy): domain Eukaryota; kingdom Metazoa; phylum Chordata; class Aves; order Falconiformes; family Falconidae; genus Ibycter; species Ibycter americanus. The sequence continues at coordinate 51,476,348 of JAVJGI010000065.1, forward strand.
AGAAAGGTGGAGTGGGGGGAAGAAGGAGGAGAACAGACATCTATCCTGTATGTATTTATATTATTAGGCTCAGATTATTATTATTTTTACTGCAGGCTTCCCTTCTGTTTGCAAGTGAATCAGTTTTTGTCTCCAGCATTTCTCAGGGCACACGTGCACGGACCTCAGTGGTACATAGGGCTCTATTAAGCCGCTGTTCAATAGTTTGGTGATATTCAGACAATATTGAAACATTCCCAAATGAACTTTGCAGGGAGACATTTTCATTCGCTGCCTCCCTCCTCATGCATATTAACAAATGGTATGCAAGGCCTCATTTAATTCACTGATTTTACATTCGGATCACTTTCTCTTTTACAGCTATTTTTACCGGGCTTCATTAATCTTTGTTGAATACAATGGCATACATCTTTAATGCGGCCGCTGTCAAGTCATATTTCAGTAAGAGCTGCAAACTGAATGACAGCAAGCAATATTAATAAATTTAACATAGACTATATCAATTTTTAACAGAATGAATGTGGAAAGCTAAATGTATTATTTTTCGTTTAAATCATAGGGTTTATCACCGGTTAAGTAGCAGCGATTTCGGGAAACTTGTGACGTGCCGTACAAATAGATTTACATCTCATTAATAAGTAAATTAGGCAAATGCCTTTCAAGTTCAGACAAGTACATAAGTGTAATCTCCATATTAAAGGAGTAGTCTTTGATAAACCACTGAGGAATTGCAGCAGCCAACTATGTGACATGTTGCCAGTGCCTGAACTCTTCCACATTCCCACCTTTAATTACACTGGTTCATTACTAAAGAGATAAGTGTCTCTCCAGTTAAGATTCTATAAATGAGCAGCATGCGGGATCCTCCCAAATCATTTTTGCAGAAACCATGAAAAGGTGGTAACAGTTATGAAAAAACGAATTATCACCTGCTCTCTTTCTTCCTTCCCTGTAATAACATTAAAATATTAAGATGAATTCCATTTAAATCTCAGAAAGAAATTGTCCATTAAGAGATGCTATTTTGTTTAAGAAAGAAAGAAGTGTTAAAAAAAGAAAAGAAAAAGAAAAAAAGAATAGAGAAAACTCTTCTGAATTTTTTTTAATTTCCCTTCATAAATCCCAACAGAGATAATTTGCTGTAAAATTTAAACCCAGTGAGAACTTGTCTGTCTGTGTTAAATAAAAAAGTTACGGTTGGTAGGAGACATGTTTTTGCAGTAGCTTTAGCGATTATAGGAAATTACATGCAAAGCCAGAGTTCTGATCCTAAGTTAATTTATAATTGGAAAAAACTTATTAATTAGCTATGTCATTCTAATTAAGAATTAGAGGAGTGTGCATTAGAAAGTCAGTCAATATCCAGCTGACAGAATTAAAAAAACCCACCGAAGTCTGCAAGCTCCGTAGCTCTGTCCACCATCTCCCCTGTCGTCTTTTTAAGGATTTTTCTGATGCCTAACAGAAATTAGCCCATTAAATACAGATATCAAAGGAAATAAATTGGGAATTTTGCCGTGCTGTAAAGGAAACCCCTAAACTGAGCTGGTGGAGGTGTTTTGCAAGGCGCTTTTTGCACCTTTCAGGGGTAATCCTGAAATGTAGCTCATGTCTGGAGGGCCCCGTCCTCCTGCAGCCAGGGAAAGCAGTACGTGCATCCGTGCAGTGGTACCCACCAGCGCACACTTTCCAATACCCAGGCAATTGCTCTTCCGACAAAAAAATACCAAAAATATTCCTGAATAAAGACAAAGGAACTAACTCTGAGGCCCTGTCATGATCGCATGGGGAAGGACTACGAATTTTGCCAAGACAGTTATGTATAAGCAGTGTGCGGGGACCTGTACATTTGTCTACATATATATATATATATTTCCCATACTGCCAGCCTCAGTCCTCTTGGTACATTCCCCCTTTAGGCCCTTTTTCTGAGATGATTATAATTCATTCTTTAAGAAACACCCCATGTGTAAATATTTTTTGTTAATGTTTTTCTCTCTCCAGTGTGCTAGAATTTTAAAAAGCGCTTTAATACGAAATTAGATAGAAAGTTTTGGCCTTTTTGTAATTAAAATTAATTTGCATGTTACTGATACAGACTTCAGAGTTTTAAAATACACTTTTATTTAGACCAATATCGAGAGAGACAAACAGATTCTACCACATGTGAAACACAGCCTGGATGAAAATGAAAACAGTTCTTCACATTAAGAATTGGCAAGGCTGGGAATACAAAAAGAGAAGTAAAACTATAAAAGCTAATGTCTCAGATAATTGTACCCTCCAAAAAAATAAGAAAAATAAAATAAAATGATTAAAATAATCTGACCTAAGCCTTTCACATTTGTATGGACCATTTTCCATCTTGCGCTTCTGCTTTCAATTAGAGTAGGGGGAAGAAAAGCTGGAGTGCTCAGTGATGGAATTCAGTTTACTTATTTGAATACCAAAAGATGACCCACTCCTAAAGATATAAAAAAATCTTTTGCATTAGCAAATTTCTATTCTGTATTTGTTTTGCCAGCACAACACAATATTCACTTAATATGCTACTAGTATCTTATCAAGTTAATGATCTGTTGTATGTATAGAGTAAGCTTGTTACTCATTTTAAATTAGATACAAAAGCACTACTGTATGGAAATTCGAATACTTGGGACTTTTATGAAATTATAGGACTTTCATGCTTTAACAGTCTATAGACAGCCTTAGTAAAATAGCAATAGCTAGCTTTGTTAATGTGACATTACGATAGGGATTCTGCTTAGCCCGATTTAATGGGTCTCAGCATCAAATTGTAGTATAGAGCTCCTCTCCACTTTCGGGTCCTCTAGCTCAAAATTTAAAGATTACTTTACGAAAGTATCTATTCATGTATCTAAGCAGTTATGTTTAGAAGCAACTAATACAAGGTATCCCTGATCTGAATGAGCCAGCTTTTGCAGACTTCTCTGGGTGTCCAAGTAGACTCATGCCAGCTGCTTGCGACATTCGCTCCCAAGGCATGTATTTGCCTATTTTCGGAAAAAAATATTTCTCAGGCAAAGTGTTTGAGCTTATGGTAAAAGTTAAATATGAGTAGAGCTAAATCCTATGGTCGTTTAACATCCTTTAGCAGGTCTATACCTGATACTGGTCCTTGCTGCAGTTCTTCTGAGAGCTTCCTACATACACATGCCACACACCACCACCTAATTAATGGTAGTCTAGAGGCTAAAGACGTAGTATTTCTTATCAGTTTAGAAATAGCAGACAGATGCAGGAAATACAGTGTCACACTTCTCAGAAGAATTCTCCTTTGTGCAATTTGTTTGCTTTATCCTGGTCAAAAAGGAGCACAGTCTATTCTGCTTGGGGAAGCACTGGCGCTGTGCCTACTCAGAGCAGGGCTGTGCCCACCGAGTGCAGCGGTAAGCAGCACCCACCCGCTCCACCTTGCCCGACCCTGCTGCCCCACTGAGAACATCAGCTTCATGAATCTCCAGGAGCTTCGTAGGTGACATCTGAGCCCCAGTAGAACAGGAATAAGACATCCTTCTTGCGTATCCGGGACCTCACGTGGTCCCAGGAAGGTCAGACCCTTGGATCTTTGCTGGAAGTTCTGCCAGAGCAAGGTGAAGTGGGCTTGGGTCCGCAGCAGCCAAAAGCCGCAGTGCTTCACCAGCATGGCCTCTGTGTATTACTCCAGACCATTTAATGAAAAAGTCAGTACCTTTACACCCAAATTCCAGTTCAGATCAATATTGTCTTAGCATACTCATGTTTTAGCCACGTACTTGCTGCTTGCTTGCAGCTCCAGCGTAGCTCAGATTCGTCTGCTTTTCCTCTTGACTCTCCTTTGTTGACGTGGCCCCACATGCCCGGGGAAGGGGTCTCCCTCCTGGCACACCCCACCACCCTGGAGCAAGACTTTAAACCCGTTTTCTTTCTCTAGCTGAGATATATGGGGCTGACTTCACGAGGTGCTGCAGATTTCTCCTGCGTGTTGGGAGTACAGGCAGCAGGGATGGCTGGGAAAATGTTAAGACAGCGATGTGTGATGGCCTCAGCTCCAGGGGGATGGTTTCCACCTACTTTTGGAGGGCTCCAGAGGGTTATTTCTAAGGCTGGAGTGCCACACGTGATAAATCCATAATGGCAGTGGCATGTTTCAGGTCTCCCCACTCTCTGTTTTCATGTGTGGATAAAGGGAAGCCACTGCATGGCATCACCCACCGGGGACACGGAGAGGCAATGCTGGTCTGGGCAGAAGGAAAGGTCTGTGAATGATTGTGTTTGCAATCATCTCGGGGAAAAAAGATTCCCCTCATCTCCTTTTTCATCATTTACAGATTCTTTATGCACAGTTTCAAAAGACTGGCTAGGGATTACTCCATCTTCTCTTCAGCCGGGCTGAAGTTTAGATGTGCGGCTATTTGAGGCATGAAAAAATGGAGAAAACACCAAGGTGTTGGTTTTTTGTGGGTTTTTTTGTGAGCGACTACCCAAGAACTGGTGTAAGTTTCTGTGTTGAAGAAGTTTTCTTCTTACAAGGTGGCTGTAAAGGGCGGTACAGGGTGTGTTGCAGGTGCTGAATGCCTGGCGTTACCTCCTGGTGCTGTGGCACAGGCGTGTTTGTATTATTCCTCAATGACCACTGATAATGGGACTCACCAGTGCCAATTAATTACACCCTTTCATTACACAGATGAATTAGACTGGCCCCAATCAATAGCGTTAATGAAATGTCATTTACTCAAAAGCCACCCCTTAAGCGAAGCGTGCTGGTGATGCTGGGCACAACATGAAGGCACCGAACGGCGGGGACAGGCAGAGCATCGCTGTGCTGCCGCCGCCGTGCCACTGCAAAAAAGCAAACTTTGGCTGTGCTCCCTTTTCAAAATGCAACTATGTAAAGGTCACAGAGGAGGAGATGAAACTAGGAGTTGTAATAAGGAAGGAGAAATAAAAAATAATGACAGAAATAAATTGTCATAAGAGGGGATACAGTTATGATTTATTGTGATATTCTACAAATTTGGAGGTGATTAAAAGCCACCTAAAATTCACATTAACAAGTCACATAAAAATGGAATTAAACTAGTGGGCATAATGTGGCAGGGTATAAAGAAAAATCATGACAGAAATAAATTGACAGAAGAATGATACTATTCAAGTTTTACTCTGTCGCGTCACACTGACAGGAGACTAGTATTTTAATTTCAGAGTTGTGGTTGAGTTTTTGGAGTTCATTAAAGGCCCACATTAAGAATCTCATAAAAGTGAGAAGAAATTAGTGACCATAATGTGGCAGAGGAAATAAAGAAACAATAATGACAGAAATAAATTGACAGAAGAATGATACACTTAATGTTTCACTCTGACACCCTCTATTAATAGGCCGCTGCAAGCTGGAGCAAATGTCATTCATATTTTAGCCAAAGTATACCACTAATTAGGCTGGCTTTCTGCACTGGAATTAAATTTGAGATCCCTCACCTTTAGAGTGGGATCATTTGAATTCGAAAGAAAAGAGCTGGTGACAGAAAAAAAAACTTTCTGCTCGGGCTCTTCTAATGAGATAAAATTCCCCCTTCTCCCCATTTCCTAGCTATAATTGCTGATTATGTTGTTACACAGGAGCGGCTCTCCGCTCTCTCCTCCCCATCATTATGATTTAGTCTGGCATATCGGGGTGCTTCAAACACGGACTGAAGTGGTTTGAGTCTAATTTAGCACTCATTTAGGCCGCAGGTACCGACGAAGGTAAACACCGCATTGTTATAATTAATTACCCCTTAGGCCTAGCCAGGCCAGCTCTGTTTCAGCTGACCCTTATAATAATAAGGCTTAGGGGCATATTGTATTTCTTTTGACAGATTAATTAGAAATTCAGCCGTGGAGGTACAAAGCAACTCTGTCATGAATATTTAAATGGACTGACACAAAAAATCATGAAAGGGCTGCTGAACTACATGACAGACAGGGGATATTAGCCAAGTGATTCTAATCAATAATCTCTTGATCTCTTACATATTAATACACTGCCTGCTGTTATTAAGCTCCATAATAAGGAAGGGGAGAGAAAGTTAGTGTAGCTCTGCTGTAGGGCTCGCCGGGCCCCCAGTGTATACACTAACTGACGGAGAAAATGCACAGAGGAGCCGAGCCTCAGCCTCTTCAATCTCATCCAATCTTAAGGAATGGCAGCTCTGAGCACCGCCGGCCGGATAATTATTGGCCCTGACAAGGTGAAGGCGTTTGCAGGCAAATGAGATGGGAAGTAGGATAAGTCCCCAGACCACCCAGCGCAGGGCACGCTCAAAACCAACCGCGCGCTACCGTTCGGGCTTGTATTTGCTTTAGCAGGGGAAATATGGGAATCACAGCGCTTTTGAGTCGTGTTGAAGGGTCAGTGACAGTCGAACACCGGGAGCTTGCTGTTACTGTTGTTAATGTTAACTTTAACACCAAGTCAACTGGATTTACCCCCGGTCCCTTTGCTCATCTCCTATAACATCAAGGCCACCGAGTGAATTAAGCAGTGTAGTAGAGCTGAATATCATCTAAATTCATTACAGCCGGTTCCTTCTGTAAAAGGGGGAGGAAGCTACGCGCGTTGCTCTGGAAATGTGCCGCCGCCACATCACCAAAGACTTTCTTTGTGCTGCACAGGCTCGGGGTTGGGTAGAGAGTTAGCCGCAGCAACGCGCCCGCGCCGGATAAAGGGGGTTAGTGTAATGAGAACTGTAAGTATTCGCAGAGCTAATATGTTCTGTTATCTCCGAAAAATGATCCCTACAATGTGCTCATGTGGTGCGAGAGAAAGGGCTCAGCTGGAAAGGGAACTGGACCGGCTCCAGTATCTGGCTAAACAACTTAAAAAAAAAAGATTAAATGACAGGAGCAGGGAGTGATTATTAACATATTTAAATCGCATGCACACAATGTTCAGATGGGATTATAGGGACGATGTCAGCGTTTTAAAAAATGATTTCAACAGCCACAGTATTAGATATACTTTTTTTTTTTTTCTTTCTCCTTTTTTTGTTTTGTTTTGTTTTGATTAAAAGTGGGTCCTGGGGTTGGTGCTCGCCGATGGTCCCCTGCAGCCCTGCCCATCCGCAAGCTGTGGGTGCAGCAGCCTGGCTGAAGCCAGGAAGAGGCAATTTGGATTTCAGAGCTGGATTTGCCTCATCACAGAAAACCCCACAAAGGCTGCAGGACTCGTGGTGAATTTGCCTGGTTTCCCTGGGACAGCTGAGTGGAGGAGAGGGTTGGAGGACATCTCTGTACGCAGAACATATTTGATGTCACCTAACTCCCATGGCCTCGGTGTCCCACTTCTAACAAGTCCAGACTGGAACTGATAGTGATACCACAAGCCTCTTAACCCCTAGTAACTCATCCTGTATTACTTCCTTTATTTTGTTCTGATTAGATGTCTCTGAGCCATCTACAAGAAAAAAAACAAACAAACCCACCAGATTAAAGTGCAAAACCAGCGGGAGCTGCTTAATGAACAACCCCAGAAGATCTAAGACCCCAGTGCCACCAGAAGAAGACTTTGGCAAGCCGTGAAACCACTCCTGATGGGGTTGGAACCCTTCTAGAGCTGGGGGCAGCCCCGGGAGTGTGCCCTGGATCTCACCACTGCTTGCTTCTTGTGCTGCAAAAGGGACTGCAAATGTTTGCACGGGGACAAGGTTCAGGTTTAGGGTAGAAGGGTACCGTACCCAGCTGTCTAGCATGCTGTGACACTATGTTATATCATGTTGTGATTGCACATTGAACGGTTTCCTAAACTCTGTTTCAAAAAATCGTACATTTATGGGCACAGTGCCATCATATTGTGAGGAAAAGAAAGCCCTCTCCCATTTACAGGCTTCAACCAGTGAAGATTTCGCTGCTTTGAGAGAACTCAGTAAATGCTTTGAGTTTTGCAGGAGCACTAAGTTAAAAACAGGTAAATCTTAAAAGTGCATTTATGCTTAAAAAAACCCCTACCACGAATTTATCAACACTTATATTTGCAGGTCACATTTTACTTGCACTTATAAGTTTAAGCCTAACCCTTCTCATTACTTCAATGCTGCTTTCAAACGTCTAATGCATATTTAAGTGGTAGTATTAAAAAACAGTGTGTCAACTGCCATTGATGTGCGATGTAGGGCACTGACCCTTTGAACGCATTATCATGTCATTGGACCCATTAAACGTAGCCATTTCTGTTGCTCTTAATTGGGTTGTGCAGCGTGCAGCAGTTGCAAGTGGTTACAGTTTATGCCATGAATTATAACAATATCGGTTAGGGTGGCAGAGATCTATATGGGTAGGAAATGCATCTGCTCAGTGACTGCTGAGAGTACCACGTCTATTCAACTTGTTACCCCTCTCCTTTAAAAGTAATAGAGGTTTAATTTACACAGTCAAAATCAGCTTGTGGTCACTACTCTGCCTACGCCTGTTAATTAAACGGAGAGTCTTCTTCCAAACCAGTGCTGCTGGGCTGGTTTCGCTCATGAAATAACGTGCTGTTCCCTATGAATCAATTTTTTTAAAGTATCTGGCCCAGAAAAAAAGAAACCCGATACATCCTATCTGCTTTTGGTAGGAAACTGCAACTTCTCTTTCCTTTTTTTTTTAATATTTTTTTATTATTTTTATTTTATTTCCCTTTAAAAAAAATTGGATGTTAGAATTCATCTGGACTAAGGCCAGGGTATTTTATGGCAAGTTGCAGCAGCTGAAAATATTTGCATCTGATTTATAAAGTTTTGCAAATCGATGTAAAGGTAAGATGGAGCCTAACGACGGTGGCACTGCCTGCCATGCTGTTACAATTAGAGGCTGGCTCACACGGAGTCCCTGGCATACAAGTGGCCTGAACTTTGGATCTCGAGTTGCGTTTCCAGGGGCCAAATCAAAGCTCTAGGCCCTAACAAACCTGAACGCTCCAGAGCTTTCTGGAGCTGGCTCAAAATTTCATAGCCAGGATCCATTTCCAATAATTAGTACTGTTGTCTTTAACTATCAATGGAAGTCATGATGTTTTATCATTTGCAGCTGGACATGCATGAGTACACTTCTCACTGGTCTGGTGCTCCCAAAGAACAGATAATTAAGAACAAGGAAAACAGACTCCAAGCAAATGCCAGATTAAATGTCCAAATGCAAAATGTGTAGTAATGGCAATAGTAACAGTGGTGATGACAGCAACAATCATTTCTAGCCTAGCAGTTTTGTTTATAAAAATGTTAGTAAAAGGTGCAGAGCTGGAAACAAATAACTTTACCTCAGTCCTTTTATTGCAAAAACATAATAAAGTGCAAGCCAAGAAGTAAATTCATTGCAAGTCCTATTAAAAGTTTTGGACCAAAGTGAAGCTGTTACAAACTACATCTGTAAAAATTGTGTAATTATTATGGGTGGGTAAAATCTGGCAAGAATTATTTTCTTAAGTAAAGCGTAAAAGAGAACAGATGTGCTGTAACTGACACATTTATTTTTTGCCAGTTTCACTAATTTTGTACAAAAAGTTGATCTCATTTATCATATTATTCGATGGATTTCAAATTAGCGAGGCAACGGTGACTTCTTTCACTGTCCCAGTTTTAATGCCTGAGAAAAGAAGGGGGGGGTGGGGAAGGTTGTCTCACAGAAAGAAAATTAATTTGTTTTATTGGGCACTGAAAACCCAAGTCTTTTGTCAAACAGAGAAGAAAACATATATTTGGAGGGAGAGCTAGGTCACTAGTTAAATGTCAAGGTCTGCTAAAATCAAAAGGTAGGAGGGGTGGGTGACAATGAAATCTAAGTAGAAAACCATAAATGTAAAGAAACACCACTATTTCTGGGCTGGGGTGGAATGAGAAAAATGGCCAAAGACAAAGATAGGCAGCCTGGGTCTGGAAGTAATTACGGCCAAGTGAAGACAACTGAATTCCATATTACTTTGGTGGATGTCTGTAAAGGCAGTTTGGGGAGGTATTTTGGTAAGGTTTACTTTTTGGAGCTTAGCAACATAAATTTGTTGTCACTGAACTATTAAATAAAATAGACACATGTTGGCAAAGAGTGCACAGCCGAGGGATGGAACTGATTAAGGGACAGCCTATGAAATAATAGCTTAAATGGGCCCACTGCAGGATTTTAATATCCCATGACAACACTCAATTGTCAAATTCTGCTGGAGTGTCCAGGATGCTACTAAAATTAAGCCAGAAATTCCTAGATTTATTCTATTTTTTTTTACAGCTAAGAACAGGAAATGCCAGTAAGCTGTGAGAATCTGAGCAAGAAACAAGAAACTGGGAAGAAAAGAGGATGGTCTAAAATTTTATGAGATTTCTGCCATTAAATCTATAACAAATGTCTTTCACCTACACACGATAAAGAGGCAATGTGGGATTTTAATTGGACTTTTGGCTTTTCTTCATTTGATTTAAACCTAGGTAGAATTTCAAACAATAACACTGGAACACCTGGTTAACACGTTAGATGATATGTATAGTTGTAAATTGTGGTTTTAATAGGTGCTCACTGGGGGATTGCAAAGGGTCCCATTGTTCAGCTTGGCAGATATTAAAAAAAGTTCATGAACTACTGGGATTTAAAACCCACTCACATGATTTTAATATTACTCCAGTAATGTAATTTGATAATTTGACCAAACTTGTGGCCAATTTGTGGACAGAGAATCTAATGGTCACATTACGTGATTAAAGTACCCTGATATGGGACTAAGCATAACGCCCGTTTTAATTTATTGCAACAGGCCAAGCTGGAGAACAGCAATGGTTACTGAAATCTGATAATCATCATATTACATGGGCATAATCAAAGAAATGCAGAGAGGAAGTCTGCGTCCAAGAACAAACACGACCCACAAATAATCCGCACATTTCTCCACTGCAAGAATGACTTAAGGTAAACCTTTCTGGCAAGTAGGTTTCCTCTTCCTTTCCAGTTCAAGAACAAGGACTCATCAGGCTTAAAAGAGACCAGTCACTTGAAGTGATTTTTTTTTTTTTAAAGCTTTTAAGAAACTTAGGTCTACTTGTGCCATCTTAGTTTACGTTCTGACTTCAGGCCTCTTGCATAGTCAATGGAGAGAAGAGGACTACTAAACTGGAAGGGTCATTAATGGAGCTACTTTGGATCTGGAGTGCACATTTGAAGGCAGTCACGCAGTCATTCCCACTTAATGCGCTGTGTTTCAAATTGCAGAGGGATTCTGGAGAGCCTAAGCTTGAGACCACTCAACGTGCATGAGCCTCTGAGACCTGACTGGCTGACTGATCCTATAACTTTGCCCTTCCCAAAAGGTTGATGAGATCAGGGTGGCGTCCAGCCTAGGATGTCATCATCTAGTTGAGGGGGCTACCAGATGGGTTAAAAACTGCATGCATGATGGGGGTGAGCACTGTGATCAGTGGTAGTGCTGTGCCTCCTGGCCAGGACCAAGTGTGGGGTTGTGGCACCTATCCTGAGACAGCTCTGGCAGATGTCTTCACCCATGGCTGGGGGTAGTGATGAAGCACATTCACCACAGGTCCCCCAGTGACACTCAGCTGAGGGATGCAACCATATGCTCCAGGGGTGGGCTGTTCCCAGAAGGCTGCAGGATGGGGCTGGGGGCACCAGGTGAAACTCAGCTCCATCCCCAGGGAGCGGGACCACTGGCAGTGGCAGTAGTGGGATGCTCCACCAACAGTGTAGCCCCAAAACAGGTAATGTGGGGATGAGGTCCTCAGCACCAGCTGGCTTCCCCATCCTGCTACCCTCTGCCTGCTGGCCTGAAGCCTTTCACACTGCAGAGCAGTTCAGCCCTTGAACTTGCCTCTGCTCCCAGTTTAAACACCAAAGTTAGCAAACTGAATTCAGACCGTGAGTGTCTCCCCCTTCCTTTCAGAGCTGGTGCTGGAGAGACCTTGGTGATACAGTTTAAAAATTTCAGAGCTTGTTTTTTTCCTGGAGTATTTTGTCTTTTCATGCACAGGAGCAAAGTTTTCCTCTGCTTTTCACTTGCCTGATTGTCAGTCCATGTTCTTCCAGCTCCACTCCCTTTGTTGCATCTCTGCTTTAATTTTACTGGATAGTTCCACCTGGTTTCCATGCATCTTTGTTGAGTTTCTTGAGCAAATTAGAATAATAACTTCAACCCAAAAACTTTACCTACATCTCCTTTTCTCGTTACACTCCTGCTGTAATTGTACACCTTACTTTCTGCCTCCACTTTCCCACTTAGAAATCTTTCATAGATAACAAGACCTCCCCTAGGCCCTGATTCAGCAGAGCACTTAAGCATGTGCTTAACTTTAAATACCTTTGTAAAAGCTTTTGCTGAATCAGGATCTTAGCGGTTCTCCTCATCTAACTGCTGTTCTCCCATGGTTATTTCAGTATTTGCTTACAGGAAAATCTGAGCACAGAGTTCATGGATGATGTCAGCAGGTTTTTTGCCCCATCCAGCTGAAGTATTTAGATGCACTCAGCATAAGAGCAAGGCAAAAGGCATGCAGCAGGTAACCCAATGCCCATCAGGCCCTATACTGTGGTTTTTATCTGTGAAAAAGTTTTGAACGCTGCTACTATTGGGTCACTTCCACCAATGACTTGTAGTGTTAAGGATGACAAACTCCTAGGCATCTAAAAATGTGTAGTGTTGCATCTCAGTTTCTTCTAAGAAATTTATATCCAAACACTAGCCATATTTAACCACTTGATTGTTTAAAATTTAGTCCAAATGGCTGAGCGATTGCTATGCAGCCATACATATATTTCCCTAATAGCTGCTAAGTACCGTTGTTTTTAAAAAAAGAGGTTGTTGTCCTTAATAAACTGTTGATACATAAATGTTCAATCCCCTTCGCCAGGAGACAGCAGGGTGAGGAGCCTGTAATTCATTTTAAAAGATATCATGGACCAATGCAAATGTAACTGTAATTATTCATTGTAACTGGAGTCAGCTGTAGTCCATACCACTCACGCCAACTTCTTCATTTTGAATTTTTTTTTTTAATTCTGTACTTATATATGTCACCTTTTACTTTCAAACCGCAACTACATAAAAAGTTTTTTGAGCTGCAAGGTGAGTTGAGGTCATAGTGAGATTTGCAGAGTCTTCCTCTCTCTTTCTTGTGAGCATGAGGGGGTCTGATCCTGTGAGAAGGGCTTCCTGGGCCTTTTCCCAATGGCTGGTGGTGTATTTGGAAGCCAAACTTGTAAGAAAAATGTTGCAATGAAATGCAGATGGAAAGACATCATGCTCCACCAGGTTGACCTCCCACGATCGCTACCAACTGCGCCATGTGATGCAAAAGGGCTGTAAAATTTAAAGCAGGAGAAAACAGGACCGTTATATTTAGTACTTCTTTCTGGCTTCACCACCCAAGGATTTACATGGTTTCCCACTCTCCACATTGCACCTTTCTTTTCTGTGTATTGAAAGACTAAAGGGCTCAGAGGCAACCAAGACTAGAGAAGTCTTGGCTGTAACATTTCATGTCCGGGAGCAAAGCTGATAGAGGGGAGAGCTCGTGCGTAGGTGTCTGTGAACACACCTCAGCAAACTGCAAAGTACAAGGAAAATAAACGATCCAAATGATATTGGATGGATTTTTCTTTATTTCTTTCCAATAAGTTTTTTATGCGTGCTCAAGTTAAGTAAGGGACCGACCAAAAATTATTTTTCTCCTGCAGCAGCTTCATGAATTGTAAATTATTTTTTTTAAGTGTTTTCTTCTTTTCCTGACTGAAATGGGAGAGGAAGTTGATGTTTCCTAAAGGGTCACGTCATACAAAAAAGAGAACAGACGCCCTCTTATAGGATCTAGTACCTGTTTGGGTTGAATATACATTTTGGGGTAAATTGTAAAAACATATTAAAATCTCTCTGCAAGTCCCACTTTTGCTTTGATGTGTAATGTGAACTGCTGAACTGATGATGGTGAGGCTGTGAGTATTTGGGGTTCATAAAACCACTGTTATCAAAATATGGTGTAACTTTACCTCAATAATGTTACATCTCTCTCTTTCCCTCCAGACTAAGGTTTTTTAGGGACTAGGAAGTATTTTCTTTATTTTTGAAAATCACATAACCTGTTTGAGATTTAATTAGAAGTAAATAATAATTATCAAGAGAAAGCAATCTCTCCAAAATGCTAAGGAAGTTTGGGATTAGGCTGAAACATACTGTTTAACACCATAGGCCATTCTTCAGCGCTAAGCTTTGAACTGAAGTTTAGAAAAATAAACAAATTCCTCCTTATATGCTGAAGGCTCAACACTGACCTAATGACTCGATGGCAAGCCGGGGTCATCCCCACTAAATTCATATGAATTCGTCTGTGTTTATATGGATGTGAGGAGATCTGTGTGTTGGCCAGCAGACTGGAGTAGACATAAAATTGTCCCCAGTAACTTGAGGAAGTTACTGAGAAAAGGCTTGTTCAAAGATCTTGCGTACTAGAAACAGGAGCAGCAGGATCAAAACGATTCATTTTAATGACATACGCTCTCACTTTCACTTTATGCCAAAACAGTATGGAGAAAAATCTGATCTTCTAAGAGATCCAAGCTGAAGCAAGCCAAATTAATCTCAAGCAGATCCTATATAACATGATGCATATTATTGAACACGGGAGCCCCGATGGCCTGCATGACCCCCCTGGAGAATGCCAGCAGTCGCACAAATGCCCATTTTCCCAGGTTCGCCATTGCTAATGCACACACGCTGAGCACACAGTGCCAGTGCTGGAAGACGGCAGGGTCTCTGAAGGCCCAGCCTGAAATCTTTAGCAAACCCCATGTGTCTTTCATTCATTTCAATAGGAAACATCGTGGGACTCGTGAGATTCCATTCATTTTTTCAAGCAGTTGTACTAAACGTGTCTGATTAAACACTGCACGCAGCACGATGCGTGCTCTGGAAAGAAAGTTTCCTCTTCACAGCGAACCACGCAATTTAATAATGCTCAGGCAATATTTAGAGAAGAGGCTTAATTGGGATCTTCCTTATCGTGGGTAATACTGTGTTATATTTTATGACTTGTGAAAAAGGACACGCTGTAAAGTCATGTAAACATTGCGTGTTTAGTTCCTGTACACCAGTAAATAGCAGCTGAACCGGTACTATTAAATGTTCAATTTAAACACATACCCAGATACCTCTCCTCCTCTAAATCAACAGTTTCCCTCCAGAGTGATGTCAATAGACTGCTGCACATGGTACTTTCTTTTTTTTAATAATATCTTCATTTTAATGTGGATATTGCCTTTTCACCTGGGAGCAGGGCTCTATTGAAATTCTAATGGGAGAGCGTATTCTTTAACATGAGAATACTGAGGGCCTGCGTAGACGCGGAGCAGAATGAGAGATGGAGCATTAACTGATCTTTCTCCCTCCAGAAGAGGGGCCTATGTGGGTCAGGCTGACGGGGTTTTTCCCTTCCTATTTGCCTGCAGTTTCATAGCAACAATAATTTTAAACTTTATATTCAGTGGAGGAAAAAAGGAATCCAAATGCACCTGAATTACTGTACTATACGAGGGAATTTAATTAAGAATATACACATTAGAATTTCAGTGGGAGCGCCTATTTAATGTTACTTTATTAAGCCTTCTATCAAACCCTTTTTTATGTATATCAGTTGATATACAATTAATCTGCTCTCTTGTGAGAAAAAAATAGCACCTGAGGTGGATGAAAAGTGTCAGATTATAATAATTATAAGCAGCTGTTCACTTGGAATCACCTCTGGCCTACATGGGGGATGCTGTGAGCTACCACTTCTCACAACAGACCACCTCATTAGACTTGACCTTCCCAGCTGGGTATTTCATTTGTGTTTTTTTAATGGGTTTGTATACTGCAAATCGCAGCCCCTCACCAAGGCTGGCTCTTTGTTGCTGTAACAAAAGGGAGCAATGCAACTTTAAAAAAAATGCTGCTACTGTATGCCGGCGCAATGCTGCTGGTGGAGTAGGTGACTCCCCGGTACAGAACTGGTAATGCAGAGCACATCGCTGTCTTGCTTGGGGTAAATGCATTTTGCTTAGCTTTCAGGTAGTTCTGTTCTGCTCAGTCTCCAACTGTGAAAAAAGAAACCTTTGTGCAGTTCTTGCCGTGATGCTTGGCATTCCAAACTCCAGCGTCAACCAGCACCGAGGTGCCCGAGATGGAGAACTGCATCCATAGCGGAGAGCATCCCACTCCCAGGCAGCGAGGAGTAAACCCACATGTCTGCGGACCAAACTGGAGACCAACTCACGAGAAATTCTATCTGTGCACGAGTTTGTGCACGTGCCCATGTTTTCATCTGTAAATGTATATGGAGATATAGCATTCTCGCACATACGTTTCGTGCACCGTATATATGTGCCCATGTACATATAAAATTAAGAGATTAAAAAAGCTTCACAACAATATATCTGGTTTCTTTTCCCCTTCCATTTATGTCTGTAATAAACTCACTCTCATACAATTAGCCTCAATTGTTTTTATATCTTCTGAGGCAATAATATAGGCAGCCTGGGGAATACAGTAGTAATCCGTATACCTGTGTTCATTTACCCAAATCACTATGGTTACAGCCAGGGCAAATTGTTTACTGTGAGAATCTTTGGAGCCCCTTTCCAGATACTAATGACCTTTCTGTTCATCCAATAACATCAACAAACCAGGGAGGCTGCCCACACCATTAAAGCCAATTGCCTCTCAAGTTACTGAGGGAGTTGTGCTTTTCCTCATTTATTTTCTCTCATCTGATGTAACTCACATGCCACTTTCTTGTCTTTAAAGAAGGGGAAAAACTGTGGATTATTGATTTGCTTCTGAACAGAAGACCAACCTAAAAGCCCCAATGAATTGTCACTCATTATTGAAATTACTGAACACTAATTAAACTGGCAGCTCAAATCCCAGCAGGCCACACTCATCTGAAGCTGAAATTCAGACACTTGGACAGTGGAAGAGAGAAAGCATTAGCAACCACCAGGATTGTAATAAGCTTTGCATTAATTTTTGTTTCTTAAAGGCACATGCAAGGTTTGTCGCAGAACAGGCAACATGCTACCTGGACTGAGGTTAGACTTGCAAGGCAATTTTCCTGGTTCCCTTCCAGGAGGCATCGTTTTAAATGGGAATCCTATGCATCCCAGACAGTGCCCCCTTCCTCATTTTACAAACCACAGCGCAGCACTGGAGTGCCAAAGTGCAACACAAAGACTGACTCTAGTGCTGCTGGCCAAGGAAAGGGTTGAGCATTTAAATGGGCTGTCTGAGAGGAAACTGAGTCAGAAAATATACAGAGCCGCACGCCTGTGATACTGCCTGAGCTTCTTGAGCAATAATAAATGCTAGAGATCATCTAGAATTCATAGAGCCCAATTTATAAAAAAAGGTCTTTGGCCCGTTTTCACAGGATGTTCAAACTACATATAAATTATGCATGCCCATGGTTAATCAACCTCAATTTTTTTTTCCTTGCCTGAGAAGTAACCCTTCATTTGTTCAACTTCAAAGAGGATAGAACGAGCAGAAAGAGGGCTGGGCTAAGTATTCAATTTGCACTCTGTATTTATGAACAGGACTTTATGGTGGTGCCGCTGATAGTGAGGGAAGTGAAGGAGAGACCTGGCTTCGGTCATGCCATAGGTCCCTCTCAGTTTTATGGCCCATGCTATATAATACCCAAAGGACAGGGGAAAACCAACCACGGGCACTTATGAGAAATGTTGCATCTTGGACGGTTATAATCTGTTCTTTAGAATGGTGGTTCCTGCCGTTAGAGGGACATACACATATTCAGCACTGCATATAGAGTGCCTGTTATAAATATGGCTTACTGTGTGTGTTCATCTCATGCCAGAATTGGTTCGGAAGAAATTGCAAAACAATTTTTACTCTTCTCTCTATATACACATTCCTACTAAATTTCCCAGCAGTTGGTCCTTGGGACACAACTGGCAGAAGGTTTTCAAGTGAAAGCTGGGGAGAGAAATCTTTTAGGCAAATATCACTCTAGATGAAATGCTTTGAATGTTTCTGAGTGGAGCCCGGCCCTTGTTCATCTGACAGCCACGAAAATTGAATCTAGCTGCTTATGCTGGAGGCTGGAATTGGTTTAAAAGTTTTGCAGGGACCAGATTTGCATGGTGTCGGTACCGCGAGGTCCTTCCAGCGCAGGAGTGTTTTTGGGAAGTTTAAGTAAAATTGCTACTTATTTCATTCTTTTGATATAAAAGTAATTGAATTTTAGAACAAAAGAACATGCAGATATCACCCTTCTATATCTAGGTGAGGAAACTGAGCTGTGGAGAGTGACTTAGGAAAGAAAGGAATGAAAATGCAAATGTCCCATTATATTTTGCTTAACATGTTAGCTGATAGTATGCCTTGTGCCACTGAGTTCATCCTAACTCAACACCATGAAACCTAAGGGAAGGAGTCAGCAGTGGTCTTAGTATGGGAGACTCCTAGATGGGATACACTGTCCAGCCTTGTTTGATGTTCACTGCCAAGCAAGGCCCCAGATCAATGCAAACAAAAAGACACCCATTTGTGAAGGATGCCTCAGAAAGAGCTTGGATTTTAAATGATGTCTGTATAGCTGGGATCTTTAAGAAAAAAACCTTCAGTCTATCTATAGGTTTTCCCCACTCTATGTTTCAGCTTCCCTTTGACAAGGAAGCTGGTTGGGATGGTTGTGAATAGTGGGGCATGGCAGAACCATGTAGACATACCACTGCTGCCTCTGGACCCAGTCCTGCAACATGTTGCGTACCCAAATGCCTGGGACTGCCACTTCATTTTGAGCACCTGAATTGCCCAGGCACATGGCTAAAGCTCTGAGCTAAACCGAGCCATGTGTGAGCACCAGGAGGTACCTGTCCTTAAGGTCAGCTTCTTGTGACCAAAGAAGCCAATTAACAATTGCATATTCAACAGTTTCCGAAACCTGACCTGAGTCTTTACCCGGCTGGCACTTCTTCTTACTGCTGAAATGAATTTAAGCTTCTGCAGTGGCATACAGACAGAGGTGAACATTTATAATGGCTGTGCCGTGGCTGTTAAGTCCTGCCATTTTATTGTATTTGGAGGGGGAGCAGTTTAACAAGACTGCTACCAACAAACAGCACAATATTTCCAGGCGTCTCTTGTGCAAGTCACGGTCAAGAGGAAAATAATTTCCATATGCTGGCCTTGTGTCTTGGTTTTTATAGGGGTCAGAGGGATATTTATCCCCCAGAGCAATGCTTAGTTTGTCTAAAAAATAGTCACGCTCTATATTTTCTTAAAACCTTGAATTTAAACCAAGAATCAGTTATTTAATTCTTGTCTTAAGTAAAAATTAGGACAAACTAATATTTATTTATTTTTAAATATCCTCTGTAGCTTTACAAGAAATGGTTAGAGCACAATGCATCCCTCCTCCATACACGAAGCATCTTTTTAATATGCCCTATCATGAAATTAATTGGACATTAAATAGCAGGAGAAAGACATATAATAAAACCTGCAGTTATCACAGTTCCCAGTGTGACAATACCCAAAGGTTTGAAGGTTTAGTTAAGCTCCAAAAGTTTAAATACTTTTCCAAACCTCGTTGGGCTAGAAACAAGCAGGCATTCTCATCAGGATTCCCAGTATTCCTGGGTTTGGCTGTGGCTACGCAGACTGTCAGAAAAGCCTTTGTTATAAACCTCCACTAATCCTGCTTGTGTCAAAAATAAGGAAATGCAGTGCTCGTGCACCAGCAGCGCAGAGAGGAAAGTTAATCATTTGGACTTTTCATTTAAAAACAAACAAACAAAAAGTTTGGAATTATTCCTATCCAAAATGTACCCTGTCCTGATTAGACTTCAGAAGAAAAAGATTAAGAAATCATTTTTGCGTTGGTATATGAGAAACTGGGAAAGTTGTATCCAAAGCTTAGGCATGCCAACTGTGACTGAGTACTTTAAAATCTTGAGTGGAAAGTGTCTTTTTCAGTCAGAATCAAAGCTTCTTATGTTCATTTTTATTCTGAGTCTCTTTGGACAGCTCTAATTGGGTTTCTGTGTGCACAAAACAAGCGAGTCCGAAATGTAACAGGATACTTTAATGATACCAGAGGCCTCTTGAAAACTAAAGCTAGATGCCCCCATTTCCTTGCAGAATCCTTGCCCTGGCCACCTCGTGTCTTCCAGAAATCCTGTCCTGCCGGCATACGTACGTGGTATGTCGGGTGTACACAGTGTGTCAGGGTGTTTACACATGTGGGATGGCCAGAGGGCAGCAAGTGCAGCACACTGAGAAGAATGAGCACCTACAGCTCCAGCTCTCCAAAACGCAAAAATCCGAGGGGAAAATTCTCTGTTAAAAAAAAAAAAAAAACAAAAATCCAACAAAATCTTATTTTATTTCTAACCAAACCCCAGACTTTGAAAAGCAAGTAGACACTTAAAATAGTTGTAAAGCTAATCTTCTCTAAAAAAACCTCTTCACAAGGAAAAAACCCACCTATTCTTTGTATTATTCTGTGAAGGTTTTGCATCTAGGTGTTCCTAACATTTCTGAACTTTTCTGTAGCACAGCATATAGAGACCACGCTGGGAGCAAAACCCTTCCTTCGAGAGTGTTACAGTTGTGCAACAATATGGCTTTTCCCTGACTTTATTTTTTACTTCCTGTGAGAATTAAACAGATTGAAATGTACTGAGTTTGGGAGTGAAGGGATAAACGTCTTAATTAGCTGCCCGGAGAGCACCGTTCCTAGTTGGGTTGGCAGCAAGTCATCTCTGGTGGGCCTTTCATGGTCCAGAGGCAAAGACATGAAAACTTTTTAAGGTCCCGTTCTTCAGAGATGGTAACAGGAAATCTCACCAGATTTCTCTTGTTCTTGTATTTCAGGGGAATGTTGGGGTTTTTCCCCTCTCAGAATAGAAATCAGATCATAACATTGGATTTTCTGATTCGAGGTTCAGATGAAAGTGTGATGCAGCTGGGCAGAAGCCTAGCTAGCCTGTAACACTTGAGCTGTCTGGCTGAATGCTAAACAGACACAGAATTTAAAGTGAAATCTAATAGTAGTAGTTCATCAAAACACTAAACCAGCTGTGGTGACAAAGAAGACTGAAGTTAAAGACCAAATAAGAAAACATGCTTGGAAGAGTATCAAAAGTACTTTGAATGTTTACATTCCTTTTTAAGGGGGGAATACATATGTATTCAGTCCCAATTTGTTTCAAGAGTTTTGATCCCTTTATTCTGATCTTTTTCAGTGCCTTTTTCTAGACAAGAGATGTCAGGGAAGGACCACCTCAAAAAATAGCGTGGTATGACTCAAAGACAGGTGCTGATGTTAGGCGAAGGAGAACCTCCTCTTCCAGCTGAACAAAAGGCAACTGCCAAATACTTGCCAATCCAGAAGCTGAATTTAGAAGATTCATTTTAAAATACTCCTCCAGCTACTTCTTGAGACTGGTTTGGCTCGAGCCTGAAGAGGCAGTTATTTAAGCACTTGAAAGAGACTAAAGGCTCAACTCTAATCTCAAATACTCAAATGCATATCACCAGGTATCTCAAAAAATCCATGATTGTACTTGCACATGCATGCCCAGGAGTATATTTTCCAAGTCACGCAGAGATGCAAACCCACGGATTGAAGATTAGAAATGAGCCG
This sequence comes from Ibycter americanus, assembly GCA_035590275.1. Taxonomy (NCBI): domain Eukaryota; kingdom Metazoa; phylum Chordata; class Aves; order Falconiformes; family Falconidae; genus Ibycter; species Ibycter americanus. The sequence continues at coordinate 51,497,995 of JAVJGI010000065.1, forward strand.
CAACAGTTGAACTCAAATTTATGTTTTTTTTAAAAACATCTGTATCATGACCTTCCAAAAGAGTATAATTGTTTCATTTCAGTGTTGTGGAGAATACTGAATTTCTAAACGTTTGGTGAATCACATCCATGCTAGTTCTTAAAAATAACCCTTTCATTTGTTATTACAATTGATTGATTTTTCTTTAGTTCTACAAATACACGCTGGAGCTTAGCAATTTAAAAGACTTGCAAAATCTTACAGGACTGCACTGTAAAATTTGACCAGCATTCATTAGTGAATGTGAACATCAGCCATTTAGGCTGATGTAGGAAAGGTAGGTATTTGTGAGCTGAGTGCGATTTCTTTATGCAGTTCCAGCAGTTCCTGCATATCCTTGCCCCTACTACAGAAAAAGTTAAAATATTATGTGAAGCCTTTGTTTGGTTAATATTAGACTTGAATTTTAGATCATCTGGAGGCAAAAATAAGGGTTTTTCCAGCTCAGAGTGATGAATGGACTTTGCTGTTTAGGAACTGTAAGCAAACTTGTCTCCCTTGAGTCATCAGCGGGTTCCAAATAAAGCTTCCAGAATGCCCATGCAAATCTAATTTCATCAGTTCTTGTACTATGACACCGTGGAAAGAGAAGACGTTAAGTCAGACAACCCACCACTGGAATCTATTCTTCTCCCCCGCACATCTAAAAATACACCAACTTTACAGAGTCCTACAGAGACTGGATACCCTTTGGCCAGCAACAGCTTGCCTCTCGCAGTGCAGGGGTGTGCCTTGCCAAGCACTAACAACATAAAAACTTTTGGCACATGTCCCATCCCTCTGCAAGGGCTGGGGCAGGAGGAGATGCTCGCCCGTAACGGGTACCACCTGCGCTCCACTTCCCTCCAGTGTCAGCTGGCACAGCCTCCCCTTCTCCTCGCACAGGCTTCGAATGGGCGGCAATGAGAAAATTGGGATTCCCGGCAAAACCAGCTGAAGCAAGTCTTGCTCTTGATAGGCTTGAAAAATGGGGTGTGAGGATTTTTCCATGTGGGCAAAAGGCAATTTTCAAGGACAGGATTGCTAGGAACAAACTGGGTTTCTCCAGCTTTGAGCACATTTGATTGTTGTTTAATATTTTATTTGCATAGCACCTATCCTTCAGTGGGTGCTTCACAAACACACAGAGAAGCGAAGGTTTTCAACCTTTCAATGTATAAAAGACATGGCTGTCATGACCAACAAGCAGTAATGGGAAAAATAAAAAGGGAAAGTAGATCAGATGTTGCAGCCACAGGATTGTGTGCTTTTCACAGCATTATTTCTGCACTTCAGAGGGGGTTTGGTTGCCTGTTGCTTGTGCTTCACCGTTTGCTTGTCTTTAACCTGGTTTCCAAGTGAAATGAGGCTTAAGCAATTGCACGCTCTGTAGGAGCATCTGTCGGTCTGTCAGTCCTCCCAGGAACCTTTTTAACCTGTCGTACAATTTTAACCAAATTTCACAGAAGATATCAAATTGCTGGGACTTCTTCCCACGGTTGCAGATTTTCTGTGGGATGAGTAAACCTTTTGGAGATACTCTAATTAACACAAGTGCCTTTTCACTCCCTCCGTAGCACGCTGGTATAGCAGCAGCTGGCCCGAGGGCAGTACGCATCTGTAGTAGAAGTGGGGAGGCACCTTCTTCTGTGCTTCTTACTCAGTGTCTCAGTGTCTCAGGCTTGACATTGAAAGAAATTTGCAGAGAATCAACCTAGCCAAACAATTCTTGATTTGCCAACTTCTCTCAATGCTTTGCCTATTTACATAATAAAGACATTTTTGGTAACATCCTACCCATGTTTCCAGGTAGGCAGCAGATTTACCAGAGGCTTAGGAACAGCACTTGAATCCCTGTCCTGGGGAAAGGCAGCTTTCTGGATTTTGTTAGGACAGAAGACAACATAGTGGATAATGAGTTTGTTGGTCCTCTCAGAAACCTTCCATGTTGCCAAGCTGAAGACTTTGTGGGAGCGGTTTTGATTCTTGTGTTTCTTGCTTGCTTGATGGAACTGCAGAGACAATATTTCTAGAACTTTTGTATTATTCCTACAGAAATCTTGACTAATAGCTCAATACCCTCCTTGTCTGATACGCACTTTGCAAAGTAGACCCATACTGTGAATCACTTGATTTCTGGGCTGAATGTGGAAGAAGACAAAGTCTTCCATTTTGCTATGAAATATAGAGTTTTGAGTTTAAAAGACTGATTTATTCCCACGTCCAGTTCACAGATTTCCCTTGCCCTTTTCCTGTGCTATTATGAGTGATGGGAGAATTTGCTTTTACTCTTACATGTGATGTTTCCCACACCTTTGAGGATTCCTTTTATTGAAATTGGACCAGGGTGACCACTGATTTCCCGATGATGTTTTGCCAAGGGTTTGGTATCCATTCCCAGAAAGATGTTGCATCCCAGCTGGCTGTGAGGGGGTGCATCAAAAGTAGCTGCCTGCAAAACTCTTGTGAATATGGCAGCTGAGACCTGCAAACCTCAGTAAGCAGTTGGCAGCAAAAAGTTGAGACAGTTTGGGAACCCAACCAAAAAGGATGGATTCCTGAAATCCCCAGAGTGGCTATCTTTCCCAGTAACCATGTCTAATGCTTTAACTTCGAGCTCAACTTCAAGTCCTTCTCTTCACCACTCTCACCCCCTTAAGAGTTACCCACTTATCATAGAACATGAAAATTTGAGGCAAACTCATGTTGTTGCTAGAGGAAATGTCAGACTTAGGTTAATGTGTAGTTACAGCAGATGTCATTCGGTCTGCGCTTCCTCAGCTCTTTTTAGGGGGGTCTGAGCAGTTTGGATTCCTACTTCTCCATCCCCTCCTCTCCTCTTTCTTCCTCATTTGAATCCAGTGAGCTGAGTGAGGACAAGCAGCGCCACTAAATCGGAGGGTCTCCCACGCCTCCAGCAACAGCAAATGTGGCTGTACCTCTGTGATTTATTGCATCAGTGTTTGTGTCTTTATTGTTAGGGGGTTGTAACTATTTAAAAAAAACGTTTTCATATAGCTTGTCCATAAAAATTCACTCCAGGTTGGAGACATTCTCAGCAAAGGAATAGTTTAAATGGGGGGGTGTGGGGGGTGGGTGGAAATCCTACAATGTTTTTGGAGGTTTTATGTCATTCTGCTGTAGGTTTTTAGAATCACACATTTTGGCTTTTGTGTTTTTCTATGAAGGTCACATAAAAAGGGATATAAATGGAAAAAAATAAGGTCAAGTAAATATCAGAAAGCATGTAAAAATGAAAGATGGGTGTAAATTTGTACCTATCAATAATAAGCATGCTCCAAAAGTTTAACAGTTGAAAACGTTTTCAGAGTATTCTGATTAAGTTTCTTCTCTGGAAATGTGCATTTTGCCTTGTGTTTCAAAACCAGAAAAATTAAGTGACAGGGCCTATATTCAAAGTTGACTGAAATATATATAAAACACCAGTAAGTGCTTTTTCCAGGATATATCTCTGCATTATGGTACAGTTTGACCTGGGAACAGTCTTCAACATACAGAGCCTCACTCTAGTCAGATAGATAACGCCATAGGGCTACATTAGACCTTAGTCTTTGAGGAAGATGTAGCACTCCATCTGTTTCCCAAATTAACCAAGAGCCAGATGAAATTCAATCCTTTGTGGCCTTTCTTATCTAGTGGGGATAATAGGCACGGTTCAATACATCCTATTTTATGCTGATTCAGATTTCTTGAGCAAGACTGGGAAGGAAAAAGAAAATTTCAACCAAGATGCTGCTTTTCCTCACCTTTTCCCTTGTCACCCAAATAAGAATGGCTTGTAGAAAATCAGTTCTGTCACTACCTTGTTAGACGAGGTGCTTTATGGACATGTGACACAGCTCATAGTGTGGTGATTAGATATTTAACAGTATGTAATGACATATATATGAATATTGCCTGCACACACAAAACTTGGGGTGATATCCAGTCTTCCTTCTGCTCGTAGCATCACACTACTCATATCAACCAGACAATAGAAGATCTTGGAAAAAAGGTGCTTAGGGTTTTTATAAGCATTTAACAAATTCTGAATGCCTTGTGGTTAATACAATGATAAAGTTATGTATCAACAGTAAGATGTTTACTGTCTATGTTAAATGAGCCCCAAAGCCAGATTTGAAAATCATCCCACCTCACCTTTCCAGGCTGCATCTCATAAGAAGAGGTCTTGTGCATTTCCTCTGTCAGAAAAGCATATGAACCCACCACGTGTTGAGCAAAGAGCCAACAGAACAGGTAGCTTAAAAAAAAACAGTCTACAACAAATGTTTTCCCCATAGAAAGACATGATTTAGAAGAAAGGACTCTGCAAGGTTATAACTTCACTGCTGATCAGGTCACTATTCAGAGACAGGTTATATTAAACAGTCCATTCACCCATTCCACCAGCTACCACTTTCTATGGATTCAATACCTCCACTATTGTCAGGTGTGGTTTGAGTCAAAGTTAAAATACGCATGCCCAGCTAACTGACTTTGTGCAAGTTTTTGCATCCCTTGGAGGGGTGGCTGCCAAGCTCACGGCCATGCAGCCTGGTTGGCAGCAAGATCCCCCTTAAAATGGGTGTCAAATCCGGGGTGACTTGCTCCTTACAAGTGTATTTTGTAGCACGTGCGATTGTAAAGGAAAGCAAGCCACTTAAAATCTAGGCTGCTCAAGACAACAAGGCATATCCCACCCTGATATATTTTGTTTATAAAATCTTAACAAAAGAAAAGAGCAAGTTTGATATTTACTGGAATAACAACGATATTTGCAGTGACAGAAAACAAAAATACAAAGCTCGCAGTTTTAATGGCATAATCCAGTATAGAACTGTCAGGAATCAGGGAGACAACCCAATTCTGATTTTGCTCACTTTGGAGTTTGCAAATGATACAGGTTACCGTCAGGAGTACAATCCTGTGTAAAATGGATTATGGATGTGACATAACCCTATGTTCATCATCTGACCTTCCTGATGTCGCCTGCCTTCCTGATGTCCCCTTGATGTCTGCCTGGGTGTTTCTACTTTCTCTTGTCTTGTTTATTTAAAAGCCTACATACTGAGGGAAAGCTGTGACAAGGTGAGGGAGTCCTTTTGCATTTCTGGGGGTTCTTGTCAAAGCTGAAGTTGAAAATTGTGATTTTTGTTCACTCAGGCAAGACTGGGGAGGAAACCCTTCTTTGCTGTCCCAGTTTGGGGATTAGGCACCCCAAGGAGCCTGCTGATGTTCAGGGAGCTGGTGACAACCCCACAGGCAAGTGAAAATACCTGAGCTTCAGGAGATCATGTGAGAAAAATTTGGATGTGAGCTTCTGCGTGCTAAGTACTTTTTCAAAATCTTATAGTAAGGTTTCTAAAGAAAGCAAAAATTATGTGGGTGGTTTACTGGTGGCTGGAAGTGCTATTCCTCTTCAGCGCTGCCCTGATATAACAGCAGTTTCTGGCCTGGTGTGATTTTCATTCTCTTATTTTGCCCATTTTCTCTGACATAAGGATGCTCAGGAGAACAAAGGCAAATCAGTGAAAGATGTCAAATCAATGTAAATAAATTAAAGTGTAAGTGTATTAAACTTCTCTCATTGAGAAGTAAGATGCCTTCCATGAGCAGCTTCAAACTGTAGGCAAGCCTTTAGCCTTTTATTTGTTAAGGTTGTTATTACCCATGCCTCGTTCCCCATGCCTGGGCCGGTGGGTGAGGACAGAGGGTTTGTGCATTGGCCGGAAAGTTGGAGAAGCTGGAGCCTCTGTCCCAGAGTTTGCTGCTGGAGATGCACGTCACAGGGTCCTGTGGTCTGGGGTAAGGTTGAGCCCAGAGAGCTGAAATTCAGGCCAGTCCAGGTTTTATTGTTATTGAAACAGTCTTATTTGTTTTCCTTTTGCCAAATACTTCTAGAAGCCATGTATTTACACATTTCATGGAAAGGCAAAACAACTGGCCACACCGGGGTAAACCATTTCTGAAAATGACAAACAGTTTTTGAAAATAAAAGAATGAGCCCATACTGGGGGGAAAAAAAAAAAAAAAAAAAAAAAAAAAAAAAAATCAAATGTTCCCGTAAAGGGCCTTTCTTCTCGTACTTCATCTTTCTGAAAAGAAGAGCACTGTTCTGTGGAGTTACCTTAAAAAGTAGAACACACACACACACACAAAACAAAAAACATTTCCCTTTTGTTCTTATCAGGGGATGTGCTGTTATAATATATAGGTTTTGATAAGATGCATGAACTGAGCCTCTAGAAACAGGTATAATGTCGCTTTCATCTTAAATATGACAAAATGCTGATGTCCTATATCCCCTAAAAATGTGAATCAAGGCCTGCAGAGAGTAGAGCAGTGTTGTAAGAAATGCAAAAGACACACTCTTGAAAGTGTTTCTTCCAGCAAAATGGAACAACCAAAGTAGCCTCTGTACCCACGCCGAGGAGCCAGCCTTTTGCTGCAGTTTGGCACAAGTCCACTTTTATTAGAGTTGTTGACTTTGAGGGT
>JAVJGI010000065.1:51507069-51518947 GCA_035590275.1 Ibycter americanus
TGGCCCAGAGCCAAACCCTACCCAAAATAAAGGAAAAATCCCTGTGTTTCTCCACTGCTCTGCATATGCAAAAGGCACCATGCCGCAAACGTGCATGTAAAGGTTGCTGTCCAAGCCCCTACTTTTAATCTTGTTTTATCTAAACCTGAGTTTTACCTGTGTGTTGCCTGATCAGCTAACGCAAACCCGGTGCTGCCAAAGAACAAGCAAGTCACAGAAGCTCGAGCTGAAGGGAAAATAATTCAAAAGTTTAAGGATTATACTTTATTCATACTGTGATCTCTCAGCAAAAATGTCTCAGGGATGTGTGTTTATCTTGGTCTGGGCCCACTTTAGCAGTTTTTACCCTTTGGCTTCACCTCAAGCAAAACAATATCAAGTGAGCCAAAAGTGATGATAAACACACACACACACAGAGCTCTGAAGTTTCTCCTTCCCGAGCAGGGAAAAGGCTCCACCAGCAATGCACTGGAGTTATTCTCGTTCCCAGCACTACCGAGTGACAGCTTTATTGTTAAATAATACAAATTAATTGCTCCAACTGTCTTAACTAGTTGCTAGAAATGAAATTCTTCACTTGTTTAGCTGCCAAAAATAATGACAGAAATATAAACATGTTACAAAACTGAGGGTTTCTCAGGAAAGCTAAATATAATGGGCCTGATTTTGCCCTGGGCAGATGCACTGGGGCACTTCCCAGTGACTTCTGAGGGAATTTCATGAGTGTTTCTAAGGAAGAGTGTATCCCCTACACTTGACATGTAAAGCGCCTATCTCTCTCTCTCTCGTCGTTATTTTTACTCTTTCTTTGCTCAAATGCATATGCTGTTGTGCATGTCTCTTTGCACAAAGACTGTTCATAATAATTTTATAATTTACTTGTGTTCTTCACAATGATTATGTCTCCCTGAAAGGATTTCCTGTAAACCTAAAAAGGAGAAAAATTATTTTAAGTGCACTCAGTAGAGGTTAATGTTTTGAAAAGCTTGGCTGAATTCTTGGCATTCAGGAAAATTGGATGCCCCTGCCCTCATGCAGGCAAGTGCACACATGCTTCCTGGTAAATGGACAGAATTTGGGAGCCTCTGGAGTTAGAGAAAAGGTACAGGGAACATCCTGATGAGGTAAAAGGAGGAGTAATTTAATTGTCTAACTCCTTCTGTGCTCGAGAATATCAGACAGATGGGGAGGATAAAACAAGGAGCTCAATAATTAATTTTCATGTTCCTCACTAGTGGGACCTCTTTAATCCCTGTTCCTGTGATTATAGAGAAAGGTTGGATTCTGAAGTTTCACTCATTAGCTACGTGTTGTATGAAAATACCTGTATTTTCAAAAGGAATAGTGACAAGAATGAAATATTTCCGCTATTAAAAATATCTTGGTGTCAGGGACTTTTGTGAAAGAACAAAAACTCTCTGATTCCCTCAGATAAATAATGAAACAGATGGTTGTTGGGAGGTTAAAGGTCAAACCTTCCCTGTTGACTAAACCACAAGGTTGACTTAAAAGATTTTCCGAAGTTATTCAAGATGCAGTGCATCAGCTTGTGTCTCCTGCCTCTTAATGAAACGGCGTGGGCTTCCTTAAAAACACTGGTGGGGGCAGGCACATTCCAGTGGCTCGTCTTGAGAAGGGTGACACTCATTCTAGCACTAAACTGCACTTCTGCAAACAGCATCTATAATAAAGGATATCGGTGAATAATTAAGCGAACTTGTCCAGGGATATAGGTTATCCAAAAGGCTAAATATTAAGATTTAATCTGCTTCCTAAATGAACTGCTCATTTCCTACCTGAAAGGGTAGTTGATATAGCCATCACAGAAATCTGTGAAGTCCTGAGAAAATTATCAATAATGCAATTTAGAAAAATGGAAAGAAAACAAACAAGCACTGTCTGTAGGGTTAAGCTTCTGCATTCATTAGCAGACTCCTATTAAAGAAGAGGGCATTTTTAAACCAGTGTATAGACTAACTAAAGAGGCAGATGCTCTAACTCATATTATTCAACATAATTTTAGCACAAATTGTGCAATCACTCAAACACACAAACATTTCAAGGTAATTTTCGTAAATCCCTATTGTGATCTAATTTCTTATTAAGGAGAATAAAGCCGGCTGCTGTTGTAATTCATCAGCCCTTTGCACTGCAGAGCGACTGCTGGAGTTCATTTCATGGTTTTTGTTGAAAAAAAATAGACTTAAATTTCTAGAATTACCAATAACAACCTTCAACTAAAGATCTACTTTTTGGGGTTTCTTTGTTTCTTCTGGTTTTTTTCCTAAATAGAATTTAAAGCTAAATGAAAAAAAATGGTAGCTAAATCTGAGAAGGTCGTTGAGATCAGAGCTGATCTAACAACCAAATCCACGAGCACTACAGAGTGGGTTTCAAGATACAGCTCGTAGCAGACGACATGTCTGGGCTTCTTCTAAAGGGCACCATTGTGGTGCAGAGCAGCAACATGTCACAGTAAGTGCAGCCAGCATTTATTATTGCTGCCTTCCTAAACATGATCAAACATCCCTTCCTCATCTGGAGTTAGATCTGGCTCCCACAACCTTCTCCAGACCACCTCTGCAGGCTGTTGCACCGTGAGAAGTGCCCAGATGGTCAGTTCCCACACGGGGAAGGTGTGGGTATTCAGTGTGCAAGATCTTGCGGGGTGGTCCAACAGTCTGGAGAAGAGAGGGTGGGGGAAACTCTTTTTATCCTGTGGAAAATGTTATTATTTCATGAAAATTTTCTGCCATAATGATAAGCAACCTTCCTAAAATGGAACAAAATATCAGTCTGATTTCCTGGGAAAATCAGTCTGATGGCCAAGAAGAGTTTCAGGGTCAAGCCCATCTTCCAAGACTGACAAAGCATACCCTCCCATGTAACTCCCCCATCTCCTTTGAGCACTCTCTTTACAGCAAAGCTGTAAGGCGAGTGGATGGAGTGAAGATGAGGGTGGAAAAGTCCTTGTGTAAGGGTATCCTCGTGCGCCCGTGAGCATGCATGCACATCTCCGTGTGCTTGCACACCTACTGCACAGCACTGCCCTCCACTGTGTCCCCATCCCGAGCTCCCACCATCTTGTTCCTGCCATCAGTGGTGTTATAAATGGTCACACTTTCAGCAGCAGTCACTTGAATGCAATAAGACAAATAAAAATCTCTTGCATGATAATTTACAAATAAAAGTTCATTTTCGTTTAAAGGAAGTGCTCAACCCTGTGTGTGTGTGCGCGCAGAGAGGGAATTCCACAATTTCACCGCCAAAGAGACAAGGGACGTCGCACCATAATTTGACCTATTTTTTTTCCAAATACAAAGTGACCTGTTACGGCATCCCAGGGAGGATATGAATTAGCCCAGGTCAATAGGAGGTCAAATAGATAGGGTGCTAAAATCCCTTTACTCCTTTGTAGTATCTTATGCTAATTCAGTTCCCTTCTCTGTGATAAACAAAGCCAGTTGAAAGTAGATATCATCACACAGTGATGGGTCCCAAAGCTACAATTTAATACAAATCTAGTAATTCCATTATACAACATATCCAGTTCATTTAGAGGCAACGAATACTTAAGAAGGTCCAGGACTGAAATACCTTAGCTGATACTTTAAAAATATAAATAATCCAGCAAAATTTCATTTGTCACATAAACCTAATAGATATGCATGATAGAAATTCTGGCTGTCCTTTGAAATGTTGCCCAAATGCAAATCATAGGTCCTTATACACCTATATTGCAGATTTTCTAAGGCACATAATCAGTAGACACATACATTTTAAAAAAAGAAATCCTCATTGTTCTCTCTTTGCAAAAACTGATATTATATGAGTCTAATGAGAATTACTGATTTAATAAGCTGAACCTTTCACAATGTTTTACAGGCGACGCTTTTCACCTTGGAAGAATTCTGCAACAGTCTGCAGCTGAACCCCACTAAAGGACACTGCCAACACACAGCGCCTCTGGGACGGAGGAGAGGAAAGTCGCGTCAACCGGGATCATCAGGGCAAACCGATGCTCTTGGGAAGTGCCTCTGTGTCTCTAATTTTAACAGGAATGCAGACACTCTGAGCCTGAGGAGGAGCCTCCTGACCCACTGTTTTGCAGGTAACTGGCAGCAGCCTAAGTGAAACTGCCTTGCAAAGTATTTGGGTTATTAGGAGATACAGAAGATTAGGTATGAGAGTCATACACTTCTAAACAGAAACTTAGAAAGAAAGACCTAGAAAGAAGATGTTATGAACAGCTGGAGACTCAATGCTATGGGTCTATGTGTTTTCCAAGAGAGCAGGTTAGGGAAGGAAACCCCCAGACAACTTTTATGAATGATTAAAAATTGCTGAATTTTTCTGGTGCACAGGAGTGTGATGCTGGGTATTAGGCAGAGGGGGAAAGAAATTGCAGAGTAGCATGGGGAAGGAGACACAAGAAGAAAGGAGGAATGGAGAGAAAGGAAGAGAAAGGAAGAAAAAAGCAGAGCTCAAACCGTGCCAGCACGGTAACGGGTTGTATCACTCAGGCGTACTAACAGATGTGCGTAGTGTGGACAAAGAGGACCAGCCCCCCACAGAAACGACTGATGGGTGCAAGGGGCCATGTGTCAGCAGAAGAGGAGCAGACCCTCATCTTGACCATTGGTAACCAGAAAGAGGGACTCGTACACTTTGGGGTCAGTAAAGTTGCCAGCAGCACTGAAAAGCTGTAAAAAGTCTGTGGGTGTAAGTGGTTTCCATTACGATAGTGCCTGATATGGCACGGGTGATGGTCTGCTCCGGACAATTAGAATACACAGGAGTGACCAGAACCTTCAGCTGGACAAAGCACAGGGGGAAAAAAATGTAAATTCTTTGTAATGAAATAATGTACCTGAAAGGATGGTCAGTAAATCACAGTGAGATTGAGGTCATACCTATACCAGGAGAAAAACAGGTGCAAATACTCTGTAGAATAGCAGTCTCTAACTGCCCAAATATTAACCTGTATTGCTGCCGCTCAGGGTTTTTGCAGACATGAATGCAATCTCAATAAACAGCTTGTGATAGCTGATTGAAGAGGGCAGCCAGAGTAGTCTCCAACTAGCTAGACACTGCCAATAGTCTGTAACAGCCTAGGTCTCAAAGCAAGGTATCTACTGTAAATTTTTAATTTTGAACTTACTCTGTTATAACTCTGTATCCAGTGCTGGATTCCGTTAACATCCACTGTTAGTTGCTGGCATTGTGAGGAAGGGACGAAACGATCCCTGCAAGATTGTGCAAGAGCTAGTTGAAACCAGCAGTTGTTAAGTGCCAAGGCTCAGGTAGCACAATGCTCATTGGGACTCGGATATGGAAAGCAGACATTTGTCAGGCTTCTTGGCTTTGAGAATTTAGTGAACTTGTCTAACATAAATTATCAAGGATTAGCAATGAAAAGTGAGGTGGTTATTTAACTTCAGGCATCTAACCTAAATCAGAGACATGAGCTTCCTATAGCCTGTCAAGGATATTCCTGTGAAAGGAGTCCGTGCTCTCTTCCGTTTTCCTATACTATTGATGCTTCTTCAGGCCACGAGAGGATTTAACCATGTTGGTTATAGTTTCTATCAAGTTTAGCAACTTCCATCCATGGCTGGGTACAAAAGCTCATACCTCCTAGAGTTTTGCTTTGGATTCCGGGTTTCAGTCTGAACTTCCAGGCAGATATCTTCCAGCTAAGATCAGGGCTTTAGGTTTAACTGTAAAAATGGTAGGTGTGAGCTTCTTTAACAAGCATGCGCTGGAAACAACTTTCAGTGGGTTTTGGCTGAGGTCAGAGAGCTGCTAAAATTAACCTGCTTAGGGAAAAAACCACAAGAGAAGTCATCAAAAGGCTCTGAAGAGCAATGGAAGTAATCTTTTAGCCGTCAAAGCAATAAAATGCAGAGTTTGCCTTAATTCCCCATTGCAGGAGGTATAGTGCACAGCTGGGAGAAGAACAACAGTATGGATCCTTCCCTGCTCATGTCTAGGTCTGGGTTACAAACCTGTGGCTCATTAAGAGATGGGAGCTAATTGAAGAGGAGCTTGGAGAGGAGGCTAGACTTCTGTTGGCCAGGCCACTAGGAGCTGCAGCACGCCAGTCCTTTTCTCCCAGCTAAAAGGAAAGTGACGGCAAGGTTTGGTTAGTGCTGGTGTGGTTTGCTTTGGGTTAGGGAGGAATTTTGGCCCTGGGAGCAGGAAATCTGGCTCTCTGTGGGAGAGGGAAGTACAGGTGGGGAGTGAATGGTACTGCAGTGGGAGGATGGGCATCCTGAGAAGCGTTTTGCAACTTGGAAGAAAATATGCTGTTTCTGAACGGACTTTTGCTCTCTACTTGACATCTTCTTTCCAGGTGAGTGCTAGTGACCTTTTCACACGTCCTCTATGAACTGCGTGTCCTGTTCACCAGACCCACTCTGTAAAGCACCGCAGGCTGTGAGAGATCCAGTGAGTCAATAGCAGATCAGTCATGCCAGATGCCAGATATTTTTTTTTTTTAATTACATCATCATTTGGATAAAGATGTGCTTTTGGAGGAGTAATAACACCTTTAAAAATGATCTCAAAGCTCTGGTGTGATTAATTATTAGTTTATAGAAAATCTTGCTAAAGCCACATTAATGAAAAGGTTGGAAACTCTTGTTGCATTATTTTCATGTTGACTATGAAAACAAACAACACTCAGGTGTAGACTAATGAAGCTGAATGAATGCCACCTGAAGGTATAAGAAAAATGTTTAATCTGTTAGAAGATATTCTATTTTAGGTGACAGTGTACGCCATGTTTAAAGCACAAACCAACGGTAGAACTCCTGAGTTGTTATGAACTATGTTTCTGATCTTGGGTAAAAAAAATGTGTTTGCTTCAAGAAAAACAATTTCTTAATTAGAGATAAAATTTATTTTTTTAATAGACCCTCGCTGTATCTTAACAGTGCTTCATGTGTACAATTCTCACTATTCTCTGTGGCCTTATAAAAAGTACAGTCCAGTTCTTACAAAAAGTCTGAATACATAAAAGTGTTAGAGACAAGTTAACAAAACTTCTGCATTGCATGTTCTCTACTCTTGCTAATTCCTTCGTCCAGCCAATGGGAAGGTTATTTTATGGTTTGTCTGCAGTTTTATGGGCTCTTATGAATTACCAGAGGAAACCCATAATGGAAAGATACTCTTATTTCATGGAGTGTGCATTGAGATACATAGCTGGACTGATCCCTTCCAGAAGCAAGAACTGTAATTACGAGACTTCGAAAGATTTCTGGCCGCTTTACTCCAAAGTGAGACAACTGCGAGTAACTTGTGTCAGGGTGTGCAGCATGCAACAGATCTTGACTGTAATTTGGTGTCTGCTGTTTGGCCAGGGAAGGATGTTCATATTTTCTACATTGCTGACTGTGTGGATTTTTATATTGTGGAGCATTATAAAGATTAATTTTATACCTATCACCAAAACCACTTTGGAAGGGTGAATAATACAGCAGTGCTCCCTGACAGTGAGAGTACTGGGTGAGTACCTATGTATTGGGTGATACTGATGCTGATAGATGGAGGCCTTGGGCAAAGCATACATCTACTATTCTCTTAACTTGAGATCATCTGTGTCCTCTCCCTTCTGAGAAATATTCCAAGTACTTGGGTTTTGCTGCTGCTACATACTTCTATCAGTTCTTGTTGTATTGCCAGAAAAATCACAGGAGCTTCTGACTGGAATGATGCTGAGGATAAAATGCTTCCCAAGTGAAACGAATACATTCGGATATCACTTAAAATCTTGTTTTCTTTCTCCACTCTACCTTGCACTTAAAGGAGGTTTAGGCTGTGGTGCAGGAACAATCAAATTGCTACAGCTGTACCCAGTGTGAACAGTTCAATAACTGGCCTGGACTTTAATTCAATTTTTGTGTCGAGTACAGAGTTTAGAGTTAGAAGCAATGCCATATGAAAGAAATGATGCATAAAATAGTAGTTTCCTAGTCCACTGCCCTTTTGGTGTGCATTACAGCATGGAAGTCTAGCATGAGTCTCCGGTTTCCCGAGCAACTTAAAATGTTCTGCTGAACTTAGGGATCTGAATAAAGGGTAACCATGATGATTTTTCATTTGTTTTGTGGTTGGGGTTTTTTTTCCAAATTCCAATTATGACACATTTTCAATATTCTGTTGCTACATATGTGTGCAATCGTTTATTTCTGCAGGCTCTTAAACTGAGTGCATGTTGGTGAGATCAAATGAGGTCCTGCACCACTTTTTTCACTGAAAACTATGGGAAGAAGAACTCATGTTTTTACCTAGATGAGTATAACCTTACATGGCAAGTTGCCTCTTAGAGTATAAAACCAGCCGCCTAAAACTTCAATATCTTGTTCCACTGAGCATTGCTTGCAGTCTTTCAACTAACCATGTGCCCACACTGAAGAGACAGCAGCCTGTATGGGAAAATAATACAGAACACATGCTGCTGTAAGACTGTTCTCACAGCTCACAGGAGTCTTTCCTTGGGCTTAATTCTTCCAGGAGCAAAATACAGCACCTGTGAGTAGGTCAGACACAGCCTAATAGCTGTCCTATTATCATTGCATTCAAGAAGAGCTATAGTGTTATTTCAGCACTTCTTCGAATCTCTACATAAGATTTGTTTCTTCTTTTCTAAATGTGTCTTTTTTTTTTTTTTTTAACTTCTCTCCTGAAAATCTTGCTTAGAAAAAGGCAAGAAAAAATGAAGACTTAGTACAGAGCATTTATTTAAGCTTGAAATGCTGTCTTGGTCTGGAAAAACAAGCCTTTCCTGGTTTCCTAGCTTTGTGCATAAGACTTTAACGAGTCACATCTGGTGGTTCTTCATGTCATGTTACATTATGAATCTTTATGGGCAATTAACTGGTTGGGTATGAAAACACCCACACTAGTAATGGGTCAATGGGCACATCCAGTTCCAGAATTCAGCTCAAATTGTTAAGTCTACCTCCAAAGAAAAAGTGCACTATATTCATTCTGATGAATTTAATGAGACAGTGGTAGGACATAGAGTAAACAGAAAACTTTCTCTGATGCATAAATACTGGCTGGTGGAAATGGCTAGTGTTCTTCCCTCCTCGTCTTGTACTTTAAACAAATGGCAATAGCCAAATAGCTTCTTCTATGTAACAACACTTATTACGGCCATGAAAATAATTATTTGAGATGATAGGATAAGTTACTTGAACTCTTCTTGGTTACTCAGTGGTCTTAAAAAAAGGATATTATATGTATATTTCCAGCTCTAGCAAGGGTTTTGCAGTCAAAAAATCTCCTCTGACCTTAAGAAGTATGGCTGGGTAAGAGTCATTACTTAAGGCTGTTTTGCTGCTTTCTTTTTTGTTTTCTGCCTCCATCTTCTTCCCTGGAGCTTTACAAATGAGCTTGTTCTTCTCAATATTTTCCACACTGATTTCTGAGCCACACCACAGCTGGCTCTGACACAGAGTTGTACCAGTACCTTCAACAGTCCTGGAGAGGAAAAGGAAAGCCAAGTGTCGTGCTTTCCACCTTAGGCTTATTTCTTATATCTTAGCTGTGATCAAAGCAGGTACAGATTCAGCAGGTGGCTCCCAGGCACAGTGCTGTTTATAGTACTGTGGTGCACTGGTGCATGAGCCCCAGTCTCATGCAATGCAGTTCGTAACAAGGAGCAGGTTCCTTGCCCATGTCCACGTGGTGCAGGAACTCCTTCTCCAGAGTCCTCCGCAGTGGTGGAGAAGAGCAGGGGTTTGCCATGAACATTGGTGGTGCAGAACATGACTTGGTTGGATTATAGCTTGTGACAATATCTTAATAAATTCATTTAAATCCTAGTGAATTTGGAGCCTTAATTTAAACAACAAAATGATGTTGATACAGATAAAAGTACCATGAGCCAGCAACAGGCAGCCCCACACACCCATGGCTCAGCTCCTTGCTGTACACAGGAGCCAGGCACGCAAGAAGTCAAACCCAACATTGTGAAACCAGATCAGGTCTGAACTGTCTGCTTAAAAAGTAACATCTCTAGTTTTTTACATGAATTTTTAATTTTAGATGACACCTTTGACTGGAAGTGACAGTGGAGCAGATCATTTGTGTAATTACAGCAACAGTCGTTGAGGAAGGCAAGAATATCTCCAAAGCATATAAAACATGAAATGGATTTGATAGTGTATGAACTCTGTAACCAGAGCTGCAGGAACCTTCTGGCTTAGTGAGGCTATAAACCTGGTAATGTCTTTGCTGAGGTACTAAAAAGTCATGAGATCAGTCTTTCTCTGTACTTCAGGTGAAGTAAAGTAATTAATAAAGTGGAAAAAGTGAACTTTTAATGAGTCTAAGAAGGTTTAGCCAACCCACTAAGAGCAGAAATGCTAATGTGGTGCTGGACGGAAGCAGATGGGACTAGCTGTGGAAGGGGCGTTTAGCATGGAAAAACAATTTAGTGCAATGGATTTGAAGTTAACTTTGTTATGAATATGCTAAATTCTGTGTGGGAGGACTGCATGCATTATGCGCTGCAGGTTCGTTTGGTCTTCCTCACTGCCTTGCTTTCAAATTGCACCTTTTCCAGAAATGTCTTTTCAACTTGCCACCAGGCTTTTTCATGGAGCAAGCTGCCCGGAGGCTAATTAATACTCTTATACTCATTGTAGTGAGATGGTTTACACTTTGTTCTAGAAAACATTGGGCATGATCTACACGCATCAGGGTTTCTTACAACAAATACACAACGCAGTGTATAGAAAACCAAGCAGAAAGCCGTAGCTATCTATAAGCCAGGACTAAAGCAATACATTGCTGAGCAGAAAACTTCCTGTGATGGTTAGATAAGTGTTTAGAATACGTTGCAAGCAACAAACTCTCTCTAAATACCCTGTATGAGGAAAATAATCTTAGGCACAGTAATTTGTACACACTTGAGAACTTGGTAATGATCCTAAAAGTGTGTTTTGGATAAGTGGGAAATTCTTTTCTGCTATTCATTAGAAATGTACAATCAAATGCAATTTTTTTTGTTGTTGTTGTTGCTTATATGAAGATCACAGCTAATTACCCTTAGTTAAGTAAAGCATATCCTTTGAAAATTGGAGACAAGTTCCTTTGCCCTCTGAAGAATTGTCTGTTGTTTACATTGTTAATATTAATATCCTGCAGCCTCTAAACTCTGAGCCAGTGTCATTGGAGACAGTCTTGTAACAAACAACTCAGACCTCCAGTAGAATAATGACTTTTGAATATTTTTTTCTTTTGTTTTTCAACAAGTTAAAATAACTAGTGATGAGTGGAGCCCAATATTCTGAAGGTAAAATCCAGATTCAAGCCGCCAGCCTCTGGAATCTTAATTTGTACCTTCCCCAGCATATCTTGTATGCAACTTGAGTGTAAAGTACCAGAGCAAGTGAAGCTGTTTCACTAGCTCTGGTGGGAACTGCAGGAGGCGTAGCTTGGGTGAGCAGCTGGATGTGAGGGTTTCTGAGGAGGTGAGGTGCTCATGTGTTGTTGCTCCTAGTTTCCCAGGCTGGAAGGGTGCCTAGGTGCAGTGTCGTGGGTGCCTGCAGGAGGATGATATTCCCCCACCTGTGTTGGGAGTCAATGGTGAGACCCACTGGTGTGTCTCAACTTGGTTGTCGCTCTTCTGCTCCTGCTTCATCACACCTCTGCACCAGGTGGAGGCAAGAAAAGAAAAGTCTGATTGACTCGAAAAGCTGCACAGAAGAATGGCAGAAAGCTCCAGAAGGAGCAAGTCCTAGAAGTACCGACTTACACAAGTATTCTCAGTATATCTGATGGATTTTTTTTTTCCTGTTTTGGAGGGGTAACCAGCTTCTTGAATCTTACCCAGCATGAATGAGGTGGCAGAGTGGGGACT
>JAVJGI010000065.1:51519047-51582328 GCA_035590275.1 Ibycter americanus
TGGAAGGGTGCCTAGGTGCAGTGTCGTGGGTGCCTGCAGGAGGATGATATTCCCCCACCTGTGTTGGGAGTCAATGGGGAGACACACTGGTGTGTCTCAACTTGGTTGTCGCTCTTCTGCTCCTGCTTCATCGCACATCTGCACCAGGTGGAGGCAAGAAAAAAGTCTGATTGACTGGAAAAGCTGCACAGAAGAATCGCAGAAAGCTCCAGAAGGAGCAAGTCCTAGAAGTACAGACTTACACAAGTATTCTCAGTATATCTGATGGATTTTTTTTTCCTGTTTTGGAGGGGTAACCAGCTTCTTGAATCTTACCCAGCATGAATGAGGTGGCAGAGTGGGGACTGTGGGTGCAGGATTTGCTGTTCTTGGGAAGTGGGTTGGACATCTTGTCCTCTGCCACCTCCAGCTTTTTGGGCCTCACCAGGGACCAGACCAGAGCAAGTGCTTTGCAGCAAGCTGGTTTTCAGCTTGCAAAGCATGGGTGAGTAATAATGAAGTCAGTGCAGGCCAACCGGAAAACT
Organism: Ibycter americanus; assembly: GCA_035590275.1. Classification (NCBI taxonomy): domain Eukaryota; kingdom Metazoa; phylum Chordata; class Aves; order Falconiformes; family Falconidae; genus Ibycter; species Ibycter americanus. Next base: position 51,519,572 of record JAVJGI010000065.1, read on the forward strand.
ATGGAAAAAATTATTGGGGGTGATGCAGAAAAGAGTGGAATTTATTAACACAGAGATGAACATTAAAGGAAGGGTGTTAGGATGATGAATCAGCCAACGGTCCTTTGTGAAGGCTGCAAAAATGCAGGAGGTGGCATTATAAGCTCTTTATTATTTGTGCTTTGCTTGCACTCGGAGATCCCGGCAAAAACCAAGTGCTTTCTAAAATTGGCACTGTGTGTGTGAACACAGGAAGACACATGAAAACTGTCTGAAGGAGCTGAGTGTCTGGTGCTGGAGTTCAACACCAAGCACAGGAGAGAGGCTTCTGGCTGCACTTAACATGCACTGTTGTATTACCACCCCAGAAGCATGGAAAGTTGCTGTGAAGTGAAATTCTGTTTTCACATGCACTGTAAAAATGGAGGATATTCACCAAAGCTGAGGGCTTCCAGATGTGTCCTGGTGGAGCTCAGGGCTGCAAGCAGCCTTAAAAAAAACCAAAAACCCCCAAACAAACAAACAAACAAAAAAAACCAACAAAAAAATCACAAACCACCAACAAAAAACCCCCAACCAACAAATCCCTCATTGGTTGCTCTGTTGAATTGTCTGAACCGAAAATATATACTGTGAGTAAATATTAAATACTGAACAAGAATGCATGAGTACAAATTGAAGGTCATATACTTCTTATCAGTAATATACAATTACTGCTATAGTAACATTTGGGTCACAGTTTCTAACCTGTTTAGGAAGTTTGCAAATCCCTGTCCCATTAGTTGCAATGGGAACCGAGCACCCAGATCCCCAAGGTAACTTTGAAAATCTCTGCCTAAACGTATCTTTCTACCAGGCATTCACAAGGTTGAATGGAAGCAAAGTTTCTGGGATATGATAATTTCATACTAGAATAAATCTTGTATAAGTTAAAATCCCTGGAAGCTCCAAGGTAGTAGGAGTTATATACTAGGGAATCTTTAACAAGATCACTGAAGACATTACTGGTTCAATAAATGAAGATTTTATCTTGGCTCCTTTGAGACAAGGAAGACACCAAGGGACTAGAAAGAAGTAAACACAACCCCTGTTTGGAGGGAGAGGGGTGGGGGGAAAATAATAAAAAGGACTAGGGAAAAACAGCCGGGATATAATAGACCAGTACATCTGACCTTGGTGCTAGGCAAAACTCTAGAAACATTAATAAAGGATGAGATCACAAAACATCTGGAGAAATAAACTAGTCAGCATGGTTTCATAAAGGGTAAATCCTGTCTGACGAATTGGTGGAATTTTTTTAGGGAGATAATGTGGAAAGCAGGCATGGGTGACAGCACTGGGCTTAATTCTGTCCTTTTTGGGCTCACGGCACTGATCTGAAAGGGTTGCTTGGGCAACTGGGGTGTGGGTTGGAGTAATGCTGGTGTAAGAGGGAGGAATGTGAGGTGTAACAGGAGGCGGTAGCAATCTACAACTGGAACTGAGGGTTAAACTATAGCTCTATGCATATGTTCTGAAAAAAACTTGAGTAAAGGTGCCATCCAGTGAGGTGAATGAAGTGGAGATGATGGATTAAATCTGGAGAGAACTTCTGTGCGAGGTTGGGAAAGCGTGGAAGAGAATGGTCCATCACCTCCTCTGCAGACAAACAGTAGATTTTTAAATTTGTAGCTCTGAATTGTGAGGATATATGCCGAACAGCTATGTTGTGCAGAACTCTGAGCAAGAAAGAGTTGTAGTACTAATGCAAAGCAGAAGCTAAACCCTACATAGAAGTATGAACTGTGAAGATATAAGAGTTTAATCTGGCATATTGTAAAGTACTTACCTGGACCTCTGTGGACTTCCCTGCCTGAGGTAGGACACTGCAACATCAAATGGACATCCTGGGGATTGGAAAGGGCAGAGGACAGCAGAAATGATAGAAGCACTTGTGAAGTTGCTACGTGCAGAAAGCCTGGGAAACCTGGAAATGTACTCACTTGGGGGAAAAACAAGCTGTTTAAAAGATGATCTGATTTGAAGATTTCAAGATGCTGAGGAAGAATCTGAGAGTAGATGAACTACAGACAAACTCTTTAAATTTACTCAGAATCCCAGAATGTGTGTCCATAAAATAAATATAAAGAAAAAAGTAGCTGAAATAAGAATATGGATATGTTTGATTCAAGCAGGGTGAAAGAAACTGTTAAATTGCTGACCCAGGATGAAAAAGGAGGCAGCTTGCATTGCCATCTAACTGTGCTGAAAAACAGGGAGATGTTAATGGAGCTGGGAGTGGGGGGCAGAAATCAGCTCCGTCCTTTTCCACCGTAACCTCTACCTTGACTGGTTATGTGGTTAAAGCCCAAACAATTAATTTAATTGTTAAGACATGCAAGGAAGGGATGAGTGTGCAGGCAGTGCTGGTGGGTCAGCTGGTAGGTGGTACCTTGATTGGATGAGCTGCCCAAGTGAAACAAGGAAAGGCCAGGGCTGTACCTGGAGGAGTTATCTTGGGTTATAAGCCGCATCTTCTGCTGCTTGGCACATCGGCATCATTCCCAGAGGCCGTTTTTACTTTGTTTCCCAACTGGGGCGGGGGGGGAGGATGCCACAAATTCACGGTGTCAGATGGAAAGCAGAATAAAATTGGAGGGGGGAAAAAACCCCCACAACCACCCTTTAATATTTACAAGGGGATTTTTATAATAAAGATTCCCAATACTGAAGAATTCTGTTAGAAAGAACAGTAGCAGTAAGTCAAACTGCTGCAAGCTAAACACATGCAAGGGTCTGAGCTAACCAGGCTCGTGTAAACAGATGAAGACAAAAAGTGCATCAGTCCTGAAGCAAAGGGAATGCATGTCTGCATGCTATGACTTACAAGGAGTTATTTCACAGGGATCTTACTAATTTTATTGCATATCTACAGATACTCTTGCTATGCGTATGACCTGCAAATCAGTCCACTTGTAAAACTGTGCTAGTATACTAATCTATGGAGAAACAACACGAGAAAAATGGAGGCAGTACACAGGGTTTTTTTAGTAATGGGAGCTGCATGTGTGCTCTCTTATCCAATGAGTACTGAAATTAATGCACAAAAATAGAAATACCACTGTTGCCTCATGCTCAGTGACACTGTTGATGTGATGTGAGCCAGAACAGGGAAGCACAACAGTCTCCTCTCTGCTCTAAAAAACCACTTTTTTCATCAGATCATACGAGCACAGCATAAAACACTTAGATTTTTCTTAGTATTTTTCAAATCCACTTACTAAACTGTGTTTTCTCAGGGTGGGTTGTTTGTTTTTTCTCCTTATTGCAAACAGTTGGCAAATTAACGTGGCTAAAATAAGACTCAGCTGGAACCTTTAAATAAAACTTTTGCCTAATGGGAAGGAAGCAAACGCTTCTCAAGGCTTGAAGTTGTTCACATCCATTTGTTGGTTTTCTCGATTTGTGCATACTTCTGCTCTTCATGGGTTTGACTAGGAGTGATGACCCTAAAATATTATGGGGAAGTTCTTTTGGGATTTGTTATCTGACCACAAACAGGAAATATTCAACTGTTGTGCAAACCAGTGCTCTAACGTGCTGTGCTAACCCTTTGTAGGGCCAAGATCAAGGGGCAGTGCAAGCTGCAAGTGTTCTACCTAACTGCTCAGGTGTCTTTCTTTTCAAAACTGCCTGCTTTGATAGCTCCCTGTCACTGTTTTTCCCTTTCTCTTAATTTTGGTACTATTGTCTAATAGAACTAAATGGAAACTATTACTTCAGCTACTTCATGTTACTTAACGGTAACATAAAATAGATACAGAATAGGTGCAAGCTGGAATAACTCCAGTATCTTCCCAGAGTATGAAGCTGTTGTGTCAATGAAACCATATTTCTTCTGGAACCTGCTTCTCATTTTTCTGCATCTTTCCCCATTGCCTTCAGGAATGAGTCATTAATAGCTGTTATTCAGGAAAAAAGTGAGAACTCTTTCAGTCCATAATTCACCCTCACAATTCAAGTAGTGAGTCAGTTTTGAACCTTTTTATACTGCATCATTACATAACCACCAAAACAGATGGAGTGCACAGTTTATAAAGATAATACCAAGTTCACTGCAAGGCTACTCAGATCTCCCTTTAAAGTACTGTTCATGTCAATAGGATTTCATCCCGGACTTCTAAAATTTTGTCAGGTGCTTGGAGTTGCCGTACCTGCTTCCTATACATGTATTTTTTTCCCAGTTATGAGCTGTGTGCCACTGAGGCTGTGTGCCAGTGACTCATCCTGCTGCATGGGGTGTTGTGACCTGCCTAATCAAGTGCCATGCGACTCTAACCCGCTGAACGTGATGGAAATTGGTACGCAATTTAAATCTGCCAGGCCTTCTTTTTGCTACAGATAAAAGTATGTTGATTTGCCAACCCCAACTGTGAAATGTTCTCACTGCCTGAACTATTTTCTACACAACACTTGTTTTCTTTGTAAAAGCCTTTTTCTATTGATCTGAATTGACTTGTGCAGAAAAGCCATGTGAGTTCAATGCAAATTGTTACCGTGCACTTACTGTGAGCAGCAGAGCAATACAAAAGGATGCTTTTGTGTAGATGTGCAACATACGTATTTCAAGACGTATCTCCCTGTATTGATATTTGGCCTGATCTTGCTTTCAGAGTATAAGCAAGCAATCAATTAATGCATTTTCAAATGTTTTGAGGAGAAGCTAAATCTAAAATCTGAGGAGGGCATGTGTTTTGGCAGAGGAGTGCTGAATCTGCATGTTTTCTTGGGTTGAACTGAAATTGATCTGTCTTTCAGATAAGACAACATCAACTTCTAGACTTTAACCTAGCTGTATGTTGGGGCTGGGGGGAAGCTCCACAATGCAACCAGAAAGAGCATCTTATTTAGTCTTTTACCCTGTTGAAATAACTGGTTTTATGAAGTCTTTGAGCCTGTTGTGCAGCTCAGTTACTTTACCTAAAAGCCATGAGTAGGTTTGCGGTAGGAAGAAATCTTAATTCTTGTGTGATCTATCCACAGATAGTTTTGAGACGTAGGTCCCTGCTGGGGACACGGGGCTCAACTGTTAGTTTGCTCATCTGCCACAGTGAGTAGGGAGAAGTTTTGTTTGCTTGAGGGATATCAGTACAGCAAAAAATTGGCACTTCATCTGTGTATTTATGGGTGCAGCCTCAAAAGGGGAGACTGAAAAACACAAGAGCAAGGCCTATTGTAGGTAGATGTTTGCCCTCTGAGTAGGGTAAAGCACCCACAGAAGGTATTTGAAGCATCCCTGTTGAACCAGCTCCATTAAAAAAAAGGATTTGATGGCCAAAGAGGCAGATGACTGTATCTTCTGTTCACAAAATCTCCACGAGCATGCAGGTGGAGGAGCAGACCACAGCAAGCTCTCACTGCCCAGCCATGCCGTTTAGCCAGGCTCTGTCCCAGCAACCCCCAGCCAGCATTTGAGCCTTTCCTGAGCACAAACCGCAAAACTCAGTTCAGAACTGTCAGCTAAACCATAAATTATCAGATTTATACTTGATTTAAAGTATCTCTGAGGCTGGCCTGCACATTTTCTTCATAGGTAGTAAACTGTCCGTGGAGTCTAGCTGTAAGTTGCATTTGTGCGGATGCTAAAAGCAGGAATAACTCATGAGTGCTGCATTGGACTTCCTCAATCAGACAACCTGAGTTACATTTACTTGGGTGTGGAGCAGGGACATTCTTCCCTGTCCCTTGTGCTGTGGAGTGAAAGTACTTGCATCATAAATGACCAGAAGACAAATGAGAGCAAAAACCTTGCTTAATCCAGCAAATATCTTGCGTGATCCCTTTGTACATGAAATGAAGAACAGCAATGGCCAGAATGACCATCATTCATGTGGAACATGCTTCCCACTCTGTGATTTACCTCTGTCGGAGTAAACAAGCACAAAATAGCTTTTAGTGCCTGCATGCAGAAATAATGGCATTACCAGTGGTGCCACCAGTAAAGGATGGCATCTGGTTTGATGACCAGTGAGCAGCTGCCTCGCTCTGCACCAGCAACAAGAGCTTCTCAGTAGGAAGAGGAGAAACAAGAGACGCTAATCTTTTTTGTTTGGTTGGTTGGTTTTGTTGTTGTTTTGGGGTGGGGGTTTTTTTGGTTTGTTTTTTTGTTGGTTTTTTTTTTTTTTTAAGACTTGTGATTGTTGACTTGTGATGTTGCTTTGTTTGAGGTCAAACCCTCTCTGTTCATCTGTCTGTGGAAAATTTAACATGAATGGGGTTTCGTCACTGGTGCTGTGTGCACATCTGGTGGGTTCTTTTAGAACAATTGGTTTGCACAGAGACAAATGAATCCTTCTCCACTCCCTCCTCTTTCTGCTTGCTCCTGTGTGCCACGGTTGAGGCAACACATGGTTTTGCAGGGGGAAGCCTTCTTGGACGCCTGGCAGGGGCTCTCAGTGCCTGCTCGGGAGCTGGAGGGGCCGGTGACTGCGGGAGGTTAGAGGCTGGTAGGAAGTAAAGCCTTAACGATGTTTTGCAACTTCTCAAAAAGCAGAGCCAGGTTTCTTTCCCTGGCGATATGCATTACAGCCCAAATCCGTCAAGGCTCCTGCATCCAACTTTAAGCGCAGGAGTGGGCCCCCAAAGGATGACGTGCGGGCTGCGGCAAGCCTGTACTTACACAGGCCGTGTTGATTCAGGATTAAGGTGAATAGAGCTGGCTCCTCTGGGGATGTATATATTAGACTTTTTGAAAAACTTTTGACCTTAACCATGCTCATTTTGTGTTTTAAGTAATCGTGATGGCTCCCACGACGTCACGCCTCCTGAAGCTCGCAGTCGGTCGCTGGCACGGTTAAAGAGTGACGGCTTTGAGAGGGGCCAAAATGGTTCAAGGAAATAAATCCTATTGAATTGAGTGTGACCTGAGCACCTCGCTCCCTCAGGGCCTTTGGATCATCTCCATTTATAAGTCTTGTGCAGAAATATGAAAAATTCTAGTGATTTTGGGTGCTTCCATTCCAAGGTGAATGGGGAATTCGAGTCCTGCTCAAAACCCGAACTCTTCTCAAGAGTGATGTCAGAGGCCTGGCACACAGAAAACAGCCCTTCAGGTGGAAGGTTATTCCTGAAATCCTGGCAGCTGTAGTGATTTCAGAAGCAAACTGTCCCACGGAAGTATCATAGCTGAAAAGCAAGAGCAGAGAAACACGGAGTGAATACGTTGTTATAAACTCTTCTGTAGTAAGTTTTGCATGTCTTCAGAATTGCACAGGGCTGAGGAGCAGAAAGGAAATGAAGCAGTTTACACACAAACTACAAAACCCTTCTGAAAGAGAAATTTTTTATTTAATCATATCATGCTAAGCCTGCTTTTTCTTAAGCAAGAAATAGAGGGCCAAAGTGGGAGCAGGGCATGTCTGTACTGTCCCTGGTCCCAGCACCCTGCCCGTGTGAAGGGCTGGAGCAGGGACATCCACCACCGGAGCAGAGCAGAGCGCAGCCTGATGGATGCTGAGTGACAATGGCACTGCCACTGAAACACCTGTGACATTTGCCTGAATATCAAATTAATTAATTATAATCATTGCTATTTTCATGAACACCAAATTAACTTATAATAAGCGAACTCCTAAAGAGCTACCACCTTGGGTTTAAAACAGAACAAAACAACAGAAAGAACAAACAACAGAAATAGCAAAAATTTGAACTCATTATATTTTGGAGAGGCAATATTTAGATGAAATGTTTGCAAAAGAGTCAAGTAGTTAGAGTCATAGAATGGTTTAGGTTGGAAAAGACCTTTAAGATCATCGAGTCCAATTGTTAACTTAGCACTGCCAAGTCCACCACTAACCCATGTCCCTAAGTGCCACGTCCACGTCTTTTAAATTCCTTCAGGGATGGTGACTTAGCCACTTCCAGTAGTTGATGATGGTTTCTGTCCATTGTTGGCTTTGGGGTTTTTTTGTTCATATAATTCCTTCATTTTTGAATGCTAAATACCAGATAATGAGGGTGTAGAATTATTTAATTGCTTAACTGACAATCTCAATTAAGCGGAGGGTTTTTTGAAAATAAGTGTCTTTGCCGTACAAGGACAACTCAGACAATGTTCTAGGAGTATATAAATAATGAAGGTTCCTATGTAGCACCTTTTAGGTGGCTCTTCCTGAAACAGAGTGAGTCTGGTTTCGAGTCAAACACCTGCTTCCACCAAAACATCAGAAAACTGATGTCCCTCCCTGCCCAGACACCAAAACTTGGGGAGGGTCCATCCTCCCCCGGTCCGGTGGGAAGCTTAGCCCACTCCTGCTGTTTGCTGTTCCCAGCATAGTCTGTGCTGGCATTGCAACGCATAAGGGTGGCAGTGACTTTGCTGCTGGTGTTGAAACAAAACAGTTTATCCGTGCGAACACGTGTGATGTAGAATCAGACAGGGTAAATGGACTTTGACTTAGTGACCTTCAATATGAAAGAGAAAAGCAAATTGTAGTCGTGATTTTCTTGCATTGTGGGAGCAACTACTGAAATACCAATTAAAAGCTGTAATGGGAGCTTGGGGTGGATCCGTACAATAAGACACTTCTAGGTCAGGCAGGAGGGTTGCAATAATAATAATACCAAGTACCTTTCCTTATTTAACTTTTGTTTTTTATTGTGTTCAGCCCGCAGCTGATTTTTTTTTTTTACCTTGTAACATAGTCCCTAATTGAGACACATGAAGCTCATAAGAGGCTTTAGACAAGATTCAGCTAGCCACAAAAGTCATTATCTCATTTTCATTTATTAACATGATATTTCCAATGGATTAACGAGGGTTTCCCTTTTGTTGCCTCCGCTATGGCACTAGCCCTAAAGGGGCTGTTGCGTCTCTCCATCTCAAGTGACTTCTTACTCACATTAGATTACAGTAATGTACGTGTTACGGGAATGACATTTATTATACTTCTTGAATTAAAATTCCCTATTTGAAGTAGCTATAATTGCTGGAAATAGGATAAAGTGGACTTGAGTGTTGATTTTAGCAATGAGCTAGTACCAAAATAATTGCTGTTAGTAATGGGCATGCAAAAATACTCTCCCCTAATTTCAAATATCTGAGCCCGTAGTATTTCTGGAATTTGCATTGTGATGCAGAATTGGTAATTTCAATTTTCTGAAGAAGCTAGAGGTCTTCTTAAGAAACTACTTCTTGTATTTTCCACAACGCTTGCAGTTATTTTTCAAGTGTTGGTGGTCCTACCATTCCATGAGGCTGCGAAGAACAAAGTAATAGTACAAATTTTGGTTAATCGGGAAGCGCGCCAGTTGGATACCCCACCAGGCACATTGCAGCAAGCTGCAGTGGTGAACCCTAGCAGAGGGAGCTGTGTTATTTTCCTAACGTGTTTTTCAGCTCTGCTCACTGCTCCCCGGTTCCTCCTCCTCTCCCAGAAGGCTGCCCGAGCCGCATTACAGCGAGGACCTGCAGAGAGCCTGTCTGCTCCAGGCACTGTCTGATCTTGTCTGACATAATTTAAACCTATGCTTCCTGCTTTAGTTTTACATTTTCCAGGGCCTGAAAGGTTCAGTGAGAAACAAAATTCACCTAAGAAAAATATAGTATAGGCAATTCAAATCAGGGCAGTCTATTTCTGCTATATCCTACCTGATATGAAGATGTTGCAGGATGCCTGCCATTAGGTTTGATATAAAATCAAGACCCTAAATATTTGTGTCAGACTTTTCCTGACCACTCCCTTGAGAGGTTTCAGCCATAAAAAGGGTGAGTTTAACCCTGGCTTTTAGGAGAAAAAAGTGTGTCGCTGCTTTAGCTAAACCTCCCCAGTGCAACTGGATTTAGTGCTGTTCCTCACCTGTGGTTTGTCCAGAACCGCTGCTGCCTGCCCAGAGGTGCACAAAGAAAGGAGTACTGAGTTAGCACACAGGGTGATGGCATGCTCCTTCTGGATCAGCATTTAATAAGCCTAAGGATACGAAAGTCTGGAAAGTGAGCTGTGGAGGTTTGAAGAAGAATTCTTCCTGCCTTGTCTTCTGGGAAAAAAAAGTAGCAGGATATTTAATCCAGGAAAGCTCCATCATATGTCAAGTTTAAAATTGTAACCTACGGTGCTTTATAAAAACTATTATGAACACAATCACTAACAGGTTTCAACATAAATTTGTAAACCAAAGCAGCCCTTGCTGATGTGTTTTGGAATTTCTTCTGCACTCTATTCTAGAGGGTGCTTTCTGCTTTATTTATTAAATTGCATATCAAGGCTGATGTCTTGGGGAATGGGGCTGTTCAGTCCCACGTAGGGAGGCTGGCAGCAGCCACAGCAATCTCTGTGTTGGCAGTGAGCTGGTGAGCCTCCTGTGTGGGATCTTTACTCTATTCTGGTGTCATAACTGTAGTTATTTCAAAAGAAAGCTTTGGATGGGCCTTTAAAGGATGGGCTTAACCTTTTGCAGGGGTGAGAGCAAGGAAGATGCTTTAAAGAAAGGTGGCATACATATGAAAGATGCATTTTGCGTTCTCCATGATTTTTCTAACAACCTTTCTCCTTAATATAACAGTGAAACTCATCTAGGGCAAATGACCTTCATCTGATGGGTGGGGGGGTAGGTGTTTGCAGGGACCTGTTAAGAAACACAAGAAATCCCTTGAGTGACTCCAAACCCCTCTGCCTGGGATTGAGGTGTTGTCACCGAGAGCTGGGCTCTGCCTCTCTCAGCCCCTTCCTATAGTTTGTATTTCATATCAGGGTTCAGAGAGGTGGTCTGTGTTTGCTAGAGCCTGACCAGAAAGGGTGTTCAGAGTTTGTTCTTCCTTAATTTAAAAAAAAAAAAAAAAAAAAGAAAAGTATGAACAGTTGGAATAAAACCTGAGTTTTGGGTAAATTCCAATAATATGTTTTTCATTGCATGAGATGTGATGCCTGTCGACACTTACTAGTCAGATTCACCTCCTTTTTACGTATCTTAAGCAAGACCCCTCTTTTTTTTTTGTAGCAGAGAGGAGTGTCCTGCATATCATGCTTCCATCTCCATACTGTAATTATTAATATAGGGTAGAGAGAGGTCACCTATGTTTTTTGGCAACAGTTACGTTCCCATGTATAAATCATGATAAAGTGCTATTACTCTGTAGGGTACACTGGTGTTTTCAATTTACCCTGTGTAGAATATCCTTTCTTTCTTTCTCTCTTTCTCCCTTTAAAAAAAAAAAGTCTTTTGTTCCTATAATATAGATAAACTCATAGATTACACAACCAATAAAAATAATATTAATAAAAATGAGGCATTGTTACAAAGTAGGTCCTAACTATGCAGCCTAATGTTTCAGTAAGTCTGTGGTGCACATCCTTTTATAGCCAATTAAGAGGATGTTTTATTTCCCTCATTAAAAGTGCAGCCCACAGTCACCATGTTGAATCAAATAAGTATGAGTTTGCACATCCTGTGCGCAACCTTTCCTTGAGGCACAGTAGCATTTGTCATCTTTATAATAAAGCTTTCCAATTTTTCTGATTAATATTTAAAAGAAATAACATGACCTGAGGAATATATATATAACATCCTTGTTCGAAGGCATTCCGTACTACACTGCGCTCTCTGCTTTAAGGCTAATGTACCATTAGATCACTTTGTATTCTGCCTCCTTCTAAGACCCATTTTCCTGTGTTTATGTGCAGCAGCGGTCTCTTTGTCCTCTTTTCTTTTTCCCAGATGAGAGAGATACCTCACCAGTGCACGCTGCATTTCAGGAGTCGCTGTGATGCTCCTTGTCTTCAGTCTCACCCTGCCACACGGAGGGTAAGGGATGGTCCTCTAGAGATTGTCCTCTGAGCAATTACTGGGTCTTTATGGGTCCATGAGCAAGTGCTTTCTGCATCAGACTCCTTGCAGCTTTCTAGCAAAGGAGATGTGGGTTGAAGTGCTGTTGAAAGGCAAGGTCCTGCCCCTTCGTTCAGGTACCAAAACCTGGGCAGTGGTTGGGGACAGCAGGCTCATTGGGTCTCTCTCTCTCTCTCTCCCTCTCCTGGTTCACTTGGCAATTTGCTAATGTAACTATTGGCGTGTCTTTGGTAGAGATGACCTGTAAAAGTGTGGCTTCATCTTGTAAAGGTACACCTTCCGCTCCATCTGCGTCTCCTGAGGGTCTCCATCTGGTAGAGCTTTACTGAACCCAAAGAGCTTCATGGTTCTGCTAGACTCTGGGAAAGTAGGTATCTGTTTAGGACCTGAGGCTTAGGCAGGCTGGAGAAAACCTGACTATTCACTTACATTTTTTGGTCATCGTTATTACTCTTGAAACACGTATGTCAGATGACTAAAAAGACAGCACTGCACCGCAGTGAGCTTTGGCTGACAGTGTAAAGCAGCAAGTAAGGTATTAAACAAGGGTGAAGAATAAGCAGGCTGAGATTTGATGGCAGAAGTGCTAGAAACTGTTTACTTTTATGGAGCCTTTTCAGTACACTAATTCCCTGGTCTCTTCCCTCCCCTGCCACCATCTTCTCTCCTATTTATTTTCTTTCTTCCCCCCTCCCCCCCCCAAAAAAAAAAAAAAAAATAAAAATTGGAGGAAACAATTGGAGCAAACAGAGGAAAATGAGGAGAGCTAAGCTCAGTTTTGGTATTTTATATTGGCACCCATCACTAAAGCCCCTTAGGTTCCTCAAACCATTACGAGTAATCACAGCTAGAATAACAAAATATAAGCCTTTAAACTTAAAGGCTCAATTATTCAGGGCTCTCTGTAAATTACAGACAAAGCTAACAAATTTCATACATTAGTCATGGTAAAAAATATTAAATTCCATGGTTTGTCACAGATTAATAGGAAAAAAGATTAAAACTGTAAGTTGTGTAAGTAATTTAAACAAATGGTTGTCAGAGATTCTGCATGTTTGGTGAAGAACTAAATAAGTGAATATCAGCAGCTGAACTTCTTGCAGAGGAGCCAAACTCTTTTGGAAAAGCTGAGGCTCCTTTTGAATATGGAAGCAATGTTTTACTCAGTCCTATAAAACGTTCAAAACAGCTGTCATACAAAGAAGAATTTACCATGCAGTGTTGCTTGTATTTGTCTTAATCCATCCCCACCAGTAAGCCACTTGCTGCGGAGGGAAAAAAGGAAACTCTCCTGTGAACCAAAACTTGGAAGATGTGGAGAATTCCAAGATTAATATTGAAGGCTGGAGTGCTTGTTGGAGGGGCTGATAACGCCGCACACTACCAGGCAATCTTTTCCATTCAGTAGCGTCAAGAAATAATTGCAAAATGTTCTTTACAGCGTGTCGGTTCTTGGGCAAACACTTGTTGGGCATACCAGCACCAGAGCCAAAAGGCTCCCCACACTTGCTAAGGGATGGGGTGGGGACCCAAGCTGCAGGGACCACAGCATGCGAGGTGTTGCGTGACTGCTGCCCGTGGCACGGAGCTGTCCCCATTGATCCGACTTCTGCCTAAAGAGCATTCTCTAAATTCCCCCTCATTAAGGAGGATAACAGCAACACGTGAGGCATGCTTAGTGATGGATTTTGCAAGAATGAGCGCAATGTGCATTTAACCTGGGAGAGTTTCTGAAAGTTGTTTGTCTTTTTTTCTTCTTTTTTTAATTATTATTTATTGCGGGTTTTTTTCTGTCTGGGAGAGGAGGTAAGTCTTCCTTCCTCCTGATGTCCTGGAGCTAACAGTGTGATATTGAGAACAGAAACTCACCCTACCTACCGTTTCAGCCTGGTTCAGTATGCTTTTGATTTTTTTTCACTCTTCACTCCTCACTCCTTTTAACCCTTGTTGTTTTGTGAGGGGGGAGCAGAAAGGAAATCAAAGCTGTGGTTGATAGCAAAGGAACTAAGTGCTTGTTTTACTGAGTTTCCTGGCTTCTAATTTAGCTTCTCTTTCACTCCCCGTTACGGTTCTTCCAATTTACAGCTGGAGACAGCTCTCTGAAAACACAGGTGTGGTGCCACAAATAGGCTACTACTGCAATTTTCTTTTTTTAAATCTGCTATTTGCTTGTGGACTCTCACTTTAACACTCATGGCACAGTATGCTGCTACAGATGGCTAGAACTGGCTTTTGCACTGGGGTACAGCTCAGGCCAAACTGGATTCAATGCAGAGGTGTCTTTGCCCATTTTCTTAAGCTGACGTTGAGGAATAGGGTCTGCCTTTACATGCTGTTGCCCAGCCTCAGGATCGCAGCGGCTCCGGGAACGCTTGCTCTGAAATGAATTCAGGCAGAGCGATCGCTCAGGGGTAGCTTGCTCCATCAACACAGGTTTTAGTGTTTTCAGTAAATCTCCATTTCACTCAACACGATTTTCATAAAATTCATAGCGAGTGAAACAGCAGTCAGAGGGTGGAGAAACATCCAGTCTTTATGGTTTACCTCTTTTAATGTAAAGAGTCATAGTTTTCATCACAACTTTCAGGGAACCTTGCCTTGTGTAATGGTTGTTCAGCATAAAATTTGCTGGTGGGCAAAGCGTCCTCTCCCATGTCTGTGTGTCTTCCGGGATGAAGACAGTCTGGAGGCTGTGTCCACCGGCAAAATTAATTGAACCAGCATTTGGGATCTGCTGTTCCCACAACATCTCCATTCTGGTTGGAGCCAGGAAGCCCCAGTCATCTCCCATGGGAACTCCTTCCCTGGAAAATTCCCAGCACAGCTTCTCAATGAAGGAGGTTGAGTGTCTCCTGATAACTCTTTGATAAGCATCTGCTTGTGATATTCATCCAAAAACTGGAGATACTAGGCTCGGTCCTTGTTAATTCATTTCAGCAGCTGACCCAGCAGCAGTTTGTATAGCAGTACCGATGATTAACTTTGGTTGACGTGAGAGGTTGTCATTGACCTAGATTTAGAGTCAGGCTTAGATCTTTAGTGGAAGACCCCAGGGTTCACACTTGACATTACCAAATTGTCATGCAAACAGATCCACAGAAAAGATCCACAGAAAAACAGATACTGTTAATTTTGCTGGCTCTTTCACAGACTTGTGCATCATCTGCACAAACTGCAGGATATTTATCTGTCTGGTTTTCAGCCCAGTTTGAGGGCTGGTACAGGGACAAGGTCTACTGCCACCCTTTCTGTAGCTGTAGTGGTGTTTGGCTAAAACTTCTGGTGTAGCAGGAAGGTCTGGGACCACCAGGAATGGGAGCTTTTCACTATATTCATAGTACATGATGCTAATGCAGTTTTGCATCTTGCTTTCCCCGCTCTTTCCCAGAGGCAACCTTATGCTTTCCCCTTCCTATTTCCCGTGTGTGCTGGGTCATTGCTGGGTTCATTCGTTCAATAGGTTTCATTCCTATTTAACACACGCATTGGGAAAGGAAGAAAAATGTGCACTGAGATGTAAACTGCTGTCCTTCATCCGAACATCCCTGTCTGGCTCCATTGCACCCACCTCCTCCAACTCCTCCCTGCCCCCACCCTTCCCAAACCTGCTGGGTGGCTTCAAACAGTCTCCTTGTATCCATCCCGTGTTTAAAGCCTTCTCTGAAAATAGGTGAACTCCTCTAGCTAGTAACCTGCTGGAGGAGCCTGTCAAGGGCTGGCTGTACACACTTCAGTCTTTGCAAGAATCAAAGTAAAACGAGGAGAGTCTTACAGAAAAGGGTTACAGAGAGTTTCACGTATTTTGCAGCCTTTTCATGGCTTAAATTACACTTCCCCTTGTTCTAGTTTTAAAAGGCAGAACAGAAAACTTAATTTTAACACTGAAAAATGAAGGCTTTTCAATTATTTATAACATTAAAATGTACAAATGTTTGATCAATGAACTTGAAAAAAACATGCAACTACAAAACCCATTTCACAGTGTTCTAAAGTTCATGTGGCAGAGATAGAGAAGTGAAATGATTATTAACAGACGAAGAGCAGCATTTTAATAACATTCGAGCTGTAATAATGAGGCTGACAAAGGCAAGGAAATTCAAAGCCAACACTGATCTGATGCTCCCTCCTTAACACATAGACTGTGCCTAATTTCACAGAATGTAAGGTATTGTAAGAAAATTGCTCTCGTGCCGGAGACCCCCTCGGTGTGGTGCCCAGTGGGGTGGCAGCAGGATGATGAGGTACCTTTTGTTTCAGAACTTTGTTATTTTATAGTGGAGTGTTTTGAGTAAATACACAGCTGTGTCTTTGTGGTTTTTTTTTTTTTTTTTTTGTTCTCACGCTTTACCATTACCACTAATAGTAGTGGAAACATCTTTTTGTCTTAAAAGCGCTGGAATATGACATCTTCCATGAGACAGCACCAGATGAGCCCAGCAAGCCAATTAAGGGTCTGTAGAGGCGTTATGGATGGCGACAGTTTCTACAGCTGCCAAGCCCCTCTGACACCAAACTATCAAGATGCCACATGTTGGCCAAGTATTGGGATGAGCCTTGTGACACCCAAAAGGCAGAAAGCCCCCCAAATCCTCGCAGTGCTCCCACAAAGCATGGTGGAGGAATAAAGAGAGGTTATAATGAGCACAAGGCTTGTCCGCAGCTGCCCACATCCTCTTGTAGTTGTGGAATAAATGACCTCAAAGCTGCTCCAATGCGATCAGCTCTCAGTTCCTTCACCCTGGGGTCTGCTCTCCAAGGGCTTGACAGCTGGGAAGGGCTGGTAGTGTCCTTCCTTCACGCTAGAAGAATATTTTTGTTGGATATGTACACACATTTTCTTATAACAAGAAGTTTATTTTCCAAATACCAACCCGTTCCAGAAAAACAAGCATGATTTGATCAGCCAACTACAAAATTGCAATAAATCCTGTTTGTTCAGTGGTTTTTTGAGATAAATGGTTATTCTTGTTAAAAAGCTTTGATTATTAAGACACCTCTTATGCAACAGCAAACCGAAAACTATCTGGTTTTACCGCACTGTAGTGAAACTGCAAAGTTTACAAGCAAAATGCCTTTCCAAATGGGAAAGGACACATGAACGCAAGATACAGAGTGCAATGCAGGGCGAAGAGTTTGTTATACACAAACCCCTTTTTATATCCTTGTAAGGGAAAGAAAATGACATGTAGGAGAAGATGGCAAGCCTTGTCCTTGGTTTGCAGCAGTTAGACATAAGCAAGAGCTCTCCTTGGCTCTGCCAGTGCAGCAAGGGACCTCTGCATCTCTTCCCAACCCTGTCTGGGAGGGAAAATCCTGGGATGGGAGAGATGAGAGGGAGCTTCTCTGCTTTTGGGGGTGTTTCCCTCACTTTACCAAAGGTGACTTGGGACAGAGCATCCCTCGTTGACCTGAGTTCCTCCCATTGGCAACCAAGCGGCCAAACCAAGGTGCAGTGAGAGGTGCGGGATGCCCAGGGACGTCCCTGTGGGGTGGGCAGTGGTCCCATCTGTGCAGTGACTGTCAAGGGGCCAGCTGCCCTTCCCTGAGCTGCTGCCTGAAAAACAAGAGCCCAACCTTCATGTCTTGGTCCTGCAGCTTCTAATTATGCCCTGCACAAGGCCTTAGATGTGAAGTCTGCTGCAGAAGCAGGACGGTGACGACGATGAAAGGGAACAACATCAAAAGTGTCAGGAAGAGGAGAAGGCAACGCCATATCAGTGTTGAAGCTACATGCATATTCCAATTTGCTATGTGACTGTGTTACTAATTTGGAAGCGGAAAAAAATGAGATTATAAGCAGAATGGCATCCCATAAAGTGCCACAGGAATGTGCAACTGAAGGAGAGTTTCTTAACAGGGGAGTCATGTGCTATTGAATCTAGTCTTAACACACAAATAAAGTATAATTAGGGCTCATTAGGAATGGAGGTAGGGCTGCTGGATCTCAGGTCTGTCTGCAGCCACCCTAGCAGGCATCAACAGAGAGGAAATAAGGCCACAGTGCTTACACTTTGGTGGGGAATGAGGAGGAATGGGTAAACATCGTCCTTATACATCCCAATGCGAGAGGATGGATTGTATGTTTTTCAGTCTGGTCTTGCAATATTTTAAAAATTACATAATTGACCTGAAGGGGGAAAAAAAGTTACAAAAATTCTATTAATAAAATTTAGTAGATTAATAAGTCTCTGTATAACATATAAAAATTGGCATTAAATATTTAAAAATTCTATTAATAAAATACTAGATTAATAAAGCCTAATATTAAATATAAAAAATTAATTGGGTGCAGTTCATCGACTTTGGAACATGAAAACCACAGCAAAAGACCCACCAGCCCTTACTTGTGTAAAGGCTCCTGGCCGTAGCCAAGTGATGGAGGTGCAAGAAGAGGAGGTTTCAAGCTGAGCTGACTCACCAGCACCAGGCTGCAAGGGAATGAGCAGGAACATGGCCCGGTCCAGTATTGCTGAGTTGTGGTCAGATTCGACCATTGGTCTCTGCAATCCAGCTGAAATAAGCTATGACGTGACGCAAGTGGGGAGCCTGGAAGGTGGCATAATGGGAGTAAGGGTGTTCCCTATTTTGCAGGTTTGGGGGCCCATAGGAATCTGTGTATCCTGACATTTTTGAAACGAGCTCCCACATCTGCAGTGTTAATTTGGATTAATTTCACCCCTGACTAGCAAATGCATGGTCAGAGTTTATGAATCAAGGGGGATGGACCCTTTGCCAACATCAGCCGTTTGGGCACTGCCACTTGTGGCATGTGGTGATGGGGGGGGATGAAGCACTCTGCAGGATCAGGCAAGCTTAGGCTTAGACTTAAATAAAATACGTGATTTAGGCGCGAAAAAATTTCTAATGTCAAAAATCTATTTTGTAAAAGCTATGTGGAGGAGAAAATGTTATCTGAAATTACTGAATAGGAGAAAAATCTTTTCAAGCGTATTTTCTTATGTATATGGCATTTTTGCATCAGAGCTGTTCCCGCTTTCTTCTTCTAAGACGATCTAGAAAACTCCCATCGCTGGTGATGTTTTCTGAGATTTTTGCCTAGAGTTAGAAAAAGCAGTACCTTTTGCCTCTGCTCAGACAGCGTTTACAGCAAATGGTAAAACTGTGTTTAAATTAGGATATAATATTAAAATTAATATTCATTGACTTTTACGTTTCATTATCATTAGAAATTAAGTTTATTCTTGGGTAAATAGTTTATAGCAAGTTATAAATATTTTCCGTTGACCTATTAACTGGCTTAATATATTATGAAGTTATTGACAGTTGCAGTAAAATTTACAAACAGCTATTAAACCTTTTAACATACTAGATATGTCTAAGTCTCTATAACACAGAGAAATGATTTTTTAAGTTAATCTTCTACTGATATTAAATTCCTCCAAGATTTTAATATATTGTCAAAGTTTATGGGTCATAAAATAAACCTAGAGCTTACAAAAAATTTACACAAGGATATTTTTTAAGAAAAAGGACATGTAAGTTTTAGTACAGTAAGAATGATGATATAAGCCACTGAAACATATAAAAGTACATACCAAATACTATGTTAAAATAACATTAAATGTCTTGTATAAATCCACAAGTCAAGGTTTAAGGTTTTTTACAGTGCCTGAATCTCTTATTATTGTGTCTAGATAATGACACTCTCACAGTGCAGCACTTCGAAAAGCTCGCTTTTGATAGATGTAAAAGCATGAAATAATGATAGACCAAGAAATCCTAATTTTGAATTCCCTGATAATGTAAGGTTAGGGCACATACTTTGTGGGCCTGATTCAACAGTGTATTACTCCATCTTGAGCTTGGTGTAAATCATTTAAAATCAATAAAAATGGGTCAGCTGGCTGGTGTAAATTGGCCTGCCTTCATTACAGTCCATGGATGGATGCCAGTTTACACCAGCTGAGAAATTGGCCGGGTGCAGTTATATCTGTGTAAAGCTGTCAGAACTCAGTGATTCATCAGGAGCTGCACATTTATGATAGCTTTTCTCCGTTTCCTTTATATATATATACGTATTTAAAAGTTGGGTGGTTCGACACTGCCCTTGAAATAAGAGTGATGTCTCATAACCTAATCCACATTCAATAGAAGCATCACATTCTTCTTATTAGCAGGCATTAGGCCCTTGATGGAAAAGTGCCTGAGCATCTGTAGTGCTGCGAGACGGGGGAAATTGTAATACTACAGCTGAAGCATCCTCCAGGTTCAGTGAAGGGATGGCATCCCAGCACCAGGAGGGTGCCCTTCCCCTGCGCACGGCTGTCATGTATGTCCAGAAGCAGCAAAGACAAGACTGCATCCTGAGAGCCAGAGGAGCAATGGGAACACCTCGGGAAGCAGAATATTAGCTATGTTCTTGCAGCAAGCATGCCTTATGCTGCATGTAGCTAGTGAGGTTAAGCTGAGGAGAGCCTGCTGCCAGCCTTGGTGCTGCTACCTGGTCTGTGGTGAGGGTCACAGCCCTCACCGCGGAGCTCGACTGCACACCACGCCTCTCCTTTCTAGCAGTCTTCTCCCATGGTTTTCTGAAGCTGATGAGGTTCTCCATAATTGTAGGCCCACAGCTGAAGAATTCCTGAAGATGGGGGAAAAAAGGGAGTAATTATTTCATATTACACTTATCTCTTTCAGAGCAAATACCCTAAAAAATCAAAGCCATAATGGAGAAGTGCAATAGTCACAGGTACGATCAAGAGCATGGCCATACATGAAATAGCTCAGAGGAGCTGCTATGCTTCCCCTTTGATGTCAGCTCACCCTTGTATTTTGGATATCCCACCTTGAAAGAAGGTGCCCCAGATCCTGCAGCAGAACAGAGCACACGTTCAGGTTTAACTGAAGTCCTGCAGGACCATCACCTAACACTGAAAGTAGCAAACCCAACAGGATTTCTTTCGGTTTTATATACTGTTTGTCAGCTGGGGCTGTGCCTGGTGGGCTTTCCACCCTGAAGCTGGGTTCCTCATGAGTCCCCTCCTGGAGGGCCAGAGCCATGAGCTTGGCAGGGCTGGAAGCAGCACTGGCTTGCCTTGTGCAAGCATGCAATATAACTGACGTGACTTTGTGGTTTCCTATCTCAGCTTTGAAATATAGTAAACTCACAAAAGCTACTGTAGAGTTCAGAACAAACACAGGGGGTATGTTTAGTTATTTGTTTTTGTAGTAAAATAAAATATTTATTATACACAGACACCTACTGTGAACAGAGGGTAAGGCCACTGTGTTTTATCTCTAGGGTGTCATGTTTGACTTCCATTAGGGATGTATTATAGACCTGTGGGTTTTCATGAATTCAGAAAGTCCACTTTGAACACTGATTTCAAAGCCTACAGGGGGTGTGAGGAATGTAAGAACACTGCTTCGTAGGAAGGTACCTGTTGCATCTAACAAACACCTTGCGTTTGATAAGTCAGAGTTGAGGTATGCTATAAAGGCATTCTTTTTTTTCTTTTTTTTCTTTCTTAGCATGATTTTAAAGGAAGATTTCCTATTGTTTGCTTTGCAACTTTAGCCCATCTGAAAGCTCAAGGTGAAGACAATGAACGAGCTCCTGAAAAATGCACCATTACATCAGCATACTTTTTACATTTTACCCTAATTCCCTCCCAATTAATCATATGGGAGGAGAAAACGACTTCAGTGATCAGGTGGATACCCATATATCTCCATAAGTGCCGCTCAGATTAATGATGCTGTCCAAAACTCTAAGAAATACTTGAGGAAGATGCACGGAGGGGCCGTCAGCTGCAGGCACAGGGACTGCCAACCCTGTGACCCCCATATCACCCTCATGGTGGGCAGTTAAGGGTTGACCATGAGAAACAGCTCATGGAGATCAGCGCCATGCAGACCGCAGGTTCTGAGAAGCCTTTGGGCTAAGTAGATCCACATTTGCAGGAGGTAGGAGCAGACCCATGTTCTGCTCAGGGCACAAGTAGTGATGTGGGAACATCGTCCCAGCCCAATGGAGGGGCTGGAAACAGCATTGGGCAGGTGGAGAGGATGCCAAAGGAATCTGCTGTGAAAGCAGATGTGATTTTTCTTCACCAGGCCACTGTCCGTATCCCTGCCTGTGACCGGACAGCCAGGGAGGGTTACCTTCCCTTCTCTTCAGACCCATGTGTCTCACCTTGAACTGTGTAATACAGGTGACAGTATATGAAATGCAAACATCCAAGTACAGAAATCAGCATCCCACTCTGCAGTTGATGCTACCTAAGGTACTTATTTTTTCACATGGCCACCAAATTAAAAAAAAAAAAAAATACTCAGAAAACCTGACTTTGTGAAACCAGTGCAGGAATCACTCAGCATTGTTAGAGCTGTTTTGATTTACCTCCCTCAGACAATTATTCACTTTTTTAATCTGTTTTTTGCTGTTTATTTTTGCTGGAAGGGAGCGTGCATGGATTTGTTTCTGTAATGATTTCATGGAGAAGCCAAAACCTACTGAATCCAGATAAGTGCACGAGTCAGTGGGCTTCTTAGAGACACTGAAAAAAATTTGACTCTGCTGACTTGTTCATTGTGGAAAGGTCAAAGCAAGAAGTTAATACTGCTTATTAGGACGAGCATAACTGGAATTGGAAAAAGTGTGGTAATAGAAAGTAAGCCTAGAAATAGTCACACAAGACTAACAAGTCTTCTGCTACTAATTGTACCTTCAGTTAATGTATCTGTCTTTTACAGTTCTACTTTACTGATACTATTTTGCCATGGGGTAACATGTTCAAAAGAACTTGATTCTAATTTTTCAGTAGATAATAACATGTACATGCTAAAACCTGTCCAGTGCAATTTTCAAAATACTCTTGAAGCCAACCTGTCAGGGTAGACTCTTTCATAACGGTTGTTTGGTACAGTAAACAATGGAAAAAATATTTACTTGTATCCGAATAAAATTTCAGTGGGAATGAGAAGGCAGTTGACCTAGACAGCCTGTAAGTATCCATCCTCTTTAATTTTGTGGTGTTCTGTGTTGTTTGTCCTGGGGATTTTACATTAAGGATGCAAGCTGCCTCTGTTACAGTCAGCAGTAAAATTCCTGTTGGCTTTGTGGAAACCAAAGGTTCACCTCATTCCTGCAAACTGCATCACATAGAGTTTTCGGTAGGATAACCTCACCTATGGAAACCACTTTGGGTCCTACTACTCATTAATGGGATTCTCACCCTATATCCAAGGTTGTGCTGAGAGTACAGAGCTCTTCCCAGATCCTACACACACTAATAATACCCTGTGAGAGGGGTTAGCAGCAACAGTCATGGACAGTAAGTCCCGACTTGGTTATGTGCTTCCCGTTCCACTTGAATTCAACCATTAAATCTGAACTTCCAGTTCAAATTAAATATGTCATGACCAATGTCAGATATATGGACAACTTCAGAGTGGAATAACCCAAGGCAATCTGCTCTGATCGTATCATGCCTTAAGTCTCAGACTAAATCCAGGGGGAATTTAATAAAATAGCTCAGTCAAGCATTGATCTTTTCCTGATGGTATTTTTTTTTCTTTTCCTTTCCAATAGTCTTCTTACACACATTGCCCCCACTTACGTCTTGCAAAACAACACTGTATCATACAGGAATAACCCAAAGTATTTCAGTACTGCAGCTATTGTACCTTTGTTATTGACCTTCTCCCTTCCAATATCTCATCAGATGATAGTGTTCTAGGTTGACGGTATTACATCATTTTGTTTCTCTCCCTCTCTGACACTATGCTGCTCTCCTATTATATTTGTTACAAAAAGTGTGTAAAATATTGTAAAATGGGATGAGACGCTACAGGAAAAACTGTGCCGTGTTGCATTGTGGTCCAGAGCATTTGTAAGCAGAGCCTGGAGATCCTGTTGGAGGATCTGTTTTACAGCTCCATCCCTGTCACTGTGGTGGTGAGCCAAGCCCAGCTCATGTCTCACCAGAAAATCCAGCAGGTGTTACTCAGGCGTGACACTGAGGTGTCTTGCTGGAGAGGAGGAACTGACAGTGCACTGCGTGTCAGCTCCTCTGGGGTTAGCAAGCAGGGGACCAAGGAACTGCCTTGGGATGCAAGTCCTACGGATGCTCAGAGAACAGGACAGGAACATGTAAGAGACTCTTGTCTACAAGTAACAGGTTTTAGACCTCCTTTAGGATATAATATTACACATAGTAGGATACCGTAAGATGCGCTATCTAGTAGAATACAATATATATTAGACTTAAAAAACATTAATTTTATTCATCAAGCTATAAAATTCAATATAGAATCTGATACTGTACTCAACATTATTAGATGGGGCAAAAATTGCAGTCAACTGCATCAGCAAAATATCTGGGGAGTATCATTGTTGCGGTAGTGCATTAGCAACCCTCCTTGCTTCTTCTTTCCCCATTATTTTGCCTTGAAAAAGTAGTTTTGATAGGACGCTAGAGGAGGGCATCAAAGTGTTACTTTTGGACTAACCAGGGGTTCCCAGTGAGAAGAGCGTGGCTGTGGAGCAGAAGTGCAGACCTGGTTTTGGAGCTCTGGGACAGTCAGCTGAGAGTGAAGGTCTTTACTGGAAACCCACTGCAGTTGTGAAAACACGCACTACTGAACTGACGGTTGGCGAGTTTAACATTTTACATAAAGTCCTGAAAAGAGAATGTTGCATTATATGACTTTGCTTTAAAAATGAGTCCTTGGGTAAGATCTCTCCCTGATTTGAAACCCTTCCAGGATTTGGAAGAGTTTCAAATAAAATTAAAAGAAAAACAAAGCTCAGACTCCTGAGATCGCTCAACTACATACTGAAGAGTGAGTGTGAGGGTATGTTTTGCCTCTAAAGAAAATATCAGAGCCTATAGCAGTCAAGATAGTTTATAAGCATGAGCATAACTTTGAATAGCCCTAGCTCCAGTTTACCATGACCTCTGCAACTCAACTCTGAATAAAAAGTAAAAAAATATTCCCTTACTACCAGCTATACACTAGAAAAGATACTTAAACTCAGCAGATTTGAAAATCATAGGCCTGCCTTGTTTCTTGTGATGATGCTGATTGACCTTTTCTTTTCATTTTATTTTATTAATTAGAAAAGAAATTTTTTTTACAGGAATCTAAGAAAATCACTCTCCTTTCCCTAAAGTTGCAATGCATGCACACATCAGGATACTCAGGCAGATAGAATATAAGGAGCCTTTTATTCAATGTTTGAAAGCTTTCCTTTGTTTCATTTCTCTTTAAGTTTTAACTCTTGCTTGTTTCTTCCCTTGCTGTGAAGTGGTTAATGCACAATCTGATTTTTTATTTTTACAAAGGCAAAATGTGACTACTTTTTCTCTGCACACTGGCCCTTTCACATAGCTCTCCTCGCCATCTGAAAACAGGTCTTACTGATCAGCCAGCACAAGCTTCCCTTTGTCCTGCTCATGCTATCAGGTATGGTCAGCGGTGTTAGGGAGCGGTACCAGCGGAAGGGAATGATCGTGTTGGAGTATGCATGGATGGATTGTGCACCACTGGCTATGCCCTGGCTGCTTGCCTTGTCTTGTTCTACCTCAACTGTCATCATACCTCAGCCATGTGTTTTCTTTCCGCCGCACTCATCCTGTTGAGTGGGCTGTGTACTCTAAACAGCCCAGCATAGATACCTTCTCAGCCTGTGCAGAGCCGTTTTGATCATTACTTTGCCTTATTTTCAGTGCAGTAGATTAATTTAAAATTTCAAAACCTGAAGATTAATTGAAGGTGGGCATTATAGTGTGTTCATCTGCTCTTCTCTCCGAATACTGACCTTAAATCCTCAGATCCACCTCCAAAATGTGTGGGATGACCTGTCAACCAATACATGATGTGGACCAGAGCTCCTTGTGGTCCATAGGCTCCTGGGTGGGGTGCCATGAGTCTCCATGCCATTAAAGTCACTCCCAAGGCTGACCTACTGCAGTGACATTGCTGTGACCCAAGGCAGGACCACTCCAAAGCTTCTCAGCTATCAGCCAGGTGCATTTGCACAAGAAACATGTTATAAAAGTGAAAACTGGTACTGCTGTGAGCCGTCATCAAGGTCAGGAAAGTCCCTGCATGGAAAGGATTTGGTGGGAGGTCTGCGTATGCAAGAACTAAGTGTCGAATGCCCCCTTTGATTTTTTTGTGGGATTTTAATGTATCTGCAAAGCATGGTCCTTCAAGTTACCTTGGAAAGAGGGGGCAGCAATTCACCTCTGGCAGAAGGGTCCATGCTGTGGTTATTGCTGACCATAGCTGTTGGATAAGGGGCAGCCAAGGCCGACTGCACCATGGAGAAATGGAGACACCATCACTTTTTGTCCTAGCTCTGAACCATTGTACTAAGATTGAGAATATTGCTGCAGCAGTACAATGTGTACCCACAAGCACATGTTTGTATGACAGTGAAATGTTTTACCATTATTTTGTGTGTCTAAAATGCTGGGGAGATATGGAAGTCCTCCAGAATTCTCAGTTCTACAAAGTGATCTTTTATGGCTGTTGGACCACTTTGTGTGCTTGCTCATGTCCTGCATTAGTAATAGCAGCCAAGACACAATGTTTAACAGTCTCTTAAGTGAGAATTAACTAAGATAGGATGGAAGGATCTTACTGTTTTCTGTGTGTAAAAGCACTGGAGACTCTGAAAAACATCAGGTTGCATTAGCTGAGGATGTGGCTTGTCAGTGGGTGAACCAACAGAAGGAAAGGACAGGCATTGTCTAACACATTGAGAAAAAGGTCCCGTTGCTGAGGACTCCAGTAAAAGGAGCTAAAATGCCAGAGTGTTGAGGAGATTTTATTCTTTTTGAGTGCATGAACTTAATGGACTTTTCTGGCTGAGCTGTGTAGTACAGAAACCAGCAAGGCACTTCTCGCCTTCACTCGCCACACTTATCTGGGACTGTTCATGTCATAAATCATTCACAACTTTACTAAGGTGATTCTTACACAGTCAGTCTACATCTTTAACACAAAATCAAGGAGGTACAATAAAAAAATGAGAGAAACCAAAACCAAACTCCAACATATATCCCATTTTCCTGAACCAGCTTTTCTATCTCAATAAGAAAATTGTGATATCCAAGCCCATTTGACAGCCAGTTAGAAATGCCAGAAGTACATTCATTTCAGTGCACATGCCAGAATGTCCAAGGTTTCTTATTCTCTCCCCAGCGTACCACTTTGCTGGGTTTTCGTCCACCAACTTACTTCCTCCTCCCTTACGGTCTCAGTTTTGCTTCATCCCTGTGCATCTTCTCCTGCCCTGCTCCTGGCTGGTGGCTCTGGGCTGCCTTCCCAGCATGCTCCCATGGGCACTACCAAAGCCTCACAATGGGTAAGCTGGTCTTTAGAGCAGCAATTGCCATGTCAGTAATTTTTGCTGTTTGTACTCCACTGCAGCATGGCAAAAACATGCACAATACCATGTTTGCTATGAGTCCTTCTCAAAATGATCTGGTGAGTTGCACTGAGTGTACTGTGAATAATGGGGGTTTTCCTCACAAGGTCAATGTCTATCCTATCTATTTATCTATCTATCATTAGGTAGTTTATTGCCTTCCAAAGATGCTCCAGTAATTTTTTTCGTACATACATACGTACATACATATATATATATTGCTTACCATTTCCCTTCTTTCCAAACAACACTTTCCTGCAATAATGAGATCAAAAATCCAGTAAATTGCAGACCACTTCTGCTTGTCAAAAACCTTTGCTCTGTTTCACATATGCTACTGACTGAATGCAGTTGAAAAGAGTCCTAACATTAACTTCAACAATCTTTGGATCAAGTGAAATGGCAGTGCACTCTGTGATTAGATCAAACACTAGGTGATGTGGTGTCCTGTTTGCAAACTGATTTTCAAATATGATTTAAACATATTGAAATATATGTTGTTCAGTCTGAAGTATAAAAGTACCTTATGTACCAACAGTAGGGAATTATTTAAGAAACTAGATTAAGAATGGCAAGTGGAACATATGTTACCAAGAAATGTAGGAGACTGGGGTTTTTTTGTAAAATCTTCCAAAAAAGAGCCTCGTAAGAGCTTGCCAAATCTGGCATTTAAAGACAAAGCTTTCTTGAGCTGAGTTCAGAAAAAGGTCTTAGTGTCAAATGTTTTCAACCTTCCTGCATTAAATGAACTGAAATTCAGCCAAACCAGATTCCTCAGATTTGGAAAAAAAAGGTTTCCTCCCAAGCCCAGGAGAAGCAGGCCAGGTTTCATCCTGACAGGAACGTTTTTGCCAAAGTTATAAAAGCTGAAGTGAAAGTAATGGTGCTGTATCTGGCATTTATAAAGCAGCTTCATCCCAAAAGTTCCTAAAGCACATTACATATAGCAAGCTGAATTCCCCAGTCCTTAGTCATATCTTGTAATACACATTCTCATTAAAAGATACAGAATTTGAGAGCTCAGGACTGAAGGTCCCATGCAGGAGCATACAGTTTGGATCCCTTTCCCATATCTCATGACGGACACTCAATGGCAGTAGACTGGGACCTTGGCTTTGCTGGAGATTCAGTCAACAATGAGTGCAAGTGCCAATCATCAAAACTGAGCTGGAGAGGTGTGCAACCAGCAAACCAGCTTTGGTCCAAAACTGGACTGTGTGGTTCAAGAGCATATGCTTTGCCACAGGGCTCTATATGCCAAGAAAAGGTTTGCCGCCAGTAACATTGGCTCTTGGCACAGGCTGATGCCCTGTTAATACAAATAACCTCCCCCATCCCCTGTTGACACAGAGTTTTTGTTTAGTCCTGAGCTATCAAGATATTTGTATTGCATATCTTCTGCATTTTTACCTGAACTCAATGCTTAAAACTTTCGCTACTACATTACTTTTTCCAAGACTTCTCTTGGGTTTAAAATAATTCAGTTTTCTACATGAGTGCCTCCCCTAATTCTATGCATATATATCATAGAATCGTAAAATCACAGAATCACAGAACCACAGAATTGGTTTGCATTGGAAGGGACCTTAAAGACCATCTCGTTCCAAGCCCCTGCCATGGGCAGGGACCCTCCCACCAGCCCAGGCTGCTCCAAGCGCCATCCGACCTGGCCTTGGGCACTGCCAGGGATGGGGCACCCACAGCTGCTCTGGGCAGCCTGTGCCAGCGCCTCATTACCCTCAATATATATTTCCTATAGATGGCACTGGAATTTCATGCTTGCTTTGTTATGTTTTTGCCTAGATTTTCCCTATTGTGGGGGCAGGTGTTGTTCTCCCTATATTTAATGAATAGTTTTTGACTTAATTGTTTTGAGTTGTTCATTTCCTTCCCCACAGGAGCATTGCAGAGTTCTCAATCAAAAAAAAAACCAAAAAAAAAAAAAGTGTGCTTTTCACTTATTCTCTTCTAGATTTTCTTATAACCAGCATACTTGTTTTAAGAAACAATGTTTGCCATCGTATATGAAGAAATGAGTAGGTGAAAGGAACAATTTAAAGGTGATTGCATATCCTCGACTGCTGTGAGATCTGAGGAGGAGATGGCCACAGCATCCATGGTGCCTGATCTCATCCCTCTCCTCCTGCTTTAGGTTCACTCCTTACTATTGACTAAGGGTAGAACAGGGCAAGCTGATTCCCCGTATCCACATTAAACTGAGAATATCCACTTAAGTAATAAGATTTTAATTACCCAAGTCAGAATTTCATATTAAACTCTAATCTGATACATTACCAGCCTAAATTAATGTCAAAAGGTGTCTGTATAGAGACTTTCATTCATTTAATGATGGTTAGTTTGGGGCCTAAACAAATTATTTGCGAAATCTCCAGACCACTGTAGAAATGGCATTTCCAATGCTAATAGACTTTTGATTTCCAATTAGTCCTCTACTTACAGCAAAGGGTACTGCCGCTTTGATCAGTAGCCGGTTTACCGCAAGCATTTGAACAAAAGGGTGTTGGAAAGATGTATCCTTGAAGCATTTGTGTAGTATGTCAACACAAATGTATGTGTGAAGAGTCATTTAACAGCACTTTAGCTAGGGTGGGATATGTAGACTGTATGCTTGGCTTTGTGCCTTTGTTACGTCCTAAAGAAAACTTTTGAAGAAGCACAAAATGATTTCATTTTCCAACCCAGAATACGCAAATGTTTTTCTCTCTTTTTGAAGCAGTTTTCTACAAAAATTCACTCTAGGAGTTAGGATTAAAAATACTGATTCACATTTTATATCTTAATTAAGTTTTTCTTCTTTGTCTTTGGTTAGACTTCTCATTCATGCTATAGAAACCAAATCAAGCACTTTAAATGTTATTTTATTAACTAAAATGAACTTTTCCATAGTATAAAACCCCTGAAGTCTCTAGAACCTTGTAACCACAGGTCCATACAGAATTAACTACAAACTCCCAAGAAAGGGTTAATGCTTGCTGGCAGTTTGGCCATATTAGAACAATTACAGTGATTCATTGTCTATGTCTAATGGCATAATCTGATTGTAAAGACAGCAGAGTGGGCGTTGGAAAATATACAGCAGCCCACTATAGTCAGTGTGAGGCATAACAGGAAATGATTGTGGGTGTTAACCATGTCACAAATGGTTGGATTAAATGCTGACTCCACAGCTGAAAAGCCAAATAAAGATATGGGAAAGCGACCGTATATGTTTCAATAACAATTAGGAGACTATCTAATATTGTTTTTAACAACAGAAAAGAAAGTTGCAGTGAAAAACCTACCGCAGGTGATTCTACTTAAAACTGTATTTACTATCTTTCTAAAGTGTTAGCCAAAAAGTAAAACTGTTCTGAATAATTTGCTCTGATTCGTTCAGAAAGCAAGGTATTTTATATTGAAATAAATAGGAAATATAACTCCTGATTATGATATTGTCATTAAGGTACTTATTTTCAATTAAGAATTTTTATTAGCTCTCATCAAGTTGAGTAATGAAAGTGCCGTAAAATATACTTCCTTTCCCACCCAGCCCGCTCCCTCCTGGCCCTTCTGCAGAGGCCTCACCTTTCTGCAAAGGCAACAGAAGAAAGGAAAAGAAAAGAAAAGGGAAAAGAAAAATAAAAGAAGGGTAGGGGAAGAGAGGGAATGAGGGAAAAAAAAATACAATCTACCATTGTCCTGAGCCTGTTTTCCTTCTGCGCCATCCGTCGGTCGGGTTTCAGCTGCAGAGATGCAGCTGCTGTGTCCGTGGGCCAGGCGGTGGGCAAGCCCCTGGTGGGAACCTCTGCTTCTCCTTTCCTTTCCCAGGGGAAGGGCTGGCCCCCACGCTCACGTTTTGCTGAGGTCCCCACGGCAGGGCCGTGGGCCACCACGGAAGGTGCATCAGGGCTAGAGCTCCCTTTCAACCCCCCTCCAAAGGCAGCCATCCCACTCCCCAAGGAGAAAAGGGTCTGGTTTTAGACAGGCCATTCCAATAATATAGTAAAATAGGCACAGTCATTAACTTTCTTTTTTTTTTTAACAGTTTTGGCCTCTTGGAGGAGCTAATGCAAAGCAAACACTTTTTTTTTTTTTTTTAGGCAAAGGCTTTAAAATCACAGTAAACCCATTTTGATTGTAAATATATTTTCAGCTACATTTTATCAAATAATCTTACAAAAAAAATCTGGTTTATGAAGTTATGATGATTTAAATTGTTCTTTCTTTCTCTCTCTTTTTTCACACATATTCTCCGGAGGATCTAAAAATAAGCTTCTAGCTATACAAGTCAGTGCTCCAGGTTTATCCCGGAGACTAAGCAGTATTTCACAAAATACCTTTATTATTTTCTGGGGTTCCTCTGCATTGTGTGAAACCTCCAAGGTTATTTGAGATCAGACATGTAAGGAAAATGGACACATTTGAGGTAAGATTTGGGAGGAGGAATTTTTCAGAAGCTGTGCTGTATAAATTACAAATGTGAATTTATATTTTTCTGGTACTTGGGTTACACTTTCAGTGACTTTTGTTTGCTTCTCACTAATCTAAAAGGTATCAGCTGATGAATGTGAAGGTAGCTGGAGTTGTATGAAATTCTGTGTCTTGTCTCTTAACAAACACCTTCAGCCTCGAAAAGATGAGGGTTTTGTATTTCGTGTGTAAGGGCTTGATTCTATACCATGGTCCTTAGTGAAAAGGAAATCACTGAGTTCAGCTGGAGGAAAATAAAACCATAAAGAAGACTGTTGACTTAACCAGGTTTTTGCGAGATAATAGCATTGTTAGATTTTTAGGGTTTTTTTCTCCCTGATGAAATTTGAATATACACTCCTTAGGTGAGCATTTGGGTAACACAAGGTAAAGGGTTTGTAGTGATGAGGTAGAGAAAGGAAGATCAAAAGACAGGCAGGGAAGGCTGATGGATGCCCAAATGTCCCTGGCAGAGCCCTGCATCCTTAAAATGATATTTCACCACTGTCCAAGTACAGTTTCCTATGGAGGTCAGCTGCCAGTCTACTGAGAAACAAAGAGAACCCAGCCACAGAAGTTAAAACCTAACTGAATTATCTTTATTGCTTACTAACACAAACAGTATGTGTTTCCTGTGCATCTATGTCAAGACTGAATACCCAAGTGCAAAATGTAGCATGGCTGAGGGTATCGACACAAGACACAGCCTGGTGGTAACCAGCATCGGCTCGCAGAGGCACGAAGCAGAAGCCTTCCCAGCTGATGAAACCACCACTGTAGTTTTGCAAAATTACTTGTGGCCGTGGGACTGTGCTCGTCCCCGGGAGGAGTGGCGGGGGCTGCACGGCACACATGCGGTCCTGCCCCCGCGAGCGGGACGTGGCACAGCCCCGCAAATGCTTCCTTGAAGAACTAACACGTTTTTATTGCAGGAAGAATAAAACAGGATTTCACAGTCACTTGTCTTTGCAGTAACCAGCTTCTCACTTCCCCCAGCACTCC
Organism: Ibycter americanus; assembly: GCA_035590275.1. Lineage (NCBI taxonomy): Eukaryota > Metazoa > Chordata > Aves > Falconiformes > Falconidae > Ibycter > Ibycter americanus. The sequence goes on from JAVJGI010000065.1 coordinate 51,552,243, forward strand.
CCGGGGGGTTCATGGCTACTTCAGGTGCACTCCTCTGTTTATGGCCCTGCAGCAGTATCAGTTTTCCCCATATCCCCTAATTCTAGCTGCTGGGGTGGGTTCGACCCAGTGGATGGTGATGGAGGATGGTCTTGTGACTAGGCTAATTACCGTTTGTGTTTGGTCCCCTCTCTGTGCTGCACATTGGAGGTCCAGGAGCAGGTCAGGCATGCGGGACTGGGCAGAGCGTGCCCGTGGCATCAACCCCACGTTGGCACCTGGGGACATGAGTGTCCCTTCTGGGGCTTCTCCCTTGCTCTGCTTTCCATCGCCACCCAAACACGTAACAAAACAGGCAGGGTTTACTGCCTTTCTGTGGTGTGCTTCCTAAAATTCTCTATAAAGGTAAAAAGCGAATGCACCAATGCACAAAATCCTTTCTCTCTCCTTAACACAGCAGTAGCAGGACAGAAGGTGCAACATAGAAAGGGCATCAAACCCTAAACGGCAGGGTGGTGTTTAACTCTTATGCGCCCTTTCAGGAAAGATCCCACTGGGATAAGAGTTTGTCATCAAAACTAGCAACAATGATGATTGCCCCTCGCATAATATGTAAAATGAAATGGAAACTAATCTAACCTAGATACCCCAGCTCAGGCTTGCAGCGTCCTTGCACAAATGGAAAACAGAGTTTGTTGTTTTATTTAGCCCAAGTGCAATGCTGAGATGGCCGTTTGCACTGCAAAGTTTGTAGCATTCAGAGGAGTAACCATTTATAACAGCTTTAAAGTTCCCAATGGACATAGGACTATTTTTCAGGTGGGAAGAGCTCACAAGCAAGGGTCTAGCTGAGAAACAAAGCCTGACTACTGCTTTCTGAAGCAGAGTTTTGTGCAGGTTTCTTGCTAGCACTGAATCTGTGGCCGCAGTCTAATGTCGCTCTGCCATCAGCAGGAATGTATCCCTCCCAGAAGTGTGAATCACCTGAGCAGAAAATTGACAGAAATTGATTTTAGAACTCCGGAAAATATTTTAGTATTCGAAACCAGTTGTGCAAATTCTGCCCAAAGTTTGGGTTTACTACACAGCTCTGTTTATAACATTGTGAGATACTTTTTATTGTCTTAAATTGTCCAAATGCCAGCAAATAACATTAAAAATGGGGTGTGCATGAGGTGCGCCCCTTAATTGTTGCTCATACAATGGAATGAGTCTGTGTTTTGTAAATGAGCGTGCATACCTCTTACGTGATTTACTATATACCTACAGTAAATTTTCTTGCGGGAGATTTTATGGTGCCTTGTTGAATCGTGAATGCTAAGTCAAACCTTCCTATAGCCGAGGAAAATAGAAGCCAGATCTGCAGAGAGAAAGTAACAAGGAGTTCTTGTTAATGCGTATTCCTGCTCATAGTAAGAGAACAGCAATTCTACCCTAATGAAAATTAAATTTACTACCTTTTGTTTGTGGTTGTATCTTAAAAAACCCCAAACCCACACACTCTTGTTAATCACCATGAACAGCTCTCTTCAACCATCAGAATGACAAAAGAGCACCAAAATGCTCTGGCCAGATTCCAGGTGGGTTTGGTTTGTGGGGGTTTTTTTGAGGACTTTCCGAAGAAAATTCACATAACATGCTTTTTTCTACGGGAAGCATGTTTTTCCATGATTCATAAACCCGCTTTTATCCAGTCCATGAAAGGACCTCTCTCCATTATGTAGACCAGAGCTGACACATTTATGTGCAAAATTGCTGGAGCATTTACACCACTATTCATCAAGGCAGTGTCTGTGCTCTAGGAATATTACAATCACCTGGCACAATCAGTTTAACACACATGTACAAATTCTTGGAAGACTGTGTTATTATAACACATAACAAAACATAACAGCCACTGTACTACTGGGCCATGTATATAAAAGGTTGCTTTTGCTTTCTTCATCATGCACATGAACATGAATTAACAAATGCCATTATATTATTGATGTAATATTGAATAATCAGAGATCTGTGTAAAACTGGGAATATCAATTCGTTCAGGAAATTGCTAATAAGAAATACTCTTTTCACTCCCAAAGTGACAAGCTGAAATCCAGCCTGTGCCGTGGTAGCTGGAAGTTACACCTTCCTGGCTGGTTGGACGTGGCTTGTGCAAGGTGAATACTCATTTTTCTCTCTTTGCTATAAAATATTTAATCACCATCCCCTAGTATTACCCTCCTCTGGCTACAGGTGATGCTTTCTGGATAGACTTTCCAGTCGGTCTGCTCTTTGGCCAGATTTATAGATGCAGCGTGTGTCCCCACCTGATCCTACACTTCACAGGCAGCTTCAAGGCGCTGCCCTAACGGTGAGCGCGGGGAAGGTGTTGGAGAGCACAGCCTCCCATCCTTTGCTGCTATCACACCTCGTCATGACCTCTGGAAACACACTCTCTTCTGCTGAGGACAAGGTTATTTCTTACTCATGGGGAGCTGAAAGAGCTTGCCAAAGTGCTGCTGGCCATCTCCCTAACTCAGAGACACACCTAAACAGCTAAAACGGGAGCTGTAGCACATACTTTAGTACATAGCTTTTTTAGAGGACCGGAGTCTCAACTGCCCCATCCCCAGCTCTGCTTCAGACCCAGGTTACTCCAGTGCCAGCTCTCACCCAAACCAGCTCTCCCTCTGCTCTGAGAGCTGGGACCACTCTGCCTTATCACCAGGAGGTGGGTGGCCAGAGTGGGACACTCAGGCATGCCAAGGACTACGTGGGTGCTCTCTGGGCTTGCCCAGGTCTGTCCCAGGACATGTCACGGCCATTGTCCTCCCCGGCAGTTGCGGGTAAGAAGCTGCACGTCCAGCCATGGGCTCTCGCCAGGTGGTTGTGAAACAAGAAGGATTTATTCTGCAGCCTTGGGATGGTCACCACCTCCCTGACAGGTGACGTTATACCCCGCAGAATACAGCTTTGCTATCCCCAGGTAGGAGGGAGCTGAATTTTGTAAATGTGGGGGAAGGAGGTATTTATCTTTCCAAATCGTTGCAGCTGTCAGGTGAGAAAAACATTTATTTTCATGAGGATTTTCACTGACTGTACTAGCGAAGATTTTTAAAAATTGCCTAAATAAGTATTTACATGATACTGTAACCCAGAATGGTTTCAAAGGAGCCTTTATGATCTGTCAGGTCAATAATCTGCATTTTTAAAAGTCCCTGAATACATATTTGCATGATCTGTATTTCAAAAGCTCTAGTAAATATGTATTTGCACAATAGACCATAACAACCTCTTTTAAGCCATCGTGGTCTATATATAGTGTTAATCCTCATATATTCCAAAGGAGTTCTATTTTCCAAAATAGCTTTTATTAATAAGATGTTCAGATGCTGCGGTTCTGAGGGCGATAGAAGGATGTAATCAAAAGGGATGAGGATGGCTTTTCATGCAATTAAGAACTGATTTAAAAGTTAGGCCAACAGTGTAAGCAAACACTTGGTTTTACCCCCCCTTTCAGCCCACGGAGCTTGCCCAGAAACCTCCCTCTTTGCAGATCATCTTCTGCCTTCTGCCCTGTTGCAGGTAGACCGTATCCTCCTGAGTAACTCTCTCCAGCAGGCAGCCGGTAATCATTCCCATGAAAATCCTCCTGTTGTGCTCTGGGTGGGAGAAATGGGGCGGAGGGAGGCTTTGAGCCAGTGATCTAAAAGATGTATTAGAGCAATACATTCATGGACCAAAACATTTTTGCACCTGGGTCTGCTTTGATCAAGGCTGTGTTGCTGTTTCCATGTTAGCCTGGAAAGAAAGGCTGGACATATCCTTTGCCAGAGGCATGGTCTGGTGTGGGATGCTCATATCTGACATAGTCCTCTGATTGTTTTTCTTCAAGATCTACTCTGCCACATACTGGGTCTGACCCTGGGTGGTCTGGTGCTTGTGTCCCTCGGTCATGGCCAAATACAAATGACCAGATTCTGTGTCCATCAGTTCTGATTAGCAGTTCCAACCACGTTCCTTCATCTTCATGGCTGGCTTTGCAGGATGCTATATGGCATGATGTGGTGCAGTTTTCCTCTACTTATTCTTGCCAGACATAAAATAGCAAGTTCCTAATCTTTAGTCACAGATGGAAATGGGCATCAGAGGTAGGGATGGGAGTTGAGGTTTTCTAGGAGAAAACAACATATATTAAAGTTAGGCATTCTTCATTCCTGTTAACTTTGCTGTTGAAGCATATGGGCCTCTTAAACATGGAGACTGTTTTCTTTTTTTGAAAAACATTTGGAATTTTTTTTAAATTTAGGGTCTTGTCCTGGCTTCATATACTTACACAGCAAGTTTTCTATCACTTTGTTAAGGCCTCAGTTTTCTCTTTCAATACACTGTGTATGCTAATTTATGTACAACTGTGCTATCAGAAACAGAGCAGAGGTGACTTTTAACAAGGGCATGCAGGGATATGGCAAAGGGGAATGGCTTTAAGATGAAAGAGGGGAGATTTAGATTAGATATTAGGAAGAAATTCTTGACTGTGAGGCGCTGGCACAGGCTGCCCAGAGCAGCTGTGGGTGCCCCATCCCTGGCAGTGCCCAAGGCCAGGCTGGATGGGGCTGGGAGCAGCCTGGGCTGGTGGGAGGGTCCCTGCCCATGGCAGGGGGTTGGGACGAGATGGTCTTTAAGGTCCCTTCCAACCCAAACCATTCTGTGATTATATGAATGTTGTTTTATCACTGCCAAGAATATAATTTTGAAATTATCAATATCCAGATTGTAACAATACATTTCTTTAAATCCCTGATCCAGAACTTTTGCTGCCTTCTGATATAATGAGAAATTTTTTTGATGTTTAAAATTACAATGGGCTTGATGACTTTAGTTGTCTTTGCTGTGAACGGATATTCTATTTCTCCAGCTACTTGTATTATCTGTGCATTTTATATATGTCACACATTGAATTAACTTATCGTAGTGGAATAGCTTCAAAGTGCTTCAGTCCCAGCAGCCAGCAGTTTGCAGACCGCAACTTTTGGTTCATATGTGGGATGGCAAAACCTAAATAAATAAACCTAAATAAATTCTCTGTCCCCAGATCTTGGCCACCCTCCTCTGTCTCTACTTTGGCCAAGAACCCAGTGCAGTGGGGAGGTTTCCCTGCCGCTTCTCCTCCTCCTCACTTGGGCATATGGTGCAGGTAAGAGAAGGAGCCTGCACATATTGTTTCTGTTTGCGAAGGAAGTACACCCTGCACTTTCCCTGAACATAAATTCAGCCAAAGTGGTATGTCATTAATCAGGTGCAGAATCTGGAAAAATCATACAGAGACTTTGTGTCTTATATTAAAAGCAGCAACTTATGGCTGGTTAGTTTGTTTATTGAAAAAGTTTTATTAACACTGTACCTTGCAGAATGTGAAGAATAGGACAAAATGAGATTATTTCTCCATCCACCTCCAGCTCAGATTTTCTGCATAAACAATTTGGATCATGAACTGTAAAATACACGTGTTGGTGCCGTAGCCTATATGGAGCGTAAGACTCTTAGATCATGGGGAATGGCAAAACACAGTACCAGGTATTTCCAGACTTAGAAGGGTTCCTTGCATAAATCTGAGTCAAAGATTAAACTCAAGCTTCATAAAGCTCACCTGGCTTTCTCTGTAGTGCTATGAAACAGCACCTTGGCTTCTATGTATTTCGCTTTGGATCACACACAGGTCCTTTGTGGTGGAGTCATAGGAGAAAGTCTCACCTGGACCAGCATCATCCCAGTCCCAGTGCTTCAGAGCAGAGCAGAGGTAGCAGCCCCCCAAACACACACACGTACGATCGCTCATTTTTCCTACACTGATAATTGCCTATTAACATAATGCAAATTGAAACCCCTTTCCTAATGCTAGAGCCCCGGTGCACAAAGATTTTCTTGCTCCATTAAAAAGACAATTTTGCCCGTGCAGTAATGGAAAACGTCAAACTCAAATAGGAAAGTGGGTGCCTCTAAGTATTTCATATTTTACAGGAATATGTTTTAAATGAAATACTGCCTGACAGATAAATTACATTGGCTTTGCGTACGTACCCGGCTGATTTAGTGCTACCAGAAGTGCAGATGGTTGGCGACAACTTTGTAGGTGCTTAAACATCTTAGTACATGAATGCAATTTTTGCACTAATGCAAAACACTTGTGGAATGACCTCTAGTATGTAATGTTTTCCATTGAGAGAACAGATTTGAACTTACAGAGAAAAAAGTAATATACAAATTACTTCAGGTAACCTGTAGCCTTTAAAAACAAAAGAAATGCAATTATATCTGCTCTCTGCAGCCACAGTTTAATGAAAACAGAAGACTGAAATGGTCTTTCTAAGTTTCAGAACTTACAACAGGTCCCTGCTTATTAACAGAGCAGTTGTACTAGCAATTTGTTTTTGTAATTATGTTCTTTGTGGTCTACACAGTTTTCAAATAGTGATGCAAAAAGGACAGCTGGAAATACTGCTAGTTGCTTACCTAATCCCCAGTGAGAATAAAAATAGATAACAGTAAATGAGACTGTGTGTAGGAAGCTAAATTAACAGTCAAAGCTAAGTTTTTTTTAAAGACACAGTATACTTCAATGTATGCATTAAAAGATGGAGATGAAATGTATTAAATATCAGTAGGAATACTCGGCCCTTTGATTACATGAATGAGGAGCAGAGCTCATTTCCCAGCTTAAAACACCCCGGTCTCGTACAAAGCAAATAATGAGCTTGACCACAAAATGCTGATATTTCCCACGAAAAAGTGAACGCCGAGGCAAAATGGTTGCTTATGGAGTAATGCTGGTTCTCCTTTCTAGGCTTAGGTTTATTCTCAAAAAACCTGCACAGATTCATCCTTCAAAGACGGTCACTGTCCTGGTAGCAGCGTTTTACCTGGCAGTGGGGAGCTGTGCACGCATCCTGGCTTGACACGGTGAGGCTGAGTCTCACAGAGGGGCTGGAAATACTCAGTTTTGAAGAAACTCAGCCAACTTTAGAAAGTCTGGAAATATATAAGTTCCAGCTTGAGGTCTGCACAGCCACACAACCAATCTTCGCTTCAAATAGCCTTCCTTTGGTTTTCTGAGTGCACCTTTCCTCATTTCATTTTAATTTGTAAGAATTGTGTTGGCACTTGCCATCAGTATCTAAGCCTCTTCAAAACGTCGGTGTTGAAGGACAGAGGCCACCTGTAGCTGCACGCTGTGGGCGCACCTTCCCTCCAAGAATCAAGGGCCACCAAGGCTTTGAAATTTTATATTAACAAGGATTTTACCTGCATTTGCGTTAACTAACTAGTGAGCCAGGCTACTGGCGGATCTCAATCAGCATTTCATTATGCCGTTTTGCATTAGCTGAGGATGTGACCTGCGCTATTCCCTCCTGCAAAGCAACACCTCGTAGCTGTCGTTTCATCGAAGCTGTAAGGGTAAATGCATGATGGAGCGGGGAGCTGACATTTGCTAGGGGAAGCTCGCAGGAGCAGCGGGCAGCTCCCAACCCCGTGCCCGCAGCCTCCCCGCTTGCCGCAGAGGAAAGCAAACCCCCAGTGCTTGTGAGCTTCGTTTCCTGACATCCACTTTCTTCTTGAATATTCCTCCCAGATCTGGGAGTGAAGAGCTCGGCTGCAGAAAATCCAAATGCACGAAGCAGAGCCAGCAGGAAACTCACATTTTACCAAAAGCAAGAGCCAAGTGAGATCACTGTGCCGCCGGCTCAGGCCTGGCTGCAGCGTGGGTGCGGCGGGGTTGCGCCAGGCAAATCTGGGGTCAAACAGGTCCAAGGGCTGCAGTTAAGGTCCTGATCTGAAACAAACTGAAATCAAAGGAAAGGCTCACCTTCGTTTAAAGGAAGGCCCTGAAACAGTGCCTTTAAACGTATTATTTTCTCAATAGCTCCAAAAGACCAGTGAGAGCAGTTGCTTCGGAAAATGATTTCGTGCAGTTCTGCAGTGGTTCTCCGCAGTTCCAGGTGCTTTGAGAAGTACTTACAGGACTTACCTGTCAGCTGCACTTTTATACGCTCCGTTTTCTCTAACCGAATGCATCCATTTGTCTTTATCCTGATAGTTAATGAACGGTCTGCTAAAATAAATACAGTCCCTCCGCTTCCCTAGAGATGGGGAGGAGAGTGCTTGCTCCTGGACTGTAAAATTTGGCTGTGTGGGAATGGGGTCTTCTGTGGGGGTTTTTTTTTGAGTATTGAGGGAGCCAATATAAAGTGCATTGTATTTTCCTTGAGGACTCAGTTTGCTGTATCTGAGGCCAGGTACAAAAAGAACAAGAGGAAAGCCACTTGGTTTTGTGCCTGGAGCAAAGCTAAGCAGTTCAAGGCCAGAGTAAACACGAAGCAAATGGGAAAAGAAGAAAAAAAAAAAAGTGTGAGAGAAGAGAGGTGCTGTGATTTAGCAATGAGCAGAGCTTGGCAGAGCCAGAGGCTCGGTTGCCTCCCCCCAGGGATGCCTGGGCTGCCGTACCTGCTGGCACTGCCCATCTTCCCGGCTCCAGGCAGAGCCGTATCCTGAGCCAATTTTCATGTATTCCAGGGATGCTCTGTCACAGGTTGTTTCCAGCTCCGTCCCGCTGCACCATGCCGGTAGTAGCTGGGTGTTTCTGATCACCACAAACCTGGTGCTGTTCCACCTCTCGGTCTGACTCCAGATGGCAGGATGAGGTTTCCTTGGTTTGATCTGTACTACAACAGACTTTTAAACAGGGTTTTCTTGCGACCATTTCCAGCCCTGAGCTGAGCTCAGCTCTTGGAAAGATCACTGCTCAGAAAAGCAAAAAAATAAACTGTAAAACTGTTGAGAATTGAATGTAAATGGCTTGGGGGAGGCTACATTTGAGGTTTGGTTCTTGTTTCATCTCTGCATATTTTGGAGATATGTCCAATACAGAGGTATCTGAATCAGATATGCTGGAGATATACAAAATTTGCCTGGACAAGACAATTTGATCTAGCTGCATCTGCTGTGAGTGCAAGTTGGGACTATATGACCCCTAGACATCCCTTCCACTAAAATTAACAAAACCTAAAAATCCAGCATTGATAGTCTTAAAAATTGACTTGTGATATCTGCACGTCAATCATATACCTTATACTAGCAGGTATATGCAAAACTATAGATCAGGCACGACAATATAAAATTCCCAAAAGGCAGGCTTTTTCTGGATATTTAGTCCACCAAGTTGAACTATTAAGAACACTTCGGGAGGGAAAAAGAAAAAGACAAAGTAAGTAATTTTTTCCTCTGAACTAACATGACCAGAACAGAAACAGTCAATAGTCACAGAGGATGGTAGCTCCAGAAGACAGTCTGGATATTCAAAATGAAAGGATCTTCAGTATTACAGACCTATTTCTTATTTTCTTTTTGCTTGCAGCTCCCCCACAAAACAGAGGTGGGAAGCAAAAGTGGCTTCCCCCTTCCTCTGGTTAAGGAACTGGTCAAAATCCAAAATCATAGTCCCATAACACAGACAAAGCTTGTACTAAAGAGATGGGGAGCTGCTAACATGTTAATGGGGCACTATGCATTCTGTTGTACATGCTGCCAGGTAGTCTTAGGATGATTCTGAAGTCCTTCAGTGGCTCCAGATTTGGAAACAGACCAAGACTTCTCAAGCTTTTTAGGACCATTGTAGGAACAAGAGCAATACTGTGTTTGGTCTAGTAGCAGAATTTGGATGTAAGGAACCTTTGGGAAATTTAATGGCATGTACACTTTCTACTTCTTTCACTTACACTTACAGCCAAATCACTCTGCTCTCACTGGACCTGCTCTGAGTGGGAGGTAGGACTCCATGTGTTCCCCAACCCCACAAGTCACCCTCCAGTTTGCCATTTCTCCTGCTGTCTGCCCACAGCATTTCACAGTTTTTCTGGCTTTCATCTTTGCATTGGAGGTCACCATGGCTGCAGGGCAGGAGTGACGCAGTGGCCGTGGTGTAAGGTATATGCTCTGCAGACATTTCTAAGCAGAGCTCAGTTTTTTGCTCCCCTGAGACTTTCTTCTCTTGTGTTTTCCTACTGTTTCATCTGTCTGTCTTCTCAGCAGTCAAGTTATATAGTTTTGACCCACAGTATCACTTCATGTCTGCAAGGAAAAGCCAGAAGTCAGGATGGGAAACACCTCCATAGATTACTCAAAGTCCAGGTTGGACTCTTTGAAGGGAAAGCCACTCAACCTCAGGTGTGATCCTCACCCACATGAGTTCATAGTCATTATAAAAAAATCTTTTAAAAAATGCTGAGCAGGAATAGTCTGTTGTGGCTGAGATGTGGAATAAGTCCCATTGCACTGCCTGGGGGGCTCAGCATCCTCCACCCGCTGCCTGGATCAGACCTCGGTCTGCTGGTGAGCAGGGAGCCGTGGGCCGGGCTGTGTTCAGCATTTCTCATAACGAATCCCCTTGGTGCTGGCAAGACCAGAGCCCTGTCCCTGCGGCAGGGACTGCTACCCCGACAAAATTAAAGAGATCAGATTTACAAGGAGGATAAAGCCGAAGCATCCCCTGAGGCAGCACGCCTGCTGCCACCTTGGAAAGGGCTTGGGAATGGGAATGAGCTCTGTGGCTGAATGCTGGGGGGGCTGCTAGTGCCAGTGGAGTGTTCCCCCCCTTTCCCCATGCAGAAACAGCGTGCCATCTCCCCCAAACGCAGCCTAGCTGGCAAGCGTGATGCCAGCATCTGTGTGCCAGCTCTGCAGGGCTGTGTGTTGCTGCTTGTGATCCATCTGCAGAAGGCAGCACGTGCCAGTGGCTGTGTGCAGGGTGGGCTGCGCCGGGGAGTCCATTAGAGGAAAAAGTCCATAGCATAATTAAAAAAACCAAAAAACCATGTTTTTTCTTGCTACCCTGATTTTTCCCTCTTCAGTTTAAAATCCCCTGTTGACTTTAATCAAACTCAGGCAAGATTCACGAGCTTGGTCAATTTAGGGATTTTTTTGGGGGGGAAAAAACACCAGTTGTGTTTTGTGTTGTTTTTTTTTTTTTTAACCAAAGGGAAAAAAAAGGAGGTTTTTGCCAAGCAGGTTTTCCCAAGTTCTCATAGCTCTACATTATGTGGCTCTGTGTCTGGAGCAGGCTCCAAGCCTGACTTCCAAATGACCTGGAAGGGGTCCTAAACCAATGTGGCTGCAGGCAAGTGGGAGCTCAGCTCAGTGCATAGCTGCAGCACTGGAGGAGACAGAGAGGAATCCCAAATTGTGAAATCTACTTCACCTCCAAAAGACAGAAACACTCACAGACTCCGGGCTTGTAGTTTTAAAGGTATTTAGCTACATTGTTTTCCTGGGGATGTCGAAGTAAGACTCAGCTTAAAGTCCCTATTCAAAAACAAATCAACAAAAAAAAAAAAAAAAAAAAAGTGAAGTTATTCTATGCTCTTGTTATCCCTGTGGGGAAAAAAAAAAAGTGGTAAATACAGGGCAACAATTGCTTTTTACCTTCCCATCTCTCCAAATATTGAATCTAGCCATGGTTGAGTCCCAGATGGTGAAGCATTTAACTTCATTTTCTAAGCTGTTTCGGGGCTCAGTTTAATTTATTAAGAGGTTACTCTCAGGACAGATCATGCGACACGTATGTGTAAATTGAAGCAGGTATATCTGTGATTTACTAACTGGGTGGCTTGTGAGCTCAAAAATAGTAGCCCTCTAATACATGCTGCAGCTGGACAGAAGTTGTGCTGTGTGTTGGAAGCCTGCGGAGAGGGCAGAGATCGAGCCTGAAATCTTAAGGCTTTCTTTGCCTGAAGTGGTAGCACATCTTATGGCTTCTTGCTACCTCTCCTTGGAGCAGTACAAGCAGCGAGCTCAGATTTCATCTTCATTCACAGCCTTAGCCTTGGCCTGGAAGTGAATTTCTTCAGTAGTCACTGTGATAAATGCTGTTAGCTCCTCCAAGTTCAGAACAAGCAGTATTTCTACTTTTTCTTCTCCTTTTGCAATAATTCAGCATGCCACCTGGCCTTACTGATGCCTGTTGAGCTTAGTATGCACCAAAGCTGGAAAGCCACCCTTATTGCCCCGCTCTTTTTATGCTTCTTTAAGTACTGCTTCTTGTGTCAGCTGCTTCTCTCACAACACACCTTGGTATTGCTGCGGGGCACCACACCATCCCCCGCGTGCTGCCCTACCGCGTAGAGCCACCACAGGCTCCTCTGCCTGGCTCAGGGTCCTTGGGCATCTTTGCTTACCAGCCCCTCAGGGTCATCATGCCAACAGCCGTGCTTGTGGTCACACTGTTAGTTCCAGAAATTTTCACCGTATTGGGCTAATGCACAACATTTGAATAGATGTCCGTCATGAAACGAACAGTAAACACAGGGCAGAGTTGGGGTGAAGGCACTGTCCCTCCTTCACGGGCGCAGGGCTCGTGCCTAGCAGAGCTCTGAAAGCAAAGCCTTTCAAGAGGAGATTGGGAACCTCCTAGCTGTTTCCCAGATGAAGAAAGAGTGACCAATGACTTCATTGCAAGTGAAAGAAGAGGAATGTGTGCCAGGGAGAGATGGTGAACGTGATAGAGCTGTTTTCTGCTTGGCCGCTATTTTATTGTAGTTCTTGGAAAGCACCAACGTTGTGGTTATTAATTTATTATTGTGTGAATTCCAGCTGTTGATTGTGTGTTTTATCCATGAACAGAAAAATAGCCACTTGCTGAGGCTGAGAGTCAGTGCACTTCAGACTTCCTTGTGGAAGACCATGCGCCCAAGTTGGCACTGGCGGCGGTGGCATGGAGGGCGATGCCTATGGCATGGGGAAAGGAGGCTCACGGTTCGGCAGGGGACCGGGCTGGATTGCCACAGCTGGGGGGAGCTGAAGAGCTGCTGAAAAGGGCTTTGGTTTAAATAAACGTCTTCCTCCAAGGCAAGGGTAGGGGTTTGTGTCAGGGAAGGGGGAGTGCAAAGAAACGGCCATACGTTTTAGGCCAGTCATTATAAATTACACCCACTCTTGCTTCGGTGTTGTGTTAAAGATGAAGTGAGCGTGTTTTATTAGTAACAGAGATAAACTCGGGCTCCCTGCCCCATGGGATGGGAAAGGAGTGGCTGGCTGGTGAGGTCTTCCCAGCATCTCGCACAGATAAGCCCATTTCTGACACCCTCGAGCAGCACCTTGATCTGGTATTTTGCAAGACGACAGACCCTACCCCTTTGGTTTCCCTTGTCCAGTGTTCATACTTGATGTTTAAATCAATTACATAGACATTTAAGTCTCTTTCACATGCCAGCACATGGCCCTTGTAAGCCTTCAGGGGTGGGGGCAAGGAGAGGGGGTGCTGGCTTTTGCGAGCAGTATGTATATTAATTCCAATGTAAAGAGCTGCAGTAAATCACTTAATGCCTGAATCAAGTTAGTTGTTGTTGTTTTGGTGAATTGGGACCATATTCGGGACTATAATAACCTAATAATGGACAGTGCAGGCATAGACCACACTGTAATGTATATTGTAGGGGAATATGGTAATAGTCTGAAATGGCAATTCTCCTAAATAAATAGCACATCAACTTACTTAAACCTAATCATAAATGGGACAAATTGGACCCATGTGCAAACAGAAACCTGAGCGGAACGCAGGAGTTAAAGAAGCCATTGTTTCCCAGCCTGACCCTGGGCAGAGAAAGCCTGTGTCAGGTTACATCTGTTAAAATGATTCTAATGCCAGTCCAGTATTTTAATTATAAATATATAAAACATTTAATAAGAAGACATTCTGGGCTTACTAAGCCTTTAAAAACTGGATGTGGGCGGAGTGGGTAGAATGGTATTCCATGTGCCCCAGACAGAGTGCCAGCGTATAATGATTGAATGCTTTCCTGTAATAAATTGAAAAAATCTGGTTTGTAAGAATGGATCCAAATCACTTGGCATTAGAAAGGTAATTTGTTACCTAGCTTCCTCTTGGAAACAGACTGCTTCCAAGTTTGCTGGAACTTAGTTTCTAGGGACTGTGATGTCCAAAACGAGAAAGAAAGAACAACCAGGATGCTCACAACTGTGATGTTAAAACACACACGCGCACGCACGCACTCACACGCACACGCACATGCACACACATGCTGTTTTTTCTGCCTCTTTTTTTTTTTTTTTTTTGTTCTCTTTTTCAGTCCTCCCTCTCATGGCTGCAAACACAAGATTCAGCAGCCAAAAAAGAAAAAAAAGAGGTTACTCAGGACAAAAGCCAGATCTATAGCCACCTTCTTTGTACCTTTCCAAATCTCAAGCCTGCTTAATTATGATTAATTGCCACATGGATAATCAGATACAGTTTCAAAAGGTTGGAGATGACAGTCCAAGGACACCAGGGAAGAAGGAAGGTTCGCCTTTGTTACAAGCAAAAAAAAAAAAAAAAAAAAAAAAAAAAAAAAAAGAGAAAAAAAAAAGAAAAACAAAAAACCCAGGTCCTTTCCTCAGTCCATAACCTTTTCTTATTTTAACAATTCCAAACGGAATTAATACCATCAGTATATTGTTCCTGCTCCTGGGAATTGAACTTCAACTGTACAATTTCTGCAGCTGTCAGTTTTTTCAGCCCTCCTGTCAATAACACAATGTTGGGGTGCCCTTCTTCTTGAATGAAAGCAGTTTCAAGTTTCTGCTTTATGTCTGTGCTTTCTGGGTGGTGTGACATGATGAGAAAGTATAAAAAATAATAACAGCAGTTAAAAAGCTTCCACTCTTGACTTAACTGGATCAAATGTAATAGACTACAGTCTTTTCTCCTGATTTCCTTTGCTTGTTTTAGAAAACACTGTGAAAAGTGCAGGAGATTTTGTCTTGCCAGCTCTTTCCTCCATTTAAAATCCCTTTGGCTAAGTCAAGGATCACAGTATGTCATTTCCAGCCTAACAGAAGTGCTGGGCCTTGTTCAGCTCCTATTACTAGGAGGCAAATCCCTAGGTTGCAGGCGCCAGTGTTTCTGCGTTTGGCTCCTTTCCCAGTATTGTTTCCTTCATTACATTCCAGAGTGCCTCTCAGCCAGTTAATGTTTGCACTGGGAGGTCCAAATATCCAGCAATCAGCACTGAACTTTTCTCTTTTTGTTGAGAATTGCAGGTTTCAAATGCAATCACTGGCTTTAAAGAAAAACTTACAGGTGAACACAACCGCACTAATTTCCATTTTATTCACAAACAGTTATATTTTCTGCAGTTTCTCCATATGCACTCGTAAAACAGTTTCAGAAGATGTCTGGCTTTTTCAGAGCTTGTGGGGGCTGGACTTGTTTTACGGATTTTGGGGTAAACACTGCCCTCTGCGCACCTCTCCCACGCACGCCACTGCACATTAACATGATAACTCCCATGTTCGTTATCTCTGAACGTTATTCCTAATAACGCAATTGCATGCTCATTTTTATTAAAAATGTAGCGAGCTGAAAATGGATGCAATAATTTGGATCGTGTGAAGGGTCGAAGTGTTCACACAGGCTTACACCTCGCTCCTGTGAGCGTGGGGTGGGAGGCTTGGTTTTTAAATTACTTTTGGTGTCATTTAATTTGTAAGAGTAAGGACAAGTTGCCACCTTTTGTACTGTTTGCATCTGAGGCACTGGGAGGCATGGAGGGGATTCATACTCTGGGTTTTCCCGTGGATATTGATTTTCCCGTATGTCGGACTGGGGGTGGCTTTGGGTGGCTCCAGGGACTGCACCGAGATGCACCCAGGATGGATGGTCACCTCTGACGGCAGCACCGCTATTCTCCTGCCACCAGAAACTCCTGTAAACAGCCAGAAAACTTTCCGTACATTGACAGACAATAAGCCCTTTTATTTTCAGCTGTGTCAGGCTATACCTTAGGCAATTTGAATTGTACTATAGGAAGACTTTTGATAAATCAGCCCTGTATCATTTGCTTTCCATGGGTTTACTATTAAGTTTCAAGAACTAGCCATGGGTCATAGGCTCGATTAAGCAATTAAAAAAGTCTATGATATTTCCTTGTGGGGAAAGGAAAAAAAAAATATACAGGTTGGGAAATCCTCAGTGTTTTCCACAAAGCCTCCAGCTATGTTTCCACCCATGATCATATGTCATATGGATGGTGTCATAGCGTCCTAAGGGTGCTAGCTCACAGCGATGATATCGAATTCATGGAAGTGTATATGCTCAGAGAGAATACTAATGTTAACTCAGTCTAAATAACAACACTGCCAAAGGAGGAAAGCAAAAGATGAAATACAGTGGATTTCAGGAGGCAACAAGCTCTCATTTATTAAGATCACAGGCATTTTACAGGTTACAAATCATAAAGCAGAAATAACTTCATAATATACAGGTCAGGAATGTGCCTGGGATATTGAGGAACTATTTCCTTGGCAATAATCTGCCACAGATAGTCAGAAGCATGCATTTTCTGGCACAACAAATCATTGCTGATTAATTTTGTCTGCCTTTGTCTCAGAGAAGCAACGAGACACTTCACTGTGTATTTTGTACTTACTCTACTTGCGCGCTATTCTTTCTCAGTGCATAATTTTTTGCAAGATAGGCCAAACACAATACTCTTTGTTTTACCTCTTTGACATCATTTTTGCCTGAACACAGTGTGCTTGCACTCAGGGCGGTTAAGTGTGCAAAGCCGAGGTACAGCCTCCCATGGCAGCCCAACCTGGAGGCTGTCACCAGTCCAAGCTCACCAGAGGATTTGTTCAGTCCCTAGCAGAAGCAGGGGAAAGGAGCAGCACCCCTCTGCCACCCCTGGAAATGTGCCTGTCTATGCAGCTGGCGAGGAGGTGTAGAAGGGTACCTTCATGATGGACACGGTAGCACCAACAGCAAACCAGGATCTTTTTCCTCTCTGCTGGCACTCAGGGACAAGTCCCAGCGCAGGTTGTGGAAATTACTGCAAGAAGAGAAACCTGAGTTTCTCACTTGAGGAGCAGCAAAAGCAGGGCTGGATACAGCTGTGAAGTTGAAGGAAGGACCGTACGGCATTGCGGCATGTTCCCCCATGCTTTATTTATTGCATCCCAGAGCCAGCCGGGCTGGATGGTGGTCTGCCTCATCGGCCTCACATTGGAGCTTCACAGCATCCCCTGAAGGACAATAGATATGATAAATGCCAAAGGCAATGTCAAAACCCATAACTTTCCTAACATTAACTTAATATTCACAGCTATTAAACACCAACAGATCAGAAATGGAGTGTCTCCAAAGCCGGTGTAAACTTCTTTGGGTTCCCTGTGCCGTTGGTGTGAGACAGCTACGTGTGTTATTGTTTCTGAGTATGCTCCCCTCTTTCTCAGAGTTCCTGTGTTTTTTGACAGGGATTTGCAGTTCCATATTGGTTATAACGAATCACTCTTGAACAGGCTGTGGGAGAGACTTTTCAAGAAGTGAGATAGATGTAGTAAGTCGAGGTTCAGCTGAACCCAGACAGGCAGGATTCACTGCTGTGATAGACAAACATGGAGCAGAAACAACCAAAGGAGGGAGATTTTGGAGATCTGTTCATCAGTGAAGGGCATTCCCACAGGAGGAGGTGGGGGCATGAGTAGTGCCCTTGCAAAACTGTAATTGTAAGGTAACCAAAATGTTTTATTTAATGGTTTGTGAGTGCTGTCAGGTTTGTAGAGAAGGATGACTTCTGTTGCTCCTCATCAATGCCTCAAATCCCCTCCATAGTGCACATGCTTGTTGGTTCACAACAAGGGTAAAGAAAGAATTAGATCTGGGGGGAAAAAAGTGGTTGCACTAAGCCCTCCTGCAGAACAAGATCTGGTGATATAAACCACCCATCACCTGCAGAGGGTGTGTATTTAGGGCATGCTGATTCAGCCTTTTGAGCCCTTTGGTCAATAACTTTGTGGAGTCTTATACCTGCCCAGAGAGGTTCCTGGGCTTGACTTTGCCTCCTTGGCTGAATCTGGGTTGGTTTTGCTTGTTTCAATATGACAACATTTCCCAGAGTATCTCCCCACCCCCATATCTCCCAAATGAGAGAAAACTAAAGAACCCCAACCCTGGGCACTGCCGCCCTGAGAAGCGCGCCTTGGGGAAGTCGCTGCTGCCATCGTGCGTGGCTGCAGCAATTCCCGGTGCTCCGTCTTGCATTGGGAAAATGGAGGAGATTTTCATGGAAGAGCTTGCTAACTGGGGCTGATAGAAACCTGGAGAGGTAGCTTGTTTCTCTCTTTACCTGATTTATCTTCTATGTGATTGAAGTCATCACAGCAAATAGTATTGCTGTTATGGCTTCTGTTGTCAATGCTCACCTCCTATTTGCATTCCCTGAGCTCCCACCACCATCCTCATTGCTTTGTCCCTTCAGAATTATAACCAAACCAAAACCAATGTGTTCATAACATTTCCTCCAATTCCAAAAAAACCCGAAAGAAAACAAACAGCTAGCAGATGCTGATTTTCTCACTTAACTGCACATATTTTATAGTAATTCTCTCTGATTTTCTCCCAAGACACCCACCTGACCTTCCTTTCTCTCCAGTCTCTCCCAGTAGTGGCCAAACGCTGCTAATCATGTAAGATTCAGCCCATGGAAATAGGCTGCAACTAAGAGAAATTTACCCTTTGACCTTAACGCCTTCGCATGCACAATAGAGACCAAGAAATGTCTCTGCTCAAAGGAATGCATTTTCCTTGGCAAAAAATGATTTTTAGACCAAACCAAATTAATGGTATGAAGAGAAATTTTTTTTTTGCTGTTTCACAAAAGCCACACAAATAAAATAAAAGCAATTCAGTGATTTTAGAATGAAGAATGACAAAATACATTTTCCAAGAATTTTCAAGGAACTAAAAATGGAACATCATAAATAGTTTTGCCTCTACATAACTGAAAGGGATTTACAAGCATGAATTAATTTTTAATTAATGCACTGCGATGAAGCAGGGATTAGTTAGCCCAGAATTTTTCGAAGTTGTCCATAGACAGTTTAGTTGGGAGAGCATCTCCAGAGCGCATCCTTTTCCATTTCTGGTGGGAGACGGCAATCTCTATGTAAAATAAAACAATAATCTATGGAGGAAAAAAAAAGTTTGGAAAACTGTTAAATGAATTTTAGCTGCCTTTGTTATCTGAAAATAAGGAGGAGGCTCCACATCACCCAAGCAGTCAGTTTTCTGTGCATCACCAAGTGCTTTGCAGGGTATCAGTCAGCCATGACCGGTTCAGGCACATTTTTAGCTGGACAGGCTGAGATGCAGCGAGCTGGAGTGCGGTGTCTTGCTCACACACCAACTCTGTTGCAAGACCTGGGAACAGAACTTTTCTGCTTTTCCCATCCACAAAGAGCAAAGCTTATATTTTTCAGTCTAGATTACTATTTTCTTTCTTAGATTAAGGAAAACAAAAATGAGAGGGAGAGAAAGAAAACTTGTGACTCACTGCAGTTTCTTTGCTGAAACACAGCTGCCCTTGTCACAGGAACATGATTCTTTGAGCCTACATCCAAAATTTATTGCAAAATAAAACTGAAACTTTTAAAAACAACCAGGCTAAATGATGTTTCTAATTCTTTTTTAATATGTATTTGTGAGGGTAGGTCCAGGCTCCAGCCAGGATCAAGGGTAGGACTGGAAACTGGACTGAAACTAATTTCTTGTGAAATTTTCAGACAAATTTTGCAAACCCACGCAGACTACATTGGCTGGACAGGCTTCAAAATCAGTATGCGCTTTTTAAAGATTTGATGCTTCTGGGATTCCTTCAGTGGCAGGTCAATAAAACAGCACTCACACCACCACCCAAAGCTAATATTGCATTTTTTCTCTGGTATTGTTTTTCAAAATGTGCGATGAGTCCTGAGTCTAATGATCCCAAATCAGGAAACAAAAGGACTACGTACATGTGTACCTTTACTCCAAACTTCAGTGGTGCAATCTCTCCATTTTAGGAAAAACATTCCTTGATTTGCTACAGTCTTTTTGATTTCAAAACACTGAGACCTTACGTCTGACTTGCTGAACTTTGAATTGCCACCTCTCTAATGTTATAATTTAATCATTAGCCAAGTGCGACCCTTCTTTCTGCAGATGAACTTACACCTTGGAGGTAAACCTGCCTCATTTGGGAAACCTGTTCAGAAATTATATTTGCTGGATGGAGAAGTGTTTCTTAAGCCTAAAGCTCCTTACATAGGAATAACATAGTTGGCACTACACAGTGCCTCAAAGAGGAGAAAAAAGTATGTAAGAATCAAGGGAAGGAGTGCTTCTGAAGCGGCTTTTACTCATCATGAGTAAAATAGAAGGAAAATTTCGCTGTTCAAGCAAGCCAAGCATGATCAATATTTGCAACCTCCCCTTCATTTAATAAGCTAGCTCAGTAAGAAAAACGTGCAGAAGGTGTACAGGGAAAGTAGGAGATGGGGAGGGAGAGAAAGATGACCTGCTTCTGCTTCCAAGCTAATTTTACATCACTCTAACTATATTTAGTTACATTTGTATTTAATAGGGTTGCAACTGTTGGACTGAGATTTTTGTTGTTGTTTTCTGAGTAATTTAAATTTCCAAGAGTTGGTGGTTGTTGTTTCGGGGTTTTTTTTCTAAGACCTTGTGACCTTCTTCCATGAGTTTATTTTAGATATAGTGGAATGTCCCAGAGAAAATTCCAAATGGTCCTTAGTATGTGAAATGTTTCCAGAAAAGAGAAATTCTCAGTGGACTATGGAACTATTTTTCAATCATGGTGTATGACACACAAACCACATCTGAGTTTTTTTCAGTAGGAAACTATTGCCCAGTGGGTTAAAAGAAAATAAAGGATAATGGGATTTTTCCTTAAGACTGGAGCTGTTTGCAGGGGTTTCCTCCCCACTAGATGTCACTGGAACTGTTTGAAATGTTTGGAACAAACAACCCCAAACTCCCCAGGTTTTGAGCTTTCTTACAAATGTGAGACTTGGACCAGGTTGCTTTCAAGCTCTGCTCTGGCTCATGAGTCTTGAAAGGGAATCCAGACTGATAGATGTTAATCACGTGAAGTTTATGGTTTTGACATGGATTTGGGGAAAACGCAGGTGAAACTTGCGAAGTTCGGCATTGTGCTTTGGAGGTTTTGTTCTGCTTTGGGAAACCCAAACAGAATCAGAGAAAATGCCTAGACACAGTCATCATTCGGCTGGGCGATCTTCGATGGGAGGGCAGGGTCCTGCAGAAAACATGTTGCACCTTCTCCTGAGACAGCAGTGGCCCAGTGTTGGGACAGCCCCACCATGAATTGCAGCTGGGGTTTGGGTAGTCATCTAATCCACCATAAAAAAAAAAAAAAAAAAAAAAAGAAATGTGACAACTTGTGTTGTGAAATTTTCCATGGCTCTCCTTCAGCAGTACCGATGTTCACCCCATGTTGCTAAGGAAAGTAGCTCCTTCTCAGATTATTAGGTCTACTATTTAAATTCTCCCTGTAGTTCCAATTGACTACAGGAATCTTCTTCCATTCTTATTCAAAATTCAGTTTAGTGTGATTATGTGGCCATGCATCAAATATGGCAGTATAATATGTCCTTTCATCTACTTGCCATAATACATCCCTTTTAGTGCCACATAAATCCCTGAAAATATTGCTGTCTTCTGCTCTTGAGATTCTTCATGTGCCTCTTTGCCTTACTGCCTTCCTCTTCTATTGTTTCTCCAAGCTGAATTAATTCACTTTTTTCCCCCATTGTCACTGCTATGCTTTTGCTACTGCTTCTGAGCAGACACCAGTGAAACAACAGCCCTTCCAGAGTAAGAGAGGAGCCAAGAACAGCCCAGCTGCTGGCACAGCAACCTTCCCGGCAGCGCCAGCGCCTTGGCTCTCCTCTCGCTGGAGGCGGCTGTTCCGAATCGCTCCATCTCCTCCTGCAAAGGCGGTGGGGAGCAGCGGCTGGCTGGCAATGCCTGCTGCTGGAGCAACGGCAGACGTCCTCACAGAGCTGAGGAAGCTGTAATTGAGGAATTACAGGAGTCAGCATGGTGCTCCTAATCCTCCCAGACCAAAGCAGCACCCCAGAAATGACAGCAGGTTTTCTCCTTTGCTGCAGAAGTCAGCGCGTGTGCTGCCGCTGGGAGCCCCACGAGCACAGCAGATGCTCTGCAGCACTGCCCTGGGTTGCTAAAATGCTGCTGTATTTCCAGTGACAATTTAACCTACACATGAGTTACAACAGGCAGTATTTATTTTATGTAGGTAACTACAGATGTACACCAAATACCGTGAAGCTCTTTCCATTCACAAAAGTGTAAGCTTTGCACCAACACTGGCATCTGCTTCTTCTTTACTGAAACTCCTGTTTTCGTAACTCTTTATCTAGGATTAATCATGTCTTCGTCATGTTGGCCCATCCCTTTGCTCCGGACAAGCGATGGAGGGCACCATCCTGGCCATGCCCCGTGGCAGTGACATGGTTCCGCACACCTGCCCAACTACCCTCCTGTGTTTCACAGAGCACACACTAGCTTTGACCTGTTTAATTAGTTAGTAAACACAATTGTACCACTTCAGTATAACCCCCTAGCAGGCATAGTTCACTTATGTGGGGCAAACACAACAACAAAAAAAGTATATTCCATTACGCAACTTCTGCATTAAGTTGTTGTTATGTTAAACCAGCAAACTTTCAACCTACTCAATATTCAGTAAATTTAAGAAAATGAATTGAAGCTACTTGCCTATTTTAATATGTACTCCTGAAGACATTTTCCAATTTTTTTATGGTTTAATTAAAGCCTCATGGCAATGGTATGCTTCTTTCTACCTACTATGCCAGTGGTTAAAAATTACGGGGCTTCAAGTACCCTGCATGTCTTTAATTGCTCTGCTGAAGATAAAAGAGCAGCAATGTTTTTATCACAACTGTTACAGCAGGCAAAATTAAAAATGCCCCTTACCCACATGAGAGGAGCGAGGAGGCGTGAGTGGGGCCATGGCGCCCGTCTCCCCCACCTTGCCCCTGCCCCACACCTGCATCCCACAGCCCTGCTGATGCCCAGACCTTAACTCGTGCCCTTCCATTTCACAGCCTGTTTGGGGGAATATTTCATTCTGCCGCATGTCCCGACAAGCAGAGAAACTTCCCCACCCCGCTTCTTAACATTAAAAAAAAAAATAAAATGTAGAAATCTCTAAATTAAGAAAGTACTGGAAGAGTACATTCAGCACAGGACAATGCAGAGGAAGGTTACAAGTATATTAGGATAAGGGCACCACAATTATATGAAGAAGTCTGGAGAGAAAAGATTACATTGTTCTGACAACAACATTTTTCAAACATTTAGACCTTTAATATCATTAATTTAAAGTACAAGATTAAATATTTTATGCAAATATTAGACAACAGCAAAGAGCTCCGCATATTAGGATTTAAAACAAATTGAAAGCATGCAAGACATATTCATTTCTTAAGCAGTTTAGTTAAAAAATCGGTATTGTCTCTATTAGGATTAACTGACAGTAACTCTTTGTGTTCAAATGGATTTAACTTCACTGTGGTTTGTTTTCCAGATATCATTGTCCTCCAATAATCATGGATAAAGGGAAATGTAAAAGGACAGATCAAGTAAAAATATATCTTCACATCATAAACACAGAATTATGTTTAAATTTCATTGCTAAATGGGATTTCAGCTTCATATACCATGCCTAATCCTGCACTATAAAAGATGTATAAAACCTCCTGACAAATTCTAACAGACTTTGTGGAAGTTGCATATATTGATTAAAACATCAAGCAGTTACATACAAACCAATAACGAATTACTTCTTGTTGGAAGATAAAACTTTGTGATATTTAAAATTACAGACTTGAAAGTAAGTAAAATTACCCCTAATTATGCAGAAGGGAGCAACACCTTAGCAGTAAACAAGATAAGCACCTCAAACAGCCCTAATAATTTTAATTAACATTTTCTAGTTTCCTTTCACCTCCTTTCAAGGTCATCTGCTACCTTTCCTGGTACAACATTACAGCACAGTGTTAAAAACTTACATTCCATTACTAATCACTTTGATAAGCCCCCCAAAAAATTGCTTTCAAGGATAGATTATTTTTTTTTTTTTAAATCACTTAATTGTGTGCAAAAGAAAATATTGCATTGTATAAAACTGTCAGGAAGGTTTTTGCAGTGAATTGCTATCAGAAGTCAGGTTCCAGCAGCTGGGATTTGGTCTGTCATTTGGGGCCTGATTCTGGACACCAGAGGCAAAATTCTCCCAGGAGCTATGCAGAAACCTGTTAATATCTCAGGTATAAATTTAAAAATTTGGATTATACCCAAACTGTTGAATATTCAGATTGTAATCAAGGTTCAAAAGACTTTTAAACTGTGAACACTGAAAATGAAAATTTGGCAAAATGTGATAAACTACAGAGTATTTGTGTTATTTTTTCTTGAGCACCAATTAATAAATGTATCTTCATGATTTATGATTTTGCCAAACTGTTTCTTTTCTAAAAAGTCCAAAAGTTGGTAGGAAAAGGGCATTGTTATATCAGTGGGTTTGTTCCATGCCACAAATTTAATGTACGAGGTCACTTGGAATATAATGTGTAGTGAAAGAATCTCATTAGGCTAAAATGAATGTAAAATGTGTCAATTTGATCTAAATGAGAACTGTAGTAAAACCATGTTTGATGTTCATGTGCAATAAATCTTTAACATTTGTCTGTAAAGTATTAGAGAACCCATAGGGAAATCTCTATTTGTGATAGCTGCACATTTTCAATGATTTTTCCTATAATCCTTTGTTGACATTTAGCATATGGTAACAGAAAAGAAGATCCTAAAATGAGAATTATTAGTTATTATTCTGAGGTAAACAAGATGGACACCTTGCATATAGGTTTTTGAGAAAGACAAAAATTATCAAAGCATCTCTCTATCAGTAGCGACGGCTCGTCTTTCAGTCACTCCTGGGTGAAAACGTATGGCATCAAAGGTGTCCTACCTGGCCATTTGTCAATTCAGTGTTAAAACGTCTGATGGCCCCACCCTGCCAGTTGGGTTTTATTTTGATATATTCATATTGTTAATTACTGTTGTATTTCAATTTTCTCTCTAGTATTTTTGTTCATTCATAATAGCTTTATGGTTCAGTGGACCGAAATGACTAAAATGAAAGATTTCCAAGATTTCTTCTGGGAGTAATTTACAAAAGACCACAATTTTTTAATTGCTCCTCATGTTTAGTTCTGGATATCTGGAAGAGGAGAAATCAGCCCAACTCTTTTAGTTGCCACACCAACCGTATCGGATATGTATTTTTTGATCTCTCTCAATTGCTTTGTTCCTTGCAGCCCACCGTCCTTATTTTGAGGACTGTTGTATAGCACTGCCATGGTGTTTGTATTTCTGCAGCTCACACTTGCTTTCGCAAGAGAATTATGAGCTATTTACATCCTTTGAGGAGGCTCAGAGAATAATGGGTGAAATGTCAAAAACAATTAAGAAAAATGGAGGCATTTCATTTAACTTGTAGAAGAAATACATGACTTTTGCTGAATGACTGAACTTGAAGTGCCACAAGATTGCTACAATATGAGTTCTGGCTCCCGATTATCACAAAGTTTTACGAAAAAACCCAACCTTACAACACTTGCATGCCAAAGGTTGCAACACAGGCCTTGGCAGGAAACATGAAAATGCTCCAGCATGGGAAAAGTCTTTGAGCAAACTTGCATCTGTGCTGATTTACGTTTTTACGCCAAAGCAACAGCAGCCTTCTGAAGCCAAGGCATGACTTTATGGCTGTAGTAACAATACTCGCTGGGAAGCTGCGCAGCATCAGCCCAGCCGTGCCCTGACAAACCCTTTTCCCCGGCTCCCCCCCAACCACACCAGCCATTTTTTATAGCGTTTGTCCATCTTGTTATTTCTGTGCAGGCCCTTCATCAATAAATGTGGTGTTCTCGGTTGAGTTTTCTTTGGCTTGCAGTCTGCTTTACAAAACCGCTGCATACTTGACAGTTTGCCCTAGTTAAAAATTCTTTGGTCAGAGAAAGCCCGGAGAATGAAACAGTATCTGGTGTTGTAAAATCTTGACCAGATTCTGAAATATTGCCTAAGCCCCTGTCAACTCGAAGGTGATTTCTCCAGGTCATGGTTTAGAAGGGAATTGATGGTACAGTCTGTTGACTGCTTGGTCTGCACTATATCTTTTTCAGGAGTGCACGTAGTCACCTTTAGCATTCAGTGCTTTCCAATCCTCTCTATTTTTGACAGTACATTTACTTCCATACATAGACTACAAGCTAAACATAGGAAAACCAATCCAGAAAAAAAGCCTATCTGCCTACTGCTTTTTCATTTCTCTATTCCTATCTGAGGGATTATCAATTACCTAATAACCCTGGGAAAAAAATCCACCTGAGGCTGAAGCAGAGATAATAATACCCAGTGCTACATCAAACTGTTCATCTCAGCTCTCACGGCACTTTTCCAATGGTGTTGGGTCCATTAACTTGCTTTTACAGCCGAAGAAACTGAGGCACAGGCAAATGAAAGGTCCAGCAAGCCAAAGGTAAATTTGATATAAAATACAAATCCCAGTGCAGTGCCCTTCCTGTCCAAACACCCCCAGAGTGTCCAAACTCATGGCACGTCCATCAGCTCTAAAATGCAAACCCATCACTCATGACAGAAAGCCTGTTATTATATCGGTAGATAGCCTCTTCTGTTATAATATTTGACTGAGCTTGCAATTAAAAGGCTGTGGGTAAACGTAAACATTTTGGAATATTCTCATTATCAGACCAGAGTAATTCTGTGTTTCCAGCATTTCCATCAACAAGTGCTCAATATCATTTTAAGCATATGCTTAAAATCATACTGAATCAAAACACAAGCTTTGGTATTTTGCCAAATAAGGGCAAAGATGTTAGGAAGAGTCAGTCTAAGATTGTCCAGCTGTGTAAATTATAAATCATTACATTAAAATAAGTTCCACATATTTACAAGAAAAGCTCTGACTACTGCAGTTTGCAAGGTATTTTCCTGGATGCAAATTATAGCAGATCCAGCCACACCTTCCTCTGGAGAAACGAAGCTGGCCCTGATAAGGCAAATAACCCTTACAGTTTGGTGGCAACTCCTACAATCTTAATTAGAAAAAGACCTAGTTCTGGACCTTCCTTATCAACCCCAGGCTTTTTTGTACTGCATTAGTACTTTTCTTAAATTCTCAGAACTTCACCCAACTCTGGGCAAGCTAGGAATGCCTGAAGGATAAACTGTGCAGACCTTCGGAGTAAGACATCGCTGCAGGACTGTTTGGCATGTGCTGCTTCCCCAGCGGTCTGGCTGGGTTGAGTTGCATCGGGTTGGGTTGGGTTGGGTCCGGTTGGTTTGGTTTGATTTGGTTTGGTTTGGCTGTTCAGGCTGGATTAAGACAGTCATGGTGCCTGAACTCTTTGGCTGATACTAAGAGGATTCTAGTCCTTTCTTTGGGCATTGACTCAGCGAAGCCACTGTGTTGGTGTGGCCATAGGAGCAGGGGCAGCCCAGGCTGACCCGCACGTCCCTCCTGATACCATCTCCTGTGGGGGCCACCCGCAGGAAGGTAAACCTGCATCTGCTGCAGGATCTGCCCAACGGTGGTGTGATGCTGCTGTCAGGACAAGACATTCCTGGGGGCTGAGATCTGCCTCGTTTGGCTTTCCAGGCACTGGCACCAGTGGATCAGGCACGTTGCTTTTAATATTCTTAATAGTTCTTTTTCCTTGGCTTCACTTTATTCCCCTCATTTTGAAAGTCTTGACAGCCTTTCATCAAATGCTTCTGACAAACTCAGAGAATATCTAAAATGGGCACTAATAATTTAGTACTGTAATTTTATGGGTATTTTAAAGTTCCTGAGTATTACTATTATTTTATGGAATGATTTTTCCTCCTTTTCCTTGGTCTTTCTTCCTATGTTCTTCAGTGGAATTATAGGTGAAATGTATTTCTTGGCTGCTGTTTCATCTTTTGTTCATACAGTTAAATATTGCACTAGTTAAAGATTGCATGAGGCCCCCACATTAAAATTTTATTGTATTTTTGTATTTATTTTTGGCCCGGATCTGGGGGCCTCTCAGGTCCAGGTCTTGTGTAATTTCATTGGCTTGCGGGTGGAGGAAAGAACAAAAATGAGGTTTGTGGCCAGAGTGTTATCTTTGGCCATATGCATCTATTTGGGAGCCTGATTCTGCTCTGATTCATAAGCATGTAAATCTCGAGCAGCTCCACTGAAAATGAAAAAGCTAAAGTGATGTAAACCCGATGTAAATTAGGAGAGAATTACCTCCGTGGTAGATGCAATGTAAGCATTTTGCTATTTATGATTTAGCTGGGAGCTGTTGACTAGCCTCTCTAAAGATAAGAGCCACCTATAACTCAGTTGAGGGCATCTTTTTTCCTTTTTGACTAATGTCTGCTAGTTAAACCAAAGATTAAAACTGCTTCTTTTATGAGCTCTACTGGCTATGAGTAAGAGAGCTGAGACTACAAAACTCATAGGCCTGAGAACTGCAGCTGAATTTTGGTGCCTCTCCCTTGAGTGAAAAGTGCTTTATTCTACCCTACTTCCATGTTAAAAAAAGTGTTGAAATCAAGTACTAAAATCCATGGATTTCAGCCATTAATCCTTCCTTTTATCAAATACTCCTCACGTGACCACCACTTAGCGAGTGGTTGCCCATCCTCTGGAGTCTTCCCTGACTGTTCAACAGCTCACCAGCATGAGTCATGGCCATCGCATCCTATGGTCCTTCCTGCCTGGTTCGCTTCCATCGTCACAGCCTCTTTCCTCTCCAAAACCTGTCTCCTGCTCACTTCTTTGCACATTTCTTCATGTCAGGTCTTTGGCTTGGAAATGACTTCTCCTGTCAGCCAAACCTTCTTATTCTACGCTTTAAAATCCTTATGAAATTTGGCTTGTCTTCCAAAGCTAAGCCTCAGCTCCCTTGTTACTCTTCTAAATATAAAACATTTTTATTGCATTAAACCATGTTGTAAAGAAAAAAGGAAAAAAGGAAAAGAGAAGAAAGAAAATCCCTGCACCCAATGTGGAGGAAGCAGCCAGCATTACATAGCAGTGTATCACATATCTTTTTGGTTTGTCTTCATATCATCTTGCTTGCATGCCCTTTGTGCTTGCTATCCATATTCCTCCTTGAGTATCTCCCACATTGAAAAAAACCCGTTACAGTCATCGCTAAAGGGGTGGTTTCTAGGCTGAACTAGAGAGTTTTGGAAATGGAAAACCCCATCCCACTATTGATCACGCTGTATCACTTCCTAAAGAGGTAACTGTTTTTTAGGGAACTCACACCTTTCAATTACATTAAACTTCATTTTTCTATACAACTTATGCAACCTTTGAAATTAGTTATTTATATTTTTATGTGTGCATTTCATTTATTATTTCAAATGTAATTTTAATCATTTCAACAAAGAAGTTTCTTAATATTCCCAATAATGGCTCCTATCACATTAAATATTAAAATTCACATTAGGAATTCCCTTGACTACATGTGCATTATTTGCATTATAGATTGTGTGCATGTCTCAGTCTATATATGTGTGTGTATATATATGTATATACACACATTTATACACGTATATGTATTTTTAGGAAAATGCAGGCAGTTTTAAATGATCCTATCTGATTTGAAAACACATAGCAAATGCCAGAGTGATTAGTGATAAACAAGGTCCTAACACTTCAGAATTAAAAGATCCTAATTTTCAACTTTAAATAAATCCTTATTGTATAGCAGATATAATTCCTCATAAAGTGTTTCCAACATTCAGAGAATGCTTTTAGGACATACAGCATTAACATAATTTTTTCGACTGGGGTTCTCACAGGACATCTGATGAAGTCTCTACCCTTAATTTTAATTGCGTAGGCTGCATTCTTAATTAAAAACTGTACAAATGGATTTTATGCCATGCCAAAAGAAATCTGAGTTCATTAGTTATAAAACCTTTTAAAAATTGATGTAAATATGTGAATTCTTTAAAAGTTTGAACTCAGCATCCTCATTTATGTTGAGTAGCCTTTTATCTAGAGAATAATGAAGCCAATACAAATTAAGATAGTCTAAGTTTTGCTTTTTCCTTTTCCTTTTCTTTTTTTTTTTTTTTTTTGGCAAATGCGGGTGGTGGGAGT
>JAVJGI010000065.1:51594095-51614095 GCA_035590275.1 Ibycter americanus
TTAAAAAAGGACAAATGTGCCCCTTCAAGAATAGGAAGCAACTCAGAGTAATACACTTCTGTGCATGAAGCAAACCCTTTGGGTTAAATCGGTGTTATTCATTTTGCGTACAAAAATACGTATTTTTCCGTATGTATTCAACCGGATCCACACAAATTGAAGATAATTTGGGAAGACTCTCTTTTTAGTAACTAAACATACTGAATTTAAATTCTAAATCTTGTGAGACCATTTCCTGAGTTCTCTATGAAAAAGCTTTCTATAAATACATAGAAATAAAATCATTAAAATGTTAATATAACCTATACAACCAAACAGAAGACCTGCTGGAGACTGGGTCAAAACCAAACCATATAAAAGACCCTTTTTTAAAACAAGCTCCCAGAGATTTTAATAATTTTCCTTTTAAAATGTCAGTACAATCTTTTGGTTTGGTTCGGTTAAATCTAGAGCAATTCTACATAATGAAAGGAAAGAATGAATATAAACATGTTTCAGTATGACTTCAGGATTCCAGATTTCTGTCTCTTTAGGGAGACTATATTTCCTTATGGTGTGGGTCTGTACTGTTAAAAACCTTGCTTTGGAATAGTGAGAAGTTGAGGAGAGAAGGGGAACAAGCATGCTTACCCTGGAAAATTCACTTAATTAAAGAGACGTAAAATAATGTGTCCATCTACTTAATGCCACTAGCTGTGTAGCCAAATAGATTACCCAGGCAAAAAAAAGAGGAAAAGAAAAATAAAGGAGTCACTACCATATGTGGAGAGCTGGGAGTGTCCCTTCCCACCACTGAGTTTTTATGAGAACTGGTACTTTTCAAGAGCATCTACTGCCGAAGGTGCTGGGAGCGACTGTGTTCAGAAAAC
The DNA here is from genome assembly GCA_035590275.1 of Ibycter americanus. Lineage (NCBI taxonomy): Eukaryota > Metazoa > Chordata > Aves > Falconiformes > Falconidae > Ibycter > Ibycter americanus. The sequence continues at coordinate 51,594,965 of JAVJGI010000065.1, forward strand.
ACTGCCGCGCCATAGCGGTGTGTGCTTTTAACACACACCCATGTAACATATAATAAAAATAGTTATTAATTTTTGATAAATACATATAGGCAGTTTCTAATAAGTGGTGTTTCCTATGTCACAAAATCCAGTTTGACAGCTATGTGTGAACCATTAATTAATCCCCTGTGATTGAGACTCCCTTCCCTTCCAGAGTTTCCTGACCGTGGAAAGGACCGTAAGACCTGCTCTACACCCTGCACAAGGGCTGGGACAGCATCTGTAGGCTGGTGGCCACAAGGAGGTGGGTATTAGCCCTAGGAGTGACACAATACTAGCCCTAAGAGTGACTCAGTACCCACGGGTGGATGACGGCTTTGATAGCAGCGAGAAGTGGGTGCAGCTGAACCCAGCCTCCCACGAAGCTTCAGCTGGAAGGGCCGAGCTGATGGCTCAAATGCAAACATTCATATTTACTTTTCGTGGCTTCATTCCACAGTAGGTTACATTGCTATGTGGCATGTTTTATGTGTATCTGAAAAAACTCAGGTTCTCTCCTTACACTGTATTTTTTTTGGATATGACCCATTCTCCAATTTTATGATAAAATGAGAACATAATTCACGTATTAGCATTTCAAAACCTGTACAGCTGCAGAATGAGTAAACAGAGGAGTGAGTAATCATTACTAATCTGCACTGGAGAAGGGGGGGTGGGAAGAGCACGTGATTTTGTGGTGTGCTAAACCAAAGAAATATGTTTTGCACTTCTTAAAACATCTCAAATTCCTTTTTTTATCTGTGTTTCAGAGGTGACAGAGAAAAATCTATTTTTTAGCTGAACCAATCTCAAATAAATTATTATCCTTTTTCACATAAGTTTGGGGAAACTTAAAATTGTAGCATAACCTATTGATTACATTATTTGAATTAAGTTATAGAAATCCTACAGCTGTTTGCTGTCAAAATTTAAACCTACTGTCTATTTTCAGCTGTGCACTTAATACACGTTTCACCTGGTGACTCAATAACATTTTAATATAAAAGTACATGATCATGGAACATATGTTCAGTGTTCATACGAGGCTTAATAGCGACAGAAGGGGTAACAATTAACAGTTCTGTTTTTCTGGGTATACAGGGTCCAAGTTTAAAGTTTTTCCTGGGCTGCTTCCAAAAAATCTTTGTTCCTAGTGCCTTGACCTTTGAGGAGTTTGAAATCAATGAGCCACGTTGCCTTCCATAAGGGTGTCAAGTGCAGAATAAAAAACTGCGTCACATCATTTTTCACCATGGCCAGATGAGGTCTGAGTGAAGGAACAAGGAACAGGAAAGCAAGAACATCTGAAAAATTGACTCTGCAAGCTGGAATGTGATTCTGCAATAAGGGGCAACTCTCCTTTTCTTTTCTTTTTTTTTTCCTCTCTTTTTTTTTGCCAGAGTAGGCAGGTTGTAGACAGATCTGGGTCTCAGCCTCCCACCCCTGGGGCCCCCGTGTCAAGGAACAGTGATAGAGCGCCGTTCATTTATGCAACATCTGTAACGCATATAGCAATGTATTAATAGCTCAATATGCCAATCTGCCACTGTGCATTTTGACCTAGCAAGGACCAGAAGCATGGAAGGTCTGTAAGGCAGATGTGGGAATGGCAGCAACGGTGGAAATTAAAGGCAGACACTAAGAGTTTTGCACAGCATTGCGGAGCGGTAGCTCTTCTGGAAGAGGCTAATGCTTCCAGCTCAGTTAGGAGGTTAATAGAGCTAATCTTCTGTATCACTATTATTTATAACATGTTGTTGGACTTAATGTTTATGAAGCTCAAGCTGTATAGTGCACATCCAATTATGTTTTCTTACAGCCATGGAGGGTTTTATGAAAAGGAATATTGAGTGAATGCTTTATTGCTGAAAAATATTGTATTGGTTAGAAGGGAAGTTAATCCAATAGGAGGTAAAAACAGTAACAAAGGCTACAGCAAATACGAGATGCTTTAAATTCATTGCATGACATTCTCACCCTAATTATTAGCCCACACTGGGAATAAAAACAGCACCCTCATCTTCAAGTTATTATTTTTTTTTCCTTTCCTCATTTTTATTGCACATTTACATAAGGCTTGTATGCCTCGTACTTCTTCCAGGCAGGCTTATAAGGTTTCTTTTAACCCTTTACTTCTCTTTACACAGCCCTGCAGGAAGTCCAGTTTGCACCCGCGGAGGCAGTGGAAGGCAGGTGGCAGCGGAGCAGGCAGCTGGGGCGGAGGTGGCCAAGCCATGATGGGCGCAGAGGTGGATACAGCTTGAATGAGAGCCCAGCAGTTCAGATGGTTATCCAGCCTCAGCCCCCAGAGCCCCTTGGGTCTAGAAAGCTGGAACGGAAAATCTTCGAGGAACAACTTTTTTTGGTTAGATTTCCAGTATTTCCTGCTTCTAATTGGACCGGAAATATTGCAAGAGCAAATCTTTCTCACGGTGTGGAGGACCAGCCCCACACCTGGCAGCAGAAACGTCCAGTGGATGGTTGAGTAAGGAAAAAAAAAAACAAAACAACTCTTTAAAAAATGCCCTGGCTCTCATGAAAGACCATTGTTTTTGCACTTAGGGAGAGGAGAAAGAATGAAGTGGGGTTTTGTGGTTTGTACTTTATGCTTAATATAAGGAGAGTTAAAGAAAGTATGGCTGAAGGAAAAAGAGGGAAGGAAGGAAGATTAGTCAGTTAATAAAGGAGATTTATGTTAGTGACGGTAGGTAGGCAAATTGCACTGCTAAATGGGGTATGGACTTCTTTTATGTGGACAAGAGAATTTATCAATTTTATTTAACTGAAACTGCACCATAATCGTGTCCTCAGGGCCTTGGCTGGAGGAGACACCCATCTCATGGAGAAACAGCTCTGGGGGCACCCGTCCTGCCTGGTGGTCCCTGGGCCAGGTTAGGAATGGTGCAGTCTTCTGCATGTTTTTCCAACAAATGTTTTTGCTGTGCAAGGGGAATTAACGGATAGTGTTTCATGCTGCAGTTTGGATCAAGGCTTGGGATTGTTTTTAATCTGTATCACAAGTCAAAAGTGCACACGGGCTGCCACAGCAATTTTACTTTTTCCGCGAGCAGCTTAGGAGGACTTTTGAGAGCTGAGCAAGACCAGCTGAGATAGGTGTTCGGAAGCCTGAGATCCTGGTTGGTGATGAAAGCAGTCTTTTCTGTCACTGTTGTCAAACAGACTGGACAAAAAGATGCAACTGCACGAAGCATGGGCAGATAGTTGGTGTCTGACTCATGTCCAACTGGCTTGCACGAGCGTTTCTTCCCAGCATGCGGGAAGGCATATGTGTAGCCAGTGGCTGATAAATTTCCTTGGAAGCATTCAGGATTTGAGCTTCTATTATGCATGTTCCTGGTTATACGTGAATTTCAAAAAACACATGGGTTGTTCTGAAGTTCTGTATGCTATTATTAAATTCAGTGTTTCCAGCAGGAATTTAGCTCCTCGTGTTACAGACGATGAGACCTGATGAACTGCTATGAATGTGCTATCTGCCTGAATTTGAGAGGGCTCCTATTCCAGAGCAGGGCTTGCCAGAGCATGCTCCATCTAGGACAGGAGTTACAAGAGAAGTCTTTTCCTCCACCGGCCACCTCACTGTGGCTTCACATCTTTCTAAGACCTGACACAGGTGTAGCTACAGGATCAGGGTCTCAAACAAGAATCAGAGTAAAACAAAATATGATTATTCCTCTATGAACAGAAAGAAATAATATTCTGTGGCTGGTATTTCATTTATCATTTATGCACTTGAATGTATACTCACCTAAATCCTATACATATGTCCTTAAATGCCTGCAGAAATCTCAGATTTCTCCTCTTCAATTACAGGTACCATACAAAGCCTGCTTTCTATTAAAAAAAAAAAAAAAGTATTCAGAAAAAATGTGTTCTTTCTCAATCCCTGGGCCATTTGGTGCTTCAGAAAATCATTAGAGAAGTGTGCTTTCCAAAGCCAAAAATACAAAAATATCTCCCTCTCAAAAAACCACCCTTTTTCCAGTTTCTTCTGAGAAAGGAGCACAGGCAACTACAATGGCAAGAGTAAAGAGTGACCAAGGGGCCAGGAGAGGCTCAGATGTCTGCAGAAGGTGAAGGTGGGGCCAGAAGAACCAGGATAAGGAATAATGAGGATTTGGGGTGGTCCTAGGTTGAACACCCTATTTTCTTGTTGAATCCTGTAAACACACAGAAGTTGGCTAAGGACAACCAGCAGTAAATATGAATGTCTTATGCTTAATTTTGAAAACAAATTCAGTGTCTATTCTTCAGACAAGGCTGGGGTTAGGGTTCAAAAGGGTAGGAAGTTAGCTGACTTGGTTTGTGGCTGGACTTCAGGACATTTACTTGACCTTATTGCTAGATCTTCTTTAACCTTGCAATAACACTTTGTTGATGTGAAAATATTTACTTTTGAAGCAGATGTATTTGAAATAACCAAAGCTAAGATGAAAGTTATGGGTAGGGTCTGAAACAAAAGGGTGGATTTAATAATTTATCTTCTTGCACCTAGAAAGTTGAAGTAACATGAGAATCAGCTGAAGCTGAGTCACTATTTGTGGGAGATAAGACTTGATTTGTCTCGGATTGAGTCTAATATTAAAGTTGGGATTAAGCTTTGCAAAAGATGTGAGGCAGAGCTCGTATTATTACTGTCTATGTCTGTAATATAAAACTGATTTTTAAACTGGCATTGGAATACGTTTGAAGAGTTTATTTAATTTGGTGATAATTATGGAAGATCTGAAGGGAAAGGTTTAAAAAAAGAGAAGGAGGGAAATAAAAAATCTAGAGGACATATTTCTATTGTTCTACTCACACAGGTTGAGAGTCAAAGAAAAATAAGACTGTTTGGATCATCAAAGTCTTGCTTTGGGCATTTTACCTAACCTGACGGAGTTTGAGTCTGTTGATAAGAACAGATTATGCTTTGGAAAAAGAACAATTAAAGATCTAGTTGCATCCCTGGGTATTCTCAGGCATTGAAAGAAAAACTGGATATTCTACTGAAAAGACTGGACTAGGAATAGCCTTAACCTACTTGTTTAATTGTAGTACAAATATATTTGAAATTACTAAAAGCGGGATTAGGGCTGTTTAGAGTTGCCCCCTATTCCTCTCTATCACAGCATTCAGAAAAATGAGGCCTTATTATTATGAGAACTCAAACTTCACACTGATTTTGAACTACCTCCGTTTTGAGATGCTCAGTGAAACTAACACTGCAGGGAAATGTTGTTGCACTTTAGGATTATCCAAAGGTCAAATATTCAGAATAATATAATAGGAAAAAATAGTGCTCAATTTAATGCAATAATGTTTAATAGGAGAGGAAATATATTCTAAACTGGAAGGCTCTATCATAAAAAAGAAATAATTAAAAACTGAAGGAGAATGCCAAAATCTCAGAGTCTGTGCTGTTTCATAGCACTATATGTGGGCAGCACAGTGGACAAAAGGTACCAGGCGTTCAGGGTGTCCAGTGGGCTTCCTTCAATCTGAAAAACCATCCTCCTCTGGCTTCTGGAATAAGTCTCTGCTTGTACATGAGTGAGCACAATATGTAGCACTTTATTTTTAATTCTGACTCCTCCTAAATCAGACTTGTTTTGGCAAATTTTTGTTCCTTTGCAGACCCTCTGTGTGGACCCTCTTTGTCTGAAATTTGGTAGGGCAGCAAAACAAAAGAGAATGATTTTTTGCTTTGTCGGTAGATCCATCACGTTCCAGACACCGCTCCACCTCACGGCAGCCAGGCCATGGAGAACATGATCCATTAACGATCAGCAATACCCTTTATGTTGGCTATTAAGCAATATGATCTTGTATTCAGTGCTTCCAAGTGCAGGCTAAAACACTCAGGTGTTCCAGAATGCAATAATGAATCTGAACTGCTAAATGCTGAGTTTTGAGCTACAAGACATATGGGCCAGTTTGGAAAGTCAATGTCAACTGGAGATCCTGCTTGCAGAGTAAATGAGTTCTCTTCAAACCTATTATGTTTGCGAAATGCAATTGTCTGAACAGTGCTAACTGAAGGCGTTCAGGTTTACTGAAGTTTTATCGAGTCTGCGATCTATTTTATATCAGGAAATGATGAAGGATCGTGAGTGCATAATGCAGAGTAACATCTGCCATCCCACTACAGAACCTTATAGCTAGCTACCCCCGTGCCAACCATATTACTAAACACATGAAATCTTTAAAGAAGATTATCTTGATTTTCACTAGATTTAATAAACACTATAAGTTGAGCTGTATAGTATCTCCATTTCCTCCTCTCCATACCGTTGGCTTGCTAGCTGCAAATGCATTGCAAAGCGGTGGCAGATTTCTCCAGCCAGCAGCCATCCTGCCATCCCAGAACCCCTCTCTGCTGCAGACAGGGGCTGGAAGTCAGCAGGCAATGTTTGGGCAGGCCCTCGGGGGAGCAGCGCCCGCAGGGCGAGCAGACAGCCGGGTCCGGCAGCCCCGGCCTCCCGCCACATTGCCCTGCCTTACCGGAGGTGGCCAGGCAGGGGGTCCGTGCCGGGGTTACACTGGGCCACTCTCCCCGCTGCAAACAGGAACCTCCAGCAATGCTAAACAAATCAGGCTGCCAAGGGTTTTTTTTTTCTTTTCTTTTCTTTTTTTTTCTTTTTTTTCTTTTTTTTCTTTTTTTTTTTTTTTGTTCCTAACTTTCCCATAAAAAGATTCAGGTAAATGTAGCATGACGAGCCAATTTAAGCCAATTTCAAAGTTATTTGAGTAATTGGTTATTAAGATAACACTCTCAAATTTCAATTCAGCAATTATCCTCTTAAAGATACAGAATGTAAGTATAGGAGGAAAAGCATATGCATTAAAGCTACAGAGGTCCTTTTTAAAAAAATAAAATGTGTAGGCATTTGAAAAAAACATGTAGCTTCTAATCTTATTGAACTGAGACTTATCTTCTAACATGTGCAACCCTTCTATGTTGAAAGCAAGTATTTCTAAATTTTGGAAATGGAGTTGACTATTACTAGGGCTCATAAAGATTAAGAGACTAAGTGAGGACCCTCCTTTTAATATATGTAAGCTCCTTACCCATAACTTAAGAACCACAAGGGGACAGAACATTGTCTTCCTACAAGGCTGCACTGCAGACTGATGCAGAGTGTGATGATGGAAATAATGGCTTTGGCAGAAGTACTTGGTTTGGAGCCAATTTCTCCATCCTAATGAATGGCGGAATTACTGCAGAAAAGCTTCACAGTTTTTTTTTTAAAAAAAAAGAAAAAAGAAAAAGAAAAAAAAAAGAAAGAAAAAAGAAAAAAAAAGAAAAAAGAAAAAAGAAAAAAAAAATAAAAGAAAGAAAAAAGAAAAATAAAAAATAAAGAAAAAAAGAAAAAAGAAAAAACAAAGAAAAAAGAAAAAAGAAAAGAAAAGAGAAAAAAAAGATAGAAAAAAGAAAAAGAAAGAAAAAAGAAAGAAAAAAAGAAAAAGGAAAGAAAAAATGTGCAGCTTATTCCCAGTTAATCAACCCCGTAGGACGGATGGCCATGACCAATTATTATTCCCAGAGACTACTGGTTAATCAAAAAGCACATAGTTAAAAGGACTTGTGTTAGCTACTTGGCTGCTGAAAGCAGTAGTGTAGAATCTGCAAATGTTCACCAGAAGATTAAGGTTATGCAAATGCTGGAGAGTTTCCTACGCTAGCAAAGTTGCCTTTCAGGAAGGTGAAGAGATTTTTTTATTCTCGGAACAGCACTAGATGCAGTTTAGGGAAATGTTATTGACAGCAGGGTGCTGCACATGTTCAGGCCGGTTCCGGATCCTGCTCACTTTACGATGTCCTCAGCTACTGCTCAAGGCAAATATTCTCTTGGAGAACGGTAATATCAGCTGAGTACATGAGCTCAGCATACCCTGTGGCTGCAGCCAGCAGCCTCTGGCTAGCTCGCCTTGCATTACAATTGTGCCTGTAAACCAAAGGAAGCAATGATGCAAAACCAGGGTCTACGGCTTTTCTGCCTTCTCACTTGAGACCCAACTAACAGGAGACATCAGAGAACCAGTGAGGAGAGCGAATCCTGCTGGAGCAGGGGTCGGTTTTATTTAGGCTCACACAACTGGGCATGGACCAGCAAAATGTATAGGACCAAACCTAGGACAGGAAAAAATGTGAAGCTGGGACCAACTTACTCATGGTGAAAGTTAACATACTTCCACTGGAAATTTCCATGGAGCTAAGCCAACTCTCTGCAGCTGAGAATCTGGCCCTTTTGTGTTCAGATCAGTAATAATAATTAAAGATCTCTTAAGACAACTGAGAGTGCAGTGTAATCGGGACTGGGAAAAATACTTCAAGTTATTTTAGCTTTAGTCTTTATGTTTATTTTTTGCGACTGAGATTGTTTAAATAATCTGTCTCCAGGGAATAGAGTAAAAATATAGATTCTAATTTGAATATAGATAAACACTGGATTATATATCACAAAATACGCTGGTGTAGCATATGCACTACATGCTACATGTTAACACCAAGTATTACGTAACCACAGCACCAAGCCAACTTACTTTTATCGTGCTAATGTATTTTTTACCTCCAAACATTAATATTTTTATATCTATATATATGTACTGCTACAATGCCATATTCTCAGGTTTTACAGTTTCGCTGCATTTTTCTGGCATAGGTTACAATGGAGGAAAAAAGCCAACTGGAACATGTCGAAAAACAAGATCATAAGGTTTCACTCAAGTTGCTTAAATTATTATGTAGGAGGTATATTATCGACCTTTTAATAAAAACCTTTACAGTCTCCATGGAAACATTTTTACATTGACATATAAAAACATAAATGGAAAAAAAATGTTGTAAAAAAATGAATCTGGTCTCCTGTTCATAAATTAGAGGCTGCCTTTACTATGCGGTGCTGCATCTTCCCTCTGCTATGCAAATGCAACTGCTCAGTGATGATTCATTAGCTGAGCATCTTACTGTAACCTGTGTAGTAAGCTGAGGTATTCAAGAGGTTTAATCCTAAAATAGCACTTACTGTTTCTGTAATGTAGCTTCCTACCTACTTTTAAACCAGGACAGCACATCAGTGCATTTGGACTCAGGTTAAATGTGCAGTAGATGGAACAACAATTGAAAGTACTGACTTGTCAAAATCAAAGCTCACAAGAAAGTGCCCTCCTGGTTTTCTTTTTACTTAAAATAAGAGACTGTCATCCTGACTAGACTGAGTTTGCAGGAGTTCGCAGTCTTTACAGCAGGGGAACAGCCTACTGTAGCCTCAGCCTCACAGGTTGGAGCGGGAGCAAGTTTGGGAAGGGGCGAGGAATCTCACAGCACATCATTTGAGATAAGGATCAGTCTCTCTTGATTTGAATTCCAGAGCTCTCAGCTGTGGTCTGCTGACATCTCGTCAGCATCTGTGACATTTACCAGCAATATACCGTTTATATCATTCTCAACTCCAGAGGCCAGATGACAAGATGCAAAGACATTAGAATTCTGATTATAATACAAAGAAAGAAGTTTGTGGTGTTAACAGAGGTGTGCAATAAAAAGAGCACAGAGATCATTTTCCAAGATGCATGAACACTTTCTCAGTTTAAGCACAGTAATAAATGTGCTTTCATTTACAGATGATTCTCTGGCATGTTTCTCTTTTACTCTAAATTCCCTCTTTAATCAATGCAGAACTGTGCCAGCCACTTGCAGGAGCGTTCTTTACATGAGTACACATGAAGTGGCTTTTAGAGGAGCCTGAAGAAATAAAATTGTAACATTTACTAAAAAAAAAAAACAACAAACACACACACACACACACCGGTTCCAAAAGAAGCGCTGGTCAAATATTAGCTAATGATGCATTTATTTGTCTCATACAGTAAAACAAAGAACAAAAAAATTCTCGAAGTGAGTCATTTAGCTTTCCACCAATATGCAGGCTAGAAAAACCCAGAACGGTGATTAGCACATAGATTTTAAAGTTATATGAAGATTCTTCATAGACAGGCAAATGTCATTTTCTGAATGCAGTAGATAATACAGATGAATTACACAGGTTCAAGTTCCTTACAAAGCCCAGTGAAATTATTGAATGCCTTTGCACACTCTTCAGCAGCATCAAGGAGGGTTCAGCATGAAACTAAACGGATATTAACTTTTAAATATAACTTAATTTCAAATCAAACAACAGTCATCCCATATGCAACATAAGTAGGATATTTATATATATATACACACACACATGCAATACATGTGTAAACATACTCGCTCCCATTATCCAAACACATTTTTAGTAGCCTTTTTTTTTTGCAGTCCCTATCTAATACAGTTGATGTTATGATTTTCAGTGATTCCTGTTGCTGAATCAAACTTGAAGGGAACATCCTAGATTTTCATACCTGGATAGCTCTTGCAATGCCTTGAGGATTGTGTTAATAACTAACATTGCAAAGAAAAGTGATTTTCACAAAGTGCTCAGCACCAATTCTCTAAATAGCAGAACCTCCTGCAAGTGTCTCAAATTTGTCTTGGCTGGGTTCACAAGAGGAAATAGGTAAAGGGAGTAAGTCAGGCTAAAGTGATTATTGAAACAAATGCAGGAAAGTGTTGAAAATGTGGAGAGTGCATTGTCCAGTATTACTCAGGGGAAAAAAAGCTGTTATTTAAACCTGGAAAGATCACAGGACAGTATACACACACACAGACACACACACATATATATATATATTTCTAAAATATGAAAAAAAGTTATCTGCACACACACACAGAGGTAACAGCACAGAGCTCCCTTCCAGCATGTCACGGGGCGAACCCAACGCCTGCCTTCAGGCTCCAACCTCCAGCTGACACTGCAGAGCAGCACTTGAGAACTCAGTTAATATGTCTCAGATGAAATATCGAACAATTTCTTCAGTCATATTTGTAGTTACTATTAGTTGGAAAGATTCTACTGTGTGTTTGGAAAAGGCATGGACATAAGTTGACTCTCAGGCTCAGGATGTAATTCATGAATGTGTACCATTTCCACAACCTTTAATAAATACTACTGAAACTCGTAAGGACATTTTTGCATGTGTAAGTGGAGAGTCCTTTATTCACTCAAAGGACCAAACTATCATATAACAATGGTTCCATCTGGCAAAATACACTGAATTCTAGAAAGTATGGTTTAAAAGGAAAGCACGTTTTAAGGCTGTTTTAATTAGCTGCATTTTTCAGTTGTCCGCTTACCTAAATTTTACCTTATTATGTGTGTGTTGCCTGCTAAATACTACCTAAAATATGGTTTAACATTTCATCTGGGAAGTGATTAAAGATCAATCTTGCTGTTCCCACTTGCAGGGGATGACAGCCTTGTTCTTCTCCCTGCAGAGTTTGATGTCTCAGATAATGCTGGGTGACCACCCAACGTGGCAAGTCTGCCGCGCTTTACGACTATCATAATTCTCCCAATTTGATTTCACCTTTTCCTTTGCTCTTCTATGTCTGGAAGTAAAGTGAAAAATATTCTTCCTGCAAAGCTGGCCAAGAAGTCAGAGGCCACACCAGAAGGGCTAAGCTGGCACCATGCAAGTATCTTATTTTATCTTTTCAACGGGGACAGAGCTAAAGCCCTAGGTCCCTCCCCAGGGATCCCACAGGGTTTTGTGGCCACTCGGGCCAACAGTCCCCCCAGTAGCCCTTGCAGGAGTCCCACCTCACCTCCCTTGTTCTTTAGTCCCATTGTTCCCAACATGGACCGTGGCTCGTATCCATAAATTGGCCCCTAGCTATGATCTTAATCTGTGTTTGTGGGGCCAACAAAAATGTGCCAACGTTTTTGGCAAATCTTCCTGCAGTGTTTGTGCAGATCTCTGCAGGTCATTAACCTTACATCACTGGTGATAAGAGGCTGGGCATTGCAAATGCATTTGTGTGGTCTCCAAGGCTCAGCCCTTGTCAATCCAAGCATCCAGTGCCAGCACAGCAGCAGTTAAATGGAGACTCCTTTTGCGCATCCTCCTGAATGAAGTGCAAACATTGCACCGTGATTGCAACAAAGGAAAAAGAACCAGTAAAAGGAAAAAGAAAAAAAGGAAAATTGCCAAGGGACATTGCTGTGAACTTCCAACCCCCACAGCACATCAGACAAGTGCGGCTGCTAAGGCTCCAGACCTTCATGAGACCCCCGCGCGTCTGCTCCTGCCTTACCAGGACCTCATCACCTTCTCCTTCCCTGGACGTGACAGTGCTGTCCCTACGAATCTAATTCCTACCTTACCAGTCTTATCTGGAGATGGTTCCAGAGCTGGGGAGGAGCACCCCAAAGCAGGTCAAGCATCCTATTTTTTTCTTATAATAGCCTGCACTTTGTCCCCTCACACTGTGCTTTCAGACACAAGGATGCACCCATTAGAGTATCTACACTTAAATACTAGTAATTTATTAACTTTCCCCATAAACTCAACATCCGTCTAGCAAAGGTTTATTCCATTATTGTTATCTCTCAGAAATGTAACGTGGCTTAGGGTATGAGTCCCTTGATACTTTTCTATATACATATTTTAAACAGGTGGAGTAATTCTTGGGAAAAAAAAGTCTAAAATTTGCATGTGTAGTATTAAAAAAAAATAATAATTGTCCAATTATGTTCATGATGTGGCCATGGGGCCAAGAGACACAAAAAACCATCCACCTGGTCTGTAACCATAGCAGGATTCAAAATGCCCCAAATGGGAGATTTTGGCTGTGCTGCTGGAGTGCCACCACGCCAGCTGAGCTACCTTCTCTCTTTCTTTCCCTACAAAACCCCAGATGGGAAGACCATTGTGCAGAAGGGCTGATTGATAGAAACAGCTTATAAACCTGGATGCTACTGGGTGCTGTTGGGGATGGCTATAGTTTTTGAAAATTAATATGGGACAGCTGCTTCCTAATCTCTGACTTTGAGGGATATTCGGTCAGCTGGCCAAGACCCATTTACCCAGTTAGGAGGTAGCTCAGCAGCCTGGTTGACTCTCAGCTAGAGCCAAGAATCAATTCTCAACAGGATATCAGCTGATGGATTTCGGTTTGAGATTTGGAGAAAAAGGAAAAAAAAATCTGGAGCCTTGGAACTGGATGTTTTACCTTTTTACAAATACTTTTTTTAAACAGTGCAAGAGATTTCGGTATCCCTGATACCAAGTCAATGCAAACTTCCACACATTTGAGACACTCTGTGAATGGTTATGGCTGAAAAGTCACTTCCCTGTGACTGTGCGTCTGAACCAAATATGAAACAAGGTACCTGAAGAAAAAAAATAAGTAATGGCAGCAGTAAAAGTTCACATTCATGCTAAACAGTTAATCTGGTCACCACCAGCATCTCAGCCTTTTCTGACCATTAATGCAAGAAATTTTAATTTGTTATACTGTTGTAGGAAACTGGCAGGCACATGCAAGTCTGTTAACATGATCTCAGTGCACAATTATCTGTTACTTATAGGTCATCTCCAACTTTATTTTACACCTTCTTCTGACACTGAATCTGATAGTATAAACCCTGTAAGCATTATTAAACATACCTAAGTTAGTTCCAAAAGTATCCGCTGTATCAAGTTGCACCAGATCTGAATTTGCCTGTGAAGAAACAATATGTTTTTATCCCACTTTACCCCAGCTTGGAAGCAGTTCTGATCCTGAGCAACAAGCCCGATGTTCAGCAGTCCTAAAGTCACAGGACTGCATATTTCTCTGCATGTGTATGTGTTTGCGTCTGCGATTTCCCAATATTCCTGGCTACTGCAGTCAGAGCCATTGAACTGCTCAGCGCTGCATGTAATAAAACGCTGAAGGCATCTGGGTTTTTTTGGACACATGTCTTGGCATGAAGCTGTGCTTGAAGTGTTGGATTCTCTTCGCATAGTTTGGAGACCAGCATGTTTCCAGTGGAGCTGGAAACCTGTAACCACTCATATCCTCTGCTGGGTATTTTGTTATAGTTTAGCACTGTTTGGGTTTGTTTTCAAGTTGAAAAAAGAAATTTAAGGGGGGAAACCTAAGAAAGAACAGATGCTAATGCTGGAATATTAGAGCTAAGAGTTATTATCGCAGTTTGGGGAGCTATCTAAACAGGCCTTTTTAGACAAAATCTGGCTTGAAAGCAGCATGAAAGCAAGTGTATTAAGTACTGTAAAAACAGCTTCCCCTCTCTCCAGTCCTCTGACTTGTGAAATCATGTTTGTCTGATATCTCAAATGGCTCCCACTCAGGCTCCCTATCTACTGCTCCCAGTGCGCTGCAGTTCAGGGCTGCCTGGGCTGCCTTCAGCAGAAAAATATTAGTACTTGGCCACCTGTCCATTAAGGGGATGTTTTACATTTCAGTGTTTCAAGCATCTCCATTTATTATGCATTTTCCATTGTTCAGGGAAGCAGAAAAATCCAGGAGACATTGCTGTATAAATATAAAATACAGATATAGATAAATGTAAGACAGTTTAGACTTATTTGTACCCAGAGCAGGCAAGAACCTTGCACCATTTGGCAGGTCCCCACTGGCTGTTAGTCTGATTTAGTCCCAAAATGCTTTGGAGCGGGTTTTGGGGGTATTCCCATGGAGGCCAGATGCTGCCCTGTTCCTTGGCTCACTGGGAGATGCTGCTCAAGCTGCAGGTGAGGAAGTCAGCAGGACAGGTAAGATTTATTCAACGCATATGGCCCCAGCTAACTCTGCTGCACAGCACTTCTGGATTTCCAGAGCTGGAGCAAGTGGCAAGAAAAAGACCGCCCAAAGTGGCCCTCTAGTATATCAACATCTGATTGCAATTTCTGATGGCACTGATGGCAATTTCTCCCATTTTTTACATGATTTCCCATCTATCTGGGTAACCAAAGCCATACAGATGACCAGAAGAAAACACCTTTTTTTTTCTTTTTTTTTTTTTTTTTTACTTTTGTTGAAATTACTTTCACTCTTCTGCTATCATATTCTCTGTTATATTTAATTTGTTTTGGTTTAGCACATTTTAGCTGAGCAAACAATTTGTATGTTATGACTTGAGCCTATTTTAGAATTGTTAAGGAATTATTTTTTTCTTTTTCACAGTTTTTTTCTAACCTGTCTGTATTCAGCTCACATGCTGGGTTGTATTTAAACAGAAGATCAACTGATAATTGCAACACCACTGCTGGCGTTGCTCTAGTGATGAGGCTGCCAGCATTTCCAGGTTGAATTTTGGCATACAATGTTGCAGCCTGGAAGCCAATTTTATTAAAATGAGTAGAGGGAAAAATCTGTTTGGCCTCTTTTGCTTGATAAGAATATAAAAAGACAAAATTTTAAAAGAATAAATTAATGTTGAAAATAAAGTCCCTGACTTGCAGGTATTTTTGTGATGTCTGCCACTGAGCTGAGGTGCCCAGGCCAATATCTGTAGCTGGGATCACCCTTCACCAGAACCACATTGTCCCAGACGAGGGCATTGACCATGCAATAATTACAAGCTGGGGCATCAGGGATGTGTCCGACAAGTGTCTGAAGCTGGGTGCCCACTGCCCCAGCTGAGCCCAACCTCCTGGCCCAAGCACCTCTGTGCGGTCCCACAATGAGGCCAGCGCAGCTGAAAACCCCAGTTCACTCCAGAAAATCCCTATTTCTCAGCAAAAACACAGCCATCTACACTTGTTATTGTTTGAGGGCTTGTATCCTACCACGTGCTCTTGGAAATGTAAAACCACACAGCAGCAGAATACAGATGAATATCTGCACTCATATAATTTTATATTTAAGCCTATGGGATAGCGATAATTACAGTTTTAGAATGGGATCAAAAAGCACAGATCTACAGAGACTCTTTGAAGTCAATATCTATTTATTATAATTACACAACATTTTCCATTGGACCTGAAAGCATTATTCAGGCATTAATAAATTAAAGTTCACAAAAGAAAGACAAGCTTCTCCTGCCACTATTTATACCCATTTTATGGATAGGAAATGTGAGAAACAAAAAATGTAGGTGGATTGCTTCTGTCTTCAAGCAGCACCTGGACACGGCTGGTCTGTAGTGGGTGCAGGCGACCACAGGTTTTCCAATAACAGCACATTTAGGTCATCAAGGTCACCAAGTTCTCTTGACGCTCCCTGTATTCTCACACCTGGGACTTTCCTGGTTGGAGATGCCAAAGGTGGAACATTCGGGGATTTAATGAAGCTGCTTAGTTAATAAAACTAATGACACTTTATATTTAATATTGCCTTTATCCAACAATTTTGCTCATTTTTTGACTGTGAGCTGTACAGAAAGTTTTGTGCCACAGACTTCACTTATATGAGAAGAAAAGTGAAAACAGGACTTGCACAAGGAGGTTTAGGGAACTGAAGGTCAAGCTGGGAGACCCGGGAGCCAAAGCTCCCTATTGTCCACTCGTCTCCTTGAATTCCTGGATTATAGCTGGTCCCTGATGGGCAAGGAAGATGTGAAGCAGTGCACAGCCACTAAACAGAAATCTGAAACAATTTGGGTGATCTTTTTAATAAGACATAAATGTTGGGCTTAACAGTTATTGTAAGCACAATTTAACAAAGAAATGTTGCAGTGTTTCCATGAAATGGAAATAATTTTACGTCTGGTTTTTTACTAGGGCCTGTAGCAATAGGACAAGGGGTAGTGGTTTTTAGCTAAAAGAGGGGAGATTTAGATTAGATATTAGGAAGAAATTCTTGACTGTGAGGGCGGCGAGGTGCTGGCACAGGCTGCCCAGAGCAGCTGTGGGTGCCCCATCCCTGGCAGTGCCCAAGGCCAGGCTGGATGGGGCTGGGAGCAGCCTGGGCTGGTGGGAGGTGTCCCTGCCCGTGGCAGGGGGTTGGAACGAGATGGTCTTTAACTTCCCTTCCAACCCAAACCACCCTGTGGTTCTGTGGTTCTGTGATTCTGAATGGAGCGGTGCTGATCTATAACCAGTGTTTTATTCAAAATAACTCCTCTGGCAGGAGGAATAGCTCAAGCCAGTGTTTCCTGGAGAACTTTGCACTTCAGCGGCAGTGCTCCATGAGATTGTGCTCACCACCACTGCATTGCACCATGCAAGAGCAGAGGACAGCAGCACTGTGGTTGAAGCACCGAGTGCTGCTCTCCTGGCAGTACTCCAGCACCCCCGGCGTAGCAGGAACCTGCTGTTGGCCACGCCGGCAGCAACGTCAGGGTGCAACGTCTGGGGCAAACCTTGCATGGGAGCGCCTGGTGCTTGGGAAATCCACCTTGGCTCTCACAGCTGGTCTTTTGCTGGTCTTAAACTAGAGGAAAGCAAGCAATGTTGTCCTTGGGTTGGCAGAGGGCAGTGTCTCTCCTCGCATGCTTGACGGGCACCTCTGTGGCAGCAGAGGCTTTGTGCTAACACGAGGAGCGGCGTTAGCAGGGGTGCAGTGCAATAGCATCCTGCTCGCCTTGGTTTTGCTCATGAACCAAAAGAGCCCCGTACGCCCTCCGAGACAGAGACCCTTGGGAAAGGCTACCACCAACTTCCTCTGCTGTGATTTTCCCTTTTTCATTATGTTTGACATTTTTGAGACTGAGCTTTGTTACAGACTATTAGCCTATGGCAGTAGGCTGGGGAGATAAGACTTCATCAAGCTATAAATCACACAAAAGCATGGAAAAATGTGAAATTCTGAGGTTGCACCAGCAGCTCTGGTTGTGTTCGTCTGAGCGTTGTTGCACTGATTGCAATATTTCAAGAGACTCGTGGTATAAGCCAATGTTGCAGCTTGCAGGGAAATGAGTTTGGTGCCTTGTGTCTGAATAGCAACACTATTAAAGTTTTGTACTTAGCATAGTTACTGACTTTGTGGGATCACTGTAGCAAGTTTTAAATGATGCATGAAATGAAGAATTCCTGCCCATCCTAAGGAGAGATAATGCAGATAATAGACTGCCTTGCAATCACAGCTGTGCAGTGTTTTTTTGTTCCGCTCACAGAAATGCCCTCCAAACCCCAAAGTAACAGTATATACAATACATTCACAGGGATTTTTTTTTCCTCGTTGGGTTTATACTAACTATTCTCCCTCTCCACACTCATACATACATTAAAGGAAGACAGAGTGTATGGACTATAGGGACACAGGTGCCCAGAGACCACTGCTCAACCCCAGACCCCTAAGGATACTTGTGCTCCTTTCTGCCATGGAGGTGCTGCAATAAATTTATAGCTACTGCCCAGATGCCACTTCATCTCCGACTTTAAACCATCACAATGGGCAATTGCAAATGCTCCCAAGCAGGGAGCAGCCCCAACCCACTGCACCACATGCCAGTATGGTTACAGGACACCCAAACCAGCAAGCAGCAGGGCCAGGAAGGAGTATTTTGGGCAGCAGAACTCCATGCCTGTCTCCAAAGATTTGTGCAATCATTCATGACCCAATGGTTCAAACACAGAGAACAAAATCCAGATACAAGATATGAGACCCCACCTTAGCAATGCTTACAGTTGAGATCTGGATTTGGCTAATGTGGACCAGCACATTGCTGGTCCCAGTTCAAGTGTGTGGATGAATGTACAGATGGACAAAAATAGTTGCAGTGTTACAGTTAATGCAGGTTTTCATCACTCAGGTTTTGTGTCATCTGCTTGGGCATTTTTTCATGTCATGTTTGCCCAAAAAGTCACGTATTGAAAAGATTTATGTTGTCATGTTCTTTATACTTAGATAACTTAATTTTTTTTCTTTTTAGCAGCATTTTTTATGTGTGAAAAATTGATAATAAATCACATGATCTTGCTACTCAAGACCTTTGCTTTCTTCAGTGCCATAGTGAGCGTTAAGTGCATCAGCAACACATAAGTTGATCCGAAAAAAGCAGTAATGGTTCATTTGAAGAAAAAGAGCGCTAATGGGTCATTCGTTTAAAAAGAAAGTTGCATATTAAAAAGCATCCTGTAGGAAAAGGAACACTGTGTCATTCAAAGTGTTAAATATCCTATGATTTTGTTTTAATAGGTTCAGGGATTCACTTGAATTACATCATTAGGTTAATACCGCATGACAGCAGTTTTTACTTGTCGAAAACATTTTTCTGCACTCCCAAAATATTTCTCTCTGAATTCCTTTCTTTGTCCCTATGCTTTCAAGAGTATTTAAGGAAGAAAAATGTG
>JAVJGI010000065.1:51619095-51637305 GCA_035590275.1 Ibycter americanus
CCAGCATATTTCTAATTGATGTCAGAGTATTACCAGAGTCTTTCCATGCCCCTAATGTTCCAAGTACATACCTGGAGCGCCAAAACCAGGACAGAAATGTATCTTCCACTGGGCTCACCACGTTTATCTTGGACCACACTAACACTTTATGCACTGATTCCCACATAACTGAAAAAAATATATTCTATATTATAGCATCGAATATGATCTTAATAATGTGTTTAAAATCAGCATCCTTATTACATATCAAGCTGGTCTTCGCGAGAACAAGCTGCTGGTTTCACGAGGTATTTTCGATGGAAATGAGCTCCGAAGAAGGAAGCTGTGGGAGTCTGTCAAGCACGCAGTAAACTCAGGTTTGAAGCGTGGCATTTCCTGATGCAGATCCTTAATTACAACAACAGAATAGATAGTTTGGAGGAGGAACTTTTACAGCATATTAAAGAAAGGAGTGATATGTGGCACAGCTGTCTGGATTTCCTTGGAAATATGAAGCAGTATCATTTATTAATTATGATGAGGTAACTGAGAAGAAATTTAAATATAGAAGTACCACCTGAAACTAGTAATTGCCTGGAATGCTATCACCCCCCCTTACTCTGCTGCTGTAGAAATTACCAACAAAATATATTCCGCTTCATTTCCCATGACACTAAACACTTGGAATATGGTTCCATATCTTAATATTATTGAAAGATGAAGTGACATTATGAAAAAACCTTACGCAGATCTCCTCTCTTTGCAAGTAGGCAATACTAGCTATGTCTCCTTAAATACAAAGGCTCCTTTAACATCTGAGCAACGTGGAGGACCTGCTGCACAAGCTGGCCTCAAAATCATTCTTGCCCTCGTGCTTTTGTCCCATGATTGACTTGTCAAAATAAGGAATCAGTAGCTGCCTGGTTTTCAGCCTATAAGATGAGCTGCTGGAATTCAGAGTTGCAGGCAAACATTTATGAAAATAAAACAAAAGAGCATAAACCTGATCTGGCATCACGCAATATTGAACAGTGTGGGAATAACACTCAATTAAACCTGATGGTCACCTGCAAAGGGTGAACATGTACATGACACAAATGGTCCAGAATAGCTGACCTTGGATATAAGGAAAGCAATAAGGAATGGGGCAACTCCTCCCCTAAAACCTCACCTGGAAATACCCTGCTTGGTGCTACACAGACAAGTGCCTCCATCAGCCTCGCTACTGGAGAGAGCTGTATGAGCTCCCAGACTGGGAACTGGTGGTGCAAAGAGCAGTTCTCTATCATCATAGAACCGCAGAATGGTTTGGATTGGAAGGAGCCTTAAAGATCACCTAGTTTCAACACCAGGCCGTGGGCAGGGACACCTGCTGCCAGCCCAGGTTGCTCCAAGCCCCATCCAGCCTGGCCTTGAGCACTGCCAGGGATGGGGCATTCATCACATATTGACCACTAAACAGATAATTCCCACTGATGAAGAAGTATAGTGATAAGACAAATTACATTATTCTCCAGCAAAAATTAGTTTGACGCATCAAAGTTGGCAAGCAACTGCCACTGCGAAGCAACAGTTTTGAATAGAAAATCTCAGTTATTAGTTGCAACATATTTCTCTAGCTGTATATGTAACACCTATGTTAATTAAAATAGGTAGCACATTGTAGGTCTTAAACATTCAGAATTGAAGTTTTGAAACAAAGTAAATTCCAGGTTAAATCTGTTACTCCAGCCTTATAATCCTGTAGATTATAATATATATATATTAGATTGTAAAATATGCAAGATGCAGATACTTGACAGATGTCTGAACATCCTAGATTATATATCCAGCCCCACAGAAAAGGTACAGTAGGGCTGGCCAGCAGGCTTAGGGTGCGTGTATGACTGGATAAATTACACTTTCCCACACCTTCTCCAAAAACTGTTGAAAGAGATATATTTATTTCTATTTTACAAGACATAACAATCAAGTTTATTTTGATGGCTACCTGACCCACTAATTTTTCTTGAAAACATGCAAAATGATTCTTCAAGAAGAACCATGCCAGGCAGCGTAGGAAACCTACTGCAGAGTGGTTGTTAAAGATAAGTTCCTTAGAAGTTTGACTTGGCATTCTTCAATTACTAGTCTAATTATTCTTCTATTATTTAGGCAGTGAGCCAAAGGTTTCCTGGGTGCATAGGAAGTTAATAGGGGAGATGAAGCAAGATTGTGAGGCCATGTCAGCATATGTTCATTAAAACCCGATTTCTTCAACATTAAACTTACTCACTGCTCTAACAATGTACTACTGTGTCTGTGTATTTAATGATAAAAAATATGCAAGAATAATTATTTACAGTATTTCCTGACCCAGTTTTTTCAGTTGTTTGTTCAGAGCTGTATCTATTAAAAAAAATGGACATATTCATTGGGAAATCTACAGAAAAGAACACGATGTCTCCTGTTCATTGCTAGAAGGAAATTAAGGAGTTTCCAAAGCTTGCCAGTAATCCCCACTGCTTTCTAGTGTTCAGCGCTGGATATATATAATTACATATGAAAAAATTACATTCGAAGAAAGTTATTTAAGTTGCAAAGCCAAGTACTTGAAAGTTAAGAAATGCCATTTTTACAATTGCCCATGCAATCCTGATTCTTCCCGCTTATGTATCCAACTTCTAATATTAAAAGAGAGGCAATGGGAAAATATTACGTGATTATGTAGTTAAAGATTGTATCGTAATGCATGTGCTCATGGGAGCAGAACTAAGGTTGCAGACATGTAACCGTAAATCTAGCATTCCTTAACATACAGATCTTGCCTATACAAACTAAATAACTTCCTTTTAACATAATTTTTATGTCATTTCCTGTTTTGTTTAGTTTCTAAGGAGATGTATAAAACAAATCGTCTTATGCACAGCTATCTAAAAAAATGAATTTCTTGAGCCTAGGTCCTAGTCTTTGTTTCTCTCTGTCTCTCGCTCACCTTCTTTTCCTGGCAAGAGATGGAAATCTTCCCCCCCACAGAGGCACCTGGGGGTGTTAGGGGATGCTGGGGCAAGATGCAGGCATTAGGGTGATGCTGGCCCCATGACTTACCTACGTCCTGCCCCGGGGTCAGGGTTAAACTCTTTGGCATTTAACCAAAAAACACCTGCGACTGGGAGCCAGGGGATGGAAACAGGGCTTTTTAAAAAACAGTTTATAGCTCAGTTAAACCTGAAAAACATTTTGTGGGATGCAGAAAAGGCACTTCTCTGGCCTGAAGGCTTTCTCCCTGCCAGATTTCAGGAGTCTGCTGCAAACCATGCAGATGCTGGAGCTTATCCAAATAAAAAAAAAAATAAAAAAAATTTAAAAAATTAAAAAAAAAAAAAAGGAAAAAAAAAGAGAAGCCCCAGAATTCTCCCCCAGAATGAAGGGCTGGACGACCAAATGGCTCCTGCTGAGACACCATGAGGGGGTATCATGGCTCTCCTGTGATACTTTTTTTAAAGCTGGAGGAGTTTGCCATTGGCAACAGAGGGAGAAGAAGCAGGTCCCTTCTGAATTTCCAATGCCAAGAGGGGCCCTGTGCTGCCGGTGCAGACCCAGCCCACACCTGGGCATTGCCACAGGAACAGGACAGGGCATCAAAGGATGGACAGAAGGAAAAATCTATTGTAGATATTGGAAACTAAACCAAATCTTTCCTGGCAAATCTGCTTATTTAATATGTTCATTTACATTCCTTTCAGTCAAGGAAAATGCAAGTGGTGGGCAAAATAAATCCAGTAGTTTCCCCCTGTCTCCAAACTCAGTACAGAGAGAACCAGAGCTGTATTCAGCATTAAATGTAAAAAACTATACTTATTTTTAAAAGTGGATTTAACTAAAGCAGTGTTTCATGGCTCACCAATGAACAACTTTTTGAAAACAACTTCCCATTAAAATTATAAGGGGAGGGTGAGGGGTGGGGGGTGGGGGTGCGGGGTGGGGCAAGAATAAAAAGGTAGCCAAACCTCCAGTTTTTCTTACAGAATATTAGGAATATATCCATCCTCAATGAATTTTTATTAACCTCTCACTGCTTCCAAACTCAGAAAAATTCCCCCAGATCAGAGTTCATAGTTCGACCTCAGAAGCTGCCAAACATCTCAACGCAATGGAGCACCAGAGACAGTGGTTGCTGCTCTGCCTCCAGGGCAGTTTGGAGGTACGTCCATCACCCGATGGGAGCTACAACAGGGGAGGCACATCGGCTTGCATGTCTCGCATTGTTTAGTGCACAGTGGGATTATTTAGAGGCAAAGCCTTGGGTCCCCTATCCCTGCTTAAATCTGCAGGGAATTGTAACAAAGGATTTGGCCCTGGACTTTATTTGGCAAGTAGCTGTTTTCTGTGCAATGCACTACCAAGAGAAACTGTCCTCACCGGCTGGCCCAGAACATCTCCTGCCATCAGAAACCTTTTTCCTGAGCTGTGAAGCGGCCTTTCCACAAAATATTGGCAACCTGTCTTAAGCATTGTTTCGTATGTTTTCTCCTATTCGTTTTCCCGCAGATCACCCCACTCTAAGCCGTGGCTATGCAGAAGCTAACGGGTGTACTGGGTCAGTGGGACCCAGTGGAGCAGGGGTGCTTGTGCCCAAACTCTGCAGCAGCCCTCCCTGCTGGGGTGGGATGCTAAAGGCTGAGCATCATTGCTGGAGAACATGGCTCTGATTCTGGTCTTGTCAAGAGCTTTGAAACGCAGGTGTTCAGGAAGGTCATTGGAAGTGAATACAAGTGCACCCACAAACCAGAAGCCTAAAAAGAAAGAAAACAACATTGTGTTAACTAAAAGCTGTTGCAGAAACTACACATCATGTGCAAGTGATTAGATTATGTTTGAGAAGAGCCTGATTCTGAGCTGACTTTTCAGGCGCTGATCTCATCACACAAAAAGGGACCTCAGCCTTCTCTAATCGGCATGCAAAGGGTAGCCCGGGCTGAGAAAGCACTGCAGAGTCATGCGCCACGCTGTGCCATGACCTACTCACAAGCTGCACCAGCTCCTGCAAACCCCACTAACATCTACTGCTCTACCTCCAAACCCTCCCAGCCTTGCAGTTGCAAAACGGCACAGCTGCCAACATGTCAGGGACACCTACCAGCTCCTAAAACACCTGCTCTGAAATATCTGCTCCCTGCAATTAAATATTTAGATGATGCTTCATTTATGAAAATTAGATTTTAGGAGTGAATTAAGACTAACTTAATTATTATACTAAAATATGAAAATGATAGTATATTATTAGAAACATATTTTTCTTGCAAAACTGTGTTTGCAATCTAGCCAGGAAAAAAAAGTTATGAAATAGACTTTTTATAGTAGGTGTTAATTCTGAATAATTAGGATTAGGCACTGGGGATTTGCAACCCAAATAAAAATTACCTAATTAACCCTTATATTGGCCCTAACAGAGAAGCCAAATAGTTCAACAATAAAAAAAAAAAAAAGAGAGAGAAAAAAGAAGAAAAAAAAAGCCCTCCACACACATAAGTGAACATCTAATAGTCTAAAACCAGAATGGGACTTAAAGACACCCCTTGGAAAATATTTACAAACCTGACAAGAGCCATGCAGACAGCTGGGATTTGGGTTTGCCATAAGGTAATCAATATGATTTAGACATTTTTATGATCACATTGCTCATTAGGAAATTTGAAAACATCTCAGGTCTTTTTTTCTTGACACTCTCCTAATGCTGCTACTACCTTCTCTAATTTCCTTTTACAGTGATTCTTAGTCTTATTTGGGATATTTTATTTTTTTTTTTCCTAGAGGTTTTCAAGTGTCCCATAGCATGTCCAGGAACTGATGCATTCATGGGAGTAAGACCTGGCAACCTCTTGGCCAGCACTCCAGCCAGGAGGGACAGACAATGGCAGGGACTGAAGCCTCCTCAGCTCCTCTGCAAGTCCAGCCCTGGGCATTGCTCCTCAGAGCTGCATTGGATTCATGGCCAAGAGCCAAGAGAACCATCTCTTCCTGCAAAGGTCCTCTGAAAAACACCCTGGGCACCAGCACACCGTAATGGGGAGGGAGGGATGCTCTCATGGCCACAGGCAGGAGTGCATTGCTGGAGCAGAAAATAATTTTCTTCCTTGGTTGAGGACAAGGGTAGATACCATAGACTCACACAAACACTAACAGTGCTGGAGAGGACCTCCAGTTTATTTCTCTGCCCAAGGTGTAATATTCAATACATAAATCCAAGGTAAAAGTACTCTGCTCCAGTTCCATATGTTTTAAAGCTTCTTGTATTTTCATTTTGTAGGCAGACTTGGCAAACAGCAGAAATATGAGCTAACGCTTGAGCTGAAACAAGAACTAGCCAAATTTGAGTTTGCTAGGATTTGAGACGCATGCAAAATCAAGTCAGATCCCTTTAGATAACAATCATATTCTATGAGTTAAGAAAACACAGAGGCATCTGTCCAGCTTTTCACAACAGGTGAAACATGCCAAACAGGTCCCAGATTGCTACAAAAATGTGGCACCAGCCTCAGTATGTGCAAATTCCCCTCTCCTATTGCATGTGGAAAGATATATACCATTACCTAGATTACCAGTATGAGAACAACATGATGCTATTGACAATGTAAATGAAATGTGTGTGATCGCTGAATACTGAAGGATGCTGGCATAAGTGAGGTGAAGTTTTACATCCAAAGAGCTTCATCAGACTAATATTTAGCCAGCAGTAATTACCACCCCTATTAAGACCCAGCCGAAACATTGCTGAGTGTTTATAGACATATGCAGTGCACGTGAACACTGATACAGTCAGGAGCTAAAGAAAGCGTAAGCTTTCTAATACCCTTTATGTGTTCCTCTCATTCAAGTAACCACGAACAGCACTGTTTAAATAGCTCCAGATATATGATGTTTTAGTTCAGAAAAATATATAGTACAATCTACTTGCCAAACACTCTCTGCCTTAACGTTACAGAATTCCCTTCTTTCTCTCTCTTGTTTAAACCTTGGCTCTGACATGTCTCTCCAGGAGGGATATACAATGAAGGCAGCACCGTCCTGGACCTGCCCTGCACCCTGAAGCCCTCTGCTACAGGTATAGCTTGTGGAGATGCAGGAGGGATTGCACGCTGGCTTTTGTGCGGGGTGAGCATCCATCCCGTGCTGCAGTCACTGGCCAACAAGTATCGGACCATGTGCCTCCTGAGTGCTGTCCCTCCAAGACTTCCTCCAGCTGCCATTTCAGGCAAGTCAGCAAGGTGTCCCAAATCCCTTGGGGTGCCCCGACAGCACCCACTGCTCACCCAGGTGCCAGTCTCCATTGCTCCGCAGCACCCATGAGTGGAGCTTCCCTTTGGGACAGCCCAGTCCCACCATGGGATCACCGCTGGGCTGCTAACCACAGAACACACTCTGCCTCCCAGGAAAAAGGGGATTTTGCTCAAGGTTTATAGATTCAGTCAAACCTCCCTGAATAATTCCCATGGAAGAACTCTACACACATGAGGCTGAAGCCTTAACTTTTTAAGTTTGCTTTTCCCCTGCTGTATGGATTAAATACATAATTTGATTTGATCTCATTAAATTTTAAAATTATTAATCTTATTTAAAAAATAGAAAACAAACACATGAGTGGTCCCGGCTCAGTCCAGCTGGACAGGTGCATCTCAGTTGCAAAGCAGAGCCCCATCGCTGGCATGGATTTCCTCTCCCTATGCGCACACCGGCACCAGGAGCACCGAGTCCTGCACCCTGGAATACTGTCCCCAACAGAAAGGACAAATCTGCAAAATCCAAGTCCCCAAGAGCACCACAGTGTCCAACCAGAAATGCAGGGCTCCGTTTTTCTCTGCTGGCAAGTTGCCTCCTGCAACGTAGGCTGGATTTCCTTCTTTTAAAGTCTGGAAACAATATAAATGGGAGATAGCTTGCAATCCTTAATGCTTTCCATCCTCTTTGCAAAATCTTTTCATAATGCTCAAATAGTTGGCTTCCAGTGATGATATTATAATGATCCTGGGGAGTACTGAGAAACTGAGAGTAAATTCAAGTCAAATACATTTTAGAAAATTAATACAATATCACAGACCTTATATTGAATAATTTTCATTACAGGATATAATTCTCTTACTGAGGAAGAGCAATAACATGGTGATTGTTGATGTTGCCAGCGCTCTTTTGTATTTTTTTTTAAAATCTGCAATACTTAGGCATTAAATTGTGCCGTTATAGTTGCTCGGCAACCATAACTTCTGCATACGCACCTCCCATGGTTTTGTAGCAACAACAATCTTATGATAACAAGGGGATGGGTGGGTTTTTTTGCAATCAAGATTCTTCTTGATATGTAAATTTATGCAACATTATATGTATTACGTATGAAAAAAATTAAAATAATTATTTCATTTGAGTAATAAGCCTTAAGTGTTGATTTCAGTTTTAGAATAGCAGGAATGGACTTGCTGAAA
Source organism: Ibycter americanus (assembly GCA_035590275.1). Lineage (NCBI taxonomy): Eukaryota > Metazoa > Chordata > Aves > Falconiformes > Falconidae > Ibycter > Ibycter americanus. Next base: position 51,627,531 of record JAVJGI010000065.1, read on the forward strand.
ATTCGATACCGATAAGCAGAGGAAATCTACTGGCATATAGTAAAACAATTTTATTCTCTTCGGAACACCTACTATTTACATATCTCAAATGTGATATACAAAACAGGAGTGGGGAGAGCATTCAGGGTTTGTGGTTTTGAGTTTTGGAGAGGAAAAGTAAACAGCTGTTTAAGACAAATGGAAAAAAACCCAAAAAGTAGGAAAAATAGACTCAAAGTAAATGCTGTGCCTGCGGAGCAGGGCAAAGTTGAGCTAATCTTCTCAGGAGAAACCTGATCCTCCTGGGTACATCTCCAGGACTCAGTGCAAGTGACCACTTCAATATACAATTTCACTTGCAGGTTTTAGAGAGTGACAGAAACTTGGGCAGCCCCAGAGCAAGAGGCAGATGCACCTGGGTGCTACACCTTCACACAGAGCACAAGCATGTGCCCTAGTGCACTGGGCAGAGGTTCAAAGGGGGAAGAAAAGAAAAAAGAAAAAAAAAAACGAAAAAAAAAAACAACCAAAAAAACTCCAGAACAACTCAGTTTTACCAACTGTTTTTGTGTTATGACTCTTTGGACTGAAGAGAAATTTGCCTGTGGAAATGCTATTGTTATCAGATGTTGTACCTCGTCAAGACTTTCTCGAGAAGTCCCACTCCTGAATGGATTTCTACCTCTGAAATACCAGTGTTCACCATTTATATTTCGCCTCACTCAGAGGATGCCTGAGGCCCCATGTGCCTGTGCCTGGGCCCAAGGCCAGGGGCAATGGCAGAACCAGTTGGCACAGGGCTCTGCTAAGAGACACAGCAGAAGCCCTGGGCAGCACGACCACCACCAGCATCACTGGTGGGCTCAGCCCAACACACCTGCCCAGCAAAGCCTCACCTCTGGCCCCACGGAAGCTGGGAGCAGACTGGGAGTACGGCAGAGATCCTGCAGCATGGACAGGTGAAGGTGCTGAAGAACACAAAATAAATATGAAGGGTGTTTCGAACTCTGTGCAGGAGATTTCTCCAGTACAAGGTGTCCAAAAGTCCCATCCACTTTCCTGAAAAAGCTTTTCTGATGCATTCAGACTGATGAGCCTCCACACCCTCTGCCTCTGTGGAAACCAGTGGGAGCAGCCCAGTGACTCCAGTGGAAAAAGCATAGGCGACAAAAATCTGAAGCATCTGTATGTCAGCTCTCATGTCCCATGAGGGCAAAATATCCTACACTAAATTGAAGTAAGTTTAATTAATCTGCTTGAAAATTCATTTTTCATTACTTTCAATGTTTTGGGGATTTTATTTTTTTTTTTTTTTGCCTTCAGAATGGCCCTGTACTCGTAGCATATTCAGTTTTATTCTCATCCTCTGTACAAAGTGAAAAAAACCGAACTAAATAAAGAAATTACCAGACCATCCTGCAAGAACATCAGTGGACCAAAATTATTCTCTTCTTAATTGTTTTAATTAAGGAAAAAGCAAAATTATCTTCATTTCCCTTTCAGTTAGAGGGAAAACATAATTTGATGTTGCATACTGAATTTGGATGAATGTTATCAGGCAACACCTCTGAGTGATTTTAATCATTTAATGTAATAATACAAGTTTATTTCCTTTCAACCAGAATAGACTTCAACTTTTCACATAAACACCAAGTTAAGATACAGCTTTATTTTCTCCTTTGACATCTCTTCCTCATTTGAACCAGATTTCTCCAGCATGAGCACTCTTCCTTCTTTCCTGGTATCCAGTATATAACTGGCAAATTTATGTGGCACCACAGAAGAGGGAACTGCTATGTAGATCAAAGAGGTAATTTTCCCTGTTTCATCTTTCCCTAATCAGGATATCCTCAACTTCTGGAAAGCCTTGTAAGTACCTGAACATCATGTCAATTAAGCTACAAATGCTCTAAACTGAGCCTCTAGCGTTGCAGATGCTGTTGTTGAGTGCTAACTCCCCCGTACCCATACAGCACGACCCATGCTGGTCTGCCTGCGTTTGCATCAAACCGTGCGGCTCTAGAATTGCACTTTTCTACTGCCCTGGGGCCACCACAAAAAAATTATCTGCCAGCCAGCAAGACTGTAAATAGAAAGATACAGAAATCTGCCCCGTACTCTTTCCAGCAGTGACTTTTTTGAGCAATAGGAAGGAAGTCTGTGCTGACGGCAGCATCCCAGTCCTCCACCAGGACGCTGCTGTCCATCCTTCCCAGTCACCTGTAAGAAACCCTACCTCGCCCAGCCCTCACCGCTTCCCAGAGCTGAAAGTGTTTAAAAAAGCGCTCTAACTCAGATGTGCCATCAGAAGTAGCAGTGCAGGAAAGCTGCCACATCACTGCAACACACTAAACATTTCCCCGAGGACGTTATGGACCGGCTTCCAAATATAATTAGGGGAAATTTCAAACACTGCTTTAGATTACGTATACAGTAACATGCAGTACTGACATAACTATAGAGAATATTTCTTAAAGTCTTTAATCATCAAGTCATATTTTGTCTTCTTTACTTATAGGTCATTTCTTTGACAGAATAAATTATGATTAGCCTCTTAGTTTAAATGTAAAATTTAGCAGAACTATAGTGTCACTGCTCTCTGTGTTCTCTCTTTCAGTATTTCTCTTTCATTAAAACTGCCTTTGAAATCTTTTACCCTCTACTATATCTGAAGCCCAGTGAGGACACTCTAATTTCTGAAACCCTGTCTGTGCTAAAGGAAAATGTGGAGGCTTAAGCTCCTGCATCATTTGGGGGTTTTGCCTTTTTTTTTTTTTTTTTTTTTCCAGGATACCAAGATCACAGTGCTTCTGGTGCACAACAGGCAAAGAGAAGACAGCCAGAATACGGGATGTGCGGTGAGATTTTCAATGCAAACTAGGTATTTTCTTAGAGCACAGTTCCTCTCTTAATATCCAAGGAACAAGACCAAATAAAAATAACCATTTTTGTTAAGGCATATCTCTTTCTGATCCTAAAAATGTTATACGCCATATATGTATGTGCATATATCAAATATTTACTCTGAACAGAGACAACTTATGAAATTCAACAGGCTCAGCCCTTTTGAACATCATAAGCTTTACTGGCCAGGCTCATGCATTTGTGTATAATTTTTACTGCCTCCGGAAACCTTTTTTTCTGCTCAATTCTCTTTGCTGCTTAGAAGCATTTGTAAAGCGCACGACTGCTATGTGCACACCCCAAATTGTGCCATGCACCAAACCCACTGTGTAAGCACTCTAATTGTCAAAGCGCTTGCAAGAGACGTGCCAGCTTCCCGCCTGGGATCATACCAGGAATCAAACACTCTCCGAAGTTGGGACCAGCACTTGGCTCATGCTACCACACTAAACTACATCCAAACTACCACGGATAAGTACTTCCTCACAGTGTTTTCGCAGGACTCTGGGTGCACATTAAGAGGCACAGTACATTTGTTAAAGGTGACACCAACACTGAAGGGGAAAAAAAAGAAAAGAAAAGGGGGAAAAAAAATCACAACTGACCAAATATTGCATTGTTAGAAACGGTTTCATCTACTCCTGCAGTTCTACTTTGAGCAACACAATGCCAGCAATAAGAAGGGCCATAGTAAGAAGCGCTAGACTTGCCAAGGCAATATGTTACTGGGCTGAAACATCTTATTACACAGACAGCAAGATTATTTAAGTACTGAACATTTTGCAAGTTAAATCTCTATAAATATGACTGCAACATGCAAAGAGTAGGTTAACCGTAATGGTTAGCAACTGCCATTCGATGTCCTATAGAAAACTAAAATTGCATCATTTTATAAAAATGGCAATTTAAAGTCTTCTGGAGAGGGTGAGGTTATAATGCTCTTGGACCGGTACTATAAAACATGAAAGATTTCATCCAGCTGCAATAATTCTGCTACTCTGATGCAAGGTTTCCTTAAAAATGTCTGTGCATTGCAATGTTTAGAGATGCTCATGATTTGTCTTGATGTATTCCCCCAAAGTTAGAGGATTTCCTTTGGACAGTGGCTGATTTTCAGCTGGGAAAACTAAAAAAGGTTGCTACTTGAGAGCAAGGGCCCCTGTGATCCTCCACTTGGCAGGACAATAGAGCATCCATGTGAAATCTGTGCCATAAATTTAAGAGGTTCATGGAAACTGGGAAATGCAATTCTAAATCCCCGTCTTCACAGCACCTCAGAGACAGAGCAGCATCGCAGTAGGGGAAAACCGGTTTGAGGTATATAAAGTTGCAGATCTACAGTTCCCACGCACCTCCCCTTTCACACCTCCTGCTTGTCTCCAAACCTCTGTCCCAGAAACCCACACCTCCACACACTTCCCCCTACCTGCCTGCCCCCCCTCCCCCCGCCCCCCGCAGAATTTCCAGTAAACACAGGGTGTGCAGCCCTTGGGGGTCTAAGCCATTAATTCTGACCTCCCTGTGCCATAAAACTGCAGTAGATCCCGTAAAGTCCTTTAGGAAGTTAGGTGTCTAATTCCCATTATCCAAAGTCATTGCATAGAGGGGAGAAAAAAAAAAAAAAAAGGAAAAAAAAAGGCAATTAGGGACTGTAAACTTCCTCTTAAACATTTCAAATAAGATTCCTAAACCTGTTTTGAATGATCAAATCCTGTGAGAAGACTTTTATCTTTTAGAGTTTCTCACATTGTATTTTGAGATGCAGAGCCGATAGAACACGGCTTACTGCTGGTTGTACAGCATGGCATGAAGCAGTGTGTAACAGAGCAGATACCACCTCTAGTAATTTTCAGAGTCCCTTTCATGGAAAATATTGCATTAAGAAGAGGAGTAGAGAACTTTTCCTCAAAAACAGGCTAGAGGATGAAATTTCCATTGTAAGTTCCACAGCAATTTGTAAATAAATATACCTAGTAACTAGTAATTAACATTTTATTAGATAAATGACTCATGCTCACTAAATTACCATGCATAAATATGTCATTAATATGCAGCAGAACTTATAGTTCAAAGCTATCAGCAATGTAAACATATGTTCACACTCTCCATCTCAGTGTACTCATGTATCTACATTCAAGGACTGCCATGCAAATGTACCAATGATTTAGGGGCTTCAAACTATAAGGGAAAACTACGTCTTTCAGCTGAGCTTACTCTGGTGATGGGATGTATTTGCTTCAACCCACAAGAAGGCAGATCCATCATTGTGGAGCTGTTTTGCTCTCTGCTGATTAACAGTGGGTAGAAAGCCTCATTTTCCGACTTAGAGAAATGCTGGGCTCTCTAGTGACTGAAGAGGAATAGAGCATTTCATACACGGATAGGAGCTCGCCTTCGTCCCAGCCGGTGTACATGTAATTATTACCGTGACGCAATTGCAACAAGCAGAACGAGCCTCATCCTGTACAGGTGAGGACACAGCACAACATGCATGTCCTGCAAAGAAAGCCTCCCTTCCTCCCCTCCATCCTTCTGCCCCACGGTATAGGCTAAATTAAGTAATTCTGAGCTTCATTTGTAAGAGAAGGTCTCTTATTACCACTTTGGCCCATTTTTCTACATCCTTGTGTGCCCATATCTCCATAATACCAGAGTGTTTTGCCAGCGTTGAGCCTGGCTGTGACAAGCAGCAAAGCAGGGGTGCGCTGCTCCCGTTTCGCAGCTGGAGGGTAGAAGCAAAGCAAGAGCAAGTGCTTTGCCCATGCCCGTACAGGACACGCTATGAGAAGGTGAGATAGTTTCAGCCAGAGCCAGTCCTTCAGCCACAACACCGTGCCTTGCTCTGAACAGAAATATGTAGTAAAGCATGACAGGCTTCAAAGCGACTTAGAAATACATATGCTCACCGTTTGTTGTCTAGAAATATATGAAATTAATTTCCTTCGTACACCTTTCTTCCTCTCTGTTAGAAAACTCTTTTCTAGGAAATAAACAACAGTGCTTAGTGTTTGGCTTTTATCCTCCTGTCAGGGTCTCCAAATACATGACTCTCAGGAGTTTCTACTAGTACATAAAATATGACATGCGTGAGAAAAGGTTAACCTGGACACCTTACAATCCAGCTCTTAATTAATTCTAATTTGAGAACAGAACAAAACACAGTGAGTAGTATTAGGGTGACACCCAGACAGCAGAAAGCACCAGGGATCAGGACATCAATGCAGAATGTCCCTTGAGAACAGCATTTTTACCTACTTACACTTTCCAGACACAAAGTTGAAGGCATCTTTGCTTGCTTCAGAAGCAAACCTGCATCTATTCAGATCAAATCTGTGTCCGTTCAAGTTGAAAGAGCAGAGGAGGAAGCCTTAGCAGTTTTGGGGTGGATAGCAGCCCAAGAGCTCTCCTCTGCATCCCAGCCAGGCAAGGGACTCCTGATGCTTCCCTCTGCTTGCAGCCACCCTGGACCTCCACCACAGCAAGCACTCACCTGAGCATGCATGAGCAGCCACTCATACTCAGCACCTCCTACAGCTGGTACCACTCTTTTATATCCCTTAAACACATTAATAGCTTATAGAGGTCACGGAAATCATGAGTTGCTAATCCTTCCCCCTGGAAAGTCCTACCTTCAGCCCCTTACCTGGTAAATATAAGGGCATTGAGGACCCACTTGGTACTTTTCACTAATTTAAATACATAGTTGGACCAAAATGCGTATATATTATTGTTTCCTTGGGCCATGATTAACCTTCTCTTCCACTACCACTGAGCACTGATTTTGGCTGACAGGATATTTTGGCAACTAATTCCCTGTCAAGCAGAGGACAAACATTGCCCTGTAGTTCAGAGCTGCCTCTACCTCTTCTCAAGGTACCTGTGGAGTACACAACATCGTTTATTAAAGGTCTTAAAAAACTACACAGAGCTATACAATGTGAGTATAAAACTTTTTGGTTAAAATATCAGACACACTGTGTGGTTCAATATCCCTTCCCATTTACAGAGCATACAAGGGTTCTACCTTTTGCAACCGCAAGTTCAATATTGTTAGAGGGGCTGTACTGAAAAATTAACCTTAAAAACCTCACAGGAGCTTGTTTTTCAGAAATGGGGAGGAGAAAAACACACCTGAAGTTGTCTGTGTGCTTTTTCAAAGTAAGCAGGAAATTTGGTGATTATGTTCTACGTACAAACAACAGAAAATGCACATATCTGGGTAGATGTTTTCCATAACAATGCTCTGAGAAATTGCATTAAATCTCAGATATTATCCCTGGTTTTATAGAATTGCCCACAGAGACAGGCACCAACAGCACTATTAAGTATCAAGAAAGTACCAGGCTTGTTACAGGAGCTTTATGAGAGCCAAGGATCAAATATTTTTTCACAGTTTTATGTGGATAGTTTCATGAAAATTGATCAGGTCTAAAAAGTCACAGTCCAAATGAAGCTAAGGTTAAAGATAATTTATACATGATATTCCTAATTTTATTCTGAGCCCTTTTATTACTATGTAGGCCTTTATGACTTTAAAGAAAATGTCAGTGGCAGCAAATGACATTGTACTGAATAATCTAGTTATGAGGGAAAAGACATTTAAAACTATTCCATATCAGCTTTGCTCTGTTCTGCTGAACTTACAGTTTTATCCTACACAGCTGGCAAAACTCCTCTCTGTATTTTTAAATCCTCTTCACGGTTGCTTTACAAACCAATGTCTATTCTTCTTTTTAATTCTTTTGAAATTTCATGTTTTTCTCTCTTTTCTAAGTAATTCGAGGGAATTCAGTTATGACCTCACATGTGCAGGGGCTTATCACCATGTGTGTTGCCGTCTCGTCTATCCAACAGAGCTCTGAACGTTTAGGACATGGCAGAATTTGCTTGGTTCTTGATGTTTGTGCCACTTACCTGTCCTTGAGAGCAGCTACTGTATTCAGATCAGCTCCACAGCAGGGACATCAATCGGAGACATATTTCTGCAACTTTTCCAGTAGACAGCCAAGGTATTTCCTTAAACTGCTGCCTGTACAACATTGGGAATGGGGATGGGTTTGAAGGGCATATCTGGCCCTTCCTCGGAGCAGCCCTTTTCCCAGTTCGAAGGGTTTGTTCCCACCTCTCCTTCTCCTCCTTTTATCCAATCTCCAAGTATGAACAGCAACAGCAAATCTGCAAAAGATTACAGATATTTGCAGTGTTATTATAGACCCTGGCTTGACTGTCTTTCAGACAGACATCTGCCTCATGTCAGCAATGTTTGTGGGTTTTTTTCTTTTTTTCCAACCAGACAAAAATGGCAGCAATGCAGAGTGATGCATCAGGCAGGCTGCTGACACCCCTCTGAAGCCACTGTCTGATGCACAGAGCAGGTCAGAGGGGCAACTTTTCCCGAAGAGGTTCCCAGGGGATTCCCAGAGGAGTACACAGACCACAGCCCTGTCCCTACGCCTCTCCAGGATAAGGTCTCCTCATGGTGGGACAACCTGCCCTGTCCCTGCTGCTTTCCAGGATAAGGTCTCCTCATGGTGGGACAACCTGCCATGAGATGAAAGACCTGCCCAGTGAATGATGGCCAGGAATGTGCTTCCAAACACTGTGGATGCTTAAATTATCGACATGAACTAAAAGTACCTAAAATCCACCAGAAGGATTCTCTGAGTATTTAGAGATCTCAATGAAAACTGTGTTCCTTGAAGCATTTTGTCTTTGATGGACAAGAAGGATGAACACTTAAATCTGGCATAGGTACAGTTCTGTAATTGTTATAAAAGAAGCTTATACATGAATACCAGTCATTGTGTGCATTTATTGGGAGGAAACAGTGTTAATAAACTAAAATAGAGTATTTTCATATCGCTTGTTGGGACTGTATTTCAATTGCTTGTCAATCTGGTGTTAAACAGCTTGCTTTTGGGAGTGGGGGGCGGGCGGGTGGGGGTTGGTGATTTCTTGCGCAGAGAAAGAAATTAGAGTTTTTATCATTAACAGTCTTTACAAATTCTGCCACTGTCTGAATCAACACTACCCCTGGTTTTCCAGATGCTTGTTTGAAAGGCAACTGTTATTGCATGTCATAATTGTGTTCATAGCTGAGTAAACACCTTCACAGGTGCAAAAAGATCCAAAGGCTGCAAGAGTCATAAGGCTGAAAAAGCAGAAATTTTATAGCTATGTCACAGACAAAGAAGATGTAGAAATAAAGTACAATATTTTCCTGTGTCTTAAGTGTAACACTTGATTAGCTTGAAAAGCAGCTAGAGTCTTGTGTCCATGCACAAGATTTAATCAAAAATGTAGTCTTGTTTGAAAAGTGATTAGGTAAAAATGTCATTGATTTCTAAAGCAAATCTGCTCACCATGTATTTCAGAGTCATAGACTCCTTTTTCTTGACACTATTTATATTTTAACTTTTTTTCAGCAGTGGCCAAATTTAGCTATCATGGGATAATAAGAGTAGAAATTGTTATGACAGGTGTTTTTTTCTAAGTGCAAAGCCAATTCCTGCTGCAGGATTTGGCTCTCCCTACTATTTTTGAGCACATCTATCTTTCCTCATCACTATCTTGCATTAATATTTCTTTTAATCAAAACTCAGTCCTATGAAGCAAAGTTCTCTTTGGTCAAACAGCTGCCCCAACCTGCTACAACTATCCAAGAAGGCAAAGGACAGCAGACCTGAGACATGGAGTAACCCTTCTATGCTACAGAAAATAATAGCAATTTAAAGTACCATGTCCTATCTGGTTTAATACCCTGCAGAGGAAGATGTTATCACTGTATTTCCTGAATCCTGGATATTTAGATTAGTTGTTAGGAAGAAATTCTTCCCTGCGAGGGCGGCGAGGCGCTGGCACAGGCTGCCCAGAGCAGCTGTGGGTGCCCCAT
>JAVJGI010000065.1:51637405-51664693 GCA_035590275.1 Ibycter americanus
TGTGAGGGAGAAATTCTATGCTGTGAGGGCGGCGAGGCGCTGGCACAGGCTGCCCAGAGCAGCTGTGGGTGCCCCATCCCTGGCAGTGCCCAACGCCAGGCTGGATGGGGCTGGGAGCAGCCTGGGCTGGTGGGAGGTGTCCCTGCCCGTGGCAGGGGGCTGGGACAAGATGATCCCTAAGGTCCCTTCCAACCCAAACCATCCTATGGTTCTATGATCTCAGCACTCAAGCTGATGTGTCCCTTTCAAACAGCTGGAGAATCAGTTCTTGGTTATTCTTGCAAACATTGTGGTGCCTCTGGCTGGTGAGCCAGCCTGAGCAGGTTGGAAGATGCTGCAACCAACCCAGCCATACAGAAATGCAGGTCGGACAAGGCAGTCTCAGGCCTTCACAAGGGGACAAAGTACTACAGGATAAAACCCTTGTTCCTAAACCACAGGGTCTGGAACAGGCTGGTGACTGCCTGTGGTGGAGCTGGTGCTCAGTGCTGGAGGCATGCAGGACGAGTGTTTTACTGTGCTTCTCACCAACACAAGGTGTTTAGGTCAGTTTCTGTAAAGAAGATTTGATGCAGGAGTGCAAGAATTACTGTGGATCAGGCAAACTGTCCATCCACACAACCATCCGTGACCTTGACTGTGTTTCCAAATGCACCACAGAGACCAGAAAGGCCACAATGAATGCTCCTTCCTAATGCCAGTTCCTTGCTGTTTTCATCAAATAAATAAGTAAAAATACAAATGTAATTGAGTATATATATATATATATGGTAAACGATGAATATTTTTTAATAAATATGAGTGGATCTATCTTCTGAAGTGTGTATCTTTAAAAATAAGTCATTTCCTAGTTACTATAATTAGTAATACTCTCAGTAACTGCCTAAATATATATAAACATATTAACCTCTTCATTATTATGCAGTTATTTCATCCAAGTGTTGTTCAGATGAACAAATTTTTAATAAATCTTGCTCCATAATGTTGAAGAAATTACCAAATCCCCCTTTACCTGAACAGGATCTTTTAATACGATTTTTAATGAGATATCACAGAAACCCTGGAATGGTCCTGTAGAGATGTTATTGATCTTTGGAGTTAGATCACCTTAATGATTATCTTTCATAGCAGCTGGAATATTTTATTCCTTGTCTGGTAGAAAGACACATCTGAAGGTTAAATACAGCGGGATGCAGCAAACTTTCAGCAGAAGTTTGTAAATCCACAGTGTGGAGGAGGGAGAAAGGATTATTTCCTGCAGAATTCCCCAAAACACCTTCTTGCCCCTGTTCACAAAATGCCAGGGAGCACAGGCCCAGGGTCTAAGGCTACAAATCTGGGCAAAAACCAAGTCAGTTCATGCAGCAGGAGCTGCAGCAAACGTGACTGCATTTTTTCATTCACTTGCAAGACTAGCACTTTGGTAGGTAATAAAAGTGCGTTCATTGAAACACCCGGCACATGATTGGAGACTTTCAAATTCATCGTGTACCCTGGTTTTCTTATTTTTAGAAGCAGAGTATCCTTTGCTACAGCAGTGCATCAAGGAGATTTTCCCTTATCATGTCAGAGCCTGGCAAAGCCTTCCGGGGCACGCCGAGGCTCAGTGCTGCTGCACGCTGCTGGACGCTGGCTGAGCATCCTCACAAACATCTGATTTGATCTTTTTTCAGGCTGGACTTCATTGAAATAATTTTATCAATTCTTCCTTGGGATCCTTGAGGGTATGCTGCAAAGAAATCAGCATGTACGTTTTCATAATGATGTTCCACATTTTCATTCTGAAAAACAGTGCATGCGGCATCGCAGATTAAGGGGAATACTGCCAGTGGTTTTATAGCTAAAGCCTAACCTTCCTTGACCTTTTTTTTCTTTTTTTAATGTCTCCCAGTATTGACAAGGCCTTTAATTTGTGATCCAAGGCTGCACCACTTCTCAAGATGAAGCTGCATTAGGAAGCAGTACCTGCCGGCTGGGGAGGACAGATCCTGGGGGCAGCTCTCACCTTCTTCCCTGAGCATCCAGGCACGGGCGGCACGCAGTGGTAAATCAGCAAATTATAATTCACATGACAGATAAATTTACTGGGGGAAAAGACCCAAAGCACCCAGAGCAGAGTGAAAAGAAGACAAATATACTGGAGCGGGAAGGGGCTCACACTGTGCTCCTGCTCCCAGTGTTAGGGGAGGCAGGGTGCCCCGAGCATCCTTCCCACCCCGCCCCGCCTCGCAGCTTCTGCACAATCCCAGTGTAAGGCATGCAGCCCTGTGGGATGGCTTTCACCCAGCCCCAACATCGGTCCCAAGGGCCAGATCTGCAATTCCCCACCAGACACCGCCTGCAAACACAATTTAACAGATTTTGATTCTCCCCCGAGACCAGGATGAATGTACCCCGGGGTGCTCCCGGTAGGCAGGAGATGGCACTCGCTGCCTCAGGTCCCACAGCAGCCGCACGCCCGGGATCACGGGGCTGGTGGTCAACAGGGACAAAGCGGTCCGGGGGCTGCATGAGCACCAGCGCTGTGAGGAGGGGGCCAGGAGCAGGGCCGGGGGGGCCTGTGGCAGCTCTGTGCCGCTCAAGGATGCTGCGGCGGTGGAGCATCCCTCCAGTGGCCCTTTAAGCCAGATTGAAAGATGCTCTGCATTGCCAGGCTGACAAAAAAGCGGCATTAGCCGAGCTGTGAAACTGGCTCTGTATGTTTAATGTCTCTCAATGGCTGGGGTGGGATAGCACGGCGTAAACTGAAAGTCAAGCAGCTGAATCCTTGTGCACTGCTTTGAAAAATTAGGGGCATTTATAATGTCTAATATGTTGCAAGCCAGGATGATTTAACAGATGGTTTAAAAAGAAAATCAGCATGTCAGGCAAGGCCCATTGTGTAGCTCTCTGTAGATTTCTATAGAATGTGAGAGTGATAAAAAATGTTTTTCTTCTCTGTTTCAATACTGAAAGATGTTAAAACTTGAAACCTTGGGGGAAATTGCTTAATTACCCTCGTGGTGTCAGTGGTCCAGAGCACTGGGAAATTTCAATTCCCTGCAGAAAGGGGTCAAATAGGGAACAACCAGGACACTTTTTAAACTCTTGTTAATGCCTCATAACCTTTAATGAATAATTTTCAGTATCACAGCCAAGCTAACCTTACACAAAAGATAGTAATATTTACCTCTTTGTAGCTTCAACCTTAATTCTGTGCACAGAGAGAAAAATATAAACAACGTATTTGCTTCCATGCAGACAGAATACATAGTAGGAAATTTGGATTTTTAAATGCCTGTGCTTCTGTTATACATCGATTTATAACTTCTCTACAATTATAGATTTAGGATGCAAAACCAAGTTAACTTTTCTTATACAAGTACAGTAAACGGGGATTTCCCCATACCATGCATTCAACAATTACACAGTATTTTTATTTTAGAAAGAAGAGTTAATATTTAAAGTTGCCCTTTAATACTCATTTGGAAACACTGATTGAATAATAAGCCAAGCAGCTCAGTGTATCACATCTCTATTAAATTCTCTTGCCTTTTTTAAGATTAAAAAAAAAAAAACCAAACAACTTTTTTCTTCCTCTAAATGCAAATCTTTCTGTGTAACACTGTGCCTAATCTACTACAACTAATTAATCTGTTTGAGCTGATGAAATGTTACCTCTGCATTTTTTGTTCCTTGTATACAATTATTGTAACAGTGGTGAATAAATCAATATTCCCAATCCAACTGTAAAAAACAATCAAGAAAAGCAGTGCTTCTCAGGGAAAAAACACCAAATAATATTTATTAACTCTGTCTCAATCCACAGCAGAGCCTAATACCATTCAAGCATTTTCTGCAAGTGTAATAAGCAAACTCAAATACATGATGAAAGTGGCACATGCCAATAATTTCACCATTTTACACTGCAGAGTAATTGAAGGATTTAATGAGAAACAAACCAATAAAAATAAATAGACCATGCGAGAGGAGGAGAAACTGATCTAAAATGGAAGTTGCTCCATTGTGAGTTTTAGGGGTTTTTGCATGGTTTGACCGGGAAAAAATGGTGTTGGGACGATTGACTGTTTATTTCTACTTATTTTACATTTTGCAGTTTGATTTCAAAAGAGGAAAATGCCACTTGCTCTATCTAGATTCGATTCTGCATCAATATGCTATCTTTTTGCTGCCATTTCCGACAGTTCTGTTATTTTCCTACTGAATTATATGATGAATAGTATCTTTCTGCCTGAAGTTAGAAACTGTTTCTGTTGTATTGGTATTTATAAATAACTCTGAGCAGCCTAGCCTTTTAAATAATGGCACAGAGTCCTTCTGCTTTTAGAAATGTCTATAAATCACAGTCCTCATGAAAGGAATTCTGATTACAAACAAACTCCTTTGTCTCAGCGGTACCCCTAAATTTTGGCCGTGTACAAACGTCTCACTGAAGGATGCCACCAGCACCAGAGTCAATACAGAGCAGGGACCGTACACGCTTGGACAGAAAGAACATTATGGCTCTACATCTTTTTGATGTACGTTTTCAGTAACCCCAAAGCTGGATCAAGCTTTCAGTCGGTCTGACCTAGCAAAATCTCACAAATGGATTTTTTAAAAGAAAAACAACACTTGAGCTGAAGAATTTTCACCTCTATTTGAGCCACCCTGAAGGTGGTGCCACAGTGACAAAGCTGGGGGTGGCAGAGCTGGCACAGCTCCTTCCGTGTGGGATTTTGGTAGGGCACAAGATCCGAGATGCTTCCAGCCGAGCCCTGGGATAACACTTCATGAGGAGGAGTTCGGGTTCAAAACTAATACCCCAAAACCTTTGAGGGACTAAGGCAAATGCGGGGTTTGTTTGTAAAGGCCAACAAGTGAATTGTTTGTCACTTGCTGTCTCCACTGGAAATGCAGATATTTACAATCTATGCTGACTTTCGAAGAAAGCTAAATTCCTGAGAAATGTGGACCAGAGTGGGTTCCTCACTTGCTAAGCACGTGAGACAGGCAAAGACAAGCCTGACAAACCTGTATATTCAGAGCAATGCTTTTAAATATTGAGTACCGTACACCTGGTAAAAGAAACAATAAAACATAATCTCATCTCTAAAGGGGGTTATTTTCAGCTGCATTGTTTTGATGTTTTTCCTTGTATGCACAATTGAAAACACTGACTTGTAATAAGTTATTGCTTTCTGTGGTGCTTTGGGAAAGAGGGAGAGGGCAGGTTCAAAGACCGAGTGCGGAGAGGGCTCTCCCTAGACAACTGAGGTCCAATCTCAGTGTACAGGTCAGCGACCCTTTTATAAAATCTTTGAAGAGCTTTCTTGAAGAGTATTGACTGACCAAAGCCTTTTTATTTCATATCAAGTTCAAATGTAATGTCTTTATGACCATAATGCACAAATCAATGAATTAGGACATTCAGATTATTTAGATAGAGCTGAGAGTGTGCAGCACACGCTGAAGCCTCTGTCAAACCACTGATAGCCTTCAGATAAATATTGTATCCCACTACGTTGTTTACCAGAGAAGCATTTTACAAAATAATGTCCACTAACAAAGTATTTTCTATCTCTCTACTTGTCAAAACAACAAGTTTTCCCTGGACAATGCAACAGAAATTGTTGTTTTATCTGCCTTGATAAGATGGAAGCTAGAAGAGTCATGAATCTCATATTCCTTTGTCTTCACACCAGCAAACATAATAATGATGATGATGATGATGATGATGATAATAACAACAATAGCAGCAACAACAACAATAGTAAGTAGTAGTAGTAGTAGCAGTAGCAGTAGCAGTAGCAGTAGCAGTAGCAGTAGTATTTCAGTAGCGTGGAGGACATGGACTCTTCTAAAACCTGTTCTCATACAGCAAAAAAAAAAAAAAAAATATCTTCCTGCCCCATAAAAATTGCAGTACCTCTTTTTGCAGCAAATTTAGTCTGTACTACAAGTACAGTTTCACCTATGTTACCTTCCACAGAACCACCAGGAGACAGTGAATAGAAATTTTATTTTTCTGAGGTCCTCTTGCTTTTCCCTGAAGGACATCACGTCACTTATCCACCCGTGACAACAAGCACATGCCCCAGTCTCCTATCGCAGAGCCAAACCACCCAGCATCCTAGAAACTATGTGCGGATGTTGTGTTGGTCCCCAGGCTCCATCACTCCAGACTGAACTTCTTTGGCCTGTCTCCCATTTTCCTGCCCTCCTGGCTGGTGGCAGCCCGCATCCCCATGCAGTAAAATGTGGCTATGGGCTCTGCAGCTGCTGCAAGGGCCAGAGGCAAAGTTCCACCCCAAAACTCCCTGACTTTGTACACTCAGGGCAAAACAAAACTGTTTACAGAAGATGGATTATAGAATAAGAAGTTATTACCGTACAGCACAAGGTCAGTTGTACTTTCAGTGCCAAAAAGTTATAAAGGTCTCACGTTTTTGGCAGGAACACCTTACTAATGAAATACAAACCATCGTGTTAGGAACTTTAATGTTTTCGCAATGTTTTAATGGACCTTACTCGAGGACCAGACTGAGTACATGTTCATGGCCTTGCTTCTTGTGCTAAGTGTTTATTTTTCACTATCCCAATGGAGGAAAAAAATAACTGAAATTGCTCTTCTGTCAAATTCATGGATGCATAAACGTGTGAGACGGAAGAATTGAGTATTCTCACTCCCGTCGTGACTTCTGGCAGCAAGAAGGTGGCGCAGAGAATCAGGCTGCAGGTTTCAAACCCAGACACACCTTGAACCTGGACTTTTCAGTTCTGGCATCCTTGGCCTTTTCCTCTTTTCCCAGCTGGTTTCCAAGGAGCCCTGACTGGGGAATGGCCAACTCCACCATGGAATCCAGCCCTTCCAGCACAGAAAGGGAAATTGCTTTCTGTGGTGCAAAACCTGTAGGAAAACTTGTCCCATGAACAGGAGAGCAAGGGCAGCACAGTCCTGAGCAAGCTGGGAGCAGTGATTCCCAGAGGCATATTTCTTCATTCTTGAGCAGACAAAAATTTAATGCATCTGTACATGCAAACTAGGAGTTTTTCCCATACCTGTGAATGTGTGTTTGCCATAGGTACTGCTACTGCTGCTCTAGATAGGAAATGTCCAAGTGCAAAACCCTGGCCAAGGATCCACCGGTTTCCAGGAGAGCTAATAACAGTGCTGACACGCTGTCTAGCATCACTTGCAAACTTTTAAGCATGCTATAACATAACCTTATTATGCTCCATCAAAGACATCAGCAGAAAAGTCAAAGTAGCAAACAAAAGCTGTAAAAAACTTAAGCAGATTCTAGTATAACTGCTGCACTTTATCACTGTTTCAGAGCCCCAGCCACAAGTATTTCAGCGTTGGTCAGGATTTGACTCACCCCACCACTAATTAAACAAGTCATTTTCCAAAACGCTGAGAGAAATGCCTGTGAGCAGAGCAGCTCCTCCAGAAAGGGTGAGATTTCAGGCAGAAACTGGCTGGCAGCTGCCAAAGCAACACCTACTCCAGCTCACCTATCGCCATCCCCCACGGGACACAGTGCAGCCCCTTCCCATGCTCCAGCAGGCTCTAAAAATCCCAAATCAGAGTTCAAAACAGGACTTTCCGGAGATCAACCAGCAAAACCCAGACCAACCCCCTCGTCCTTTCCCAGCGCTGCCCCCCAAGCATCGCTGCCCGCGGATGTCCATGTCGGGGCTGCCGGTTGCCACTCACCCGCCGAGTTCCGGCACCAGAGGAAGCTGGCAGAGTGCTACGGGAATACCACACGTTCGTTATCCTGTAATCTGCCCTAAGATCAGCCTGCCAGTTTATATTTTTGTTACACAACGTGTATTTTTATCGTGAGTCTCCAACGGAAACTTTATGGAGTTTTCAGGTTGTCTGTATAAATATAAAGAATGTTAGCGTGTCACACAGTGGAAGTATACAAGTTTTGGCCTGTGCTGCCAAGTGCTGCAGCATTGCCTTTTATTTGCTTGTTTTTTTATCAATGGAAATTATAAAGTAGGTATTTGCCCTGCTTTAGCAGTCAGCCAATCCATGTAAATTCTTGCTATTGTGGGGAAAAAAAGAAGTGTCCCTGCATTACCCATCAGAATTTCATTTCTGGCCTCAACTGCATCCTTGCGTAAACCTTTCTCAGGAACGCCAGGACAAATAAGGATGTTGGATCTCTTGAATGCTCATTTTTCTGTCATACCAAGGAAGATTGGCAGGTATGTTGCGCCATTCCAGTGTAATTAGTCTTTTTTAATGAAATGGACCCTGATATATTCCACTGTGGAACTTCAATAATAGAATTTAAGTGAAAGTAATTTCAAAGTGCAACAGTAGTTTACATATTAGTTATTGTATAAAGAAAAAAAAAATGCTCTGCTGTTCTAGGTTAAATGCAATTAACATCCAGGCCTTCTGCAGGACTCCTGGGAGAGAATGATTGGTTTGGCAGGTTATTTCTCAGATTTTGATAAAAAGAAAAAGGAACCCCACATTATTTTAACTATATACCCTTGCTGAAAATATTACAGCGCTCTCTAGATTCAAGACCTCAAAGCAACTTAGTAGAACACATATATAACTCCGGAATTTTTACTAATCAACTATTAGTCAGAAGCACAATTACCACTTGAGCTGCTGCCTGTATAATATTCCGTATAAATAAAATTTTTCAAGTCCAAGTAGAGGTCAATTCCTTTCTATTTAGCATTCACTGTGAGAGGGGTGGAAAGAGTTTTCTGTTTGCTTTCGGAAAAACACAGTATTCAGAACCCTGACGAGGGAACAAACACTGTGGTAATTACAGAAAAATATATTCACTACCTTTCCGTATTGCATGTAGCTGTATCTTACATCCAAAGAAAAATGTGGTTTTATGAGGAAAACAGAAAGCACTATTATTGTTGTAATCTTTACAACTGTTACTGTGTTGTAAGACTGTTCAAATGTACCAAGAAGGATTTTTTCATGTTTTATTATTATCTTTCTTTATCTCTAGAATGCATATTTTTAAAAAACAATTTATTTCCTCATTTGAACAGTTAAGTCTTTCAGTTCCAATTGTTTCTACAAATTCCACAGTTATCTAGGAATAAAATCTAACTCTTGCGGCATCTATTAGCTAGTTTGGTGGGGTCTTATTGCAAAGGACCTCACAAAAAGTTGGCCATTCTTACTTGCATAGGAATGCTTAGATCAGATCCCACTATTTAAATGTTTCTATAGGGGAAAAAAAGATGCAATTTAGGCCAAACACAAAACGCTGGCTGATCTGCATTGTTTTCACTGCTTTCGGACACTTTCTGCAATGTAGATGGTCCTTCACAGGCTGTTAAACACAACCTCTGGCTTGGGTAGTCCCCGGGATGCAGATTGCTGGAGATGGGATAACAGCAAGGAAAGTCTCACTGTGTGTCTCCCCGTTCCTATATTCATCCTTATGCACCAACTATTAGCCAATGAGACAGGGTACTGGACCAGACGGATTATTAATATAGCCCACAACAGCTATTCCTATGGTATAGCCAGAGCATTTTACCTTTAGGAAATTGCAGCATGACTGTGTTTAAAACCTACTAAAGTTAATAGAAATATTCTCATTGACTTCCGTGAGCTCTGGACCACTCTATGATGCGTGTTTTCACCTTGACCTTCAGTCACGTAAAAAATTTAGATTTCTAGCAAAAGTTACTCATCTAAAACATTAAGAGAAGTAGGTAACCTCCACAGGATAATTAAGTTTATCTTTAAAGAGGTGGTTAAAAAGCTCCCCTTCCCCCGCCAGATCAGAAACACCGAACGCAGCATTTGTGTTTGTAGTAGTTTTAGGTACAGTCTAAGTTACTCCAGGCCTCCAGCTTAATTCACTCTTGCTTTGGCAGGCCTGCCCTGTTGGTTTTCTTTACCTTTTAGTGCCTGGACACCGGGGCAGAGGCAGTTGTGACCTGCACACGCCACTGCAGACCCATTTCCCACCTTCTGCTGGTGCTCATCTGAGCTGACCTCATCCAAAACCTCCGTGTGCCATCACACACCTCAAGCTGCTGAGTTTCCTCAGGAAATACTATTTGGGGGGTTGTTTATTTTGCTATTATGGGTATGTTCTGCTACAAGAAATTACATTTAATTATGTTATAATATTTTCAGAACTGTTAATGTTAATATTAATGTGCTGAAATTCATTTTTACTTAATTTTTACTGGGTGTTCTTGTATAATTGATAGGGAATTTGTTATTAAATCTTTTATTTGACTGATTACTTAATCATTCCCACATGGTTATTGAAGACAATCTTACATATAATTAATTTCACTAATAGAGACTCCCCATGTTTTCCTTCCTAGGCCAGTGTCTGCATGGTTATCATGTAATTTAAGGCTTTCCTGGGGCAGCTTTAAATTATACACATATTTGTATTAATTATATATGGCCAGATTCTGCTACCTTGTATATAATGGCTAACACCCCCTTCTGTATGTAGCTCCTCTGAAATCAACGGAGCTCCTTGCCACCGGATCAGTGTGATAAAAAGTGCTGGGAAACGAGTGCAAATCTGAAGAGAGAAAGAATTTAAGTTAGCTGCTTTCATTCACTTTCTGCCAGCGCAGGCCTCCCCGGGTATCTCCTGCCCTCTCCCTTTCATCATGGCTAATCCAAACAGACGGGTTCATCCGCTACACCACCATTTCGGGATCAGAAATATGACAGCACGGGAAGCGCCAAGGCACGGGGAAGGGAGCGCTCTCCTTTACCACCTATGAAATGCAAAGATATAGGGCATACAGTAAGTAACAAAGGACCACGGGCCATGTGTGCAAATGTGATAGGGAACAAATTATGTTCAATGTCATGAGAAAGCACAGAGTTATCAATCAGGTGACATGCCAAATCCGTGACAGGATGCTAAGTAATGCACCTGATGCCAATTATTGACTCCCAATGACAAACTGGCTTTGCATATTGCATATTTTCCCCCAGACTGAAACACAGCGGCAGTTCAAATGATAGGTAACTACACCATTGTACTTGCGAGGGAAAAAGGAAAGAGCATGTGAGAGGCAGAGTCACGAGGAATTAACATGAGCAGCATCACCCCGGCCCGCTGTAATTTGCATTCTGATGACAGCAGCAGCAGCAGGCTCTGCAAAACCTCAGGTCTCCACCGAAACCAGGAAACCACAACCGGCTCTGGGACGAGGCTGCCCAGGGGTCCCCAGGGAGCTGCCCCTGGGAACACAGCATGGGCTCAGGATGCGCTGACTCCACGACGGAGCAGAGCAGGGTCAGTGCCTCACCTGCCTATGCTTGCCCCCCATCTCTGGGAGCTGCCTGAGCCCAGAGCACCCTCTGCCAGCTGCCTTGCATTCCTCTTTTCCATTTACATGCTTTTCTTAGGCATGCCTATCAAAACCCACTGCCCCAGTGATGCTTGGTGACGTTGATTCTGTTTCAAGAGCTATCCAGTCTGGTTTAAAACTTCTCTTCAATGAGACATGAAACTTGTTTATCTCCTTTTAAAGGACTTGCTGAAATTCCTCCTCCAAAACATGCTCTCAGCTATAGCAAAATTCAGTCTTGGTGCTCACGATACACGGCACACTCCTTGGAACTGGCTCTGCTCAAGTCAGTCATGCAAGTGATGGAGCTCTTGCAACTCAAATGAAGTTTCAGACAGCTGCAACCAAGATTGCCTTCTCCTGCCTTGCTTCCTCTTTCCCAAATCTGCTTGTCAAACTTCTACATCTAAACGTATCTAGGGTGGAGCCAAACCTCAACTCCTGAACCCAACCTGTCTTTGCATGCTGCATCTTGGGTCCATTTTGGCAGATGTAGGTGGATACGAGGCAAGATCTGCATCAATGGAAATACCGACAGCTGCAGAGGAAATTCACTGAAGTCAACAGGACAGGGCATGGTGCTCAAGTTAAGCATGAACTCAACTATTTGCAGCATCAATGCCATAGCAAGAACTTTTTAAATCCATTTATTCTCGGGGAGCTGAGTGGAGCATGAGCTGCATACAAAAGAGTGGCCACGATAAGTTCATTTAAAACGGAGGCTCTTCCTAGCTAACATTTTAAGCTGCCCTCAAGCAATTTTCTGCCAGGCAGCAGTCTTTCTGAAAAACTGGTCTTATGAACCCAGCTCTGCAAAAAATTTCCCAAACAAGCAGGGACAGTGTTTGGTACTTGTGGAGGCATGAAAAGTTTTATTCCCCAGGGACAGAAAACTGAGAGGACAGTTTAGCTGCTAGATTTGAAAAAGGAAAACTATCATCAACTGAAGCCCTACCTGGCATTTTCAATGTTTTGTTATTTTGATTAATTTAGGGAAATCCAGTGAGCAAGTGATTTTTGAAGTGTGGGTCTGTGACGGCCCATCTGATGCCGTGTTACTCAAAATCTCAAACCTACCAAGGTAGCATCACACCTCCTCCGCCATGCCCACCGTTAATGTGGGTGATAACCACTATTTCTCCCCACACACTATTTAAATTCTAAAACGCTGACAAACTATAACTCACAGAGAACCATTTTAAATTATTATTATTATTCAATGGCTTGTAAACCGTATCTCATCATTAAACAGAATAATAAATAAAAATAATGACTAGCTTTCAAGCCAGCAATGTAAAGACCATACTTGTGTGCTGAAGAGTTGGTTCATTTTACCAGACTTTAATTAAAGCAAAATTCATCCTTTAACTGTTAGATTTAGAAAATGGTGTTTGGGGTTAGGAACTGGAGGAAATCCCTTATTCCACATTGTCTCTATTCAGCTCTGTTGCTGTATAGACCAAGATATAGGTTGCTGAAGAAAAATATAATAGCCCCACAGATACTTTACAGTACCAAAACCTAGCTCGGGGCTACACATCCCCAGATGAAAGACAGCAACGCCACAGAAGAAACAAGAAATTTGTCAGCACAGCTGTTTGAAGTGTGCGGAGCCAGTGTGGAGGAGGAAGGGGTTAAAGGCAGCGGGGCGGGCAGGGGGGAGCAGCGGCCCCCAGCCCAGCCCTGCCTTGCCCATGGTCAGCCGCATCATGTAATTCCATTAGGGTGCGAGATTCAAATGCAGAATTAGCTGTTGCCTACGCAGAATTATGTTAAACATGGCCCAGACTGAAAATCAATATTCTGCTTAAGTAACTGGCCCTCCAGTAATTTAATGAAGCTAAATTGCATTACACGGAGGTAAGGTGGTGGGGGACCATTTTGTCTCAAACCTTCCATTATACAGTGACTGTACAGCTGTATGCCTAAAGAGAAATTAAACATATACACTCATTTCTTCTTGAAGTTGGAACAGTGTTTTTTACACTGGATTACTTGTCTCCTTCCTTAATTTAAAACTACAGTAAATAATTTGCAGCCACATAATTAGGAAGGAGCCACAGTCTTATAATAAGAGGGAAAAATTGCTACCAGAGTATTAAAGGATTTTTTTTACTTCACAAGAAAAAAATGAAAAAGGACATTAAATGTTAGATCTGTATTAAAAATGTAATTCTAAAGGGTTTAAATCTATGACATGTCTACACTGAATTAATTAAATTCATGATCTGATCAAGGACTGAAAAGCTACCTTGGAGCTATCTCTTAAAAATGCTATGTATGTACATGTCAAAATAGGAATTAAAAAAAAAGGAGCCCTTTGATTTATTGGCAATTCATGCATGCATTATTGTGCTTTCTTGCCTTGTAGTAGGAAGGAAGTCAAAGTTTTATAAAGCACCTGAAACCTTCACCACACGCCTCTTTATTAAAGGAACTTTCTCGCAGAAGACGACCGTACTGAAACTCTGAGCCATCTACTATGAATATGATCATGATGACATCCACGACGACTTAACTCGTGTTAAAGCTGATTGACAAGAACAAAGAGGGTACAATTACATTATGCAGTACTTGTACCGCACCCTCTTTTATTTATTATTCAGCTACAAAACTTCAACTGGAAGAAACACTTCAGAGTTTTGTGTCGAGGAGACAGAATTAAATTGACAATAATTCTGAGCCATGCAGTATGAAGTTATGCTGATTAGAGATTACTTCCCCCTAAATCATTTGTCACATTGCCTTATATAAGGGTAAAACAGACTTCAACCGTGTGTAGCTGCAGCAGTATCTTTGGGGAAATGCAGGCAGCAGAGTATGTATTGTTTAAAGGGAAAAGAAATGATTTGCATGCTCAGTCGCTATTTTTCTTGCCTGTCCGACTACTAGAATTTTCTTTCTATACTTAAAAGGCAGTTAAACAAATGAAATTTATTTATGCCAAATCTAAAGTGAAAAGAGAGACATTTAAGAGCACGCGTCTATTTAACACATTAGAGGGCATCCCTGTTCTGAAAAAGATGTGCCAATGTAAGCTGCAAGATGCAAAATTAGCAGGGAAAGTGTCAGCAGCAGCTCAGAAATGTCGGGTCAGGCTGGGTTTCCCCAGTAAGCGGGTACAGCCGAACAACCCACAGCATCTTGCTCCTCCGGCTTCGTTTTGCCACTGGTGGGGAAGCGCTGGGGTACAGCCGCTGGTACCACCTGCTGCTGCAGCTGGGGTGGCTGAAGGTGTCGGGGTGTGCTGTGTTGCTCCAGCCTCACACTTTAATACCAGATGCCATTGTCAAGCAGCAGAAACAATCACATCTATTCATTAGGTTACTAACGAAATTCCATCGCTGCTGCTGGACCAGCATTTATAGAGAACGTACCAAAACCCCACAAATCCGCCAGTGGGAGTCAAGGGGTACCCGCCTCTGCTTCCTCCTAGCGCTTACTAGCCAAAGTGTTGCCGATACCTGAATATTCTGGAGACCAGCTAATAGAGAGCCAGCTCTGCCTCTCCCTGACCGGTGGGTGCACCCCACGCCTTTCACGCTGAAGCAGCCCCGTGAGGGGGCAGGTCCGAGGACGCCCATCAGCAGCTCCCCCCCAGCCCTTCCGCAGCGACACAGCCATGGCTACAGCACTGGTAATCGAAATTACCACCAGGCTGAGGGTTTTCTTCTCCTCTCCCCAGCTATTGTTCCTGCCAAGACATGGTCCCATGCCAGCTGAACGTGGAAATGCTTCGCGGGTGCGAGGTGCTGCCTCCAGCCAGGCAGGAGCATCTCCCTCGCCTCCTGGGAACGGTCAGTCTGGATTGGCACCACCACTTTGCCAAAAGACACTTGCAATGTAATCTAAGCAATGAGGAGACAAGATGAAAAATTCAGTCTCTCTTACTCTTACACATTATCGATTGAAAAGGAAAAAAACTTCCAGGAGAAATTATTTTTACACCCTTGAATACCAGCTAGTAGATCTATATTTTGTCTCTGTTTTTCTTAAAAGATCTTTTACTCCCTTATTTCTTTTGGAATGGCAATTCAATAATGCGTTAACTGTACATTTATTAATTATACCCCAGTTTAAAGAACTGTTTTGAAAGGAATAACTGCTTTCAAAAATCCTGAAACACTTTCTGTTTGATTTCTGAGTGCATTATAACTGAGACGTAGCCATTCCCTTCAAAGCTGAGTTCCTGGCTTATACTTGCCACTAGGAACTGCAGGATTTCCCCCCCCTCTTACTAGTAAAACATGAGTTTAAACACATATTCAACAAGGGAAACACGTCATGTATTTTATAAAGCAAGGTCCTTTTGAGCAAAGTATCCAGCAATTTCTTTTTCCTTAAGATGCACCTTTATGTTCAATGATATTTCCTTTGGGATTTTCATTAACATTCTGTCGGAAAAAAAAAAAAAAAAAAAGACTTTTTTTTTGTGAAATACCTTGACTGATGAGTTTAGCATTTTCCTTCTGCTCTTATTTACATTTAGTGTTTTGATGATGTTAAATTCTACAAATGAGAGCAGTTTTTAAGTGTTCCTTTCAACACTGACTGCCTTTTCTGTTTGATTTCTCTTGCTGATGGTGTGTTGTCAATGCTGAATGCTGGAATTGTTGTTGAGCAGGCACAGCTGGATGAATTAAAGTCTCTCCAGTAACTCAAACCAGAAATGACTTCATCTCTAAACTTTCCATGTAGCACAGGTCAGAGCTCTGAGTAGGGACAAAAATAATGGGGTTACCAGAGAAAGAAAAAGTCAAAAGTACAAGTCAAAATACAGAAAGCAGTTTGGAGTCGCCTTGTGCGACTGCAGTAATTTCCCTCTGTGTTACCAACAGGCTCTTTTACAGAGTGAAGCCCCGATGGAGACATTTGATAAGTAATTGTGTTTTAAGTTCAAATAGAATATCTGCATGTGTGCAGATACAGAGCATTGTACACTTACCTTATTAGCTATTTACTTAAATTATCTGTTGGGTATCCTAATACATAACTATTCGCTCCTAATGATATGATCTATTAATTTATTCAAGGAATTTTGCCAAAAAACAAATAAAAACATTGAACACAAACATTTCTTCCCCATTCATTTAGAGCTCCTCACAAACAGAGAAGCATTTCAATGTGGTGAAGGCAGATTTTAAAAGGTAACATCTTTAATTAACATGAAGTAATTTCTAAAGTAAATACAGGATGGGTATACCATAATTAGGTGTTGCTGGGTGCTCCCTGCTGGTTCCTGCCCAGGCTGGGGTGGGCAGGGGAGGCAGTGGGGTGCCTTCACCCTGGACCTGCTTCTCGTCCTCCACTCACCACCTCCCCAGAAAATGCTCCTGCCTCACTTAATAAAAGCACTTGCTCCGCTGTGGGAGCTGGAAAATTTCTTTTCATATCAAAACATCTCATCCATTTCCTTCTTTCATCATGAAGGAAAAAATCACCCTCAGCATTTTCATGTTTTAAAGAGAGCAAAGGAGGAGTGGCCCTTCTCTCACACCCATCCTCAGGTGCCCTTTGCAGATTTTCCTGTTGGGCGTTCCATGCTCTCTGATGTCCATATGAATGAGGTGACGTCTCCTATCAGCCAAAATTTTTAGTTTTTTCCTTGTGACATGTGAAAGGTCTTGCATCTCCTGTAATTTCTGTATAATTTCCCTGACATGTCTAGTCTCTGCTGGGCTGGATGCGGCTGTTCACAACAAGCTTCAAACCCCCATGAAGCACCAGCATTTCTCCATCACTAACTGGAGCTGGTACAACACAAGCCTAACATCAGATATGTTTAAAAACCAAGGTTCAAAAATCTTTCAATACATACGTGTTCAAGGGCCTCTAAAACTCAATGCTCTGTGCTGAAATCAATTCACATTATCAATAGCCAGGAATTCCCAGAGCTTAAAATGTGATCTGCTGTTTACCATTGCAATTCCGAAAAATCAGCGTCACATAAATACAGACATAGGAGATGAACCTGAGAGGACAAGTGAGAGTTACTTTTTAACAGTGATCTAAAACATCCAATAGCGAGAAGGTTCATTGGTGCAATGTTAAACCCCTGGCCACCGGGGCCACGTGGCATTTTGCATTTATCCCTTCCACATTTCTGTATTTCAGATGAGTTATGGTAAATTTACAGGTTTGCAAAATCTTGTAGCTGGGACGTTACACAGAGAAACACAGAGCTGATGTGCAGCGTCGCAAAAGCACACACAAAAGCAGTGATTGCTGGGTAGTACTCGAAGTATAAACACAGATTAACGTTTGTGCGTGCAAGAAAATCTGCCAAACCCCTACCAATAATTACAATCTGCTGATCATAATAATTCCAGCTGGCTAATGGTCAGTCTGTACCTTTGACTTTCCATCCGTGGTGGCGGCAGAAATAGCAACACGTTAGCTCTGAGGCGGAGTTGATGACTTTGACAACAAACTTTTCCCCCTCCTGCTCCTGCAGCCGATGGCTCATTGCAGGAACATGGGCAGTGGGTCCTGCTCCGAAGGGGCGCGTGGCCAAGGAGGTCTCCCCTGCAATGTCCGCAGGGTGAGGCAAGGCAAGCCTCCGTGGCTGAAGCAGGTGGACCCAGCTGCCCTTGCAGAAGTCCTAGTCACACCAGCGCTGGCACTAACGAGCTCACTCCTGCAGGCTCAGGCCCCAGCTCTCAGCCATCCCTGCATAGGCTCTGACCCAGGGAAACCGTGGGACCTCTTGGCATGGGAATATGGCTACAAAGAAGGAGAAGGGTCAATCCATCCCTGGAAATGTTTAAGAAATGCATAGATGTGGTGCTTAGGGACGTGGTTTAGCAATAGACTTGGCAGTCCTGGGTTAACAGTTGGACTTGATGATCTTAAAGGTCTTTTCCAACCTAAATGATTCTGTGATTCTGTGATTCTATGATCTGCTTGTGCTGGGGCTTGGCTTGGCCCGTGCAGCTATTCCCAATCTGCCTCCATCCTGCTCAGAAGCTCTTCACCTGTGCTGCCATTGCCCCACCCCTGAAATACTAATTTCTTTTAATTCAAGGAATTGAGAAACAATCTGAATTCTTAGGAAGCCTCTTTACTCAGAGTCACCATAGCTATGTCACCAGCCCTGAGCCGGTGCAGATAGCCATGCTACCCGCTGCCCTCCTGGCTCACACCTTGCAGAGAGATGGGCACCCCACAGCCCCAGCTCCCTCCCTCCTTCCTTACCAGCTCACAGGGATCGTGTGGGTCCAACACACTGCCTCGGTGCCCCACGTCCCACCCTGCCCTTCCCCAGCCTGCCCTCTCCATCCCTCCCGCCCCGCAGCCTGGCATGCACTGCCTATGCCCCACACCAGCCCTCCCTTGCAGAACTTACCATCGCACTACTCATCTCCAGCTTTACTAGCCCCTCTGGCTTTCCAACACAGTTCAAATTGCTGTTTGAACCTTTTCCAGAACTCCTCAGCGTTCGCCCATAATTTTTAAGGCTGGTGGGGGATTTACATGTTGCGATCGCACCGGCGCCGCAGCAGCCGTTTCTCTCTTACCTTCCTGCTTGCAGCAGTCGCCCCCAGTTTCCACCAACATAGGTACATTTTGCTGGTGTTCACCAAGCTTTCTACTTTTCTGCTACTGTTTTTAGCATTTTCTGTAGTGCTGGAAGCCAGTTTTAAGGTAACATTGAAAGAGCAATAAGATCTTACCGGTACAGCACAGACAGGGATGATGCTACTGGGGAGAAGCCTCCAGCAGCCGGTGCCTCAGCCTCTGCTCCTGCCGTGCATGGGATGCTTTTGGCGTTGTCTGTGGGGCCGACAGTGAGCCTTGCACCTTGCCGATCTGAAAAGTATGTGATTTTAAGTTTTACACTGAGATTCTCCCCTTCAGAGGCCTGTACAATTTTCACTGAGATCTATTTTTTTATTACAGGAGCCATCTGTGAATTAGGCTCTGCCATACTCACCCTGCTCTGAGCCTAAATACATTCGGTTAATGTGCACGCTGTCACGCCAGCTTGCTTGTCAGCCTGCAATGGGTTTCTGACCCAAATTGCGTGTTCTTGCTGTTACTGATAACCGTAGTTGCATGCAGAGATGGTGGTGTGCCCTGCCTCTGCTTCTCCACCCTCCATGTTGGCCAAGTGCTGAACCTGTGAGCACCAAGAAGTGATGTTTCATAATGAGGTTTTCTTAAAACGAGTAAATTTTGGAAAGCTCCAGTGCATTGAAGAAAACAGTACTTTGCAAATACATTTAAAATTTATCATTTGGTTTACATATAAATTATTCCCTGTATTTCTCTCGCCCATAGCAGGTGCTGGAAGACCCCATGATGCCCACGGCAGCTCCACATACCCCAGCTCCTAATTGTCACTACTTTATGACAGTGTCCAAGCTGCAGCTTGTGCAAAATAAAACAAATCCACATTTTTCCCCACCGCTGAAGAATAACTCACCCCAACCAGTCTCTGCAGCTCCACACATGAGCTCCTCACCACCACCATCATTACCCCTGGAACCCTGTGAGGAGGCTGGTACCCAGCATCTGGGGACAGATAAACTAGCCAAAGGTGGCTGACAGCTTTTGGAGCCGCCTTCCAGCCACATACCTTCTGCTGGAGAGATATATCCCATCTTTAATCTCAGATCTGTGACCAAATTGTGGACTTTACCAGTTTCACACGTCCCAAAAGTTCAATTTCGTTTTTGTGGAGTGACTTCTTAGAAAAAGGACGTGAAGGACCAAATCCTACATTCCTTCTGCATTCCAAACATGTAATGAATGTGAATTTTAGACCTGCAAGGTTTGTGAGATCTGACTCTCTGCAGCTATGACTCTCTTGGTATTTCCACTTAAAAATTTTATTTTCAAGGCACCATAATTGTATGTAAAGTTTTTCTTGGATCTGAAAGACAAAAAGCCCTAACAAGTCAAAGTCTCAGCCTGGGAGAAACAATTGATCTGCATACAGATGGAAAGACATTTTCAGAAGGGAAATCTGAGGGTTTGATACTTTTTTCATTCTTATCCAAAATTGCTTTGGTTTTGAGCTCACATTTTATCAACTGCAGAATTCACTTCGGTGTACATCTCATTGATTTCAGCCATATTTTATTCCAGGGATAAACGTGATTTCATTATTCTATTACAAAGTACATTATAAATGAAACGTAGATGACAAGTTAGTCGCTGAAGATGGCACTCATTACATATGTGTAAGGGGTTTTATTTTTTTCAAATGGAGTTTCATTTGGATATCTAGCATATAGCTGTGCATATATACAGCAGCCAAAGAAGCTATAGCCTGTCATTTCAATAAAACATGTATGAAAGCATCCCTAAGCACCTCCTGACATGTCGGGAATATATGGTGTAAGAGTGTGTCCATGTCAGCAGTGACAAGCTGAACCTTAATGGCTCTAAAACAGTCTTTATGGTTTACTGTACCTGTAATCCATTTTATAATGAGTGCTCAACTAGATACAACGATTGTGCGAGTTTCCTCTACCTTTTAACTCACCCTAAGGTGCCTTGACGAAGGAAAAAAATTCAAATTGTGGGTGATCCTTCCAGAGAAGCGTTATGTGCTGAAATGCTTATGCACGACAGATAAATTAAGAATAAGGCTTTGCTCTAATCCTTAAGTTTCCTTCTGTGGATTTTAAGAGAGACCAGTATTGATATTTTACTGTAGTTTTGGGGGAAGGTTTTAAATTTTATCAGGCTGGCACTACTTTGGACTTACAAAGTGCAGGGAAAGGGAAGAGGTGCTGTAAGCCCGTGACAGACGCCGGCAGTATTTAGAGTTGGAACAAAAGCAGAATATGAGATTTCCTACCATGATTTCACCCCGATCCTGCACTCTTTATCCATGCAAAATATCAGGGTTGCCAGCAAAGAACAAGGCAGCTGTGGACAACACGTAGCAGGAGCAGTAGCGTCTTATTTGCACAGTCTCCTAGCCTAAGCCATTGAAACTCACAGCACTTTGCGTACATCAGTGGAACAAGCTGTTCCTGCTTGTAGGAGGTGAATATCTGTAAGAAGTCAGGTGCAGGCACCCATTTTAAAGAAAGGCAAAATAAGGTTTGGATTTCCAGTGAAGTAGCAGAAATCAAAATAAATAGCAGGAATCTTCAACTGATTCATCTTTCCTCAGCTGCACTTGGCTTACTTATTCAGGGGAAAACGTGCACACGACGTGTGGGTGAAAAGAAGCCCCCATCTCTGTCAGCCCCCAACATCCCCGCTGCTCCCACCGGCCTCCGTGACAAATGCTTTGCTGCCTTCCCAGGCTGGTGTTTCGCACTGGCTTCTGCCCTTGCAGACGTTTCCGTGCATGGGTACCCATGCTCCTGTGCACGGAGCTGAGGCTCTGACATTGGAATGTAAAATTTTAGAAACTGAGTCCCTAGATGATTTGTCTGCAGCATTACTGACCCACAGAGGAACGGAGCACAGGGAACCTCTGCACGGCTGCTGCCAGGCACCAGGAGCCCAAGAAGCACAGCAGGGCAAGGCGGCTGCCCCCGCATCTCACAGAAACACAACCACGTTTTATAAGAATGTTTGGGGGTTGGGGTTTTTGTTTTGGGTTTTTTTAAAGTAAAATCTATATTTTCAGTCCTTTTGTCTCTTAAATATAATAATAATAATAATAATAATAATGATGCAACAACAACAATAATCACAATAATCACAACAATCATAACAATCACAACAATCATAAAATTAAAAATAAAAAAAATAAAAATAAAAGTAAATCCTGCCTTGGAGGCCATAGCTCTGGAGCAAGCCTGTCTCCTTACTTAGTCCCTACCCATGCTGCAGTGATCCCTGGGGAAACACATCCCTCCAGCTCCCCTTCACCCACCATCCTCCAGGACCCAGGAGCCCCTCGCTGCCGTCCGGCCACTGTCCCTGCACACCACCTTTTTCCAAGCCCTACTTCACACCACTGCCTCCCCTGCACCCCGCTCAGAGCACCCAGCTCCCCCAAGGGCCACCCGTCCTCCTCCAGAGAAGGAGCCGGAGCATCTCTCCCGCTTGCTGGAGGTGGCCAGTGCCCCGCGGGTCCCAGGCCCAGGGGCTGGGTGCATGGCGAGCGCCCAAGGGGGAGAGGGAGGGAAGCAACTAGAAACAGCCACTTAACGTCTGTTTAGAGCCTGGGAGCATTTGTGAAAGCCATTCCCATTACTGTTGAAAAGATGCAAATTTGGTGAAATAATCAGCTGTATGGCTGCAGGCTGTTTCTCAAGTACCCTGATTCCTTACAGGAGTGAAGGTATTAGTGTAAGACACACAGCAAGGCCAAGTTCATGTTGCTCAGAGGTAGCCCCTAACCAAACTCCACCAAGTGCTATAAAACAAGATTTGTTATCCTGGAAAGCATTGACAGTTCATCCAATAAAGCCCCAAAAAAACAGAACCCTTAAGGCTGGTTGCAGGGGTGCAAAAAGCACCGCTCACAGGCATGTCTGACAGAGAAAACACGTGTTGGTTGCCACCGCGCAGAGCCCCTCGCCCATCCCATGCTGGATACCCATCAATTAAGCCAACCGCCTTGCATCAGATTTTTCATTCAAAACCCTGTTCCTATGTTTAAGGATCCATTTACTTACTGCAATAAAGTATATAAAGCAATCTATGCACAAAGCATTTGCTTTGTATTTAAAGCTGGTGAACAACGGAGGAGCCCTGCTTTAAAATCATTGGAAAATCGCTAAATGCATGACTTAATGCAAGGTGTTAATCCACTGCATGCCTGCAGACTTCCCTCTTTGCCTCCCTCTCCACTTCCCAGCTTTATCTGGCTAAACTACGGGTCAAAATAATGATGTATTCAAGAAGGGGATAACATTTAATACCAAACCCCCATTCTCCTAGTACCATTTTAAATATTATACTAACAAGCTTCAAACGCTGTAACACTTAAACGATATATTTAATTTCAGGAGTATCAAGTATATTCTTAAACCACCAGTGTCTTTAACACAGATAGAAGGTGAGCTTTCAGTCGAGTAGTTTAATCATTACAATTCCAGCCCTCCCTAAAATCAGTTTTACAGTCCATGACTTAAAATAACATCATGGAAACAAAAACATGTACTATCATCAGACATGCATTCAGCTGTGTTTACGCTGTGCATACAGTAGTACAGAAGATAACAAAGTGAGGCATCATTTCAAATTTTGAAATATTATTTTCATGTATGGCAGAAGGAAAAAAACGTTCAAGTTGTTGCATAGCACAGCAGTGGAATAAACTGGAGTTGGAGAGGGGGTGCGTGCGTGCACAACAGAGTTTTTACTACACTATGCATCTTTATGTATAATGTATTCGGTTTTCTCACATTTTTCTCAGTGGACAGATATTGTGCTGTAGTTCTCAGAATACCTGAGAAAAACATTTCAACAAATTGCGTTACTTGTCTATACAGATACTATAAGGAGCACAAAATAGGCGAGGAGAGTCTTCATCATATAAAGCCTTTTTTGATTCCTCTCCCCCCCACCCCCCATCTTCTGTAACAACATAAAAGATACTGTTATGACAAGTACTCTGGTAGTTCATTCTTTCATTTATAATTTAACCACAGCCTATATAACCTAATCAGAAAAATGTGGAGCATGATTAGTACAACAATCGAATACAGTTGGGCTCCTTGAACAACTCAAAGAACAATACAAAAGAAAGCAAAAAAGAAAGAGGGGGGAAAAAGTGAGGAAAAACATCGCAGGCATATCAGAAAATATGTGGTATTTCTTTAATATTTCATTTTAAACTACCTAATTGTGTTTTTAAGCTTCGGTTCCTGTAATTTTGCAAGATGAGGCATTCCAGTGAGAAAACATATGGTAAGGGATTTTTAAACCACATAGCTAGAGTGCATCATAGACTTATCTGCTGCTTTAGTGTCACAAAAATCCACCACTGAATTTATCCAGTCACCCATTAAAGAAAGAAAAGAATTAAAGGAAAAGGAGTTTAAAAATCCCCAAATGCTACAAAAACTACTGGAAAGTGACATCCGGGTTCAAGCCAGAAGCTAGGTAGATCTGCGAGACTTCCCACGACAGGAAAAGTGGCAATTAGCTCTCTCAAGGCTGCTGGTTATTCCAGGATACTGCATAGCAAATATTGCATTCGGTTGTGACAAACTGTCATTAGCAACAACTTGTAACGGCGGCTTGGCTAAAATGAGTTTTAATGAATCTCATGCCTGGGATTGAGGAGAAGTTTAGACTGTGGCCCTTCTCAAAGCTTTTCCAAGGCACACAGCGACGGCGTCGTCTGCGTCCGTAAGGAGCAAAGCGAGGTGTGCTTTAGTTCGGCACGTAGGAGCAGGCAAGGAGACATTTTCCAGGAGAGACACTGAATCAGCACTTTATACGGCACTTTCTGGGGGGATGTCAAGACACGATAGCGACAAACTTTGACATTTGCACGTGGCAGGGAGAGCCGGGCACTTTGAGGGGCTGCTGGGGCTCCCGGGGGTGCGGGCTGTGGCCGTCGGGCTGGCGGAGGGTGCTGCTCCCACCCACCCAGCCCTCGCCCAAAGCCCTGGCTGGAGCGGGAAGGGTTTCCTTGGGCTGAGCCTAAGGCAAGAGGAGGACACGGCCAGGCTGGGCTGCAGGGGAATTTCAGGCAACGCCTCGAACAATGTCGCTGCCGCAAACACTGAAGGAAATCACAATGCCTTGGCACTAACATAAAGTCTTCTGGTTCTGTGGGAAGCGGAGTTAAAAAGAAACTTTTAAAGACCGGCGGTTAACTCTTGGCGCGAAGAAAGGGAAATACTGCTGGAGGGCTGCGTGGCTAACCATCTAGCCCGGGCTGAAGGTAGCGCTTTGTAATGGGTGCAGGAAAGCAGAGAGCTTCCAGTTACTTGTTCAGAAATACTGCAACATAAATCAGCCCCTTGAAAACCTTTCGTTCACGTATACATGAAGCGTGCCGCTGCGTATACATCCGTGCAAGCTCCTGCCTCCTCATCCTGTCATTATCTAAATTTACCTGGAATTGGTCTTTCCTTTTTTGCTGCTTATCTTGCTTTTAAAAGACAAACTCTTAACCCCTTGCACTTAAGGGATTCCCCCAAGGTTGTCTGCTTTTTTCCACTGGGAATTTCTAAGTGTGAGGACTGAGAAAAGTGTAAGGTGTTAATCTTGATAATTAGTGCACAAAACCAATTAGAGGTCCAAAAAACCTTAAGGCACAGAAAGTGATTTTTGTTTATTTGCTTACCTTATTAAGTTAAATATCTGTCTGAATTAATCACTAATGAATGTGAAGAAGGCTCAATAGCACTGCCTTAATGAACAGCAGTGTCAAATGCATTTTACAGGGCACCAAATCACCAGGTATAGTAAGCCAAGTTGCTATTCAAAATTACTTTTCTGCCCAATTTTCTGTTTGCAAAGCAGTAAATTATTTACGTTTATTGTGCTTATTTAAGCGCTTAAATAGTATGAATGGAGTACAGGCACATTTTAAAAATATACAATCATTACGCAACCCTGCTGCTGGAAATTCATGTCGTTTTCCCCTAAAGGCTGCCTTCCCCCCCCCGCAAGCTTTCTTTTACAACAATTCTTGCAACACCCCATTATTAGATTAAACATATTTTTCTCTGCAATTTATTATTTTGCATACTTTTCAGAGAAGTGCTGCAGGACTTAAATTATGTACGCTAAGAACAGTCCCTTTCACACTTGTGTAGTGGCTTGAGCAAAGTTCGCTTGTTTTCTGGTTAAAACTGTACCATATTTCACCAAAACAACTGCATTTTCACTCTCTTTCCATCTATTATTCACATCGTAAACATCTGCATTGTAAACGTCAGATGTACTAATTGTCATGTCTCCAGCCCTGGGTATTAAGTGAATGTGTTCAACATTACTCCTTTGGCTAAAGAAAAAAATTCTCTTTTTTCTATTAATATCTCAAAATGCATATGCCTTTCTTTTTCGAGCAGGCACAGAGGCTTTTGCAGCTATCTCTTACGCTGTTGTGGGTTTGTGGTTGTTTTTTTTTTTTTTCCTCCTGCTTTGGAAAGCCTTCATGAAATCTTTTCCTGCTGCAGATTTTGGCTGCACGGACATGCAGGAGGAAGGTGAGCTGGTTCATCAGCCCTGCGTTAGAGACACATAATGGAATATAATGGAAGGGAAAAGACTCAGAGGAGCAGAAAAAGTGGAAATCCACAGCTTTCTAGGATCTCCTTAAAGGTGATTTTTTGTTTGTTTGTTTAATTGCAGCCTACAGAACAATCGACTAAATGTTTTGCAGTAAATAAGTAGCCAAATGCTTGTAGCAGAAAAACTTTGTTCCTTATTTTAGCGTTGAAATTCTTTGTAAGAGCACACAAGCTGCATGAAAGCTCATGCACATAACCTAGCGTGGATACACACAGATTCTGACTTCGTGTGTTAGTCCTTTCCTACCTTGCCTTAATAAAATAAACAGTAATAACCCTTTGAAATATATGTTGTGGGAACATTTAGAGGGGGAGAAATTGCAAACTGCCTTCTGCACATTTAACTATTTCAGCCATTTTTTCAAAGTGTAGGGATGCAACGTTAATGTTGCAAAGTCCCACGCGATCCACAAGAGATTATACAGGAGTAAACATTACAGCGGCTGTCATGATCTAATTAAAAGAATCAGGCGCACTCGAAAGAATCCCGCTTAAAAATAATAGTAATATTAAAACCGGTGGTACAATCCGCGGTCCAGGATGGGACAGAACATTGTGCTGTGATCAGGCGCAGCCTATCTCGCACATATCTGAAGTCCTCTGGTCTTTGTTACTTAATGCGATGCAGAAGATCAAAGATCCATACAGTATGTGCTGGGGTGTTGCTGCAGTCCCTGTCACACGTTAAGCTTTTTTTTGCTTTTTTTTTTCTTTTTCTTTTTCTTTTTGGCCTTTTTTTTTTTCTTTCTTTTTTGGCCGCCTCCACCCCCCACACCCTTTTATTTTTTTTGACTTCTCA
>JAVJGI010000065.1:51669929-51672429 GCA_035590275.1 Ibycter americanus
AATTGCTAGAAAACACAGGAATAGTAATTTGGGGATAAGAAAGGAGGTAGAATTCACGTTATAAGTGCAAGTGATCTGGAAATAGATGTTTGTCTTGGACATTTCCAGGGAAGTGACATCATGCAGTATGTCTATTGGGATATTAGTTCTGCATTTTTCAGTCCAGATTCTGGCACTAAAGTTGGCAAAATTAGACCATTTTGTTAAACTGATCTTCTAGCCGCCCACCTCCACCACACATTACAGCACACCTATGACATGACCCAAGAACAATGGGTGAAAAATGGGCTATAAAAACATGAATGGCCTGCTTCATATAAAGCAGATTTTATAGTGCAGGTGTGCCTTCATTTATCGATACTGTAAAGCAGTGAGATCATACTGGCAGTAAAACACAACATTTGTAAAACAACAACAAAAAAAATTTCTATTAATTAAAAATGTAATGGCACAGATAAAAACTCAACAGGGTGTTTTATAAATATATTTGATATTTTGTCATCAGATGCTTTACATCATCTCACACAGAATTCAGCCAGCTCTGAGAAGGGTATCTGGAAAGGAAAAAAAAAAAAAAAAAGGAAGACTTAATTGAACTGTAAAACTATATACCACGTTTAGGAAAAACCAGGCATGTAAAAATATCTATTTAATAAGTGCCGTTTAAGTTGTTAAAGCTGGTGGGCTTTTTTCTTTTTTTTTTTTTTTCCTTCACCCATTAGGATATGAATGGGAAAAATTATGAATAGGAAATCCTGCTGGAGTTTTTATTGCCTATTTCCTTTCGGGAAGATGGCATTGTTCCTCTTTTAAAAAAAGGGAAAGGGCGTAAAATAAGCCTAGGCGTATGACAGACATCCTTCAAAGCTCAGATGGCAGAAGTATGTTGTTATGTATTTTTGTTACTTACAAGGCAAAGGCTGTTCTATTTTTAAGCAGGGCTGTGCTGCTGCGTACGTTTCACTTCCCTCGAAAGGGGTTTTGGCATAATGTTGTTTTGATTAAGGGAGATTTCTGTTCTATTCTATTTAGGTTCTTTTTTTTTTTTTTTCAACACAATGCAGGGGGAGAGGCGGGAGTGAGGGATTTTGGGGTTCATTTTGTTGTTGTTGTTGTTGAGTTTTTCCTTCCCCCCTCCGCCCCCCACCCCTCCCCCAGCTGACTCCAGGACAGAGAATAAATTTTTTCTGCCCACATCAACAGCTTCAGAAATCCTTACCTGTGCAGCAGGGCTCTGCAAAACCCACCTGTCGAGCTGCACTTTAAAGGATGCTTTAGGGTCTTCCCTGTCTTGGTGGGGTTTTTTTTGTTGTTTTGGGGGGATTTTTTACATTTTTTAATGGGGAAAAAAGAATGTAAAAATCTGACAAATTTTCTGGGCAAAGATCTCACCCTCCAAACCCTCAATTGCCTTAATCAACCTGAGTTAAATACGGTAGGCTGGCAGAGCCGGCGCGGGGAGGTAAAGGACCTGCCCCATTTCACCCCACGGCAGTTTTGGCCACGCAGAGGTGAGGGGAGGAGGCACAGAGGCGAAGCAGAATGGGACTTGGGTGGTTTTACCCCCAAGCAGTCAGAGGTGCTGAGGCACCCGAAAGGTGGGGGCACCCCCGGCTCGCTTGCAGCCTGGGCAGAGCAGGCAGAGCCCCACGCGGGACCCTCCGCTCGGGGACTGCACTTAGCCTCTTTCTTAACCTCTCCTTATTGCCTCCCCCTCCCCAACTGCCACAATTACAGCTTGTGTCATCATGTTCGGCACAGATGTTTCAGCAGCTGTACATGTTGAGCATGTTTTAAAAGATTTTTTTTCTTTTTTTTTTTTTTTTTTCCCTTCTCTGACACATCCTAGTAGCCTGATAACAATTCCTGACCGCTGCCATGGGACAGCACTCTGGCGACCACAGGGACCTCCACCGTGGACAAAGCTTCCTATGCTCACCAGCTTTCCTTAAATTCCCTGACTTTCCCTAGTCTTTTATTTGCAGTGCCTAGCACCAGGTCTGCTTGGTTGCTCACTGCGTGGCTGGGGCACCAAATTATTTTTTTATTTATTTGCATTGCCGTAGCACTTAAAGCCCTAGTGATGCTCCAGAGCACTGCCATGGTGGCATCACCGGCATGGTGTGTGGCAGGCATGGCACACCGCTGGGCAGGGACAGCTCAGCCAGCGAGCTTTGCAGAGGCATGAGGAGCAGTTTTGGGTGGCTCCTCCACACCAAGCACTCTACCTCTTTCCCACATGTAGCAAGGTCATGGAGACCTGGAATAAAGTCTCCAGTCAACCTGCTGAAGTTGAGAAGCTGAACATCCTGGGTGCTGTATTTTTAGTTTCTTAAGAAGTTTGGAGCCTTTACGAAAAAAAAAAAAAAAAAAAAAGAAAAGAAATCCCATAAAGCCCACAAGGTCTATATGTGATCAAAATTTTGATAGTTCAGCTGGGGTTTAGGCTCGCTGTTACTACGGTTATAGCGAAGAGCCTTTGGCATAACGGCTGCCAAGG
>JAVJGI010000065.1:51677429-51697577 GCA_035590275.1 Ibycter americanus
GTTATTTTTGGACCTTCTTCCTCGTACGCAACCTTTCCGAGACGAACAAGTAAAAGCAGTTTATGCCTCAACTGTCCCGGTTCCCCGTGAAGAAAGAGGAAAGTGAAACCATATGTTTAGCAAAGGGAGGAAGGCGAGCCAGAGACGCAACGCTGGAAAAAATATCAGCATGGGGCAACGCCATCCTGCAGCACGCAGCCAAAGGGGATGAATGCCCAGCAATGTCCCCTCACCGCCAGACAGCCGAGGCAGCGGCATGCCTGGATGACAGATGCTGCCGAAGCCATCCCACAGGCTGCATTTAGTGCCCTCGGTGCCACTCGACGCTGAGATGGCTGCAGGGGGTACCAAAAAATTAGATTGGCAGGATGTGAAAGGAGTCAACTTTTTTGTTTAATGCCATCAATTTGTGATGGAGGAGACAGGTATTAGCTCAGGGACCGCTGCGGTCCCTGCTAGCCATTAGTTTCCTCGCAGCTGCACTGGGTTCGGGATTATGAATCTGCCAGGTCCAACCATCCATCAGCCCCGACCGGTCCCCTCGCCAGCTCCAGCGCCTCGCTGACCGCCCCGTGCCCAGTGGCGGGTGGGGAGCGCGGATGCAGTCCCCATCAGCCATCGGGCACAGGGCGGTCGACAAGGTGGAGCGGGGACCCCGCCAGTGATGGGGAGCTTCCCTTCTCCCAGCTGTCAAACAGGAAATCTTGAAAAGTTGACCGGAGAGTTATGGAATTACCTGTGGAAACATATTGCGAAGGGTCAAGCCGGAGGGTCGATTTGTCAGGCGGCAGTGTCAGGGTCCTCACATCCACAACTGTAATTTGTTTTCTTAACACTTTTTTTTTTCTTTTTCCAGGATATGTAGCTGCAGAGGCCTAAGCCCATAAATTTCCAACTTCACACATGTTCATTGTTTGGTTTCCTTTTATTTTCTTTTTTTTTTCTTTTTTTTTTTTTTTTTCTTTTTCCAGGGTCTTGTTTTATGTGTACAGCATTTTTTACTAATGTGATAAACTTTGGGAACTAAGATATGATACATCACAAGCGGCAGTGTCAGAAGATTAGCAAACAGCATCCTTTGTAAAAGCATGATTTATCTGTCTTCCCTCTGTCCCATCCTCACCCCCCTCTCCCTCCACATCTACAGCAAAATAAGGTTGGTTTACAAAAGCCTGCTTTAAGGAAGGATCTTATATTGCAGGTTTTATTGGTAACCTGAAGATGGAATTAAAATATTGCAGCATCTCGGACAGCAGAATTGTTTCAAGCATGTTGCCATAATTAATCCAGAATAACAAATACAGCAACACAACCAGAACAGAACTAATAAGTAAATAAATTTTTCCATGCGATAACAAAACAGCAACACTAGCATCTCTCCCAGATGGACCAAATCCCGGGGTGAGTGTTGTGATGTGCTGGTGTGCTGCAGTGCTGTCCTCACCACATCACAGGCAGAGGGGAGATGGGGGGGAGGACTGATGGAAGCAGTCTCTGGGTTTGAGTCATGTTAAATTTCGGGGTTTTTTATTAGCTTCAAATATTTTAATTTTATTTTTTCTTGTTAGCGGATATGTCATTTTTTTCGTTTTCGGATACGACCATCTGACTATTATGCAAAGCATTAGGACAGCAATAACATTTTTAGCTGAAAACAGGGCCAAAGTCACTGAAGAATTTTGTAGAGTATCTTATTTAATTACAGTTTTCATCCTGCAACAGAGAACTTTCATATAGTACAAAGCCCTCTGTAGCACCTTCTTTCCCTAACGTCTATATACTCTCATTTTCAGCTCTCGCCTTCTATTTCTGAGCACTAATGCCCATTAATATCCAGAAAGTGTCAGTTGTATCCAAAGTTTCAGTCTATTAAATCAATGAAAAATATATTGGATTTAATATGTTTGGCTTAGGAAATTTGTTTTGTCTGCTGCAGCCTACTGCAGCTTGCTCTGAGCTTACCTCTGTTTGAATTAGAGGGTGCCGGCTCATGTGCAGCTCAGACATTGGCCCATAAGACCGTGAAGCGTAGCTGATTTTTGGAGAAACTACTAAGTAGTTTCTATAGTGATAATGATGTACTATGTGCACCTATTGGGAATATATAAAATTAGAGAGAATTTCTGTTTGCTTTGGTCCTCTTTCTAGAATAATTACAGTAACTGCCATTCATTCCCATTCTGTTACCCTGATTATTCTAGAATAACCTGGTTATTAAGGTTTAGTCGTGTTTAAGAACATACTGCAAAGTGACAACTTGTCATGTTGGTATTATCAATACTTTAAAATTTCCATTTTAGTGACCCAATTTTCTCAAGATTCCTGAGTGTTTAATTTGGTGAGCGGAAGGAGGGAGGGAAGTAAATGATTCCTCTTGCCTTTCTCTATTCAAAGCAACCTTAATTTTCTGTTCATGAATAGAAAGCTTTCCCTTAGTGACTAAAAAAAGAGTTGAAACAATTACTTCTCACAACCTTAAACACATTCTCAGGTTGGAAATCCTTCTGCTTCCATCGAATGTGGTGGGTAACACTTTTAAGACTTCCCCCTGCCAGTGGCAGAAGTGCCATTGCTAAATTCAGGGAATTATGGAAACAAGAAGTGCTGAGTGGCCGACTCCAAACCCATTTCCCAGAATAGCACTTTGCAGCCTTAAAAAGCCACCTTGTTTAATGGAACATATTACCTTAAATAGCACTTTCCCTCTGAGGTAAGAAATCCTCCACAGGGCAGGTGTACAATAGTAGGTATTTTCACTGTTATTTGAAATTTCCTTTGCTATGAGAAATTTCTCCTCCAAAAGGACTGAAGTTTAACCAAATGAAGCACAGAAAAAGCTCTGCGCTGGTGAAGGTGCATATAAAGCTGTCCAGAAGCACACTTAGCTGACGTACTGACAGATTGTGCAATTTTGCTGTGGTAATTACTCAATGGTTCAGCAAATGGTAACTAAATACTTTGGAAATCAAAATGTCTAATTGCAGACGCACATATGGTATATCCCCATCCATTCCACAGAAGGTAATGTAACAAGCACACCCAAACCTTCCCTTAATTCCCCCAGCTTAGAAGCCACCAGTGACACAAAACAGTTGTAATTTGGAAGAGTATTTGGGGAAACAAGATATAAATAAAAGAGCCTTTGGAAAGCATGGTCTGCTACATGCAAAGCTGGGTTACAAAAGCAAGATCAATTTTGTCAATAAAGAGAAAAATGTTAATGCTGTAATGTTGCTACCCGAGTGTTTTTATAGAAACCTCTTTACTGCCGTGGTTGGGCCAAAATTGTAAAGATGGGTTCAATGTCTGGTCTCTACAGGTGGATGCGTAACACAGATAACGTCCGTGCTACATCATGCCAGGGGAGCACAAAGGAGCATGGGGCAGTAGTTTGTCCACGCCACATCCACTGGAGCCCACAGCCATGGGGTGACACATTCCCCAAGCCCCCCAGAGAGTACCAAATGCTGGTGGCTGAGCAGGAGAGCAGGGAAAGGGCCTGGCCCACCTTTCCCCACCCACCCCCGCCCCCCACCCCCAGCCTAACCAACCTCCCACCGACCTGAACACTGAAGGAGGACCTAGGCAAGAAAAGGAGATGACAGAACTTTGACCAGGAGCATCGTCCAGGGCAAACAATGGCAGCAGAGGATGCTGTGAGGTAAAGGAGAGCAAATCAGGCCCTTGCACCCCCTTAAAGCCAGAAATGTGGGACACCATGCTTAAACCAGGATTTAAGATGACGCCCTCGGTCCCTTTTTGTCCCTGATGAGGAGTTTGAAGCCAGACAACCCAAAAGAAACCAAAAAGGACAATGCCTCTTCTGGGGGCTAAATGAACACTTTTCATTGTTTATTTAATTTCAGTGTTTATTTTAGAAGTACTTAGTCTGAAGAATTGCTAAAATCTGACCTATGTATGTATGTGTTTGTCCAATCATTCCTGTTGTTCCTCCGCCAGGTTTAAAGTCTTAAGCCTTCCAGAGCTTAAGAAAGAACTTATTCCCCCCACCCACCATACCTACCGTTGCACTGCTCCGCATCATGCAACTTCCACATCCCCTTCAGTTTCCAGGGGGGAGCGGTTATCTCAGTGCATTGCAGCAGCTCAGCCACGCACATGAACTGCACATGGGCCATTTCAGTTTGCTGCTTTGGACCAGCCCTTTATAAAGTCAGAAGCAGACAAACCCCTACATCTTTTTTCAAGTAACACCTTAATTTACAAATGTTCAGATAGCTTTAATGCAGGAGGATTAAATGAAATCAATTATTAATTACGGTTCCTGAACCAGCTTCAGCCCCTTTTCTCTAGAAAAGATAGTTGTATGTTCTGCATTTTGTAATAACTAGGCTGAAAACCTGCACTACCTCTCATCTTCTCAGAAGAAACCCAACCCCCCACTATTGTGACTCTCCTCGGAATTAAGAGTTCTTCTTTTTATTTCTTGCTATTAATGTTTAGAAACTATGAGGATGTATGATTAATGCAGGTAGTGTGACTTTGATATAGGACAAAGTAGCATTAATTGTATGATATACATTATTTTTAAAACAACTACATTGTCTTCATCTTGCATAATTATCTCTTTGTTGCTGTTAATCAGGATTT
The DNA here is from genome assembly GCA_035590275.1 of Ibycter americanus. Classification (NCBI taxonomy): domain Eukaryota; kingdom Metazoa; phylum Chordata; class Aves; order Falconiformes; family Falconidae; genus Ibycter; species Ibycter americanus. Next base: position 51,682,041 of record JAVJGI010000065.1, read on the forward strand.
CCCAAAGTGGCACACAATAAAAAGCATTAAGGTTTATGTCAGCAGATCCAAATCTGGAATCAAATCTATCTGTACCATCAGGTGCCCATTAGGCCAGTGGAATTGCACATTAAAGACACTCAGACAATACAGACGGTTTTCTCTTGCAGTAAGAGGGAGAAAGGAGAAATTGGAGCTCTTAGGCACTGAAAGCAGGTAGGAAAAGACAGTTCCTGCCCAATCCATTACAGACAAGTGAAGAGAGGGAAAATTAGATGAAATATTCACCCACTGATGTTTGTGACCAGTGCCCTAGCAAATTTTCAGAATATCCGGCCAGCATGAAAATATCCTCAAGATTTTTCTCACTCAAATTCAAACCACAATGTTGTCTGCGAAATTTTAAAATAAAGAATTCCAGCACCGTTGCAGAAGGGGCTTCCAGGTGGGCAGCTGCTGCTGGTTGCTAGCAGAGCTGAGCGATACTTGCATGATATCTCATGCCAGCATGGGGGCAAGAGTGGTCACTGATCTAGTTCCACATGGGAGAGGTGGGATGGGTATGGAACAGAGGAGTCCCGGATAGTGACAGAACCAAGGCCAAGGGATGCAGGAAACGAGCAGATCAGTGGGCCAGCCTGAGGAACTGCTGCTGTGGTACCACTGAGCAGGGCTCGGCCGTTGCTCCAGGGGCAGGACCCATTTCCTAGAGGGAGAATGGACAACTGGACACAGATGTCTATGTGGACACATCTGGGGTTGGTGTGCAGGGTGTAAATATAAAGCTCACCAACCATAGAAGTTTAAATGTCTTTAAGGCAAAATGTTTTCTGTGTATGCTACCAGCTCCACTGACCATTTCCATGATGGAGCTAGGTGGGGATTTTTTCCAAGAAGCATATTTCAAGGTGACAGAAACACATAGGCTTTGGGCTTTCCTTTCTCTCCTGTTCTTCCCCCACCTTTTTCCTTCTTTCTTCCGCTGTTTTTCTTTGTTTCTTTTTAAGAAAAGAGAACCAGAATGACAAGGGACCATGCGAACTGCACACCATGCTGACTGCATCTCCAATGCCTGCCTGTTGCTTTTGTAAGAAACACTGTTGATGGAGTGGAAGAAGAATCTGAGTGACCATTTCCATCGCTTCAGCCACACGAGCCCCCTGCAAATGCTGGGCTGCTTTTCTCTTAGAGCGAACAGGAGGAGGAAGGGAGCAAGTGCTGGCCCTTGTCCTCCTGCAGATGTTCTGCAGACCCAAAGGCCACTCAAGGAGCATGCAAAGCACGCAGTGAGGCAGGGCAAGGGCACAACACAGCAGGGCTAAGACAAGACGAAGAGCTTTTAAAAAAGCAGAAAGGCACATCAGGCCAAAGGAGAAAATGAGCCTGGAGCAGTGAAGTAAGAATGATAATACCAAGCACTTATGTTCAAAGCACTGTACAAATATTAACTAATTAATCCTCAAAGCCCGCTCTGGAGTAGATAAGCAAGTGTTATTATCCCCTTCTTGACAGGGAATCTGAGGCAGCAAGGTTAAGTGTCACGTCCAAGGCTACAGAAAAAGGCTTCAGAAGATGTTTTTAAGGGTATAAACACTCTAAACCCAGTCCTGTGCTTACTCCAGGAGCTGAAGCCATGCTCACAGTCACTAAACAGCAGGCTGCAGAGAGAATGGGTCTGAAGACCAGCCACCACCTTGGAGCAAGCCTAAGCTCTTCTGCAATCACCTTATAACACAATTTTTACTCTTGGTACTGACAGTCTGGAGCAGCCTTTGAACTTGGCCAAGGATGGTCTGGTAAAAGAACAGGAGGAAAAGAGTCAGATGTTGACCAGGGTCACACTTGACAGTTTCCATCCACCACCTCTCCTTGCTGTCACCTTGAGAGTGCTCAGTTCCTCCTGCAATTCTGTGAAAGTAACGGTTGTGGTTACCTTAAAGATAAGCCAGGAAGCAAAATGAATAAATAAATAAAGTTGAGTTGGTAACAAATTAAGAAAGAGGCTCACTGACTTGCCCAAGATGTTTTTGGAAGCTGTGGCCCCAAAAGAGGGAACTGCACCATCTAGGGAAACATAAGGGTTGTGTTTCTCATGAAATTCCAACCATCTTGTGCAGGTTTCCCAGCAGAAAATCAATTCTTGAGTGTTTTCCATCTGAAGCAAAAGAGGAAGAAGGGGTCTTTCTGGAACCTGACCCAGAAATTAAGTAACAATGGATCAAGGAACTCCAGTTTGACCCACTCCCCCTGAAAAAGGCTCAAGTTGGAAATGTTTCAGGTTTTGGCCAATGTCTCAAAAGTAATGAAGATTCAGAAAAAGTGTATATATAAGGAGATTAGGAATATGCAGCCAGGAAAACACTTTTCTTACAAAAAAGAGTTTATAGGTCAAAAGTGTTTACTGTTCACCATATGGATTAAAGGAGGATTTCAGTGTATTCTGGAGGGAGCTGGGGGGGAGGGAGCAAGAAAAGGAATTGCCTATAGTCTGTATTTGTTGCTACAGTTCCTGTACTGACAGCAAAGGACCTTTGATTATAAGATGAATTGTGGAGCAGAAGTTGCGGCTCTGTTTTTGGACACTGGTATTTTCACTCGTGCTTTTGACTTCAGGGAGCCCTTTCAGAGACAAGAATAGTGAGGTGGATGCAGAGCTCCCAGAAACAATAACAGGAACATTTGCCAATTAATCTATCACACTGTAGTGCAATTTACCTTTTACCCTTCCAATTCTGAAGGGTTACTATACAATTCAAATATCAAATTGTTACTGGATACAGCAAAAAGGAGAGGATGTGGGGGTAAAAAAGGGACACATCAATAACAGGACAATGCTCCTAATTTCCTGTACAGATTGTTATACGTGACTTTGTCAGTAAATCTGGTCACTATTTTTCCAGTGTTCCTTTTAAATACCCATTTGCCTACCCCCTCCTCAGGCAGTCTCACCCACACTCGTTGGGTTGCCCAGGGAGGCAGCACAGGCACTGGGGCGGGGTGTGCCCTGCAGCCCCCAGACCCCCTCACGCCCCTGGGCTCTGGGCCCCCCAAGCCACATGCCCAGGCCAGGCACCACCTGCCTTTTCTCTGGGCCCATCTTCCCACAGATCCGAAACCCTTTGTGGCAGAGGACTTGGGACGGAAAGACTTCTAAGTTATTATTTAACCCTATCCTTCATTTTCCTTAGCGTTCATAAACATGGGCAAGAGAGAGATGTGTTTCCAAGTTTAACGAGCCATTTATAACTAATTACTGAAGCTTATTAAGTACAGCTTTGGCTTAGGCATTTTATCCCTACCTTTTCTCTACAGTATTCACCAAAATTTGGCTTCCTAAGAGGAACTAATTGAATTTCATGGTTTGCACATTACTTGCACACTCTTTTTAATCCCCAGCTCTAGTTTTTCTTTTACGGATTGTCCCAGAAGAAAGCCAAAACATTAACTTTGTATTCATTGTATAAATAAGGGTGTTTTTTTTAAATTCTATCTACAGGCACACATGCACACTGGGTTGGAGACTTTTCTAATTCTTCAGTGCACTGGTGCAACTCCATTAAATCAGCAGCCTCATGCCAGTATGGAAGCTAATTGTAAGATCTTCTGCGGGTGATTATGGACAGACAGAATCAGATCAGTCAGATATTTGCAAGCTTTTGGGGAAATTGGCTTCCACTTAAAGATTCAGCTTATTCTGCTTTCTAGCAAATTTTGGGTGAGTTAACTATTCAATGCACATTGGAAAGCTTTCCTCCTCCAATGCCTTCTCTGTGATCTCCTTGAAGAAGTTGGCAGGTCCAAACAATGTCTCTGTAGCTGGAGACAGCATCTCCTCCCAAATGCTGGAGGGAGCCTTGGGCCCAATGATGTCAAAGAGAATTTGTTTTTAACATCAGCCAAATCAATATCTCACCTTAAATTTGTGCCCCTGTAAGTACTTTGTTAACATCTGCTTTAGCACCTTGTGTTGTCCAGGCAAAACCCCACCCAAGCAGGGGGACCAAGAAGTGGTGTAATGTAGCCGCTACCTGCATTAAATGTGAATATTTGTATATCACAAAGCACGCAACTTGTGCTTGCAAGTGTATTTTTAAGGTGTCGTGAGGGATGGCACATGCTGCAGTCCGGCTATTTCAAGGAGAAGCAGCACAAGAAGGAATATTCCAAGCAAATTTTTAGTAAATGTGTGTGCAATGAAAAAATTCCAGTCCAAGGCATTTTTAGCAAGTCACAGCAGCATGCTGCTTGATCTTTACCACAACGTTTCCTACAGAAGCAGTGTGAGAAAGCTTGCCCAGACTTTCCAGAGGGGCTGGGGAGTGGAGATGACCTACTGAAAAGTTCAAGTAACAATTTCCAACACAACTGGAAACTTTTCCAGTCATCTGCCTCTCTTTTGTTAACTGCATCTTAAAGATTAGAAAAGGGGTCTCCAAATGTATGAATGATATTAAAAAGCCATCTAGAGTTTACTTTATTTGAAGTCTTAAGGAGAAAAATGTTAAAAGAAACAACCCTCTCTGCAGTGATAACACAGCTCACTATGACTCAAACTGCAAAAGCATAACATTGAATTAAAATCTACTAACAACAATATATTTGGATATTATTATTTTTTTCCACAAGGACAGCCTGTGGGTTGGTGGTGTGCAAATCAGCTTTCCCAGTGCAAATGGAAACCAATCGCAGCAGCCGCTACTGGTAGCAAAAAAAAAAAAAAAAAATTCTGAGATCTTTCATCAAGTACAAAATAATGGTTTTTTTCTATTCAGCCCTGCTCGAATAACTGAGATGCACCACAATTCAAAAATAAATTTCAAAGCAAACAAACAAAGCTGAAGCAGCTACTCAGGCCTGGGAAAAATCAGCACTTCCAGTTAGATCTTGGCAAACGTGGAAGCAACAGAAGCTGGAGTCTCGAAGGAGGGAGTCTCAGGTTACTGCAGAGCTGGGGCACCACTACCAATCCCACCTCCAGTAAAAGACTTAGATGGGATTTAAATGCATGGGGCTCGTATTTGCCATCTGCACATGGGTGAATTGTATCCAAAGTAACTGCCAAAACAAATAAATGGGGAAAAAAAGAGAAAAAAAAAATATTTCACTGCTTTCCATCCTATGAATACTATGACACTTCTGAGAATAGGAGGTACCGTATTTCCTGCAGAAATAAAGTTTTCAAGCGCATGGTGTATTGGTGTCTCCTTTGTGGACAGAACTTGCTATCTTCAATAATCCTGCTCCTGATTATGTAGTTTTAATCTGACTGTCATTTTACACCTTGCCGGGCAGGGAAAGAGGAGAAAGCTGGAGACTAAAAACTGATCAACTTTTAAGTTTGCTTTCCATGTATATGATATATTAAACAATAATGTATGCAGAGAATGCACTGCTAAAATTGGGTCCTGTGTTACATATTGATTCTCCAATAATTGTTCTAAGGTTAATTTAAATAATATACTTGAAAAACATGTAATTGAACACATTTTTTTAAATTCTGTGTTATAAATGTACTCTGATACATTATGAAAGTTGCAAAAAAAATATGTTTTTGTTTGCACTTACAGACTCAAGCTAAATTAAAGCATCAACTCTAATTAATTAAAAAATAACTCATTGCTCTCCTTGCCTGATCTGTTTGGGGCAGGCAACAATGACTTTGCCTAATCTTCTCATTCAATATCAATTCCATCTCTGGAGAAAAACCAAGGTGTGTGCACTAAAAAGTATCGCCGAGAAGCAGAAAGAAATGTTCCTTGAAATACTCTAGAGCCAAGAAGATTTGAGACACAGCAAAGAGAACAGTTTAGCCAGAATCCTGCCTTCCACATAGATAATTCATCACAATAGCACATAGCAAGAAAACGTGGTTGTAATTAATGGGGTTTGTGAATGGGGTTTGGTGGGGAGGACAGCAGCCTGTGTGATGTTGAGCTGTATGTTTTTACATACTCTGCAGATCCCTGTCTCCAAGTGTGAAAAGTGCGTAATGGAAGAAGAAAACTTTATTAATTATGGCCTTAGGCAGTAGTGCAAGGTTCACTGAGTGGCTTGATCATGCCTATACTGAACAGTAGCTGAGTTGGAGAGGAGAGGTCAATGTCAGAGAGCCTGAGCAGCACATGGTCTTGCCCCTTCACTCCAGCATTCATGTTCATCCTATACCTGCCTGTACTGGTTGATCTGTACAGAAAGGATGCACAAAAATATTGCAGTGACGCTCAGCCACGTTGTTCAGGTTTCAGAAGCAGATGCCTGGGCATGGGCTCTGCAAGGCTTGCTTGGAGGTTCTTTGCTGAAGGAGGGTAACCACCCACCCTAAGTCACCCAGAGGTATTTAAAAACCTGATATTCATTATAATTTTCCCATGTTTCCTGAAAGCATTGCAAGTGCCGCCACTGACCGCGCTATTGAAATGCTGACCAAGAGCCAGCCCTGGTGACCACCAGCAACCTGAAATCCTTCCCTTCATGCTGCATGGTCAGGCGTGGAACACGGATGCTGCGAGAGGATTTCTGTTTTGCCACAGGCAGGATGTATTCAAACGATACTTATAGTTTTTCCTGCTTGGTTAAAATCAGCCACTAACATGGTTTTTCCTGTCTCAGGGTTATTTAGAGGCAGGTCAATGATTAAGGACCATCCATGTATTTGACAGTCTCCTAGTGCTGGAGACACACAAGGTGAGGTACCATACCTGGCCTTACCTGGCTACATCTCTAGCTGAGAGAAGAATGAACTTGATAGTCAGGAACAAGGCCAAAGCCAATATTTCTTGATAAAAGACAGATTTGATGAATTCAAATGCTGTAACAAACTAATGTAATGACACCCTGCCAGGTGCTGGCAAGCATCCCCTTGCAAGGCTTCATTGCTTACCACGCACTCGGCAGCCAAGGGATGGGGCTGTGCTCGTCCAAGACATGGACAGTTCACTTAATCCCAGGAGATGTAGGACTGGAAAGCATCTCTGCTCTGTTTTCTTCTTTTTCAACTCCCATCTTTGGTATAGTTACAGAACCAAAATGTAATAAAATGGTAAAAGAAGCCAATAAAGAGGTAACTTTGCTCCCTGATGACAAAAGGCCAGAAAGCGCTGCCCATTCAAGACCTCTGTTGTCTGCTTCTGAAGGACAAGACAGCCTTAATTATTGCCTCAGAAAGGACGGAATGGGCACCAGGGCTCTTCCTAGAGGTGGGATAAAAAGTAGAGTAGAAACCTCAGAAAAGCATTCTTGTCACTGTTTGAAAACCACGATATTCAAAAATTGTGGTTTTTTTTTTAAGAAAAGCAACAAAATATTATCATGCAATTTCTTCTATCCTTAAGAATAAGCAGCAGAATGCAAAAACCAAACCCCAAACCAAACCAAAACACACAAAAAACCCCACCAAACCAAAATCAAGCTGAGCTTGATTGCTGCTTTGTATCCAAGCTGTAATGAAGCACAGAGAAGGGCATCAGGAAGGGGAGAGCCAGTTCAGGAGCAGCGTGGGGCCGCAGCCTTCCTCCCCCCTCCTTCTCCCCACCCTCCCCTGTACCAAGGTGTAAGACGTGATCTCAATTTTGTAGTAATGAAAGAGAAAAGGCTTTTTTAAAATAGCTTTGTAGCACTTAGGGATTGCTGATACCAATATCCTACTATAAACCTCTGCCGTGCCCCCCCCGCCCCCCCTTCACTAAGGCAACATTTCATTAATTTAGAAAGTATGAGCTCATTAAGCAATTCTGTTCCAAAGTTTCTGTAGTTGAAAAGCCAGTGAATTTCCCCAGGTCCTCAAAACCTTTTTCAAAAAAAGCCAAGTTACTCTATATTCCTCTTTAAACAAATAAGGTTAGCTACCCTTTTGCCATTCACAATTCAACATTCACACTAAATTAATTTTTCCAAAAGTAATTCAAATAAAAGCTTTGCTGCTGCTACCCTTTTCAGAGCTACAAGATTGAATAAGGCATCTGAATAAAATTGTGTATTACAGCCTTCTTTAATATTTAAGCATGACATTCATTGATTTGTTTCTTGTTTTCTGCAAACCTTGACAACATGATAAAATAAATCATAAGAAGAAAATATAGTGGTAACATCTTTTATGGACTTCACATAGTCATCAATCTCAAGCTGTGAGTGAATTATCAGTGCAGCAAAAAGATCTATGTTTTAAGAGCTCCAATAGCATACTAGCTAGAGGTTTTTCACAAGCAAACTCAAGGCGAGTGACTGATAAGCATCATTATTGTTTTCTGAGAGTCTAGTTTATAGTGTGTTGTGGAGGTGTTGGCATATATGTTTCAGAAGGAAAGGTTTGATCAATTCTAAGTAGACATCTACTAACATATAAAAAATATAACAAGGGTTCCTGCTGAGCAGTATTAAAGTACCTATTGCACCATGTCAGCATGACAGGCCCCATGTTGTGTTTTTGATTATATTTAATATAGAATTAACCTTTCTTAATGTAACATATTGTGCATGCAATGCAAGTGAAAAATATTTATTTTGACCACAACAAATATCATCCTTATCTAGGTTTTAAGAAATACTTCTTTATTTTCAATTTATAAAACTTCCCATCATAAAAATCGTCGGAGCCCCAAACTGACAGGAAGAAATAAAAGCTTTTTTCCCTGTAGCTTGTGAGCCACGGAGAGGGAAGCCATTCGGGGCATCGGGAGCAGCCTGGAACAACAACCACGGGGCAGCGAACGGGGAAGGGACTGCGTGTAGCACCACTTTATAAAACGGCAATTTGGTAAAATGCAGGGAGAGATCCCGCCGGCAACACCAGAAACACACAAACCCCCACGCCGCCGCGCGGTGTGGCAGTTTCAGAGGTCAGCGCGGGGATGGGGAGGCACGTACCCAGACAGTGGGATCCTTCTGCGCGTGAAATAATAGGACTGAGGGGCTGGTCTGGAATAATCAGAGGCAGTGAAGAGAAATGTGGAAATAGCGAATTAATTCAATGGGATAAGGCAGCTCACTTGCAGGAGCTGACACTGCTGCATAATGAGGTTATGTAAAGGTATCATCGTTTTGCTGTGAAAAATGCCACTCCTGAAAGTAACTCTTTCAACAGACTTACAAATGTTTTATATCTGGTAAATGGGCTAATGAAAGCTTTAGGTTTAGAAAGCAGTAGCCTAGGGATTGTAAGAGTAAATATTAAGATGTTTTCTGACAAGCTGAATATATGTGGTTTCCCACAAAATCCCACAGTGCTTTGCACTCCATAAATATCACTCCTCTTCCCTCACAACTTTTACTATATGAAATATGATGCCGCGGTCCACTAAAACATAGCTGTACTTTCATTGGGCTTGAATCTCCGGCACACATTTATTTACATAGGTTGAACACTATTCATCACCCTCATAATTAATGCAGTCAGTTGTGAGGGTGTGAAGTATTTCCTTTGCCATCCCGTGGTGAAGCAGGACACTGTACTTTTCACAGAAATGACCACTGCAATCTCCTCAGTTAAAAAAAATGAATAATTTAGAAAAATAGCTTTTAGAGGCCTTTGTACTTTTGCATGGATCAAAGCTAACCAAATTCATTGGGTCAAATCTCCAATTTCATGGGGCAATAGAAGAGATAATTGGTGGCCAGTGGCCTGGCAGATTTGGTCAGGCGGGGATGGTCTGAATTATTTGTATTCCAGGGTGAAACTACTGCCACTGTAGGGCTCAGCCCTGCGGGCTCTAGCCGGGCAGTGCTGTGCACTGGAAGAGGAGGCACATTGACTTTCTTGATGAGCTTAAAGACTGGGGAAGAACCATAAAAAAGATAGGCATTACTTACACCCATTATCTTCTTTTATTAAAGAAGCTGCCTAAAAGTTAAGCTTGAAGCAATGCTCTGGCTAGGTCTCCTAAGGTTATCAGAGCAAGGCCTGCTCGGTAGTAAAATTCAGAATCTCAAATGACGTCCAAGCTCTGCAAAATGCTTAACTTGGTAAGTGAGGAGATTTTCTTGCAAATTCAATTTTTCCTGTAATTCAATACTGCACCAGAGGTCTCACTTGATGGAAAAGAGGCTCTGTGCTCCTGGAGTGTTTTACAAATATGTAAATATTATACCTAAGCTACCCCTGTTAATTAAATACGGCACTTTACACAAGCATATTGTTTCCAGTCTCAATGTTCTGGCTTAAATCCATCATCAGTAATTATGTTCTGTCCTTTTAAATTCTTTGCTGGTTTAATTAGCTAAATTATTCTACTCCCCTTCCTGTCCCAAACTTCCACGCAGTGCTGGTGACCCATCTCTATAGCCTCTGCGTTTTGTCCACTCATAGCAGTCGCAGCATCGTGGTTCATCCACAGGGAGATGGTAACTCCGCCGTGGTTCCTGAGTCCTGTCACTGGGCTGCTGCAATTTACTGACAAATAATAACAGTATATGTTTACATATGGTTTACGTATGTTTTTCAAAGTAATTTTGTATCATCTGTGTTTTCCTCAAATATCTATAATTCATAATGAAGGTAATTTGTAGTGTTAAACCTGGAAAATACTGTGTTCCCAACTCCCATCATATTTACTTTAGATGAAGTGAAAAGGAAGTAAAATGATCATGGAAACCATCAGGCTGTGCAGAAGAAACGCAAGAAATTAATACCTGTTAAATCCAAAAACCAGCACTCTCGAGGCACTGGACAGTTCAGAAGATCCAGTTCTGCTATCCTAAGAGCTCAAAATTATTAACTTCCAGTTATTTGGAAATTAAATTAAAATGGGTCAACCGTCTCGGTCCAGGACTTAGGAACATGTAACAACACCACAGAGAAACTCTGTTTGACTCCAAGAAGGGTGCTACTACTAATGAAGATAAAGTAAGGGCAAGGTAGGAAGGGAGTGAGCTGCAGTTGAATATACTTATCGTATGAATATTTCTATAAAATTGGTTCAAGTTTTTTTAGTAAAACTTAGTATTGAATAGAAATGGAATATTTATTTTCAATACCAGCTTTTAGCTACCAAGATTCTATTAAAATTATACTGGAGAAAAAAATTAAAGATATGTATCTTGCTAATAAAAATGCACTTTTGTGATAGATGTTGAGGAAGCCAGAACCTCCTGTAAATTAGGTCACTTCTACAGTAAACCATCTTCTGAACTCCTTTGTGAGAATTATGTAGGAAGCAGGTTTTCTTTTCAAATCTTAATATAAAACTTGGGAAAAGAACAACTATTCTACCTTATTCACATTCATAAAAAAATCATAATGTAGCATCAATATTCACTTAATAAAGAGACCATTTACACTGCTGGTCTACTGTTCTTTTGTTTGCCAGGGTTGATTTTTTTTTTAATCATATGGAAGAGTCGCTGCAGCAACATCTGTGACTTGTCAGTCATTTAATTAACCAAAGAAAAGCTAGCTATTCATTTTATTTCTGTATATGTTAATGCTAAAAACTAATAGAAAACAGCTAGTAAATTGTCCTCTGCATATATTGGACACAGCAACAATTACTCTGGCAGAGAAGATATAATAAAAGAGGAAATTTTAATAGTATTCTTATTCTATTTATTCTCAGGGGCTTCTGTTTCAAGGTACTGTAGAAATTAACAATTATTTCTTTTCATTGTTTTTGATGATCTTTTTCTATTATGGCCCTATCCAACTTAAAATAAAATATAATTTGAACTTTTGTTTTTGTATTGAATTCTATAACATCTTGAGATTTACTTTCTGGTTGGTTATGGGGAGGTCCTGAGGAGGTTCACAAAAATAAGCAGAAGCTGTTTTTTTCTGCCATTCAGACAGCTGGTTAAGGCATGTCAGTTATTAGTACAATCAAGATAACTTGGCTTAAACTAAGAACTTTCACTTAATAAAATAATTTGCTTTTCTAGCGTTCATTTTATTGACAAATATGTCTTTCCCATATTTTTTGAATGTCTGTCATACGATATGTCTAAATACTTGCTATTGCTCTGCTATATAAAGCAATTAACTGACTTTATACAGCAAATCGTCAAAGGATTTCTTCAGAAAGCTTGGGGAAATCTAACATACGGAACTATTCTCCAATTTATTGACATGCTATGATGGTGAAAAAAGTAGGACATCAATAAACAGCTTTAGTTGGAAAACTGGAATCTGATTATAAGTATTGGGAGCTGGAGACCAGAGTCTCAATTAAAATACATGGCATAGCTTTATTTTAAACTAGATAGGTGATATATTTTAATGGGGAAAACGCAAGGCTTAGTAAAGTGTAGGCATGCGGCAATGTGGAGTTTTACATTCAAAGTTTCCCACGGGTCTATTTGAACTGGATCCAGGTTCAGATCCTCATCCCAGCCCATTCCTCTGGCTCTGGGAAGCTTCAACACAGTGCAGGGAAAGTATTTTTAGGCTTTTGTGTAGGTAGTGATCTTGCCTCTCTTTCAAGGGCATGTCAGTGAGACTGATGGTGTGAGAGGAAAGCTGGAGCACAGGTCAAAGTAGAACAGCTCAGGACTGGCCCTGGATGGACTCCCCACCCATAAAGAAAGATTCTACTTACTGCAGAGGCCAAATTCCCTAAAACACCAGGTTTTGAAATGTTGGTCAAAGGAAAGAAATCAAATCAGGTTTTACACCATAGATATTGATTAGGATTTAAATAGCCTGCATAAGAAAGTAGATGAAATAGTTCAGTAAGTTGTGGATCACTCAAAAGTATCTACAAAAGTAGCCTGAAATCCCCATAATATATGATTAGCATATCAGAAACCTAAAAAAAATGCAGTAACAGGCTAAAAATAAAACAAATCACAGAGTCTACAGGATCAACCAGATAAAAAAAGGAAACATTCCAGAAAAATGAAAATGAAAAAGATATGAGATGTTTCAAGAAGCTGATTTTTTATGGAGTGAAGGAAAATTTCCTTCCTGAATCTTGGCTTCATTATTTTTTTACAAAAGAATCTTGTGCTATGACACCAGTGGTATGTCACCCACAGTGCTGAGAGGACAAGGAAGAACTGCCAAGCCTTGCTGGTTATAACTGTTTTATTAACAAATTGTCTACCTACGCACAGTTCTTACGCCTGTGTAACTTTACGTTTTCAACACCCTTCGCTTATTTTTCCTTTCCTATCACCACCAATCTTTACAACCATTTGTACCTCATTTTTGTCTGTAAGCTCTTTTGTTGAGTTTTGTGTTTGGCTTTACATCCCATCTGAATGAAAGGAGCAGTAGGGGCTTGATGTTGGTATAATACACATGGCAACAAATAAAGAGGGAAAAGTAAGGGTAAGAAATACCAAAATGTTCTGCAGATCTTCCTTTGCAAGTATACCTCTTTGGTGAAATGCATTTGTACATGTCAGAAGCCTGGTGCCACCTTCAATATATTGTTAATATTCTGGTTATCATGCAAGAAGTCATTGATGAACAAGTTTAAGCAGTGTGCAAACAACGTTACCTGCTGAGAAGTGTTAAGGTACCTATCATACCATGTCAACTTGACAGGCTTCATGTTGTGTTTCTGATTATATTTAGTCATATAAAATTAACTTTTCCTAATGTAACATGTTAGGTATGCAACGTGGACAAAACAATACTTATTTAGGCTAAAACCTATTTGTATTCAGATTTACTAATGAGAATCACAATATGATCAAAATCCCCGACTCATTTAACGCATTTATGGAGTGACAGGACTGGAGTGCCTCAAGCTTTAATCCATGTAATAGGTGATAAAGCAGGAGGGTTTTGCTGATATTCGCGTTGTCCAGCAGTGCCGGCTCTGGGCTCCGCACAGCTCCTGCCTATCCACAGCAAGAGCGAAGCTGTCTCTGACTTTCTTGGTGCTGTGCTTACCTCCATGTGGATTTTTGTAGAGCTATTTGGAGCATTTTTTAGGAAATGACAAACGCTGCTGTCTCCTCATCCTTGTTGGGTTTTTTTAATCCTTTTTTTTTTCCCTTTTCTTTTTTTTTTTAATATTTTGTTGTTTTTTTCAGGTCAGCAGTATCATTCATATGCTCCTCGGGGTGTGTTACTGTGAGAGATAATATCCCAGTCTCACAAGCCAAAGCAAAAAACCATAGCAGTGGAGCTGGCAATACATTCCCTGTGCCTCAACGTAGTGGCTAAACCAGTGTGATAGCCATCTAAACAGCTTTGATTAAGTTAAAAGCGAAAAAATGTAAAATGTCTTAACCAACCAGCAAAAGATATCAGCAGTCGCAGGCAGAAGCTTTGGTTTCATTTGGTTCTTTGCCATTGCAAATTTAAGGTTCAGTGACCCATTCCTACCCCACTGGCTGTTGGGCAAAGAATCAAAATTTATTAATTATTATAAAAGCCGGGGAGGGGGCCTTCATAATTAAAATCTCAGAATGTAACTCCTCATTTTCAAAGGTTTTCAAGCTTGCTGTACCTATCTCTGCTCACATGAAGTTCAACCCTTAGCTTGAAACAGGGTTGTTAGAAGAATTTAGGATGAAAAAAATGAAAGAAAAAAAAAAAAGCTTCAGCTGTTTGAGTGTGCAGAAAACGGGAAGGTAAAAAGGAGTGCAATTATCCCCTACAATAAGGGCGGGGGGGAGGCAAAACAAAAATGCCTTTTTTTATTATTGCTCCTACCAGCAAAAGCTTTGAGGCTTAAAAGCTGAAATTTGGCATGGAACGACTCCTAAGCCTTATATTAGAGGAAACAAAATGACTGATTTACGGGCACTTGAAAATTGCTTCCCATATGAGCTCATTAATGGCTAAATGGTGTTTAGCCCTTATGCAGCAGCACTCCGTTGGTGCGGGATGCTCTGGCCATCCTGCCATGCGGCCCCTCTAAATTTCCAGCACCATCCAAGCTGCGATCAAACTCATAATTATTAAAAAAGCAAAATATTGAAATACATTACCAGAATATTACTAATGCAAGATGTATGCAGTGTAAGTGAGCCTGGTAGTTGATGAGGGGCTACGGCAGGTAACATTTTCTTTATGGCCAAGACCTCCAGCCCCAATTTTCTAAGAAAAAGTTCTATTTCCTCTTATCATTGGATTGCAGTGACAGCAAAATGACAGGGTTTTGTCACTTGAAATTATTCTTATATTAAATAATCCTCAATTTACAAAAGTTTAAAACATTACTGGGAATAAAAGATTCTGCTATTAAATTAAAATGTACTTCATGGGCTGAAATCAGCATTCAAAGTGCTGAGAACTTGCAACAGCAGCAACATACAAGTTTGTGTTTTGTGTTGCGATTACTGAGTACAGCTCTGCTTTCAGTGTGGCTTGTGATGTTGCAGGGAAGGGGCTGGAAATTAAATCCATACCTAATATGCTTAACTTCTGAAGTCAAATGAAAGCACATGCTCTATCCTCCAGTCACTGCTACCCTGCGTTAGCTGTGTGCTGCCAAGGAGCGTAAGTGTGCAAAATGCACCATTCGGGTCAGGGCAGACAAAATTATCTGTTTTAACATATAAAGGGTCTTATTTGCCCTGAAAAGAAGAATATCCGAACAGGTCTGGGGAAGGAAAGGGAAAGGGAAAGGGAAAGGGAAAGGGAAAGGGAAAGGGAAAGGGAAAGGGACAGGGAAA
>JAVJGI010000065.1:51697636-51729507 GCA_035590275.1 Ibycter americanus
AGGAAAGGAAAGGAAAGGAAAGGAAAGGAAAGGAAAGGAAAGGAAAGGAAAGGAAAGGAAAGGAAAGGGGAAGGGAAAAATGAGAGCTAACTGTTTAACAATATCAAGAAGAGAAACCGGTAGCTGTATTGTGAGCAGCCAGTGCTGAGGAGCACTTGGCTTCTCCATAGGACTTGACTACTGCATCTGTCTCCTGCCCTGTGGTAACTCGGGTGCTCCAAGCTTGGACCTCTCCAGATCAAAGTACTTATCAGTTTGCTTTAGTTTTGTAATGTTACATGTTGTATGTCACAGAGAAAGCATTAAATATTCAAAACTTTGCAAAGTAGTTTTTAGAAGTCCACAATCAGTGAAACGGACACTCTCTGCAAAGTTACCTATTTCTAGACTTGAAAATAGAACTATGCAAATTAGAGTGCTTTGAGTAATATCGGGATAGATGTATGGTAAGAGCAGAGATCTTCATTATCTATCCCAATGGCTCATCAGGAGACATGCTACGGTTACGTTGTGATCCTGATTCCAGTCATGAGGAAAAAGGTGAAGATGTGACTCAGATCCACAGATGAGTAGAAAACTCATACCCTGTGTTACCATATTTAAAGAAGTGACACACTAGTGGGAGTTAGGGCAATATCAATGGGTAAGGAAAGGAATTCAGGGCTGCAGGATAACAGCAAGCAAATGCCATAAGAGTATTGACTTCTGCAGTCTCATGCCGGAGGAGGGGATGCTGCTAGAGCACTGTTTCAAAGGACTTGGCAATTTAGCAAGTCAAATAAATAATGTTTTGAAACTTTCACTTGGGAAGGTAGTGACTAGGAACCCATCTGTATTCAGCTTACCTTAATCTTTGTTTGGTGTTTGGTGGAAGCACGCGAAAACACGCAGCGGTATTACCTGTACTAATGTGAACAGAGCTCAATTCACAAGAGAATAGGTGCACAAATGTGGGTGCACACAAGTGTAAGCCCCAATTCAAGAATGTGTCCCTGGTTGCCTGAAGGAAAAAAAACCCACTCCTGGCAAGCTGAGAGTGCATTATCTCAGTAATATAGCTGGGAGATATCGGAGAAATTTTCAGTATCAAATATTTGTACATGGGTCCAATTTATTAAAAGCAAATATTGACCATTCAGTTCTTAAATATTTTAAATAATTTATTCTAAATATTTTGATACCGAAGTAAATTAATGCTAAAGCATTTCTTTGTTTGTGCCAAATCAGTGCTTCCCAGTAGGAAGTTAGTCCATCTTTGCAAGCAAGCTTTCATTCTCAGTAGGCAGTCCATTTCTGTAGAGTGCCATTAAGTTAATTTCAAAAAGAACCAGTAAAGGTATATGGAGCAGGCAGTAATAGCATGGAAAATATCCAAAATTACTAGACCCCAGCAACAGAACTTAGATGCCATTTTCATGCACTAATAATTTGTAGTTTACATATTGAAGGTAACCATAAACTGACTACTTCCTTGGTTAAGTCTTGCAGGTAATTGCAAATATGTTGTTAGTGCTGTACCTTTCCCCATCTGAGAATGACATCTCCAGGAATAAGAACAGAAAGCACAATTTTGATGTTATTATCAAGAAGTGATACAGAGTTTCTATGTCACCGAGAATATTAAATTTATTTGTGATCAAACTATAGAAGTGCAGCAATATTTAAGATAGGTTTCATAACTAGAAATTGTAACATTTTGCATACTATTGTCTTTCACTTAAGTCAGATCTTGCCTTAGTAATGCATATTTGATGAATAAGCTTAAGTACACACATGGAGAATTTTATGTTTCAAATCAGAAAAATCTTTCAGAACTACCCTTTATTTTGGCTGAGAAATTTAGTGCATGGAAAGAACAGCATACACACGACAACATTATTTACTCTTGGGTGTGATCCAAAGTAATTTGTATGAGAAGTGGGACACAGACTTTCCTGTTGCTTCAAAGGTTTTCATGAAGAATTCTGTATTTTCACATTACTACTGCCCCAGGAGCTACTGGTTGAATTGCTTTCATATGAAAACCAGTTGCAGCGAGTAGGCTGGATTTAAATAGAAGATTGAACAAGGTGGTCTTTCATTACATCCAAGGCTACCCATAGCCTAGCGCTCAAGCCGCTGGTATTGTTCGATCTGATAATGGTGGTGGACTTTCGGACCACATACCCAGCAGTTCCCCTTCAGTGAAGCCGGGGTGAGCCAGCTGCCTTGGAAGGAGGAGGGAGGACCTGGTCGCATCTGGTTGAAGCCAAAGGAAAGAATCCTGCTGATTTCACTGCTCTTTGCATCAGGGTCCACCTTCGGGACAGGAGTTTTCTAAGCAGGGCTAGTAACAGAAAATCCTGATGAAGGCTTCCAACCACAAAAGTTCACATACACCATTTCTGCCAATCAGCTGGTGTTTTCTTTGCTCACAGTATCTACATTTCACAGTTCAACTCATCATTTAAATATTTTCAATATTTGAGTGTGTGATATTCTTTACACTTGTCCATGTATGTGCTGGTGGACATTTAGGGGCCCCGGAATCACTTCTTTTGCAAATCATGTTCGTTGCAAAAAATTATCAAGCCTTCTCTAAGGGATGACAGCAATTTTTTCTGATAGTCACAATCATGGACCAAGTTCCACAATGAAATGTGTTAATTCTTCATCTTTTGTGGAAGCCATTGGGATCTGGTAAACCGAAAATCTGCCTTGGGGCCACTAAAGTGGCATTACTTGGAATATTTGGAAAGAAAAGTTAGAAAGTGTGTGAGAGACTGAGATCACCACTTGCAAAATGAGCAGTTTCCACCCATTTAACTGTAGCCCAGGTTTCACCAGCCTTGCCAAGTGGAGATCTTACAGTTGGCGTAGCAGGCAGGTGGTGGTAATTGCAACGTCGGGCCAGCTTGCCTGCTAGGAACATTACAAACTCAATTTTTGTCATGAGAGCAGAAGCCAGCACAACAAATTAGGAAATGTGGTCTGTAAACCACAGGACAGCATTGCTGCCCTCGAAAAAGACAGCCAGTGAGAAAATTATTCAGTGAGAGAAGAGGATATTAATAAACCAATCCATTTGTCCACTGACCGCCTAAGGAGAGTTCACAACAAAAGGCACTTTTTGCCCAATATTCTAATAAACCAGATACATTTGGACTTACAGTGGGCCAAAGGTTCATGTCAAGGATCTCAGCCTGAGTAACTCCCTTTGTTCACCTTCCCATATAGCAGCCCTGATGACCTCAATAAGTCTGGGCATCACAAGGAAGTTAAGGGCTTTTGCATTTGGGAGGTATCAGATGCCTCTCAATCTAACGCCCAGTTAAAGAAAAGTTCACTCCTTTCCAAACCTAAGGAAAGGGCTTTTTGCAACTAGATGTTGGACATGGACTCATTCCCTCTTCTGTGAAGTCAAGGAAAGGTGTCCCGGTGTCTTCCTGTGAGTACACTGACCCACTCTGACCCTGCTCCTCCCCAGCTCCAGCTGCCTCTCCCCAGGGCAAGGGGAGGGTAGAAGGATGTAAAGACTGAGAACAGAAGCACTAAGTCATAACCCTCCCGTAGGGATGCCCTGTAGGCAGCGGAGGAAATGTAGTAAGTACAACTAAAATTGGATTTAATAATTGCCACTAATAAAGGGGCAAGCACATACAGCCAGTTACTATGCTGTTGGCAAAATGAATTGCTCAAGGCACATTAACAGTATATTAGTTAACATATACGCAGTGAGTAAATTGTAATTAAACTCACTAACTAAAGAGTAAATATGTAGACTACGTATGAGAATTGCTCCTTTTAAAAATCCTTTACATACTAGTGATAATTATTGACTTAAACGATTTAAACAAAAAATCAAAACTAATGCATGTGTCTTTTAGTCTTTAAAATGTTTTTGATTGGTCTTTTTATTTTTTCTATTGGTAAATGAAAGAATGATGTCATACAGCAGCATTAAGTACTATTAAACAGATCATAACTAACATTAGCTGCATAAATTATACATAAGCTGACACTTTTATGCACTTTGTGAAGAATTGCTTCATGGGTTATGCAATCTTTTCCAAAACAAGTTCCAAAGAATAACATCACTAGTTATGTTTCATAGCTACAAATTGGTAACTGAATTAACATTCATTTATTGAGTTTACATGGAGAACTCCTCTAATTCAAATGCTTGCAGATTATAATTTATATTTATCTGAGGTATAATTTTTCATATCTTGTTTTTGCCAAAGTCAATATGACCTGAGCCAAACTCTTGTTTCCAGTTCTCCGTTTGTACCCTCCTGTTCTTGGCTACTTACCTAGATGAGTCTTTTCTAACTGGGAAGGTAAATAAATGAGCTTCGTTCACCAAACAAGTCTTTTTCAAAATTCTGATTTTCAGACTGTGAGTCCTGAGTAATTATTGACAGCTTGAGGATCCTACTCTTGCAACTTCAAAAAGCGAAAATAGAAAAGAGAATAATTTTTCCACATGTGGAAGTTGAGCAACTAGTCGGTTAGGAAGGAGTGGTTGAACACAGTATTTTTTAATAGTCTGTTTTATTTCTCCTACCCCAATATAATCTGCAAGTTAAATACTGGTGCAGGTGTGGAGTGGGACAATGTGAAAAGACACTTTTCTATGAATAGGGTCCATGAAAGTACCAAAAAGTACTCGCTTTCTGGGCCACAGGCTGCTGTAGCTTTTAAGATGTTTCCACTGCCATAGAGGAGGTTATAAGAAACTGGCATCATAATCACGTGTAATGTTAATAAACAGGAAAAAGAAAGTGAGGAAGGAGAACACAGATAAAGAGGTAAAAGAGCAGTAGGCAGCATAACAAATGTTGTGGTGGACCTTGTACAAACCAAAAGACAATTAGGGAAGAAGGAACCACCGGGGTAACCAAGGTACTTGCTGCAGGCACTGCAGTCAGATTTCGGTAAAGATTCAACAGTTTAATGATGATAGAGAAACAGTACTGTGAGCAATTTTTGTAGGAACCTTTACATTCCTGGCTCAAAAAGAAATGCTACTGTTAACAGATGTAGTAAGTGAAAGAGGTCCTCACTAAACAGATGGTGAAATGATAGGAGGTGACACAAATATGAATTGATCCTTCATAGATGGTTAAAGACTTTGTAAATCTAGTCATAGAAAACAACCTCTGATTGAGTTGATTCATCTCAAATTAAATGGAAAGACAAATAAAGTCACATAAGTTTAGATTTCCTATTGCAAAAGGGGAAACATTATTAAACACCAAGGCATGAAGTCAGCTGGACTGCAGAGATCAGAGACCAGGAACTTACACCACCTACACCACTGGCAAAGGTGGACGTGGTTGGTGGCGCAGCATGGGGACTGGGATGCCCTGGAGGCGGTGGTCTTCATGGATCCTGCTGTCCCATGGTCCTATGAGGTACAGACACAGATTGTTCTGATGCAAGATTGTACAATCAGTCATATTGAACAATCCTTCCCTACACAAGGCTGTACAGTTCATTTTCTGCTTGTTCCAGATTATTCCAGATGCTTTATCTTGCCAAACTCTGAAAATTATTTATTTCTTAAAATTGGAGGGGAAAATTGTGTTAGAGAATAAATCCATCTTATCTCACCGCAAAAGCATTTAACCAATTCTTTTTCTTTGACTGTGAATCTGTCTAACCATATTTCACATGTCTACATGCTGATGTCTTGAACAAGGTTAAAGTAAGACCAAGGTGCAGAAATAACAGGGTAAGGTTCTTTGACCTGTGGTATGCAGGAAGCCAGGGTGTATAACCAGGAATGATTAACACTTTGGATCTGTAAAATCTGATAAACATGGGTGAAGTTTGAACTTCACTGATAAAATCACTACAGAGTATGTCTTGCATGGATTGAAGGGAGAGGGAAATGAAATACATAAAAAAGCTATCATGACTGAAATTAGTCTTTAACCTCCATAGCCTTCAGAGGTTTTCTCCAAGCCTAAAGATACCTTGCCTTTTTTCTGAGTTAATGCACGTTCGTTCAGACTGGTCTGGGCCAGGGAGGTCCTGCTTCTTCCTGGACAGTTTCCATAGATGGGATAAGGATGTTTCAATCAAATCCAAGCAACCTTCTCCTAAGCAATGTGCTTAGCATTACGAAAGGAAGAAATCTGTGAATTTAGGAGACTTCATTTTTAAAAATACCTATCTTATCCTAAAAAAAAATGGATTTTTATATAAAAAGTTGATTTCTTGCTTTATTTCTGTTGATTTTTACCTTCTTTCCGCTGCAAAGTCAGAGCTGTCACAGTAAAGATGTGTTGAAGCCTTTTAGGCTGTTGCTAGAAAAAATAATTATAAATCTGCCAAATACCACAAAAAGTTGAATTTAACTATTCTGTTTCTCTATTTCACTAATTCAGGGTTGAACTTCAAAACCTTGTGGGACTATTTATAGAAGGCAGTAGGAATTCTTTTCCTTCAAAAAGAAAACCAAGGACATAAAATATAGCAAAGTTATGATGAGAGGACTTCAAGATATGAAATGGAAAAAGCTATATAATACTACTCAAAAAATGAGTACTTATAAAAAAGGGGTTTGGGATATTTTTTTTTCATTGTTTCTTATAGCTGCCGTCTAATCCAATGGATTAGATCATTCAGGGCTCTAAATGAAACATAGAAACTCCTCTTTTTGTCAGCACTGGAGAACATACCACACAGCGTCCCAGCTGGGTCTGTCCTGCATCCAATGCTATTCAATATTTCATTAACAACTTGGATGACAGAATAGAGAGTATACTTTGGATGACACCAAACTGGGAAAGATCGCAAGTATTAAAATTCCAAATTATTTTGGAACAAGCATCCTAATGATGACATTTAATAAAGATGAGTGTAAGGCACTATATATAGGAAGAAAAATCAAATCTAGATAAGTACAATGGTGGAAATATGCAGAAAGTGACCTGGAGGCTACAGAAGACCTCAAAGCGTTTATGAGTCAACAAATACAGTGCTGTTGCAACAAGGCAAATAACTTTCTAGGATCTCTGCAGAGCACCATTAAAGTCTTAGTGAAAATAAAATGTCCATTTCTTGGCATTAGCCTTTTAGAAGGAGATGAAGAAAAACTGGGAAAAAGTGCAGAGGAAAATAATAGGAAATTATAAACACTAGAAAAGCTGTGATGAGTTTGCTTAGTCTAGAAAAAGGGGACACTCAATACTATTTTAATTTTAAATATATTTATGCATGCATGTATATGTAAATCATTATTTTCAATAAGGTGGCAAGCACTTTTTTCCATGTCCAAACAAGGTTGGACAACAAGTTACAGGTTTTAACTTGCAGGAAGGGAGGTTTTCTATATGAAAGAATAATTAGGCACTGGAGCAAATTACCAAGGGAGGTTGTGAAACTCACTGGCAATTTTTAAGAACAGATTAGACATACATCTGCCAACACTCATGTAATTTTAGTTGGTCCAGCTCCAGGACACAAAAGGAAAAGGGCCAGATCCATCTTGCCTGATGGGAGAGACACCTAACTCTGGGAACTGACTGTCCTGGGAACCTCCAAAGGGCCATTTTAAGGGCAGAGGTGTGAACTTCTGTGTACTGCAGAGCCAGAGGTGACTGCATTCCTCGCCTGCTTGCTGGAGTCAGCTGGAATCAATCTAAACATGGGCATCTTCCAGCAAGGGGATCCAGCCTAACATCCCCTCCACCCCACCAGCTTCTCAGGGCTTCTCTGTTTATTGAATCATGTATCCTGAGTGTGAATTAACCCCCAACACAGAGTATAATGCAGACATCCACGACGTCCAGATCTTATTTATGCATATATCCTTTTATCTGAATGCACTGCTTCTGCACCAAAAACGACAGGTCCCAGGCCAGTACAGCCAAATACGTCATAGTTTACAAATAAAGACTTACAAGTTCAGTCTCACCCATTTGCATAATATTCAGCAATCAACTAAATATAATGGTATAAGAAGTAGAAGTGGTTATGTACCTGAAAATAATATGGCTTTTGTCATAGCAGCTTTGTCTAAGTAGCTACACCACCTATAGCCATTCAGCAAAATCACTGCTAAGCAATCCCTGTAGGATTCCTTGGCAGGATGCCCTAAAGAAATAAAAATTTTCAAATCTTTCCTCCTTCTTTTATAATTTTGTGCCTGCTGCACTGCAACCCAAAATAATGTGCATCAGAGGCATATCTCCTAAATAACCGCCTGGGCTTAAAAAGTCTGTCCAGGAATTCTGCCCTTTGGTTGCAGAATAAATGCTCCTACACGGCCTCCTCTCTGGCCATGCTCGTGCCCATCTGCTCGGATGGCTTGGTGCCTGCGGCAGGTCGTCGTGCCAGCTTCTCTAGGTCAGGGATGCCAAGCTAAGACAGCAGTAGATGGACAACCTGCCTCACACTGCCGTGCTCTCCTTTCCAAAATCAGCCCTCTTCAGATTGGTTTTGCGCACCAAGTAGCAGGTAGCAAACTTAAAGTACCTGAAGAATGGAGAACGGAAAACATAAAAAGGTTTGGGGATATCTGCTCTTTCAAAAAAAATTAAAAAATCAGGCTTCTAGGAAACGTACAAAGCCCATTTGGGATATAATATATAAAAATATTGCTCATAGGAACCCTCTGAAAGCAAACCTTTGGCAGTGTTTCAGTAGCTGCATTAGGCAACTCTTAGGCAAAAGTATTACTGGCAGACTCTCATTTGTGTGTGAAGTGCCTCTCTTCCTTTAGACTAATTAATAAACAAACAGTATCAACAAACAGACCATACCACCCAGAATGGGGTCAGCGCACGGGGGTCCACAGCATGCAAAGTATGTGCTCGTGATGGAGGGTGCCCAGCTCTGTCTGGCTCCAGGCACAGCTCCCGCTCCGCCAAGGTGAGGTGAGAGGGCAGGGATGCTGCCCAGGCACGGGCAGGATGGGTGGTTTAGCTTTTGCACAAAACCTGGTGTCTCTGAGTGTGTTTGACATGAATTCAGGGGTAACCTCACGAGTGACGTTAGCAAGGATGAAGTGTACCTCTCCCAGACAAAACCGTGGGGAAAAAACCTCCATCTTTGCTGTGGGATGGGATGAGTGAGAAGGAGGAGCTCTCCCGTCTGGGTCGCTCATCCTTGCCTCTCAGCCAGCCACAAACCCTCCCAATACATGCAGCCACTGCTGGGGCTCATGTGGCATTTCAGGGAGGGGTGGAGGAACAAAAGCATTTTTTCATTAACACCTTTTTTACTTATGGAGAAAAAAAAACAGGTGTGGTGTAAGTGGTCTTCACCAGTTCAGAAAGGGGCACTGGGCATCAGCGTGAGTATAAATAGCCCTGACTGAGAACACAATAGCTCTGCCTGCGCTATCAGCAAAGAGAGCCAATAAAGACATTTTGAGATTTCAGAGCATAAATCACTGTCAGGAAGCAAGGCCATATTTTCTTGGTGTAAACACCAGGAATAGTTTAGTGTTCTGCTCCTACACCTGAAAATCAGGTAGTTTTACATGTTGAAAGCTATCGATAAGAGATTTTAGGCTGAAAGAACAGCTCAGACACTAAAGGTTTTACCTCCACGATAAAACATGCAAATGTGGGAGTCTTGGAGGAAATGCCAGAGACTGAACAGGCATGTGGACCAAACTCTGCAAAGCATTTATCGTTTGTAGAGGCAGTGCATCCACAGGCAACTCTAGGAAAACAGCCTTTCCCCTACCCAGCCATTTTCTGCATATTAATATGAAATGTTTTAGTCTGTCAGTCAAAGCATTTCCACAATTATTAAAAGCTGATGTACATTAAAGGCAAGTCAAGGTGATGAAAAAAAATATATTTTTCTCACTGATGAGAAATTCATGTCCCTGGAAAAAGAACTGATGCAGTGACATTTTATGGGGTGTTCATTTGGTTGGGTCAGTTGGTAGCTGTGAAAGTCATAAAGTTAGGGCCAACTCAATTGATACAATAAAGAAGAAATTAACCAAAAAATTCTTGGTTTTCTTTGTTGTGATGTTATTTCAAAAGCCTGAGACACGTACAGTATCCATCATGAAGCTATGAGAAATACTCAGACATTTCCTAGTACAGAAGAGGGGGTAAAAACTGTATAAATATAGAGAAAGAATTGTCATAAATGGCACCTGAATTCATGATCTCCAGTGACCAAATAAAGATGAAGAGGGTAAGGAAGTAGACGTGTTTGAAAAGATCACAGTTCTCCATGTAATGATGCTCTCCTCTGGATGCAGCACCTGGTGTCTTCCAGTCCATGCCACCTCCATGGCACATCATGCCACTGAAAATCAAACTGAATTCAGCTGATTATTTCACTGGTGAAAATGGATTGCATGTAAAATGCCAGCTCATGGCCAGTGTCTGCTCCCTGAGCCGAGGGCAGGTGCAGCACACGTCATCATCTCCCTTCCCATTTGAACTCTAACAATCCTTGCACTTTCCCCTGGCAGTGACAGCTTTTCTGGAGGATACCAGTCTTCCCAAAAAAAAGCAGAGGATGGTAAATCAGAGCAAGAAGAGTCATGATGAAATAGTGTTAATATCATCTCCCAAAGGGAATGCCTTCCTGTGGAACCATGTCGAAAATGCGCCTGGTCCAGGACTACAAGGCACAGGCTATGCTTCAGTCCTAAAGATCGCACGTGCGCATTCTCAGCCATGTAGAAAATTATCCCCGGCAAAGCTGGTCACGTATTAAACACCACGCTCCGCGCTGTTTTCAGGAGTCAGCTTGCGGCGCCTGACGTGCGGGAAGGTGGACACCCAGAGAGACAGAACGAGTGTAGATCATTATAGGAACCACAAAGGGCGAAACTGTGAGTGATAGCGCCGTAATGGAAAGCCGGGAGTGTGACAGCGGGGACGCCACTCATCTGATCCACAGCTTTGAACGATCCTGCACAACTTATGGAAGCGCACTCATCTAATAATTCATCATTGATCCCACTTTTGATTCGACCTCTGAACACATCGGCTTACCTTTAGGTTCACCACCTGTGACATTCATTGAAAATTAAGGGGACAAGGGAAAGGGTAAACCCACAAAAAACCCCACATATGGACTGAATAAACCCCTCTGTGTTTCCTGTATTCATATTCATCTTCCCCTGCAATCACCTCCTTCTGTATCACTGGTTATTATCTATACTTGCACAGCACAAGAGCTCGAAACTGAGATCAAAGCTCCACTGTGCCAAACACTGGCTCAGCACCATCAGAGGAGCCGACGGCTGCCTCGAAGGGAAACAAACCCAGGAGCTGGGGGAGAAACGTGGGGATGGGGGTGAGTTGCCCAAGATGATGTTCTTTCCTCGGTGCCTGGTCTTGTGAGTTTCCGTCCAGCCAGGTCTGGATGGCACTGCGGCCGAGGGCACGGTAATGGTTTCAATTCTTTTCAGCGATACTAGTAAAGCAAGCCATCCTGCTTTATTTTATTAAAGTCATATGTTATTCTGGAATTCTGTGTTGTTGTTACTCTGCCTGCTTAGTCTGGCAGTCCAAGTATATTTGAAAACCAATAAAATAAAATATTACCAAAAAACATAATACTCTAGAAATCCACTCCCTTCTGTAATTACAGTTTAATGTCTAACATACTTTGTGCTTCACATTCAGCAAACTTTGATACAGTACTTAGACTGAAATTATGGTGCACCAGAGTAACATACATTTGCTGGCAATGAAAATGGGAAATAATTTCTCTTTTATAATTAGGGGATGTCTGCAGGATGGAGGTGCTATTTGTTTGTCATCACAGAATATGCCTGCCTTGTGTCAGGCAATCAGTTTGACATGTGGAGTTAACTTTAGGTTATCCAGACCAGGCACATGTATTTGTTCTCCATTTTCTCTACTGTCTCGCAGCAAGTCAAAACGCAAATATTTCCTAGGCATTTTATATAGAAAGGCAGCATTTTCTTGTAAGGAATGTTTGTTTGTTATTTTTTCAATCTTTTGTTCTCAAAATACTCTCTCAGTAAAACCACAAAGAGACATATTCCCTATCCACATGACCTGGAAGACCGCAAGCTTTAAGAATCAAAATAATAAAAAATGCTAAAAAGATGTGCTGCTGTATAATGATGGGGAAATACTTGGGGTTTGCTCCTTTTGCCAGCATTTGTGGCGTATTTCTAGACATGATGTTAGCAATATAGACCGTGTGAACAAAGTTTGGAAAGCAAAATCTTTTAATTGAATGGCTCCAGCAGTAATTATTATTTGCTCTCTTGTTAATTAACAATTTACAAATGGCAGCCAGAACAGTATGGTTAAATTACTTCTTCAAGATGACTTAAAGCTGGAAAAGGGTTGCAATTACCTTCTATCAGAATTTTGCTTTTTTTTAGTAGCAAGTTCTCTTTGACCCTGTAAAAGAAGTCACAGACTGAAATCATGTAATCTATGTCCTTCCCACCAAAGTTTCCTAGTCTGTTCACAGGCAATTTTCTATCTCTAGGAGCAGACACTAATCACAGCTGAACAGTGTTTTAAAATCCAGTCTCCCTCACCTGTTCAGGTCCAGAAAAATAAGTTTAACTCTTATGCTGAGGGTTTTTTTTTCTTTACACCACCTGGGTAGATAGTGCACACCTTCCTTCAACATAGTCGTTCCCACCGATTTCCATAAAATGCCAATACCAGCACAGCTGGTCAATCCCCTGCTCTTACCCTGCTGAATTCAGTCAACGACTCAAATTATGAATTCAGCAGATGTCTCAGCTCTTTGGGCCACCGGGAATTTCTCAGCACTAGTGCTCCGGTGAGGCCAAATTTTCAAAAGTAGCCTCAAAAGTGGAAGGTGCTCTCCAGGGACATGGTGGAAGAACCACTGCTTGGGACATTTAAAACCAGAGACAAAACAGTGGTAATTATCCATCAGGGAGCACTCTTTCTGGGAAGGTAAGGTAGAGGGAACATAGTAGGTCTTATTCACCTCCAGTTGCTGTGATCATAGGAAAAACTGAGCACGAAGAACTGGAGCTCACTGTCTACTTATGTATGCAAATTGTCTTCTTTGTGCCTACATTAAACAACAGCCCGTGCGGGAGTAAACCGGATAGGTAATTATCTAGTCTGAATGTGCACATGGTCTTGCACATGGAGATGTGATGAGATGAGATGAGAACATGCACGTATTTAGTATGCACCCTTCTACAGGCTGCTTTTGAAAACGTGATCCTTAGACAGGTATACAAAGAGATTGTGATGATTACCTGGCGTTTCCTCAAGATCAAGAAATACAGTCACAAGAATCATACATTCGCCTTCATAATTTGGGGGTATGATCACAACTCAAATGTCATTTAACAAACTAATACAAAAAGCAGTACACACTCCTGCCATTACACCGTGCATCTGCAGAGCAGAAGATCACTGCCAGAGAACCGCTTCCCTCCCAAAGTCATTTTAACCTATCAAGCTCTACACAAACTTTTATGTAGGAAAATAAAAGCCATTTTATTTTCCAAGCGTTCTCATTAATTCCTATGCAGGATATTTTCTATTTCACACGACGTACTGAAAATTTCTTTCCAAGGAAAGGAAGGGACTTGCAAGCAGAGGCCACCACTTTGGTCAGGGTGCAGCTGCAGTTCACTGTTCCTTTTTGAAAGCGTGTCCTGCAATTTTACCCATTTTCCCCGAAGATTAAAGTGAAAAATAATACAAGACCTCACCATTGTCACAAACCCAGAAGGCAATAAGACATGGTTGGAGCTGAAATGAAGTGGTTTATGTGTCTTGCTTCAAAAGGACTTCCCAACAAGAACCCCAGGCTCCAGTTTACTTGGGACTGACAAAATTTATTCATTTACTGATTTAATTTTTATAAACATATTGGAACTAGCTACGGTCTCCTAGAAAATTGGTATGGTTAATCCTGTCAGTGGTCTCCCACATGCTGGTGACAGTTGCATGTCTCTGTAAAGCAGCATAGGAGCCTGGGTCTATTGCAACTGGAAAAGAAAACGTTTGAGAGTGGTAATTTTTTTGCAGATGATAGAGTATTAATACATGCTAGCAACAGCAATCCAGGCAACAAAGTTTAGGGCAATAACCAAAATAACTGAGAAAGGGAGTATGTTTATTTCATTGATTTTAGCATCTTAAAATCAGGTTCTAACTCGATGAATTCCAGCAAAAACAAACAATGGATGTACAGATCTCAGCGAGGAACAGCTGAGCTGAGAATACCATACCATGCCCCTAACTTTGGGGGTGAGGGCTCCAAATATTTAATTGAAGCTTTGGGTAAAGTCACATTGGGTGAAGTAGAGCTCAGCCCTGCCATCCTGCCACAGCGCTTAGCTCCACATGTCAATTAAGCATCTCCTCGTGGTCCTCTGCCAAGGGATGCAGACATTCAGGCTCCCTCCCTTCCCACCGTCCACTTTCCAGCATGAGAACAGCCTGGGAAAAGCGTTAGACTGACAATACTGAAAGGCAAAGTTGTCACTTTTTCTCCTGCACAGAAGTGAAATAAGAAATCAGACTTCCATAAATCGCGCTGACAGCCTCCCTGATCGGAGACACACTGTCCATTTTCAGTCTCGGATTTCTCCATGCCTGGTGATAACAAGGGGTACAAATAACTGCCAACTGTCGCCTTGGCTTTCATAGTATCAGTGCAATCTAACTGGCAGGAGGGCTGCCCCCCTGCTTCTCAAGAAACACCCAGGGACCCCTGAGAGGTGGCTTCAAGCACAGCTGGACACAGCTGGAGCCACCTCCATGGGGACAGGCTGGGCAACCTTTTGGCAGTTTCTCCCCTCCGACCAATTCTTCTCAGATCCTGCAGATCAGGTCATTATTCTGATTTTTTAAAATATTTTGGTAAACCACTTTTTTTTTTTTAATTGGTTGTTTTGTGTTTGGGGTTTTTTTTGTTGGTTTTGTGTTTGTTTTTTTTTACATGGCTACCTGTATCATAGT
This sequence comes from Ibycter americanus, assembly GCA_035590275.1. Classification (NCBI taxonomy): domain Eukaryota; kingdom Metazoa; phylum Chordata; class Aves; order Falconiformes; family Falconidae; genus Ibycter; species Ibycter americanus. The sequence continues at coordinate 51,712,552 of JAVJGI010000065.1, forward strand.
CGATGGCGTTCAGGACACGGGAGGATGTATTCATTGAGGAGTGCAGAATACATTACATCTTCGTGTAGGATCACAAGAAATGCATCCTTGGATAGCAGATATTGTAACAAACGTGAAATACAGACAATGAAATTCCCAGCTCTCAGCTAAAGCAAGGGGCAAGGTCTCGTTTGGTTCACCATGGGATCAACAAGAACAGTCTAACAGACTTCAAGGCAGAAAAAGACATTTAAAGCTTTACTCTCTGGTAGAGGGTTAAATACTCGCCCTGCTGGCCAAGGGCTTGTCTTCATGCCTGTGTCCAGCTCCACAGAGCAGTGGGCAGACCCTGCACTTTTTGTGCCCAGGAGCAATGCGCACGGTGGTCTTTACATCAGCTCATCCCTGCATAAACTGTTTCATTGCATGACAGAAATAAGCCAAGGCAGTCGTGTCCCTCAAAGATCACTCGGTGCTGAGGAACCGGCGGCAAGAGGGGAATGCTTAGAAATTCACACTAGGGTCTCATGTTTTATTTTTACTGAGAAGCAAGGAATTGTTGCACCGGAGGAGATCAGTGATGGAGCCCACGCCACGCCAGTGGGCTGCACCTGCCTCATCAAAGGAAAGTGAAGCCCCCCATAAGGCTCCATCCAGCTTGTTCGGGGTGGCACAGAGGGCAAGGCTCCTTTCCCATGCCTCCAACGATCATCTCACAGGCTGCAGCACGGGGTTTGATTACCCTTATCATTATCTGAGCTTCCAGGGCTATGTATTTTACAGTCATAAAATTATCCAGTCTGCTCTGAAACCCAGCCACGGCATTTGTTTCAATGACCCCCTGCGGTAGTGAATTCAGCAGATTGACTATGTATTGTATGAAGAAGGATTTCCTTTTGTTTGTTCACAAAGCATTGCCCTTTAATTTAATCATATGTCCCTTTGCTCTTGTACAGTTAGCTGTACTCTACCCATTCCCACCCTCCTTCCCCCTTTTTTTTATACAATCTGGACATCTCTGACCGTTCCAGTGCTAGCTGTAATTATTTCTCTTAATTCAGTTATTTAAAAATATCTGCTTGTGGCAGAAGCATTGCGGATCTTTAGTAAAATTGAAACAAATATTTTATTAGGATAATTAACAACGTTCAGCACAAGCTTGTTTGGGAGAGCATTTGAGAAACTGAACGGGTCTGAAATTTGAAACAGATGCAAGACATATTCATAAATAAAACCAGACCAAGTCAAACTGTGGCCTGCATAATAAGACATCACTCACTCTGTTTGCTATATATTTGCAGACATGTTGTTAGCTGCATTTATTACAAAAGTTAGGTGCTTATTTGGAAGCTTTCACTTCTGTGAGCTTGTGATACTTTCTGTAAAACAAGAACCATAAATCATAGCGCGCCGGTTTGAAAACCGTGTACCTCCAGATAACTAGCACTTGTCATTAGATTGTCTAAAACAGAGGATTAGCCAAAATACAGATGGAGAGGAAACACAGACTGTTCACGTTGAGTATTTTGGACAAGAGCCCAAAGAAATTACAATCGATATGGATATAGCATTTCTGAAGAGTTATGTAGCAAAAAGTGCAAGAAAATACTCTGACAGAGAAAATAAATAAAGCTGACAGAGGTTTAATTCTCTAGATCCTGTACCGTGGATAAAAATTAGAAACATTAAGCCATTAAATCATTTCACCAGTACTTTAAACAATAGGAACAGACTTGCATGTTGCTGTACAAGTTTAGAACCATCTCCTTTGTAGACTAGATAAATAGTCAGCATGGTAACTGTAACACTTTTCACACTTCCCCTACACTGTGTGACCTATTTCCCAGTCCTTTTTCATGTGGGACAGGTTTTAAATAAAATAGAAATTCCTCTTGCTTCTTACAGATTGGAGTTGATTAAATATTCTACTGATAAAGGGTAAGCAAATGTCAGATTCAATATAATAAAAAGAGAAATGAGAGTTCATACAAGCAGCAAAGCAAACAATCCATTTTCATACTTTATTAGAAACATTTATTGCCATAATGACTGCATTATACTAAGCAAGCAGGTGGAAAGGTGCTCTGTGCAAGATATTCTCAAATATCTTTATTTTGAGGATTTTATATCTCCAATATTTAGACAGATGTTTTATTCCCTATAATATAGTCAGAGTATGAAATGCTGTAATTTCAGTTACTACATAAGGATCAAAATTGTACTTGAAGATCATGGCCTGTCATTGTGATTTCAACAATAATGGTAGACCATTAAATGCTCAATTTTTCTGCTTTGACTTTATATTCCCAATGGTGAGTTGCTTTAGATATAGATGGTAGAGTTCTGTGTGCACTGGCAAATGCTCTGCCCAAATTTGCGGAACACATTGCGAGTGCACTTCTCAGTTATTTTGCTCCCTATACAATTTTATAGATACGCAAGTCTGATCCAGGGCCTAAATGGAAATGAAAAAGATAGCCAGTTTTTCTTTCTTCGGGCTCCACTGCTATCAAACAGCTGGCACTCGTTATCTTAACAAACAGTGGGAACTGTAATTAAGCCGATCTGTGTTCAATAAGACACCAGTGCCACCAGTGCTACCCTTTGTAACAAGAATGGTTACTTGTTTCAGAGCTTGACTTTCTCTTAATTTACCAAATCAGGAAGCCCAGTCAGCAAATAATGTAACAAAAGATTTCATTATTATCCTTCATTTAATTTAAGAAAGAATTTAACCTATGTTCAGTGCTCAGGGCCCAGACTTGCATTCCTCCTACAGCCAAACTTCCTATTAAAGTCAGTGGGAGCTTTGGCTGCGTAAGTAACGCAGGACTCGCTTCACTCTTATAATTTTCTTTTTTTTTTTTTTTTTTTTTTTTTATGTCCAATGCAATATATTTTCAAGGATCCTTCTACTTTGCAACAAATTTTGAAATATGTGTCAGTCTGGGTTTAGGATAAGAAAAAGAAAAAAGAGGAAAAGCCTGACATCTTAACCAAGAAAATTTACTACAGAGTTTCTTCTTTTTATTAACAAAGATCATTAAGACATCAGTTTTCCTTTTACTGGCAGCATTCCACAGCCAGAGTATTCACAATGTCTAGGACACTTTCATTTTGTAATCTGGAGGATACAGTATATTAATTTTCAGGATTTATCACAAGAAAAGTGAAGTCATACTAAGTACAGTAGGTGTAACTAACTTTCATGTCAAAAAAGCTGTAAAAAGTGCCAGAAGCTCTGCTGGGCTAATAATAAGCTAAAAGGATATAAACTTGATTAGTCTCACTTAAGAAGCAAGAAGATAAAGTAAGCTTGAAAAGGCCTTTGCTCTTCCTTCAACTTCAGTGGGCTGAAGAGAATCACAAAGCTTATCACCATGAGATACTCTCTATAATGCCAGTATAGTTAATAGTTATATGTTAATTTATACTGTACTGCACCCATCTGCAGCCACACCAGCAGAATTTGTAATTCTGTCCAAAGCACCAAAATCTCTGCAGCATCTCAGCGCTGTCACACCATGTCACATTCCCTTAAGTTCACCTTGCACAGTGATATAAAGCCTCCTCATTAAAAATTTCCAGCTACCAGAGGAAAATTTTTCCCCAAATGAAGGATCAAGAATGTCCTTTCCCCACTTTTGAAGGCTGCGGAAACGCTGGTGCTGTGCGCCCTCTGCGCTCCCCACTTCTAGGAGAGGTATTTGGAGGTGCTTTAGGGTCCGTGGAACATCTGAAAGAGGACCTGGGGCTGAGCAAACGCCTTGAGTTCACTGTGCTGTGGTGTCTCTGCACCCACCGCAGCACCCACCCCCTTCAGTAAAACAAACTTTAGTATGGACTGTGCATGGGTCAAAACCGCAGCAAGTTAGGTCCAGCTACCAGGAACACCTCAGAAGGGGAAAGCAGGAGTGGGATAGCGAGATTGTTGTAACTATGCTTTTCTAATGGGGAAATGCACCAAAATCCACGTATTAGCAATCCGATTTTAGTGAACTGTAATCACATGCCAGTCTTGGGTTTACCCCTTTCTCTCACGGAATATTTTTAATGTGCCTTTTCCAAAAGTCTTTGAACTTGAGATAGAAAATTATGTCTGGAAATACTTGAGTGCCTGGCTCCGACAATTTCTTGCATTTCCACACCGTTACACAGCCATACATTTTTTAACCCTTGAGAATTAAAACTAGTTAAGGAATAATACGTCTTACTGTTTTTTATTAACTCTCTCACTGTGTTTTCACTATCCTCACTTAACCTTTGCTCCCCAAACACCTATTGCTTCTTGAAAGTTGGCGATGACTGCCAGTTAGCCAGCTCCTTTCTCATCGTTTTCTCAGAAATCATGAGTCTCACTTATCCCCAGGTAAATCACAGAATCATAGAATGGTTTGGGTTGGAAGGGAACTTAAAGATCATCTTATTCCAACCCCCTGCCACGGGCAGGGACACCTCCCACCAGCCCAGGCTGCTCCCAGCCCCATCCAGCCTGGCCTTGGGCACTGCCAGGGATGGGGCACCCACAGCTGCTCTGGGCAGCCTGTGCCAGCGCCTCGCCGCCCTCACAGGGAAGAATTTCTTCCTAACATCTAATCTAAATCTCCCCTCTTTCAGCTTAAATCAGTGATAACTTGACCGAAAAATTAATTCTGGTCATTCAAGAAGGAAAGCATTCCAGCTTGCCATCCAAGCCCAGGCAAGAAGACATAAACTGGGGTTTGGACTCAAGGAGAAATAAGATGGACAACAGCTTTCCATCCCCAAGAGTTTCCCCAAGTAAGCACTTCGTGATGGGAGCATTATCCTAATGAAGAAAAAGAGTATATTATCAAATGTAAATTGTAGCTAATGGTGCATATGTTTCTGCATGTTGGTATTGATTATTACAGATTAAGATAAGTTTCGGGATGGAATATAACTGGTGTATGCGGTGACATCTGCAAATCGGGATTCTCCATCAGCAAGGCACTGCGCATGCTGCTGGGATGTGTGGAAGAGGCACCAGGAGGGAGGAAGAAAATGGGAACCGGTGCAGGAAACGTTCCTGAAAGGGATGGACAGGAGAGAGGACAAGGAGAAGCAAGGAGAAGGGAACAAGACTGAGGATGGGAAGGGAAAGAGCAAAGAATGCGAGAGGTGATAGGGCAAATGGACCGAAGCGTGCAGAGGTGAGCTGACAACCATGGTGGGGTGAGCTGGAGACTGCATGTAATAGATGTTGTTTTATTTTAAAAGTAGAAAATACATTTAAAATCATCAAAAGAGTGTTATTAAGGCAGATCACATCCCATAGATTACCAGGGCTTGGGATGTCCCAGGGAAGACATGTGCCTGCAAGACCTGCACAGGCAGGTTAATAAGGGGGGGGGTGGGGGGGTGGCGGGGGGTAACGAGTGGGGTGTTGGGGGGGAGAGGGTAGGGGGGATGGGGACATTGTGTGTGGATGTGAACTCAGTGTTGTTCAAAGTTACAGGCACGGGTCCAACACAGAAGATATTTTCTCACACACACACCCTTATTATATCCTTTAGCACATTGTATCCAATTCTTACATGCATATTTTTGCTACAGAGATAAAGCTGGTGGTGGGAATTAAGGCATGATCTGTAGAACAAGTCAAAGATCTAGGTTTTGAGGGATATTTGGTTTTATTTTATGGTTTTGGCCAGAACATAGAAATTGTATTTGTGTAATAAATTACTTGCTGCATAAACCACAAAGCTGAAAAAATTGTAAGAACGGTGGGTCTTGGCAATTACCAGATCAAATGAGTTTCAATAAACCCATATACAGAGTCCAAAGGTTTACGCATTTCTCTATGCAAATAAAAATGCTAAAGCAGTTTTAAAAGCTTTTCTCTAGGTATTAATTTTAATGCAGACATCAACTACTTCTTTTTCCCCCCTTATTTATTGCATAACCTAAAGATTTTTACCAGGCATTCCCCCAATAACCTGTATGTAGAGCATCCAGGAGGTGCAGCAGCTCCCTGAACCCCAAGAACTTTTCACAGCTTGCCTCCAAAATTTCCTTCACTGTAAGGTCAGAGAGTGATCACAGCCCCACTCACAAGCAGCCGTAACTCTGGATCCAGCCTGTCTCTGCAGCAAGAGGGACCAGGACATGACACCTTACCACCAGGACCCTCAAAAGGGTTCAGTCTGATCCAGACTTCAAACCATCCAACTCAAGAATGATGAGGACAATGGCTGTCCTACTCACAGGTTACAAGGGAGGAATAAGGTTGCAGCACTTGCTCCAAGGTGTGGGTGGTGCATGCAATGAGAAAGCTATGCTCGCCTGAGCAAGAAACCTCTTAGGAAAGCACAAAACCCTACAAGCTCAAGTTTCAGGAGGCCAGACAAGCAAAAGGTTTAATAGTTGTAATTATCTGGAGTTTTTGCAAAGCGGTGGTGCGTGTACTTTCACACAGCCATCAGCCCTCTCACCACCCAGCTCAGTGTCCCTTTGAAATTCAGACGTGCTTCGGCTGGACTGACGTTGGAGGAAGGAAGGCTCAGTCAACACCACAGTGCACGTGGCTTGTAAAGCTTTTTTTGTGGTTGGCTTGGTCCTAATTTGTCAGGGAAACAAAGTAGGTCAGGTAGGGGGAAGAGTAAGTTCCCACTCCACATAGCTGGAAAATCTCAGCTTTGAAAAAGTGTAATATGGGAAGCTCCCAGGTTTGTCTAGATCTCCTGAAAACACCATTTGGGGATGCTACGCTGCATGTCCCACAGAGAGGAGCCAAGCCCAGGTGACCATCAATGCTTTGGAAACCACGTCATGATCTGGCTTTTGGTGACCAAGTCCTGACAGTCCAGACGCTCCCTACCTATCCCCAACAGATCATAATGATTTAAGCACCAAAACTCAGCCACATAATTAGCAGAAGAAACTGAAGGTTTCTGCTGTAAGGCTGTGATTAAATTTGCCATTTATGGATTTCTGAAAGAAAGGAGACTAAAATGTTTTATAGTGTAGTTAAAAGAACCAGTGAATGATTCCCTCATGTTGAACATTTCCTAATGTCAGAAGCAGGGTGGATGACATAGAAATCATAAATCCAATTGAGAAGTGTTAAAAATCACTTTAGTCTGCCAACTTACTAGAAATTCAATAAAATGGTATGGGAGAATTTATTTGTGTATGTGCAATAGATATGTGTGAAATTAAACCAGCAGAGGTGTCCATGTGCAACACACGCAAGACAAGGTGAGGTTCTCCATCACCCACGTATCACAAACAGGGTAAAAAAGGGATTCAGGAAAACAGTCCCTGATGGCTGTCTCTGGGAGGCGAGAGGGGACGGAGCAGGGTGGCAGGACAGGGGTCCTTTCCTTGGGGCCGATTCTGCTCTCAGGCCGGCGGCCCCATTGCACCTGCACGCTGGGGGTGGCCCCGGTGCTTCTGCTGAGGTTGCTGCTTACTTTCACCTGTTTCTTTTTCACTTCACTCATCCTGTTTCACGTACATTAACTCACATTTTGCCTGCATGGAGTGGGACTTTTGAGAGGCATGAAATGACAAAACAGGGCTTTGTTTTCTAGCCAGATTCCCTCTGTGTACATTCCTCCAGTGTCTGCCTTGGCTTCCAGCTTCATCATCACATCCAACAGAGCCTGGGGCAAAGCTGGAGAAAAACACCCAGTGCATTCAATTTACAAACAGAAATAAACACCTTTTCAGCAGGTTCTACATAATCACTAAACAAAACCAAGGGAGGAAAAAAAAAAAAAACAACAAAAACACCCTCAACACAACATTTTTTATGTAGTGTGTGTGCAGTGGTGACCCTTTATTTTCTTGAGCAAATAACACTGTTATGGAAAGATGTCTAGCACTGGGATCTCAAACGGTGTGGCAATCGTCTTTCTGGTTTCCTAAGGAGCTGGCGGTTTGGCTGCCGTGTCGCACCCCGGCAAATTGCCTGGCTGTGCCTGCGCGGCTGCTCTCTCCCCCAGCGATGCCAGCACCGTGCCCCCAGACCAAAGCCATTTCGCGGTGCCGGCCACTGGTGGCTCCGGCCGCGAAGATGCACACCTCCACCGAGTGGCAACGGGTCGGGCGAAAATGAATCAGATATGAAAATGTCTGAAGCAATAAATTAACACACAGCAGGGGGGTGATAGCTTAATCCTTTCTCATCCAAACAGTACCTGACACCCATTACTGCTGCAGGAGGTGGGACACCGTAGTGGTACTGGAGCGAAAATGATCATTCCCAACTGATTTGAGGCATTGCAATAGGTATGTAATGTGATTCTGGGAGGGAATCTGTGTGGGGTTTTATTGTGTTTGTACACTGAATCCAGGTTAACCTGCCAGTGTGTTTCCCTGGGCTTCCTTGTTTTGATTAACCTAGAAAGCGGGTGTTTTAAATTTAAGCAGAACTTTATTATTTTAAGTCTTTGTTGAGCATCTGATAATAACTGCTCATTATTCATGTAAAGGCTAATAATGCATAGCTAACACTCACATAACATAAAACATTACCATCTTGACTGGATACATTTATTTGCAGAATGATTAAACAACTAAGATAAAATCAACATTAGCAGTCAACATCTCACAGTAAGCATCTTTATAGTAATTTAATATTTACTGCGAAGAACCATAATACCTATTTGAAACTAATATACTGAAAGTTTCAAAATACATTTTTTAATATAACTGACATGTATTTCTGCAATACTTTCTTCCAGGAAAATAACATCAGCCTGGTTTTTAGCATTGATGGCAGACAAACAAAAATGTTGTTGCCAAGAACTTTATTGCAAAATTAAATGTCTTGGGAAATGTATTTAATTTGCTGCTTTCCCTAATACTATGCCAAGCTCTCCTTTCAGGTACAGCCATGTAAAACTACGCTGACTTGAGGTTTTACTAGAAGGCTGGGTTTTCTTACTTTCTGTTGCGTATATACTGAAACTAAAGAAACCTATGAGCTCATAGACAAACTGAGAGAGCACTTAGATACTTCTTTCCCCTTTCTTCCCCTTCTTGGCTGAAATTCAGAAATATGAACATTAGATGGAAAGAAAGAATTCAGAATCTGAGCATGTTTCATGCATCCCACATTTATTTGCTTGGTGCAATACTAGTTTTTACTTGAAAACCATCAGCCACTTGTGACGCCAAGACCTTCTGACTCCTTCAGAAGGACAATAAATAATTATGATATGAAATATATAGACCTATAATAATGGTGCTTTCATGTTCTGTGGGTCAATTGATAGTGTTGGCCACCAAATCCATTGCAAGCAGCCACAACCTGCCCATGGTACGATGGTATGGGGAGAAATGGGTTCAGCTCCAGTGGCCAAACAAATACAACATAATAAGCAAATAAACCCATGGCGTGGGCTAAAATATCAGGTTGCAGCTTTATTTTTTATGGTGTGCAATAACCATAACTGTGTGTAACTCTGTCCTCCCGTGCATGTGTGGCATTGACAACTCAGAGGTGGTGCAACCCAGAATCACTCTCGAGGCATTTGGGGGCAGGAAGTGAGGATATGGAGCCTACCAGACCTGCAGATGTTGGCTCAAAGTCCACTAGCTCATGGGCTTCTCATGGCTGGTTCTTGCCAATGGCACAGGGTCAGCTCTGCACATCTCATTCGCTGCCAAGGGCTGGACTGTGGTTCTGCTGACAGGGACTCATCACGCTCCCCTAGGAGTTGCTTAAAAATTGAGTAAAATGTTAACATTATCCAAATGGTTTCCATCTCCCAAACACTATGGGAAAATATGAAATACCAGCATTTTGTCCGGCAGTATCTCTGCTTGCCCAGGACAGGCAAGGAGGGGTGGGTGCCGTTGCAGCCCCGCTGCCGTGCACAGGCAGCCCCGACCCTGCTCTGGCAGGGCACGCTGCTATGAAAGCACAATTCATCTCCCGGTGATGGACACTTTAGAGCAGTGTTTCTCAATTGTTTAAAGTTGAAAAAGCATCCATCCCTTTTGAAGAAAACCTACAGATCACCTTGGAAAGTGTTACCACAACTGTCTCCCTCTGCAAACCAGGGCCAAACCTTTGTGTGCTCACTGCTTGCCTTTGCTCCCTTTTCAAGCCATTTGGCTTTTTGCACGTGTGAGAGCACACAGGCACATTTGGTCACCCCAGACAGTGCCCCAGATCACTTCTCAATGTCATACAGCTCACTGGTGGCTCCAGGATCATGAGAAAATAAAAGTAGGCTGCAGTATTGAAAAAATTTTGTATGTCCACGTTTATACCTAAGGAAATCTTAGGCATAACAGACTTGATTCTTCACCTCTTTCAGCACATGCATAGTGGTCCGCACTTAGGAAAATCCAGAACAAACTCAACATTAACACTACCTCTCTGACAAGGTAGTTTTATATACTCAATTACCACTGCATTATCTTTCATCTCTACTATATGTGAAAACAGTAAGAACCAAATATATTTCACTTACAGTTCCTTCATTCAAAAGAGTTTGCCTTTGTCTTCCTTTACCCTATTCACTGACAGCAAACTTCATGAATTAACTGGCTCATGGTATAACTCATGCATGGAAATCCAATATAACCTCTTGGCTATAAGCAGTAACACTTCGCTTATCGTACACTAAAAGAATTTTTACTAGTTAATTAAGATTTGTTTGCTTAATTTTTTTCAGGCAGTTCGGGATGTTGCTATTCTGTCATGTGGCTGGGAAAATCGTGATGTATACACTGTATAAAAGTGCCAAAATAAGAAATGTTAGACTGCAGTGCCTATGGTAGTAAATCTTTTTTGTAATCCTAACTTCATATTTCCATTGAATTGTTCCTCTCGAGCTGTGCAGACAGTTGAAGTATTTGAGTATAGTCACATATGCTTTGCTGCTGCTAACAGCCTAAAGTTAGTAATCCAGAGGCACACATACAGTGCAGAGTATGCTGTTGGCACTCCTCAGGCTGCAAAATATTACAACACACCTTATATAGCGCTTGCTTTCGAAATTTCCTTTGCACTTTGTTTACTATATATTCCAATAGTGTAATATTAAACAAAAACAGTGTGTCCTGTGCCAGAATGATTGATTACTACACCGTGGCAAGGTCACCTCCTAGGAACAGGCTGAGTGCAGTAAGGGCTGTCTGACTCATACAGTTAACACTATATCCGCATTGTATGAATGTCACCAGCAATCCAGTGATTTATTGCTTGGAAGGCTCTGTTCAATTTTTTCTGCCTGACCAAATTGCACATTTTCTAGAAAAAGAAGCAAAAATATTTCAGCACATGGATTACCCCAAGTCCTCATTTCTCCCACTAGGTTCAACGAGTCTTTTCAAAGATGCTGATCATCAAAACCTCATATTTTTCACTTTTTTTCCACCCTCTTCTGCCAGATATTTGGCAAAAATTATTATTACACTAATGAAAAGGTGCAGCAGAAGATTAAGGGTTTTTTAATCAGATTTTGGTAACATCTGTGGGCCAGGAATAAGGGCAGCTGTATGTTCTGTTTCTTAATTTTAGTAAGATTTACTCTGGGTATAAAATGTTAGCCTCAGGCAAAATTTAACTGGCTTAAAAGAAAAGAAATGATAGTCTTACAGAAACTACCTAACTCAAACTGTTTGAAAACAGTGACTGAGATTAATCCCTTTTGCTCTAAGAAATTCCTACTTTCTGACAAAGAAGATATAATTATAGATTGAGAGAAATTACTTTCAAAATTAACATTCCAGCAGACCCCAACATAATAGATACATTCATTCCTCGTGTATCTGCATGGAAATCAAAGGAGATACATCATGTTTGAATCCGGGGTTTTATTTTTAGAACATACAGCACATTTGCGGCGCGCTGGCTCGCTTGCACCCCATGCACAGAGGGAGAGATGTAACACAGCCCCACAGCCAGCCGGGAAACCAGACTGGGGTCCCGCCAGCTGGGCTGTCCTGGGCTCTGCAGACCTGGGACCAACAAAGGGGACGGGGTTTGGGAAGACATATATGGGTGCCTAGAAATCCAGGCAGGTAGAGTAGAGGTGAGTGTTGCTGCATTTTCAAAAACTACCATTTTCTGTAGGCATCTGCATCGTTAGGTGTTTCTTCCATATCTTTAAAATCTGCTTTTGCTTTCTCTTTCCGTCTCATGCCACCCTTGTATCGTTAGGCATCAGGGAGGGGGGGGGCGGGGAGGGGAAGATCAACAGAGAATCTGAAGTTAATATAACCCTTTAACTCAAAGAACAATCAAAAGTAGCTAGATAATGTATCTCCACAAACACTGCATAATGCATCAATTAATGCTGCATCTAGTGAACTGTACCTGACACAAGAACTGAGATATATCAGGTCTCCTGAATGCGTTACAATTACTCTGTTCTTTCTATTATGACAATAAGTGTATCTCTGCAATGAAACTCCCATTACCTACCTGCCCTTCAAAGAGCTCTCTGAACATCAGCTCAGAGACCACGATTTAGGAAGCAATGACTGGAACCATCTTGAGACATTAGTGTCTTCCACCTCTTTTAGTATGGTGTTTATGCCAGGACTAATATTTTGCCCAGCAGTCTTCTCCTGCTCTTGTTTATATCTGTGGACTAATTAAATATTAAATGGGAAAGAAAATTGATTTGGGGTGAAAGAGAGCAAGGATCTAAACACAGACAGGTATGCCATACCTTTGGTCTATTAAGTCCAAAAATGTTTCGGCTCAACAAGACGAGTTCATCGCTTCAGCTCACTCAATGAAACAAATAGAAGAAAGCATAACGAAACAAAGCACAAGTCAGCTGCATGAGCTCAACCCACCCACAATACTCACAGCAGAGGGTGGATCGTGGAGCCACCACACCGCAGTGCTGCCAGGAGCTGATTCTGCAGCAGCTCCATTACCACCTGCATGTGACTTCAGTCATACTTCATCTTCTAATTGATATCTGCCATTGCCTCATAACTAACGATGACTAATGGTAATATCTAGAAAGACAAATAAAAGCTAATGCAAAACCATACTGTGGTGCAGTTCCCTTTGGAAAGCTCTCGGGCCATTAAGAAGCAATTCGAAGTGGAGATTGATGTGCCCTGGGGGCTGCTCCCAGGGATGCGGCGTATCTCCAAACCCCCAGGGCCTGGGGGCAGCTCACCCGCTGCACAGCCCTGGAGGAGGGCAGGCTCTCCAGCCCTCTCCCGCTGTGCCAGTCAATGCCACACCAGAGCACAGCCAGGCCACAGCACCTTGCTGGCTCTGCCAAAGGCAAATGCATCCCAAGACATCTAACCGCGCTAAGATGTGTGGATGCCACTGCCGCGCTCAAGGAAGGCAGCATCCCGCTGCGATTGCACCTTACTTTCTCTATTGTGGCTTTTTTTATTTGGTTTGTGGTGTTGTTTTTTTTAATCCACCAGGCGCTGTGCCACAGCGTAACTGCTTGGATGTAAAATATCAAGGGATTACATTCCTAAGCACTATAGACAGACAGTAACAATAAACACAGCTTGTTTTCAACAGGTAGCACCTTGTACATGCAAAACCAGACTCAGTTTATAACAACGTAATGGCTTGATTAAACATGCTGATTTTTCATGAGAGTCATCTACACCGTTTCAGAAAAGTTATGCTCTTTTAATTACAAAGTTTATGTCACCCAGTGCAATTTTAATGTAATGAAACATTAAACTGGACCTTGTGCTTGATGTAAGATAAAATTATTCATTGAATATTAGACCACTAGGCCACCTACTGTTCTTTTACAAATGGTTGAACTATCACGGGGTTACAGAACTTAACATGTAAATTGCAGCAGAAGTTATAATTTCTGTTGCAAATCCCAAAAGACTGTCATTTAAGTCAAATATATGAGTGAAATTTTGCCTCTGTGCCATAATAATGCAGGGAAAATGACCAAAATCTGAACATATCTAAAGTAATTATTAACCCAATAATAATGCACTTTTAGTTATTCAATCAAGAGCCTTAAAAATTATTAATAGCAAGTTCTTTTTTATAAAAATGGAGTTTTAAACACTGGCATTTAATTTTAGCGATAGCCATACTTGATCTAGCCCATTAGTAAGATCTTTTGTAGAGCCAAGTGGTCTGTGTGTTTCAGAGCAATTCCTGCTTGTCTTTCAGTTCATTACTCTCACGTAAGCGAGAACAGCTTTATAAAATAATCTTTCTTAAAGTGAATTTAATATTTAACTGCAGGCTGAAAATCTTGAGTAAGTTCAGTTAGATTAAAAAAATCAGGGGCTGAAATCCCTGCATAGAGCAAATTTGCATGGATCCTGCTCAGAAGCCTGTTAAAATCCACCGGATCGCTTCCCTTCATCCCCAAAGCATTTGGATCGGGAGTATAAATAGGAGAGGGCAGTTGCAGGAAAATTATTCGCAGTGCCTGAGCTTGCCTCCCAGCCGCTGCCGAAGAGGAATCTGAGCAGTGACTGTGCATCACCCTGAATCTGTAATAATAGCACCTTTCCTGTCACTCTTTGTCCCTTCATTTTTAAACGTGATTGGGTCAGGAACAGGCAATTTACATTTTTATATAATCTTTGCTCAGGTGATTCAGCCGCTCTGACGTTTTAGCATTTTGTGTGCAGCTTCGGGTTTCACCTACCCTCCTCGTGCATTTCCATATGATGGGGGTCTGCCATCCTCACAGCTGATACAGATCTATTTAGCTTCTCCCCCTTGCCATACCTGCAGCCTGTAGCAGGTTGTCAGGGAATGAATTTTCATTTTCTCCCCCGTGAGTCCATCACGTGGCTGTCACCAGAATTTGCTCTGTCTGAACTCCTCCATCCCCCTGATTTATGGCTGGTTGATGAGAGGTTGGAGGGCTCTCAGTGTAGCAATAATCTGCACCCTGGTCCAGCACCCATCTAAAGTTAGGATTTCCGATCCAAATATTTAGTCCCCTTAGTACGGCAATCATTTACAAAATTATTAAATAACTTTTCATCGGACCGAACACCTTTGGGATATTTTTCTAGGTCAATATTCATCAGCAGACCCCGAATGTAAAGGTTAAGTGCACATTTCCTCTGCCAAATAAGAATGAATTTCAAACCTGATTGATTCTGGTCATGGAAACCGTAAATACTTACTCCAAATGGTAGATAGGTTACTAAGTCCACTCATTTCCACATCTGATATCGATAATACTCTGCTTCCCCCTTATCAGCCCCTCTCATATTTCACCGGAGCGAGCAGCGCGCGGGGAGCCGGCCGTGCCTGTCGGGGCTGGCTGATGGCCCCTGCCTTCCCCCGCACCATTCTTCAGTGGTCCTTGAATCTTTCACCCCTGTCACTCCTCTTTCATCATTATCTGAGGTGATCGGTCAGCCCTGTGCCACCACCTGTCTCTTCGATCCGATGCCAACAGTGCTCCGGAAAACTGTCACTCCCGAGCTCCTTCCATTTATAGTGAGTCTCATTAACACCTCTCTTCCCTCTGGCCATGTGCCACTACAATTTAAGATGACTGTAGTTACTAAACACGCACAAAAAAATATGTTAAAATAGCGTTAAGAGCCTGATTTAAATCTATTAAAGCCTGACAATTTGGACTTAAAATCTCCCTCCGTGTTTGTGCATGGTTAGGGGGTGCATATATTTTACATTACTGTATTTATACCTGTATAAATATATATATGCATGTATTCCCCCTCCCGCAGTTTCCCCTCAGCCTCGGCATTGCACCTCGTCTGGGAACAAATGCTGCTGCTGGCCCCCAGACACAAAGCCCGAGTAAAGAGGATTTATGCCAGGGACATAAAGGCGGCTGCGGGAAGGGAGAGGAGAGGTGGCGGAGGCACTCCAGTGCTCCTGGGGAGAGCTGGGTCCAGGGCAGCCCTGCCCCAGTGGTCCCCATCCCACAGAGCAGCTAAGCCAGCCTGCATTTAAATGTAAGGATGCGGGCAATCCTGTTCAAGAGGACGACACATACAGATTAACCCCACGCATGATACTGCCTTCGTTTCTTTTTACCTTCATTTCTCTGTCCATGAGCAAATGGGAATAATAATATCTAGATAACAGCTACAGTCCCAGAGTGCTTCCTGGGAAGGAGACCGTGAATGTATCCAAGTTACCTTTAGAAAAAAATGTTTTTAAACTTTTAGGCAACCAAAGATGCTTTAATGATTGAAATGATATAAGCAGTATCAGGAGAGTGGACAACCTCTGGACTGTGTGGGTGCATGGTACACATTTTGCCACTCCATTTCTGTAATTTCAATCCCTTTCATGAGCTACAAGAGCTATTAAAGACCACAGATGGTTTTTAACTGACGACTGTTTTCACTATGATACCTTCACCCTTAAAACGAGTCAGGATTTTCTTCTCCCCAACTCTTTGCACAGCACCGATGAGAAAAGTGTATGAGCGAGTGCAAAGAGTGAAACCAAAGTGTTTCCCCCCTTTCAGGGGCCAGGCCATCATTTTGTAGAAGCAAGACCCTGGGACAGGCAACATGTGCTCCCATGTCCTTGCATGCGGACATTTCTGTGGCTATCACTGCCGCTACCAGCCCTCCCGGTTAAAGCACTGCTGGGGATGCCCTGGAAATACAGGCGCCGAGTTGGGTGGGAGTGTTGATCTACTGGAGGGCAGGAGGCTCTGCAGGGGGACCTGGGCAGGCTGGACCGATGGCCAAGGCCAGCTGTGTGAGGTTCAACCCAGCTCAGTGCCAGGTCCTGCCCGTAGGGCACACCAGCCCCAGGCAACGCTGCAGGCTTGGGGCAGAGCCGCTGGGAAGCTGCCTGGTGGGAAAGGGCCTGGGGGGGCTGGATGACAGCCGGCTGAACACGAACCAGCAGTGTGCCCAGGTGGCCGAGAAGGCCAACAGCATCCTGGCTTGTAGCCGAAACAGTGCGGCCAGCAGGGCCAGGGCAGTGACTGATCCCCTGTGCTGGGCCCTGGTGCGGCCGCCCCTGGACGCCCGGGCTCAGCTCTGGGCCCCTCACTCCCAGACAGACACTGAGGTGCCGGAGCG
>JAVJGI010000065.1:51729970-51750884 GCA_035590275.1 Ibycter americanus
CATCACAGCCAAAACACAGCACAGCACCAACTACTAAGAAGAAAATTAACTCCATCCCAGCTGAAACCAGGACAAAGGAGCTTTCAGAGCTTGCAGGTTTGTTCTGCTAAGAAAACAGCATTTGGAAAGCTAAAATTCAGTAGGGCAGGTAGCAGGGGCCTGTCTGTGGCCACCTGCTCCCACGGGCAGATGAGCACATGCATGTGGTGTTGCACATCTGAACTCTTCTAGTGCAGTCAACATTTTACACGCAAAATAGTGTCGGCACAATTATAGTGATTCTCTTTGAAAATATAGCCTAAAATGCTGTATGCTTTTTAGGAAAAATCTGTATTAAAATCAAGCGATGGGAAGGATTTTATCTTTTTTTAAGTCTCAGCACACTAAGAAACACAAACATATATAGCAGTTTGTCAACTTAAAAATAAAACACAATGCTTTTTATTGGGTTGGATTAAAACCAAACCCTCTTTTTTTTTGACCACCCCAAACTCTGAGAAAGTACAAAAAGCTGAATTTAGAGCTAAAGCTAAATTTTGCTACTAGTTCTTTTTTTAATCCTGAGCAATGTTTTAATTATAAGCCCACTCCTGGACGCCCAAGCTTTGATTGGGCTTAAAACATGAAGACTTCTCTTCAGCAGGCAGCTGCCTGCAAGCAGAGGTGCTGCCTGTGCAGAACTCCCTGTAGATTAAGGTCTCAGTGAGAGAAGGGCAAGGAGCATCAAAAGGCAAGGAGAAAAAAAAAATCTTGTATTTGTTTGGGCTTTTTTCTTTGTAATTTAGATACAGCCTAATTTTGTTGGTTTGGTTTGGTTTGGTTTGTGTTTTAAATCTATAAAACATTTACATACAGATTGAGATATTGAATGCCAAGTCTGAGTGTGGAGTGAATTGTTTTCACCAAGTTACACACCATGGAAAATAAACCTTTGTAGCAGAAGCACTCCTATGAGCTGCTGCATGAATGGGGCTGTTGTAGCAGCATCCTTCAGGTAGGGTCCTGCTTTTTCCAAGCTACTTTCCCAATTTCCAGCTGTTCCCTTCCTGTACACGCTGTTTAACTGGGTAAGGTTATATCTAGTAATGCTGCTGTTAGTTATAATACTGGGATCGCTCTCTGTGTTCAGGCTAAACCACTGGAATAAAGCATTTCCACTTCTTCCTATTTACTGTCTATCAAAATGCTTTCTCAAGCGTGGAGTTAGGGACCACCTGTGCCCACAAACTCAGCAGAGCAAAACATGCATACAATGGATGGAAATGAGAGATGAGTCAAGCCACAGCTCTCAAAGTAGCACTCAAGCAATTCACATAAATTTCATCAACAGACGGACATGCTCTTTCGTACCTTCATGTGTCTCTGCAAACTCTGAAACTCTGCTGCCTCTGATGCCAGTTTTAGTGTCACCTACATATTTGCCAAGTGAAGCCTTTTGAAAACAGATTGTGAAGTGTACTGCTTCATTCAAAATAATCTTATTGAGAAATTTAAAATGTAGACATCCAAACGCATGATTCATTTTTTTCTGATTATTGTCCTGTTTTTGATCACTTACATGCATCTAAAAGTTATGAATATAAGCATAAAGGTGTTAATGCTTTCATATTAAACGTGCCTTGTACAAAGCTGCAGCATTTCTTCTCCTGGTTATGAAATGACATCTCCAAAACATGTTGGTGTTACAGGTGAGGAAAACATGGGCACTCAGGAGAGCAGCACGGTCAGATGGCACCTTAAAATCTATTTCTGAGGATACCATTCCCCACACATACACCTCTGTGCTGTACATGGAAGTACAAAACCAACTCTAAAATGAAACCGAAGCTGAGCGCCTCAGAGCAAGGCAGAGCATTAGCAGCATCTCTGCACAGAGCCCTCACTGCACCGAATGGTTAGTGGCATCCTTCTGTCATGTTGATGTCTGGAATTGTATTTCTGGTCCTGAAGTTTGCTTTCAACATTATTGATCATGCAATCTTGTTCTATGACCTGGAACATGTCTGTCAACAGTGTTTCTTTGTCTTACAATGTCCAAAGTCGCAAAGGAAAGTTACTGTCATGAGCTTGGGGAGAAGTCATGCTTTATGGCTACTCCAGTGCATTAAAGTGCATTAGATTTGTCCGTTTGCCAATCATCACTCATTTACTTTTGTGGCATTAAATAATCTAAATGCAGCAACTACAGATCACTTGCCAGGCTCACGATACCTAGTTATTGTTTCCTTGGAGCAGCACGGGCGCTGCACTGTCAGCGGGGAAGCCCAGGCGTGGTGGGGTGCAGCAGCCCAGGCTCAGCCCTGTCTCGTCTCCTGCTGAGCTCATCACTAAGGTCTGGCCCAATGGAAATCAGGCCAAAAAAAAAAAAAAAAAAAAAGGCTTGAATATGATTTTTATGCAAAAAGCATAAAAAATGCTTTGTGCTTTTTGTCAGCATTCATCTCAATGTTACTTGCCTAATTATGAACAGCATCAGTTTTGCTATTTATTATTCTTTTCCTTCCCTCCTGCATGCTTCATATTCCACCTTAAAAGTAACCTCTGTTACGATGCTGACACCAAAAGAAAAATCTGTGATGGTTACGAAGCTATTGTACTGTTAGTGCTGCTTATCCTGCTCATGGGCTTCCCCTATGTAGCCCCTGTATCTGTGTGCCCAGTGTGCAGGTTTGCATGTTGAGAAGCAGGGCTCTGCCTTTGCTGTCAACTTTCACAACACATAATGCAGTGAGACCATCACTCCCAGTACCAGTACCAGTAAGTACAAATAACATACAAAGGTAAGCCAATATGCAGGTACTTTTCTCACATTTCCTTTTCTTTTTTTTTTTTTTTTTCCCCAGATACGTAATAAGTTGTTAAAGCTAAAATTGCAAGCACAAATCATTCTTCAGCAAGAAGGGAAGGAACAACAATATTTGAAAATGGCAATTTTAATTATGCATTTCTGTTGCACAGAATTCATTTTTTAACCAAGTTTTCAGGTTGCTTATCATTCCATATGTCTTGTTTTAGGTGTATCTCAATCCAGAATGAGTTTGAAATACTGGCCTTTCATATACCAGTCCAAAACCTCACCTAAAATCTGTTGTTATATAGTCTGTGAATAGTATTTTTAAAAAGAAAACAAAATCCTCATTTGCAGTCTATGGCGAAATCATCAGCAAGTGATCATTGCATACCTGTGTAAGTAAGCTCTTCTTAAACAAAAATGAACACAAAAAGGGTTGCATGAGCAGCAAACTCCAGCACTCCCGTGAGCATTCATGTCTTAGTGTTTTGAGACTAAACAGGCTTAGGTGAAGGTATCTCCCTGCCTCTACAACCTCTTCACAGGTTTTAAATAAAAACAAAAGAAAAAGGTTGTGCTTGGCTAAAAATCACCTGCTATCAAAGGGCAAGGGGTTTCATGGCTGTTGGCATACCAGATTTGCACAGTCCCTCACATTAAGCTATAGGGGTGAACTGCAATTACTTTCTTTCATTAAATGGGTTATCAAGACATTTTTCCATAATTTCAGAGAAAAGAATTTTCCCATAAGCATTTATTTGATGTTTAGTGTAATAAAGTTTTAGATCCAACTGTACTACAAGTTAATATCAACAATAGCAGTAAATAATAATGATATTCTCCACACAGCAGCGAGATCCTACTTGTCTTGACAAAAAATGTTTATGCTGACCATAGTTCACCTACTGACCATGAATTTGTTGGGAATTGGGCATGTGAAAGTTTTGGACCCCATGGCATATCCAGATGCACAAGCCCTGTTCACCACAACAAAATTCCAAAACTATTAATAAGGTTTTCCTTTTTCTTTCATACTGTCTTCAAATGAGGGCGTCAGTAATGAAAGTTGGTCAAAAAAGCATATCCAGAGCCCAGATTTTTGCAGCTTGCAACTGTCCATCTCAGTCTAACGTGCATGGCATCTCCATCCAACTGTGCCTGTAGACAAGGCTTCCAGGAGGTGTCCAGGGAGCTCCAGCATTGTGGAAACAAAAGACGATGCTGCAAACATGTAGCTCTAATTGGCAATTTAGAATACAAAAAAACACTTCGTTAATGGCACCATAACGTTATCCGAAGGTGTCCGAGGGTGCTGTGCACACCGGGACGTTGGGGGACGAGCAGCCTTTCAGACTTCATTTGCCCTTCCTTGCAGCTTCCACCAAAGTGCCTGCTCCAAACGCGTTTGTTCATCCCTGCGATCGAGCCTCTGACCTGCTGATTTGTTTATTTTTGTTGTTGATTTGCCCATCTGCTAATGTTTGTTTTGTCATTTGTTTACTTCAAGTTAATGTTTCTTTGATTTTATTGTGGAGCACTATGAGGTCCTAAATGATATGGGCATGTATAAAAATAAATGATGGTTATTTATCATTATCATTATTGCACTTGGCCGGGCCTTTAGCTCACTAAAGACACTGCTGTCTTCAGGGCGTCTGAGATTTTACTTTTAATCTTGGGGAGACTTCTAATTTCTAGGATATATCCCTAATAATGAGCTGCCTAAGAAAACTGTGATCTTAATTTTCCTGAGCATATGATGAGACACATTAATGATGACAGGTAGAAACAACCCAGACCCCTAAATCCCACATTCCAATGCAGCTTTGGACTCTTTGTACCATTTAAACTATTAGTATAAAATATGCAAAGAGCGAAATACACATGAAATTTCTGAAAGACTTGTAGAAATTCAAGCTGCCCCCAACTAAAGTGGAAAAGAAGAGCATGGGTTAAAGAGGAGGGAATACAGTAAGTAAAGTACTTGCCTGGCACAGGGAAATGGAAGAAGGTTAACCAAGTTAATCTTCCCCTATTTCCTCCACTCCTTGCACAAGGCCTCCAGGCTGAACCGTCATTAGGAACCATATAATTGACTCATCCACAGGATTTCCTTTTTGTGTTCTGAATTATGGCAGATTTTCCACATTCTTCTTTTTTTTAATTTTAAACATTTGAAGCATTAAAACAGCGGGAATCCTTCATCTACAGGTAGAAGTTTTGTCCTATTAGTGAGAACACAGAGCCATTTCTAATTCAGGACGCTGCTACCACATATTCCCCAGCACTATTAAAATCTGCTGATTAACCAATGGACCAATGGATCTCCGTGTGCTATACAGCTGTCACATCAGATGTTTTCTCTGCAACAATTCGTGTGTAATTTTGCTGGGTTTAAGTGCAGAAGAGGGGAATTTCCTTGTGATGGTACAAATAATTCATCATGGGCTATGGCTCAAGATTGTTATGAGGGAAAGAAATATCTCACAGTTATACTGTAGTTCATCCTACACCTGACAAGAGAGTGTTTGGCACATATAGTAGAAGCTTGATAAAATGTTTTAAAATCAGACACCGAAAAAAAAATTGCAAAAGAAATTCTTCTTCAAAATCATTTTGTGCTGAATTATTTCTTTTTACTTGAAAGCCCTGTTAATACACAGAAAGCATAGCAGCTCTGCTATTAAATGTGTGCAAAAAACCAGCATAATCACTCATTTCATAGAAGGACGCCTTCGATTTTGTTTTGTTTTCCAAACTGATTTTAAAAACAGAGAGAAGCGTGTCCTATAGCAAACAGTATAAAACAAATGTTGCTAGCTTTGCTTCATTATGTGGTACATTGTAGTTTTATGCATGTACGCTGTGTGAACAAGAGGGTTAAAAGTTAAACAGTAGCCTAGGGCTAACACACTTGCAAGCTGAACAGGTACAAAATAGGCTTTTGTTGCTTTCAAACTATTACTGTATGTCTTTAGCAGAAACCAACAGAACGGGCATCTGTGTGCAAAAATGTATTTCCTTACGGTCTCAGGTATTGTGGAATGGGACTGTTTTAATGGCTGACATGCCCATATGACCTTTAATCCAAAGTCGTAAATTTGTCAGTGTCTGAAACTGGCAGGATATCATTCCTAATGAGGCTAGTTCTTAGGACTTTGTATATCAAGAGTACCATCGGAGAGTAAGGTGGAAAGTAACCTCACGTGAATTTGGGGGTACGGTACTGGTAAATCATTAAAGGGAAATAAAAGAGAGCGCTATGACATGAGCGTCATTACAATTTCGCATAAAGTAACAAAGAAATAGCGAAACACGGCGAGCTCAGGTTATCCTATATTTCATAAAATGATAAATAACTACTAGTCATGTTTATGTATAATGAATTACAATCCTGCTACATTTACCTTAGTAACATTTTACAGAGGTTGTATTTTACTCCCAACTACCAATTATGTCATCATCCTGGCATTTACCTGGACGTAATGATACACAGCAAACCCATTCTTGTAACATAACTCATTGCTTAAAAGTGTTTGTAAAGCCATACGGCATCCTATATACTCATAATGACTTGGATATTGCTATTAAATTTTACAGATTAAAGTTTACTAAATCTTAAAGTCTTGCACCGGTTCCAATATTTCTTATTAATCCTAAAGGAAAAGATGCTCAGCTATTTAAATGTCAAAAACTATGTAGCCTTCTCTAAAAATAAAAAGAAACAACCCAAGCTGGGGACAGGGTACGTATTAAACAAAGACACGCGGCAATGTAACTAACCCTGCAACTTCAATATTAAGCTGTACGTGAATTTTAATGGTTCATCTGACCCATCACGGGACGTTCCTTGCACCGTTGCTGTTGTTTCTGTGGAAAACAGGCTGGGAAGGGCTCACACACTTCCCAACATCTCAGTGCAGGTTTCATTTCTGCAGAACTCAAAACCTCAGTCAGAAATGTCTACTGTAACATTATCTTACATTTATTCAATTTAATTTCAGTTTGAGAAGGATAGCATATAGATCTTTTTATAAGCTTGTAAGGTCACCAAATTTAAATTAAAGTGACCTCTTTTAAAGCACATTAATAAAAGTACTATGTGGAGGGAAATTTAATATGAATGGTTAAAATGCATGGAATTCAGATTTTACTGTCAAACAGCTCAATTAAACAAATTGAATTTTTAAGCAACAAAAGGGAATTGAATCAAATTAGAAACAGAGTGGGATCTGAAATGTGGACATTTATGAGTGATAGTCACAGGGCCCTCCAGCAGTGAGTTTTCTTTATTTGTTGCCTCAGCAGTTAGAAGGGTTGGCAGGCTGCAACACAAAAGGATAAAAATGTTCACCATTGAAACACAGTTTTTGGCTCCCAATAAATCATCTGTCACTTCATCACAGCCCAGTAGATAATGAGCAATAAAGTTTTCACACTCAGGCAATGAGGAAGCAGACACAAGAAATACAGCTAAAGCTGCTGTCTTTCTTTTCTGTAAACGCAAGGTGCTTTGTATAATAAATGACCTCTGGATTTCTGGAAAAGAATAATTCCAGCCTCAGTAAAATAAACTATTTGATGCACTAAAAAAAAGCAAAATCTAATAACATTACTTAGTTCCTTTAATGAAAGAAATAATCACATTATATATATGAGCTACAGCCATCTATAACAGGAAGAGATTCCAGGGTATTACCTCTGAAGTTGTCTCTCTACTGCCAGCAAAGCACACTGCTGAAAATACAATAAAGCTGCACAATAATTTGAAGTGTGATTGTTTGCAGAGATTCAGGAGACATTTGTGTTTGGAGCCTGATCCTGTGAGGTTTTCTCAGCCGTACCTCCCTTGCAAGGCTGGATGCCCAGCGCTTCCCCAGGGTCTCGCCGCACCACAAAGAACCTCTGAGGGTGCCCCAGCAAGAAGATGCAATATCATCAGGCCAAATTAATTGCAAACAGGTCTCATTCTGACCTGGAAATTTTTTAAAATGTTATTTTTAGCAATATTTTATCTTACTCTAGTACATTGTAATTGCTGTTTTGGTGAGTATTTTGCAGTTGTTATGCCACAACCTAACCAAAGCCAATTGCTTTTAAGTTCACTTTTTGGTTCTTGTTTTTTAATTCAAAGTTTCAACTCACTTCAGCTTCCTGGTAGTACTAAGCATGTTCATAATTCAAATTGCGTATCAAAGGCAAGGGAATCTGGGGTGGCTGCATACAAAGCCTAGTTCACATGCAAAATGTATCAGTCAAAACGTAGTAACACAGCCCATAAACCAGGTTAAAAGTATCGTATGTTAACTCACATTTTTACTTTACATCAGAATTTGAAGGGACTTGAAGTAACATAATATCAGATATTCATGTCATATGCAAAGGACAACTTAATATTTGCATAAAATGTCAAGGTATAAAAATGTAAATAAACTTTAGTGAAGTCTGTATTTTTGTGATTCTCTTATATAGCTAATTAGCAACTTGAAAGGAAATTGAAAGCTCCTCTTTTTCGAACTGTGTGTCAGCTAGAAAAAGGCACTGAAGACTGCTTATTTCTAGACCATGTAAGGTGAACAATTAACATATCCATTTTATTGAACCGCTGATACTGATCCATAGCAGTAAAGGTTGTTTATCAGCTTTGGAACTGAATACCAAGATACAGTCCTGGCAGAGTAAAGGTCACACAAATGTAAATGAAAAAGGCCATATTCTGCTATCAGAGTGGTGTAAATCCAAGCGACCTTCCCCAAGATAAATGAAAACTTGGATTTACCCCAGCGTACTGTAAAGCAGAACCGGGCTCTGAAAAGCTATACGGGTGGACCTTCACAATGACAAATATGTGGAAAAAAGGCTTTTCAGTAGCTCAAAACCTGTCTTAGTTCATTACAAGGTCTTAATACTCTGTGTGAAGGTTTATACTGTATTCTTTTTACAATATTAAGGTTGTATTATTTATACCCACTGTAGCCACACCATAGAATACATGAGTAGAGTTTGTTTAGCAACAGAGTGAAAAAATATTTGCTACCGGGGCAGTCTGGCAATATTGCTTGTTAAGGCATGCTATTTGTAAGCAAATTTATATGAAAAGTATGCAATGTCTAATACTAAACTACTCCAGCCCCAGACTGAAGGGTGATTTTACAAACGTCCTGCAGCACTCAATCATTCCTTCATTTTAATGTCTTTATTTTATGATTTTGTTGATGAAATACTACTTACCCAGTGCTCAAAATTCCTTTTAGGCTGCAGGCACTGGCTAGTTGACACGGCAAGCCATATTTTACAGCTATATATTTCAGCTTTCTCTGTCCAAGTTGGAGGACACAGTAGCCAAGATGGTTTTTCATAGTAGAAATATATTTTCATATTTATTTATTGATTTGACTAATGTATCTATTTTTCAATTCACATGCTTATGTTTCAATCCATTAAAGTGATTCATGGTCAAATAATATGTTATTGCAAGTACAAAGAGGAGATAAAACCACTGTACACTGGCTATAACACAAGAATAAAAATAATAAAAATCCATTGCATGATTAAATATAGGTTTTTATTCCCCAAATGATCAAGAGTAAACTGATGTTTTTAATTATTTTTCTTTAAAATTAGTTGAGTTTTTTTCCAAGTAAAATGCAATTACCGATTAAATAAGTTCTCAGGAATAAACATTCTTACCCAACCTAAGTGCTCAGAGTAAGACTAACATAAAGCATCAAATTACTATCAAAATAAAAAAAGTCAAAAGGCTTTTAATTAGTTAAAATGAGAACTAAATGGCAATTGGCAAAGGAATGCTGTGCCTGTCACCTCCAGGTCAGGGCTGGAGCAAAGCCTGGCGTGGTGGTGGCCTGAAATTACAGCTGCGATGGCTGGTGACTGCTCGCTATCGCACCTGAAATTGCTGGGCTTGGTCCAGTTTTTTGGAGACAGATAGAAAAGTCCACAAAAAAGCCAAGGAAACCCACCCAGCAGTGCCCAGCCCTAGCCGTGGGGACATCTCCAGCCTCCAGCACAGGGACCAACCTCGCCTTTGCAGGACTGCGAGATTTTTCTTGCTGTTTTTTCACAAAAATATTCCACCTTTTCTTGTATCCTTCACTCCTGAACTAAGAACCTTTATGGCAAGCAAAGCCAGTGCCAGAAGAGGTCTTGGGGGCTGGCCAGAGAGGGATGCTGCCTCTTCAAACAGAGGTTAGAGCGCCTGCTGCCCAGGCTGAGGAGCCAGGCTCAGCTGCGGGATCGTCTGCAACACGAACATGAATTTGTCATGTCAGGGTCAGGAGGACAAAACCTTGCCGAGGACATGCTCTGCTCAGACCGCCCGCTGCACTCTGAAGAACGCAGCCACTGCAGGGTTTCATGCTCAGAAAGGATCATTTATTCATGAACATGCACCTTCTCCAGAGCTAGAAAATATTTTGCTTTTTCCAGAAGAAAGATTCTGTGTTTTTCAGACCAATACCTGAAATGAATTTATCAGCATAACTAGCAGATTTCACCCCCTGAAGCCCTGAAAAACAGCACTTCTTCCAGATTAAGACATCTGCATTGCTGTTGATAGGGTTAGACAATGAAATGGTGCTCACGCCCATCCTTGATGTCCATGTCTCACATGGACAGTCACTTGCCTATAGAAAAAAATATACAATGATAAAGCCATCTACCTAAGATAGGCTGCTGGATCCAGTATCTCTAGAATTTTATATGGAAATCAGAGCCAAGGTCTGAATGCCCATCACTAGGTTTCAGGCACGCCGATGGTAGCAGACTGGCTGTAGCACCAGAGGAAAAAACCAAAGCTTCATATTTTCAGAAGAAACTAAGAATTTTGGATGTTCTGAGCCTGGGACATCGGAAAGGGAGCTTCGTTACTGCAAGGTCTTTGCTCAGTTTTCACTCAAATCCCTCTGTCTCAAATCCAAGCTTCCAAAAATCTACTAATTATATATAAGTAATCACTTTTGGAAATAAAATTTCTGGATTCCACAAGGAATAAAAGAAAAATAAAAGAAAAGGGAAGCAAGGGAGAGAAAAGGGGTTCTTTTCATTCTCTCTTCTGCATTGAAAACAAAAGAAAAGCAAAAGCATATCAAATGAGTTTTAGGGAGTCATTTTAGAGGGAGTAGGAAACAAGCTGCTGCTAATGGTGAAGACAAAAATGAACAAAAACACCCAATAACCCTAAATATCATGAAATGGACAAGATAATAAGCCTGGGAGAGAGCTGAAACCGAAAGATAAAAGACAGAAAAGTAGGCCCACAGAGGAGGAAGATTCAGAGCCCATAATGAACAAGTGGGGTGACATCCTCATTTGTACTCCAACCTTTTTACACTTATTGCAAGGCCTGTGATGGCTCAGTAATTATAGATCAGCCATGGGAAATATCCCCCATGCAGGAGCCGAGGACACTGTAGAAATAACTGGAAATGCGGATGTGGAGGGGGAGCCAGGAGGGTGCAGAGTTTGGGAGGATGGCAGTGCACGTCAACGCTGGGCTCAGCGGGCAGCCAGGGAACCCGCCATAATTCAGACAGGCTTCCAGAGCTGGCTGAGTTGCACCATTTCATTTCCGCACCCTAACGCTGGGAGAATGGAAAGGTAGTTTAAAGTCACCTTAGCTCCCCCTGGGAAGCAGAAGCACAGAAGGCTGTCAATGTGTTGAGGTAGAGCAGCTGAGAGGCTCTGGAGAGAGAGAGCTAAATGAATAGAAACTTGTTAAATGATGTGAGTTAATGAGAGCATTTTGGAATTAACCAGCTTCCATGACTTTAAATAAAACCCCAATGTCATTTTAAATTAGATTTCGTACATTTTTTAAACCATTATTTATTTATTTTTCGCGAGGTGCATTGGTAGGAAGATGGAAGCATTAAAATTTAATCTCCTCAACCCACTAGTGGTCAAATACCGCTACTTCTTCTTCGCAATGAGTTTGAAAATAACGGGGACAGTGGCAACAGCCAAGAGATTTAGCAAGAGATGGGGGGGGTCACTCCCCGATGCGCCCACTGTTTGGGGGTGTGAACACCTGAAGCCTACAGCCAAGAATGAGAACATAGGTGATGGGGCCACCATCCTTGGACCCTGCAGTATCACGCTGGTGGCTCCAGTTCTCACCTCCAGTGAGGTTTTTGCAAAGCAGATTAACACAACGATGGCTTGACAGCCTTACCATGCGCCCTGTCTCGGTGCCATGCTGTCGGCTGGGACTGGAATGACTGCTCTTGACACGAGTATACCTTGATTGTTCATCACTGTCCTTGTCCTGCTTTTATGGCACTTGGGAGAGGTGAAGTGGTTGTAACTTTTAATTTTTTTTATTGTTATTATTACTGTTATTTAGGTCAATTTCTTCAGAGATTATTTTAAAAGAAAGCCTCCCACTGCCAAAGAGTGGAAGATAAGGGAATATGCTTTGAAGGAAAACCAAGTCAGGAAGCACCCAAGTGCTTCCCAGGTAAGCTTGGATGATAAATGAAGCCAGGTCCTGCATCATGCTTGTGCTGTAAGCAGAAAGACTTCTAGATATAATTTGGAAGGTAATTTTCTGCACCAATTGTATATTAGCAGTAGCTATGCTTACTTCAAAACACCCTAGAGGAAAAATGGTCCAGTGGGGTAGGCACCAACCTGGGACTCTGATGGTTGTCAAGGCTCAAATTTCTTTTTTTATGCCATGCTCATGGAGAGCCACAGATCTGACCACTTCCAAAATTTTCATGAAATTCCACTTAAAGATCTTATAATTATTATTTTTTTCTTGCTCTATTTGCATTGTAGTATCTTGCAGGTACAAACTGGGGATGCTGACCCTGCCAGACTCCCCAGACCAATGTGAAATTAAAGGCTATGATGATGCCCCTGGCACCACAGTGACAGATGTTATAAAAATATTTTAGTCAAATATAATTTATGTTGTTCACAGTGCAGCAATTAGTTGCCCTTCTACAACACTCCACAGTCTGCAGCTTAGGAAAGAAAAAGCGTGTGATGGTGGTGGGTTAACACAACCATTTCTGCAGCAGGGTGGTGCCCAGCCACATGCCCAGCCGAGACATGAGCAAGGCAGTTATTGCAGCAGACTCCCACCAAAGACAAGATACAAGCCCCAGGGTGGGCAGGGAGATTCCCCTAAGGCATTTCCAAGTCATACCAAGCTTTATGATGCATAAGCACGAAAAGCACAGGCAAGCTTGCAGTACCCACAGGAACTGCTCTGGGCAAGAACCCCATATTTCAAATAAAGAGTGGCCAAAGTCTAGGGCTAGATCCTGGGTGTCAAAGGTAAACAGGGCAGCAAGAATATCAGACTGAAATATGTGTGGCTGAGAATAGGAAAAGAAGCTCCAAACCGGTTACAAAATAAAAGAAAGAGGAAAGAAGAAGGACGGGCTGGGGGACACGAGAAGCCCCACAGCTGTCCCATGCATGCTGCAGGCTGCTACCCACATGCACCAACAGAGACTCACAGTAAACTTAACACCAAGTCACAATTTAAAAATTCACAGAGCTTTTATATGATAATTACTGTTATTATAACTGGCCCATGAAATAAACACCTCTCCCAATTATACAAAAGGCACGAGGTCCTTGAGAGACAGAAATCTCACAATAAGATTTCCTTTCCAGCATAACGACAAAGAGTGAGAGGAATGCAAGATGAATAATATTAATATTATGGTACATATAATGTATGTTTTAATTAGCTAAAGGTAATCAAACGAGGTTTGTCACGATTATATTAAGGTCAGGTCTCCACATGGTTTCATCAACAACATATTAAGACAAGGGAGGTGATGCCAAATTGGGGTTTAAACCTAATCAACATAATTAAACAAAGCAAGAACATGTGTTTAGAGCTACACCCATTTTACTGATCTCTCTATTTTAATTACTCTTGTAGAGTAAATATTAGTACCAAAATAACTCTTAATTAAATTTTTCCCATACAAACAAAAAACACAGTCTTCTTTTAATTTGCTATTTTTGTAAAATGGATGTACAATATCTAGGTCTTTTGTAGTAGAAACCATTTCGAAAGTGTGCTCAAATTATGCTAAACAGCCTAATACATTCCAATGTATTGACATACTGACTTGTAATGTGTGGGAAACGGGAAACTACACTGGCCTAAAAAAGTCATGGGAAACCATAAAAACAAACTAAGCATAATTCAAACTGATTGGATGCTTCCTTGTAAGAAATTCTTAGTTTCGAAATACAAAATGTGGACATTGAAATGTGGTCAAGTTATGACTTAAATTAGAAAAACATGTTTTCTTAGGTTTCTATCTTGCAATATTTGGCACAACTCAGACACTGGGGAAAGAGTTATGTCAGTAACATTTTCAAGAGTGCCTAAGTGGCTTTGCCCTAGGTTACGTTGAAATAGGACTTAGGTACTCGGAGGCCCAGAGGTCATGAGTTTGGTACGGCTTACAGCTGTTTAAAGCTGCCTAGGTGCTTAAGAAAGGTATTTTCAAATTCATTTAAGCGCTTTTAAAATCCTAACCTGAAGGAGATGACATCCCATTCATGTCTACTCTGCATAAAAGGCTATAGATACTTTAAAAAGTACCAGTCTTTGGAATAAACCTAATCTCCACTCAGGTGAACTGTTTCACACCAGTTTAAGCCTGCTGTCTCTGGTGAGATTTCTCTCAATTTAGTTGCATAAGTAAAAGTAGAATTAGGTCTGTTAACAGAAGTTGTAGCTAAGAAATACAAACTGAAGACATAGAGGTCCTCATGGCAGCTGTGATGAGCACAAAGGTTGTGGTGTACGGATGTACTTGCACCTTGTTTAGAAAGGCTAAAGCTGGAAAGCAAATTTTCACTTAAAAAGGAGAGTAACTAAAACATAAACCAGGGCAGGGGTTCTTCTCCACTGACTTACAATATAGCATGGCAAGAGTTAAAAATGTAAGGGGGAAAAGTTATAAAAGCCACGCGTAACGCAGCCTGCACGGTGCTCAGCCACAAAGTGAGCCCTTCAGAGTACGCTGCTGGCAAGCACTGGC
This sequence comes from Ibycter americanus, assembly GCA_035590275.1. Lineage (NCBI taxonomy): Eukaryota > Metazoa > Chordata > Aves > Falconiformes > Falconidae > Ibycter > Ibycter americanus. Next base: position 51,744,800 of record JAVJGI010000065.1, read on the forward strand.
ATGAAAAGGACCTCAAATGAGTTAAGAAGTCTTCCACTCCATCATGAAGAATTGTTCTCTAGAGTAAGTACCAGTGGGGAAATGCTTAAAACACTTACCATATGTGGCTAAGAAGGGTCTAATTTGTCCATTTGGAAATTTTACCTCTTTTGAAAGGATAGCTAATTTAAAGTAATTTATTTCATAGGTGAAGCTTTATTCAGAGTGGTTAATATATCACCCTTGGTTGCCTGAACAATTAGAAATTGTCACCAAAGAAAAATGTCGCAGTTCATGTAAATAACTATTTACCTAAAGGAAATGGGAATCCACAAGAGTCAGCATACTTTAATGAGCCATGACAATAGGAAAAAAAAAAAAAAAAAAAAGCCAATGGTACACTGCATCTGCTAAAGCTGACATTGCTTATGGTAAAAATTGACCAAAACAACTATTATTTGTTTTTTTTCATGTCAGAAATAATGCAGCTTGAAATTTTCAACAGGCAGCATGCGTCCAGACCATTTGTTACTTCTAATGGCCTAATTGTTCTCCTGGCAGAAATAAAAAATTAGGGCACTTATGTCATTTACCTAAATTTCTAATTAATGCAATGGTAATAGAGAAACTGGAGCAGAAGAAAGGGAAAAAAAAAAAAAAGTTGGGTGAAAAATGTTTCTCCTGGCCTTTCTGTGATTTGTCTTTGTTAACTTTCCTGCAATCTTTGCCTCTTAAACAGTAGGTAGACTGATTTCCGCGGAGATGTTTCATAGTTTTCCAACTGGACAATAGTATGTTGGCCATTTAAAAATATGACTTCTTCCACCTGAACCATTGAACAGACGTAATAAAAGCACCAACTGCAGCACAATGTTCTTTATGTTGCCTCAAAGGAATGTGCCATTAAAATGATGTAAGAAATATTCTTCAAAAACAGCTAAGAAATCTGCACTTTGGGCTGCAATTCCACCCACAAGTTTTCCACTGCTTCGTGTCCAACTGTCCAATGCATCCAGCAAAGCAAATTGTGGCTAGTACGTGCCCTCATTAGGATGCAGGATGAAGAGAAATTTAACTTTGACTTTCACGCACTCTGCATTTCAAACCATCACCTCCAGAAGGCAGGGGTTATTTCTCTGTGCTGTTTTAGCAGAAAGCAGTAAACTGCAAAGATGCTTCCAAGCCACCCAATTTTAGCTTATGTCACTTCACATTGTTACAGAGGGAAATGTATCAAAATGCATCAACACACTTTGGAAACCCCTCTAAAAGTGTCTCAAATTTACTTTGTCCTGCAGTACTGGAAAATGTCCACTACCTTCTCAATATTTATTGTTGAAATGACATGATGGAAGCTCAAGGTGATGTACATTTATGCCTACCATCAAGATATTTACACCTATTTCTTTCAAATGATGCCATATGTTGATCTTGACACCAGTAATGCCATTAAAATATTGCTATCAGGAAAATGCACAAAGCAGAAAATTGAGGAAATTTTTAAAGGAGCCCTAGACAAGGTTTGTCCAACGAGCTCTCCGGGAAAGGTCAGATGGAGATGGGGTCCCATTTCTCAGCCATGCTTAGATCCACCTGTGCTTGTACCAACAAGGTATCTCCACAGCGTTGAGGAAGTGATGGGTTTCCTACTGCTTTACAAAACTCTTCCTGTGGAAGAGATATTCAAGTAGATCTGGAATTAAACTTTAAGTAAACTGCAAGTAAACCAAGTAAGTATACACATGTGTGCTAGTAAAATATTTTAATTCTTCTATTAGTATCTGAGGTGCTTTCCTTAAGGACCAAATGGAAATGAAGGGAAGGGATACCAATAAGAAGGTGTGAGATTCAAACCTCGACCAAATGTGAGCTCCAAGTCACAGGTAAATGTTAAAGTCCGGTGAAGGTTCCTGTGGGTAGTTCATGCTTGCAGTGGGTGAAACGCTTTGCTGTTTCTAACTTCATCTTAATCTGGGGACCCACACCCCAAACACATTCCCAGCATCTTTTCCCCTGAATCCTAGCTGCTTTACAGCAGTCTTTGCTTTAAAATGATGTGAATCCCTTATTCTTCCATGACCTGGAGTATCCCACCTGTGCCAAACCTTGATTACAATAATATGCCTCCATTAAAATCTGGGTGTGACATTTCAAGAGTTAATTGCAAAGACCGATCCAGTGATCCAGTTGCCCAGAGCAGCTGTGGGTGCCCCATCCCTGGCAGTGCCCAAGGCCAGGCTGGATGGGGCTGGGAGCAGCCTGGGCTGGTGGGAGGTGTCCCTGCCCGTGGCAGGGGGTTGGAACGAGATGGTCTTGAAGGTCTCTTCCAACCCAAATCATTCTGACTTTATGATCCTACAAATCTTTATTTTCTGTCATCGACAAGCCCTCAGCACCCCCAGGTCTGAGCCAGCATGGTGACCACAGGGGGGGTCCCTCTGCAGCTGGCATCACTGCCCGGGGCGGGGCTGGGAGCCGCCCCCCAGGTCGTGGCCCTCCCAGGGCACCCAGCAGGCAGGCTGGCAGGCAGGGACAAGAGCTGCCTCCCCAGCTCCACTTTCCCACCTGGATCTTAACATTTCCTCTGCAGCCTGGGAGCCGATTTGGCATGACCGAGGTATAAACACAGGGCTTACAATAGCATCAGGAACTGGCAGGAGCTGAACTCCAGCAGCACTAGCAAGTATTGCTAAAATAAACATGTTATAAGCAAAGGTCATGATGCCTGTTAATATAAAGACTGCATCTTGTATAATGCATTCAAATGCCGGAGTGAGAGAGGGAGATAATATGATCCATTTGCCAGATTCCTCCTTTTAGTTGTAACACGAAGCCATTCTGGGCTGGAATGACCCAGAGATGATAATGAAGCGGATGATGATGCCATTGCCTGTGATAATGGTGTGACAGGGAGAATACCCTGGAAAACTGCACGAGCTGATAAGTGTAAAGGTATAAACAAACCAAAACAATATGGACTTATAGACATTAGTGCAGAACAAAAGAGAGGAGAAAAATCGAAGCCAACTGATCAACATTAAAAAAAAAAATAAAAAGACTTTGCAAGGGTGACTTTTTCAGCAATTTTCAGTAGTTTCATTTGCAGTGCTTTTCATTCACAAGCCCTTCAGTGGCAGCCTCCCGAAAACAAGCCCTTCCCAGCCGAAACAACAGAAGGCAAACTGTCTCATACTGTGGGGGGACCGCCTCTCCCTGCCCAGGAACAGTTTGTAGTGAACAGTCCACGATATGAAAATGTATTTAATACAATTAATAATTTAAGAAGTGAGAGCATGTGCTCTTGGAGAGTTAAATGCTTGTCAGAGTGATAGATGCACGCTTCACCACCAATACATTTCGTATGAAGAGCAGAGGGATTTTGCAAACTTGTGTTGACCTTGGGTTCCAGTATATAGGAGGCAGATTGCAAAGGCAGGCCTGCTTATGGTAAGAGTGCGTCAGCTCTCAATTTACAGCCCTTTCCCCAATTAAAGGACTGTAAAAACATTAAAATTAATGCAGTCTTAACTCCAGAGCAGGCTCTACTTTCTTAATTAGTGCATAATTATTCAGTTTTTGATATCCTGGAAAATTATCACATGGAAATTATTTTAGGCACAGTAACAATAGCAAAAATCTCTCTACCCCCCCAACTCGATTAACATGTGGAAGTAATTAACACTTTATTACAGTGAAAATACTATTACTGCTAATGTTTAATGACTTTTGCCATTGCATCATAAGCAGGAAATTTAGAACACTACAGAGCAACGGTCTGCTATAAATATAGTACAAAGATTATAAACCAGAGTCAGATGATTCGCACTAACAGCGTTTAAGACAGGGATATGACATACAATACATTTCCAAAATGTCATATGCAGGAAATATAATTTTCTTGATAAAGTCCACTCCATACAGAAAAACAGCTAGTGCAATAACACTGGATGTGTACAGTATAGGCAGCAGTGCTAGAGCCCTTGTAAAAGCCTGTTGTTAATCAAATTGAAACATAAAACCTGAAGCATAAAGTTATTTTCTCATAACAGTTTAATAGAAATTTCCAATCAAACAAAGGCCAAAAAGTGTTATTACAACATGAAGTTCCTTGTATAAACAACTTAAAATGAAGTAGGGGAAAGTTTCATGGGATTTATGGATTTCTTTATTTTTGTTATTTGGAGTAAATGTCTACTGTAGATCTCCTATAAATGTCTCGAGAAATTATGCACCAGCTTTAGATGATTCACACTAACAACAATTAAGACGCTGAGTCCACATAAGTGTCGAAGAGGTCAGTGCTCAGGAAATATCATTTCATTTCAGCTGGTGTGATGGAGCCAAATGTGCCAGAGACAAAAGGAGACCAAAAGGGATGGAGACAGCTTTGTCTCCAGCTGGGCTTCTCAGCAGCTGTGACACGGCTGCAACAGATGAGTAGAACTAGGGTGATGTTCAGTAAAATGTTTCACGATCAAAATGTAAATAGAAAATTGTATTTAGTATCCAGCACAGACTTATGGAAATTCGCAAACAAACAGCACCATAAAGCAATGCAATGCAAAAGGTCTGTTAAAAAAAACAAAAACAAAAACAAAAAAAACCCAAAACCCACCAACAAAAACAACACAAAACCAAAAAACCACCACCAGCAACAAAACCCCAAAACAAATATAGAAGGAAGCAAACAGAAAAAAAGGCTGACCCTATGAACCTCAGAAAAGCTGCGTAAAGTTGTACTTTGCTTATTTGCAACTGCTTATGTTGTTTTACTGAGAATTAATGAAGATGAACTCCAATCATAATTTCGTCCATGGAATTATTTTAAATTTTAATATTCTATGTGCATAGCTCATTGGACTTTCCCCTCTAAAATATTTTTCTTGATGCATTAAAATGCATTCTTTGAACTGGACCCATTTCAATGGCTAGCTAATACTATTCATAAATTAAGGAAACTTGTTTTAGAAACATCTCCTTGATCCATTGGCCATGGATATGGAGAGGAAGAATTTGGCACAAGGATGTTGAATATAAATTGCTATTCTGGAAGCACCTCTTACCAGCCAGTGTCTGGAGCCAGCATGCAAGAAGAATTCACCTGAAGTGGACATAGCTATTCGCTCTGGGATTAACTTGTTGCAGTTGCAAATGAATCATGAAACCAGCTTTGGCAAACCTGAGCCTGGACCCGCAGTGGAACTGAGATAATGTATGTGAAAAACCTGAACTGGATTATGAGGCCATCTGGAATGCATTCGCCGTATGCATTAGGAGTAGCAGTTTCCTTGACAGAGGTTGTGAAATATTAGAATTCCTAATGGAAGAAATATGGTAGTGCAAAATGACACAAAAATCACACAGCCTCATTCCCTGACACGGAACAGTGAAAATGCGAATCCTTCTCTCAAGGGTACTCTATCAATCCTTTGCAAACAAGGCACTTCAGCAGGCAGAGGGGGGGCTGACAGGGGTTAACCCTTCCACACCACCACCGCCATGCAGGGCGAGAGAGAGCTTCCCTCTTTGGGGAGGCCAAGGATGGCAAGAAATAACAACTGTAAATCCATATGGCGAACTCCTCCCGAAGTGGGAGATGCCACCAGTGCAGGCAAGCCAAAGAGCAGTAGACCCCAGGAACAGACTCCTGCCACTCTTGCACCCCTCTGGAGTGATGTTTGGATGCCTGTAACCCCACTCCCTCAGCAAACTCTACCTCTGGTTTACGCCAAAGGCAGGGGAGAACCATGTCAGTAAGCCTATGGACAGCATTGACCGAACACCACTAGGGAGATAATGCAACTAACGGCAGCAAATGTTGCAATCTTCCCCTTAAAATACCTTATTTCAAAAATCTTCCACTACTGGCCTTCCAGTACCTAAAGGGGGCTGATAAGAAAGATAGGGACAGACTTTTTAGTCTGTAGAGACAGGTCTGTAGAGATAGGACAAGGGGGAATGATTTCAAACTAAAGGAAGGTAAATTTAGATTAGATATTAGGAAGAAATTCTTCCCTGCAAGGACGGCCAGGCGCTGGCACAGGCTGCCCAGAGCAGCTGTGGGTGCCCCATCCCTGGCAGTGCCCAAGGCCAGGCTGGATGGGGC
>JAVJGI010000065.1:51757144-51774309 GCA_035590275.1 Ibycter americanus
GACCCACATGCAGGACCTTGCACTTGGCCTTGTTGATCTTCATGAGGTTCACACGGGCCTGCCTCTCAAGCCTGTCCAGGTCCCTCTGGATGGCATCCCTTCCCTCCAGTGTGTCAACCCCACCACACAGCTTGGTGTCGTTGGCAAACTTGCTGAGGGTGCACTTGATCCCAATGTCCATGTCACCAATGAAGACATTGAACAGCACCGGTCCCAATACCAACCCCTGAGGAGTGTCACTTGGACACTGAGCTGCTGCCCACAACTCTTTGAGTGCAACCGTCCAGCCAATTCCTCATCCACCAAGTGGTCCATCCGTCAAATCCATGAAAACACAGAAGAAATAGTTTTTGTCAAGGTTCATGTCCCCATTTTTCCTCTACTGCATTTTGCCATTTTTCAGATAATAATTTTTTTTGTTCCCAGTTTCATTTCTGCCACACCAGAAACAGGCTTTTTTAAAATGTAAAATATGAAGTTTTCAGGCTTTTTCTCTTATTAGATTCTTCACAAGATAAGAACATGAATGACAAACAATATGAACACCAAGTCTTGGAATTCAATACTGAATATTGTATTTCCTATCATATTATATCAGACACTAAGAAAATGAATCTTGCTTCATAAAAAAGGACACCAGTGACAAAAATAGAAGACTGCAAACAGTAAGCACAATCCTGTATCCATGCAGATGTCCCCATCCTGTACAACATCATTCTTTGTTCACATAGTTCAATGAACAAAAAGTTATGCGCTACTGCAAAATGACTATTATAGATTTTTACAATTATTTGAGAAACTTATTTTAGAAAAGCTCTGAGGTCAACAGCAATCTCCACTTTCCTATTTGTTTCAGAAAAACCGTGCTTGACATTGGCATCAGGTATTTATATTAGTGAGTACATATAAAAATATCTGTTTCTGTTTTGAAATCAGGTTTCACATACAGTTTGTGCTAGATTTCAATAAGCATCTAATTAAGATAGATTCTTTTTTCATTCAGTGCTCTTGCAAATTCTATTTATTAGAGCTGCTTCAAGTACTGCAGACTATCAAAGCAGCAACCAAAGCTGTAAGTCTGGCAGAAAAATATTTTCAAATGAAAGGGGCAAAAGGGGGGCCAAGGCAAATGTTGAATTAAGGTACAAATAGAGCAGGCCTTTTGATGGTATTTAAAGATGCACATTGCCAGTAGGTGTTTGGCATATCTTCAACAGTGATCACACACCTAACTCATTTTTTATGAAACCATCTTCATTAGCATGGCGCTAAGCTACTTCTGAATATCCCACCAAACAGTTTCAGAACAAAACTTTTCCCCATTTCTAGGCATAGGCACTCATATCAAGCTTCAACAGGCTTTCCCCTTGCTCCCTACTGGAAGGTGTGAAAGAGAAGCCGCAATGTGCACATGGCAGCAAACCCAACAATGTAAACGACATGATTTGCAAATCACCAGCACATCTGGCAAAAAACACAAGACCCAAATCTTGGATTTTGGATGCTTTAGAATTGGCTTTTCTATTTTAGTTTGGGAATGGAGTTAAGGAGATTTTGTGTTTGAACCTCTTAATATTTAAATATGGCAAGTGTGAGTCACACAAATTAAAAAATGAACTGCTAATATTAAGCACATTGTTGTCTTTGTGGACAAAACTAGCAAGTCTACTAACTGTAGCTAAAATTTTCAGAACTTAAAAAAACTCTGCACTAGTAATGCCTTTGTCATTTTATAACACTCAGGCTATTTTTCCCATCATTTAAACATAGAAAGAAAATGTCTTGCTTCCTTATTTAGCAGACTTGGGAAACCATTATCAATCATCAAAAATATGTATTAGACACATTTATTCCCCTGACAAATTTATGCCAGAAAACTGGTAGACTTATTATAGAACCTCTTCTCACAACAACAGCAAAATTCCATGGTTTCGTGCTTCTCTCTCAGTCTTAGAATTTGGGAAACAAAATCTTTATCCAACAGCACACACCTTGGAGCCAATATCTGCTAGTTTTCTGAGAAAAATCTTTCCTCTGCTAGGTTCATATATTGAAAATATCATAAAGGTATTATTATCCATTATGACTATCTAAAACTCTAAAAAAGTAACTGTATTAAATGGATTTTTTAATCCCCATATGCTCTAGTAATCAGTAAAGCAGATTTAAATCTATTTTTTCTATCACTGTTAGGCGAAAGGAAGAGTCAAGATGCACGTTTTAAGGATATAATTTATTACGAAAGTTTCACTGTGGTTTTGTTTTGTGGGGTTTTTTTTCATCAGCGGTAAATCTCTGCTCATCAGGATTTGTAATAATACACTTATTGTATCTGATGTTAGGAATCCATCCTTTGTAATACTTCTTGACATAATTGCAGCTTTTGACATACTCAATCGTGGGATCCTTCTAAACCATCTTGAAAAATATGTTGGTCTTTCAGGTTCGGTTATTCAGCAGTTCAAATCTTATTATAACCATCGACTACAGTTTGTTAATATAATTTCTTTCCATTCCTCCTCTTACATTGTCATCTGGAGTCATCTGTTACAATGTCATCTGCAGTCCCACAGGGAACTCCTCCTGGTTCCATGCGCTCCTTTATCTACCTGCTGCCTTTAGGAGCTACAAAACCCTAGCTACAGAGACACGGGCTGTCTTATCACAGTCTTGCTGACATTCAGCACTTTAATTTTCTATTCCTCATGCCTATTTATTTGATCAATATTCTAATGCATTTCCCTCCTGCTCAGCTATTTAGATGAGGCCTAGTTAAAAAAAAAAAAAAAAAAAAAAAAGTTTTTTAAACATTTTGAAATTATACCCCAGACAGATAGAGGCAAAACAAGTTTTTGATTACATACCTTTTTCACAGCCAGGTGATTCATATTATTGTGCTTCTCAATTCCAGAATTGCTTTATTTATTTATAAATTTCCACATATTTGAGCATGTAAAAATGCCCAACAATACCATAAAACCTCAACTATAAGCCATAAAAAGGCATGAAGTAAAGAAAAGGAGTGAAGCAAAGCAAAAGAAAAAATCAGCACTGAGTTGCATCCAGATTTCACCAGCTAGACTGCTATTTACGATACTACCTCTACAGTATGGTACCAGTCAATCTGAGTTACGGTATCAGAATCTGAACTTTAATAGATAACATTACTACACATTCCCCATAAAATGCAGCCAGGAGTTGCTACTTCAGAAATAACGGGTACCTGTAGCTCCCACAGAGTTTGGTGGATTATACCAAACACCCAGAGCTTCAAAACTCCACCCTAATTCTTGATACTTCTCCTCCCTCCCCACCAGCAGTAAAAGATTAGCAGGGAAAAAATATCCTAGGGAGTCATAGAGAAGTATCCATCTCTTTTCCTCTGCAACAGCAAATGGGCAATTTCTGTTTTTCGGGCAGGTAAATTGTTGCAATGCCGTATAGGGTCTGGTTTCTATTCTTCCAGCATATATCTGGCATTCTCAAGTTGCTCTGATTAAGCGAATCTCCCAGTCTGAAGCAAACAACTGGGATTGCCAACAGCAAATGTCTTCTTCTTCAATAAATCTAATTCTAAATCTGTGAAGGGTACACACACACACATACACACAAAATACAAAACTAAAGAGCTGGGCACTTATAAAATAATGGTCATTCATGTTGCCAAAATCTTACATTGCTACTAAAACCACAGAATAACATACCCTTACCCAGGGTATGGGATGGCGAAAGTGCACACAGCAGTGTACAGTAAATTAGCCATCAGCTTTATTACTGTATGAAAGAAAGCTCCCAAAATATCTGTATAGTCTCTTGGACTGAGTTTCTTTTCTGTTCTTGCAGAAGAGATGAGCACAAGAGGATACAGCGACTCTGCCTGAAACATGACACTGAGTCCTGCTTGCAGAAATACAACTCAAATGAAAAACATTTACACAAACAACATTGAAATCAAGCCAAGGAAATTTAATAGGCAGGATCTTTGGCCATTTACTTTAGGCAACTATTAATCCTCAGCTATGGCCTTCTTACAGTCCATTTCTTCTGTACAATCTCTTCACCACCTGTCTGAGAGACACTTCACTACACATGTCCTGTTATCCTCCTCAAAATCATAACCTGAGTTACTTTACTCATCCGCTGCTCATCTCTAATACAGAGAAGGCTGTTGCAAGGACATCTGCAGAAGAAGGGAGATGGTGTGGAAACAGAGGTTGAGGAGAAAGAGAAGGTCAAAAAGAAAGTGGAAAAGCGCTGGAGGTCTCTATAAGATTTAGCATACTGAGTCTGGACAGAAGGATCACTAAGAAAATATAAAGCATTTCAGCAAATTGTGCTTTTGGTATAGTAGGAACCTCTTCTCTCTCCCTGGAGCAGTGCTGGTTGGTAACACCATGCCCCATGTGCTGGTTGCCATGCCCTAGACTGTGCATTAAGAGCTGCTGCCTTGGAGGTGCCCATGCACATTTCACACAACAGAGTGGGACGGTTCCCTGGCACCAAGGGTTTGGGAGGGCACATGCCTTCTGCTTGTCCAAACCTCCCACACAGTTTCAACCAGCTCCAGAAAGCCTCTTCATTGCTTTGCCAAACTGGTTCTGCTGTGTGGCTGAACCACGGCTGGCTCCTACCTTGGGTATGGGTGAAATGACTCCTAGATATGAAGTAGCTTGCAGGATTCTTTGGGGATGTTTCAAAACAAAAAACACCACATATGTGTCAAATATATATATTATTATTAGCCAATCTTCCTGTATATTTCAGCAGACACTTTCAATTTATGGAAACATATGGCAGTGAGATTAACTCCTACAGAACTAGAAATTGGCCAGAGTCCATATTCCAGGTTTGCAAAACCAAACACCAAATCGGAGTTGCTCTGGACCACAAATATATTTTATTCAAACTAACAAATTCTAGCAATAAGACAAAAGGGTTCCAGCTCTTATCAGCTGAAGAAAGAAGTGATGACTGCTTCAGTAGTACAACCTACATGGCAGCAGAGACAAGGCAGCACAACCTGGTTTTGAAAATCCCAAACACGGCTTTACACTGACGGACGGGAACTCTTCAGAGCTGTTTCTGTTTGCTTTTATTCTATGCAATGACTCATATTAAGCCCTACTAAGCTCAGGAAGCTCTTGAGGCTTAAATGAGGCCTCAGACAAAATAGTCATGGCAGAGATGACATGTTTATGGTCAAGCCAAAGAAAAGCTGTGGTAAACCATGGAAGAGACGAGTTCTTTGTCAAAATATCTCAGACCTCTGAGCCCTCCATTGCCTTTCCATGGGGAAGAGTGGTCCATGCACCTCTACAAAACACGACTTCAGTGGTAGGAGCCCAGTGCAGGGCAGGGTGGTTCAAGGGTTCCCTAATTTTCCCTGAATATATCCAAGCATGGTAACAGCATCCGTCCTCAATCCATGTAACAGGTGCTTCTATACCCCGACATATTGTTTAAAACCTGTTTTGTTGAAATTAGTCTTTTGTCAGCTTTACTATGTTGTTAGGAATATTTCCATATTTCAGAGCCTAATGATTACATTTCATTTCTGCTATCTTCTGCTGTGTACAAACTCAGTGGGACTCTTGGGAAGGATGGTATAAAGAGAAAACTTATGAATTGGGTTGTTTTTCATATGCTTTTTTATAAATTCAACAGTTTAAAAGCAACATCAAAATAAGAATGCAATAAACATTGGGGTGGGACAGAAGGGAAAGGAAGAAAGCAAACATTGATTATATGCAGTAGTATTTTAAAGTTATTTCCTTTTATATCACCAGATTCTCTCCTTATTTTAAATTCCCCAATTACCACCAGATTTTGAAAGTTTCTTGGCAGAGCAAGACCTTTAGTTATATGCAAGATTTTCTGAATTCCATTTGACTACAATATTAATATGTTTAATTTCTGCATCTAACTATATTGTAGTAAGGAAGGTTAAAAAAATCAACGTAGCCACACGCAATCTTCTTAAAAATGCATTTTAAATTCTTCTCTTGTTGATAGTGGTAGTGCTGTCACTGAGCAACCCTAATGCAAATTAAAAAATTAATGGGTCGGGCATGAGAATAATTATTGCAGAAAAGGTCTGGACTGTTCCTATTCCAAGTAGACTACACAGGATTGATGCAGAAATGGCCCAAGTGGGCCCTACTAGCTTATTCAATAAGGGTCCACTCAAATTCCATCTGTGAACATTTGGTCAGCCCTTTTATAGCAATGAGGCTATTCCTCCAAGTTCATATTAATTTTTGTGCACATCTGCACACTCACCTAATCCCTACCCACATGCCACTTCAATTACAATTAAAAGAACAAGTTAGATCTTCGTCAAATTTCAATCACGGTAAAGTCTGTGGGATTATTTAAAAAAAAAATCTATGAAAAACTTTTTTTTTTTTCTTTCCACATCATTTCACGAAGAAACTAGTTAGACTGGTGGATGTCCGACCATTGGCCTCATGGGTTTGATTTTGCCTTGGATGCAGAACAACAGGCACAAGCATCATTGGACTTTTGGAGCTCTCTGAGTTCAAGATGGCAGCATTAGACTGCGTGTGAGGGTGGCAAAGTATTTCATCGCACAAATGTGGAGTTTACTCTCAGATCAACAAGTAAATTACTGTTTTCAAGCTCTTATTGTGATCCCTGAAAGCATACAATCAGTATCATTATTTTAAGCAAACAATTGCAAGGGCTTTAAATAAAAAATGCAGTACACAGAGCATTTACATTTTAAGCATAGCATATTAATAGGAAGGAAGAAGAGTAAGATGACAACTAGAAATGTCAGCTGGTTTAATCATACTTAATATGAAAAGACTGCTATAACTTTAAGAATGCAGCTTAGCTGACTTTGGAGCTTAGGTTTTTATTTTTCTGCTTTATAGCATGCTTCAAAACTACTTGGACAAATACAAAACAAGAATTACAGTGCACCATAAGTTATTTTAATATCCTGTAGTGGTGTATACTTCCAATGAAATCCCAAGACTATTATTAAGGTTCTGTGTTTGTGTGAAAATGTCAAGTTGTTTCGAGTGACTACATACTCTAAATTATATATAACTGTTACTTTATAGCTAATAGGCACTAAAATTACTTTAAAACAGAAATGTAAAGTTATATTTTCATCCTTTTTGACAGATAATAAAGCTTATTTATGAGATACATTTTCTCAAGTATTAAAATATATAATGTTTACAAAAACATTAAAAATACCAATACTTGATATTTAAGCAAGAAACAGAGCCATCATGAAGATATGGATACATGTGGATACATCCAGCATGGAGTCAAAATAGATGATAACACAATAATTTCACTTGTGAAAGTCATTTGTTAAAACAGTAAAAAATAAAAAAAGGCTGTGCCTTAAAATAAGATTTAGATGCTTTTCCTCTCCCTGCCTGTCATTAAACTGCAGGTACGAAATCCTTGTGTATGTCTTTTAGATCAAATGATGCCGCATGATATACTCCCACCCTTTATTTTAAATTGCATCCACTAAGACACGTTGCTTAATTGCTTTGTTGTTGTGTCCCTACCTGAGGAGGCAGAGGGAAAAAAAGTTACTCCTTTTTACAAGCGCAATGGAAAGGGACATTAGCACGAGAGTAATTTCTTCCCTTGTAAACTCCAGTTAAGATGGAGAATTTATGAAAGGGAAGATTACTGTTGGCGTGATGCACACTTAAGTGTGTACACCATTGCTAACCCACCAATTATTCAAGGTCTAAAATAAAAAGGCTTCACATGCAAATTATCGTTGTTTATTCCTCCCGAGCACTTAGTAAATAAAAACATATAAACGTCGGGATCTATCTTGTTATCTGCGAAGTGTGAGGGATATCGGTTGGCATTAGCCTTGATGCATCCCGGTTTGAAGGCAACCTTCACAGAAGGTTGCGGCACGCTTGTTGCGGAGTGGCAGCGGGAGCTAATTGCTAACACTCTGCTGTGATTAGGATTACCTCTTCTTCTGAGGGGCTGTGGCTAAATTTATGCTTCGTAGTTCTGCCGCTCTGCTCTACAATATTATGCCAAAGCATGAACAAAGGAAAATTACCCTGAAGCAATGGAGTGCCACAACGCATTGTCGCTATTAATCTTTTAGTAATGGCAATGCTAATTTGACATGATGCATAGTAATTTATTAATAGAAATATTTGAAATCCTAAACCTAAAATATTCTGTGGGAGAGAGGACGGCTCTGGAAGCGGGTAGGGGGGATGTGAAGCCTTTCACCTCCAAAGCACTGCCACTGCTTCAACCCCATCACACCAGCAGAAAGGTGTGCCCCGATGCTAGGCAAGAGGATGAGACCCAAGTGTTTCGAGGGGAAAGCAGACTAATGGTTTTGTAAGGGGAACCCAAATGCAACCCACAAGCCCTGTGGGGCTGAGAGCCCCATGCTGGGCATCCGCCCTGGCCAGGCTCCGTGTTTCTGTGGTCAGGGAGAGGAAGGCTGGTTAATGCTGGGTCCCTGGCAGAGGCAATTATCGCCCAGCACTGGTCGGCAGGGGATGCTCCTGCATCAACCAGCTCATTGCTTTCTGGGAGAGGGGGGCAGCTGGGGCGCAGACCCCAGGGGCCCCTGGCCCCCCACACTGAGCCCGCTGCCCAGCCTTGGTCTCGGCAGGAGGGCACAGCAGGCTGCTCCCGGGCATCGGCGCTCCTACAAACTGTTTGGCCGTGTTTATAAAAGGGCTAATCCGTGTTCACATGGTACAGGCTTTGTTCCTTCTCCTGAGCCATCATTAACTATTAATCGAGGGTGGGTTTCTTCAAAGGTCTGCTCCATTTGTTGTTTGCTCTCAGAAAACAGGAGCCCATTTAGGATTCAGGAGAGCACTAGGAAGGCAGAGATATTTGTAAACACCATAATGGTCATATTAATAGACTAGATGTGTTTCAAATAAAAAACAATAAAGGGAAAAGGAAGGTATGGGGGTTTTTATATTGAATCTCACCAGAAAACTGCAGAAGAAATTCATGATTTGTTACAAAAGCAGCACTGGAAAACCTGGAGAAGCCTTAAATTCCACCTGTCTGATTAATGTCAAGGTTATGTTCGATCTACATTGGTAGCACACATGAATTTCATGTCCCAAGACCTTAGCAGTAGTCGATGCAACATGAGCCATTATTTATTGGCGATAATAGCCACTAGCCAAGGTAAAACCTAGTACAATACATTAATAGCATCGCGTTGTCTTGGGAAAATGAGGCCATTAATGCAGGTCACCTGCACTCTATAGTGCAGACCGGATCCAGGTGGAAGCCATCAAAAACTTCTTCCTAAACTGGAAACAAGCAGAGCTCAAACCTTGCTGTATCAATTAAGAGAAAATACTTGCAGGTCTTCTGTGCCTTCCCATTCCCAGCCCCCTCTCAGAGTAATTTCACCTTGACCATCCTTGCTTTCAGTTTTTGCAAGTTTGTTTTCACATCTTCTACAAAATGGGAATCCTTGGTCTGGCTAATCTGGGAATGGGAGATGTTTTAGTACATTTTACAGCAAGACCTTCTGGTAATGTGCTGCTTCCATCACTATGAACCGCAGAATTGAAAATGTTTACTCACAGTTCTTCCCTACTGTAAATACCACTGTTGAAATGCATTACTTCAGAATATTCATTGTATGACTCCAAAACAAGGCTAGAATCTTGCCCAACAGATGCAAAGCAACTGCCAGAAATTCGTTTCCATTAAAAAGCCATAGATCCCAACATCATCACAAACACAGCACCACCAACACCCCAAAAAGGGTTGCTCTGTGCATTAACACCACACATTGCACTGCGTGTTCCTGCGGCCAAAAACACTGAAAAATTCCCATTTACGTCCTGTCATATTCTTTGCATCCTCCCCAACGGGTGGAGTAGGCTTCGGTTCTTCAAACAGGACATTGTCATCACCACCCTGTTGGGCGATTTATTTGTTTTTTAAGAAGTGTGAAGTGCCTGTGGATACTTTTTAACTTCAGGCACTGGAAGAATTCATTTATAACCTGATATCTTATTACTTGACTTTCCTAAACTCTCTTTTCCTTTTGTTGTTTCGATTTATCTTATATCACCACTCAAGCTAGACAATGATAAAAAATAAAGGTGTTTTCTTTTGTCATGTAGAAAATGTGATTCATTTGTTGTCTTTAACAGGCCTTCAGACCACCAGACATATGTTCAATGTTTGGCAGCAATAAAAAAAAACAACAACAGCAGCTAAACAAATATATATATTTGTAAGGATTATAAATCAGTGCAAGTTATTCTGGCACTACTTTATATAAGACATTAGTGGGAGTATATTTGAAATATTGTGTGCAATTCTGGTCACTATATTACAGACAGGACATTGTGGAGATTGAAAAGGTGCAGTGGAGGGCAACCAAAATGATTCAGGATTTGGGAGATATGAATGATGAAGACAAATTACCTGGATTCAGGCTGTGTTACTTAAGGACTCAGTTCTGCAGGACGCTGGGGGGGTCCTGCCTGGGAACCCCTCCGTGGGTGCCCAGCACCCTGGGCTTCACCTGCCCCGACAGCAAAGAGGCAACCCCCCAGGACAGCGGGTGAAGAGGAGCTTCTTGCACGGCTACCGCTCAACGAGAAATAAGTGGACTCACAGCTACAAGTTGCGGGAGTAGTAAATAATTCAGAAGCATGAAAAAACTGACAGGGAGGAAATTATCCATCCATTCATGTACTGAATTTAAGATTAGAGGAGCTAAAAAACGCTGCACATAAAGTAGTGCTAAAAGCAAAATATTGCCTTTCAGTGAGGAAAGCATATTTTTTCTAACTTTTTTCTTAAGATGGGGAAAATGAAAGGCTGCTTTTTGCACCTGCAAAAAATGACTTCTGCTGCAGGGGGGGGAAAAAAAAATTTAAGCCATGTGCAAGAGTGGAGGGGGATGTGAAGATGAAAGGGTAAATTCTGAACATTGCAAGACATGCTGCTGACATACTGGTGGTTACCAGTATGGCTGACATGCAAGACATACTGGTGGTTACCAGTATGGCTGCGCTACAGGAACACCATGCTGAGGCTGCATGGGCAAGCCAGCAAAGAAAATTTTTCCTGGAGAGGAAAAGAGTCAGAACCAATCCCTTCTTCTCAAGTAAGTGAAGAAAAGTTGGTAATTCCCAGAATTAGATGCACTGTATATATCTTTTCCCCTCCTTTTGTTCTGGAGCTCAGATAGATGTCTGAGCAGCAAGGAGAACAAAGTTCAATTAAAATAGAGAAGGAAGGGAAAATGCTAGCACAAAAATTTCTGTATGTTTTGCTGTTTACAAGAGTGAAAGTTCCCACATTTCCTCCTAAGTAAAGTATATTCACACTATCTGCTCGGGTATAAGGGTCTGAGGAAGTAACAGGTTTAGGGGAGGTGGCAGGTGGATGGAGTTCTTCTAAAGTACCTTTATTCCATTTTTATTTTGCCCCCAAAATTAAGGCATGGAAAATATTCATAAGTATTTGTTCTGCCATGAGGTCTCAGTCTGAAAAAGCACTCAAGGCTCTCCTTAATTAAGCACATCTATATGCCACAGATTGCTGTTTCCAACACCTGACATACTACGAAGTATTTCCATCTACCCTACGTGGGGCAATCTCAGCATCTTACTTGTGAAGCCAGATATTGCTAAGGCTAAATCAATCCTGTGACTGATGTTCAGCAGAGGCTTAAGACATTTAAATATAATATCTGACTTCTGAGAGGATAAGTATTTCACGTCTCGCTACTGTGCACTATTCAAAATGCAGAAAACAGCCACCCGCGTGCTGGGAAACGGGAGGCAGGAGCCTGAGAAAAAGAAAATGACTTCAAGGAGACGGGAGTGTGACCTCGGCGTTGGTCAGTTCAGGTAATTTTCACCCTCCAGCAGAACTGCACCATGTCAGAGGCCAAATTACAACCCATCTGGTCAGTGAGACTTGAAGCTCAGGAGATTTTGTGAAGAACAGAAAGCTACAAGAGCTCTATATATCTGTCAAGGGCTAAATTACGTTATGGATGAGAATGGACTTCAGTTTGGGACAGTTCAGAGATCTTTAAGTGAAATTTTCCTACCTAGGCAACACCTGCTCAGCTCCAATTCTTTGGAGAAAACTAGAGCTACAGTTTTGAAGACAAACAAAGCCCATTTTTGAATACCACTTTATTTCCTATTATTTTTTTCATGTAAGAAAAGAAAAATCCATCATCCCAGCCATGCTTACTTAAGAACTTTGAATGGAAGACATCATTTATTTTCTTTAAGGGGAATTTTTCAGGAAGATGCATAAGGAATATTCATACCAAGAGTAACAGGAGCTAATGTCTTAATGCATAGCCAGAAAGCAGCACAACTTGGCCCAGAAATTCCTGAAGTATTTACTAGACCCCAGGGATGGGTGATCCTACTAGGATAAGAACGTTTCCTTCTCAAAACCTGAACCGTTCTTAGCAAGAAGCTCCATGGGTTTCTTTCTCTCCAAGATCTTTCATCCTACAGCTCATATTCCTCTATACCAGTAAGAAACACAAGGAAATAGTTCATGATTTAGCAAATGACTGCTCAAGGGACATTCTAGCCTAGCTGGAAACCCATTTATGAGAAACATGGTTCAAAACACAGGAGCCTGGCTCATCAGAGCCCCAGGAAATGATCCAGCCATAGGGTTGAGTCCCACGTGTTTGCTCCTCCCTGGATTCCTATCCCTGTTCAGGAGAACCTTGTCCCAAACAGAGCTTAAAAGCTGCAGGACTTTTGCAGAAGGGATCAAAACCGTTGCAACAAGAGAAATTTGCGTATTCAGATATCTCCAAAATCCCTCATTGTATCACAACTACATACAATGTGCATATGCTAGGATCTCATTCCTGGAATGCATCAGGTTAAGTTAGAAAAGTGTAAAATGGGCTATAGGCATCCGACCCACACGGTTGCTGCAGTCTCCATCTATGCAGCCAGGCATCGCATCGACTAGCCCAGCCTTGGCCAGTCATACAGCTTCCACTACAAATCTCTTTTGACTTCAGTTTCCATCTTCCAGGTTTATAGGCAGAATTACTATGTATGCCATGGGTGAGACCCTTGAATAGTTTAAACTAACCTAGCACAATGTAAAAGTAAATCAGTAATCTCATGTGATATTTAAAAGCTAAACTATATTTAGGTAATGTTATTTAACTCGTGTAATATGCCAAATATATTTGAAGAGTATATTTATATTGTAACTCCATTGATTTCCACAACAGGGATGAATTAGGCTTGCCTCTCTTAAGCAAATAAAATAAACATTGTACTCAATCTTTAACTTTCAAGCTAAGTATGTTCCACCTCAAACATTCCTGTTGCCTGAGCAGCCTAATAGATTTATTCTCTGATGTCATTTTTCTCATGTCATTTTGGAATTTGATTGCAGCATATTTAAAATGTTGGTTGCAATCATAACAAAGTGCAGCATTTAAAATGCATTCAAGACACACATTGTCCTTGCAGAGAATGGTTATTTGTCTCTGTCCTCTGAGGAAGAACATGGTATGATGAGCAAAACCTGGCGTAATAAAGAAGAATGATGTGTAAAACCCCACAGAAAGAATGGCTCTTTATTTCTTAAATTAAATATGTTGGGTTGTGTTAAATATCTTATTTGATACAGTTTGAACAAAACTTTTAGACAAATAAAGGCATGCTTGCTATTCCATCCAACAAACTGTACAAATATAGAAAAACCTTCCCATATGAATAATTGATAAAGGATTAAAACTGTTAAAAGCATATATTTTCCACGCACCAAGGGTACTTGCCTAATAGGTTTCCACTGTGATAAACAAAGTACATCTCCTGTTTCATAATTTCAAGATAGTTTTCAAATATTAAGCTAAGATGTTATATTGTTCGCTATTATTTGCAATGGGGCAACCATCATGATAGCATCCAGGTTCATTTTGCTAGCAGTAAAAATGGAGAGAGAAATAAGCCATGGCTTTGGGAAGGGTGACAAAGTCAGAAAGGGAAACCACCCATTGAGAGGCAGACACCGAGGGAGCATTGCAGCACTGCAAATAAGCCATCACAGCTGCTCAGTCACGTCTACTTGAATGTAGTTCTTTGATAAAGCAACAAAGTGGCACATTTTGTCCTAAAGCATTCATATGACTCTACCATGTTGGTAGAATTTAATAAGCAAGAAAATAAGTTTGTGAAGAAAATCTGTGATTAAGCCAATGTGATTAGCAATTATAGTGCAGCAATTATTGACACATTAAAAGGAGAGAAAATGAAAACACTTTAGCAATCTCAGGTCAACACTGTTGAGAGAAATCCTGCTTCCCTTAATCACATAAGTACTAACCTGACTGCATTCATGGGATTTAACCACTACAATTGTTTTCCACCTCGTTTTAAATCAGCTAAAACCAGGATCTAGTTCTCTATATTTCAGGGGTATCAACACTGATCATCTCCTATCGTGGTGCCCACTGGCACATGGGGCACTGCCACCAGCGGCAATTCTGCAGAGGGTATTGCTGTTCCCAGCCCTTGTGTGAGCACAGAACTTCTCTCTGAAGCTGGACGGTGATTACCATGGGACAGCTGGCTGCTCTTCCATGGCAGAACATGCCTTACCGTACTTCCACTTCCATATTGGAATCTTACATCGGAAATACTCTGCTGGCCCCACAGTCCACTGGACTTTATTCCCCTATATACAAAATTACTGTCTTTGTAGTACAGCATGGTTTTATTCATTCACTACCAAAACAGACATGGTTGCACTGATCTCGCAAAGCAAAAATAGTTATTTTCCCATAACCATATTTGGATACTGCTTTAAAATAGCAGTTCTTTCCTCAACAGAAAATCCTAGAGTGCTTGCTATTATTAGCAAGATATTTCTCTGAATTTTGCATTGACAACTAACAGTAAAGAAGGGTCAGAATGCTGATGTTATCTTGTTTAGTGGGTCCCAACAGTAAGTGCGAATTCAGGTGATTTGGCAATGAGAGGAGAACCGGGGGTCACAACCAGACAATGATTTCACAGCCCTTCAGCTGTCATGCTGCTTAAACAACTCATGGGCTCACCATCACTGCAGAGCATGCCTATGATACTGCTTTATCTAAGATCACCTTACTACTCAAATAAGCACTAAGCACCCAGAGACAGCAAAGATGATAACAGCAGATTTGTTTCAAGAGACCGTAGACACCAAAACTTTTTCCCAGACTGCCATCAGCCTTGTAAAAGAAGAATTCGGATGAACTGGAAATGTGCGCTGCATTCTGAAAAGCAAAAAGATAACAAAAATGTACAGTGCTTATTCTTATAGCTTACACTTTTAAGGTAAACTTTGCCTTGATTTGAAATGCATAAAGAAAATAAATTGTGACCCAATATTTTAATTGCTCATGTCTATAAAAATGGGTTAATGAAAATTGTCATGGACTTTTGGACTAGTAAACCCCTGAAGAACTGGCAGCAAGGTGTATCCTCGAGCTGGGAGGAGCAGGGCTCTGGCAGACAGCTAGGAAAAGCACGGGGGCACTGGAATAAGAAAGCCCTGCCCTTGGCCCCTTAAGACTGCAAAGTGGGAAGCAACAGCAAGTGCACTCCAACCAATTTTAACTGCAATGACAAAGAACACATGTGAAAGCATGTGGAAAGCCCAGCACAGAAGGACAGAGTGCAGGATACGGGCAATTCTGCAAAGCACTAGGAGTTGGCTTGCTGCTTTGCCAGGTCACTCCTCCTTACCCACAGCGAGGCAGGTTCCACCACCTCAGCCAGGATACACGCAGGAGCTCCTACACCCCTTGTCTGCTGGAAGCACCTCTAGGTGTTTGGCGTAGATTAAGTGTGCAGTGTCCCTTTAAAAATTCCAACTTGCCTTTCTTCCAAAAAAAAAAGAAAAAAAAAGTAACGCGGGAGCCTTCAACTATGGATCTGTTTGTTGTGCACAAGTCATCCAACAGTCCTAAAAGGCAGCTAATTTTTTTAGCATCCTTTGCTTTCAAAGCAACCAACTAAATGCAGAAAAGTGGGCCCTCCCCAAGGGACTGCCTCCTCCCTGTGATGCAGATCGCCTGCAGCTAACATGCAAGTAGGACAGAAACAGAACTTGAAAATACTCAACCCTACAGACGACTCCATGAAAGACAAAGAAAAATGGTTATTTGGCATGCAAAAACTGGCTCCTCATAACTGCCTGCTACGGCACTGTGTCTGGGAGGGCTCCCCTGCAACTATTCGTTAGTGGCAACAGCAAATAATTTGTAAATAGAACTATAAAGATATCTGCAACGGTATTAATATGTATGTATCAAAACTGAATGACCTTAAGCACTGTATATTTCAAATGCCACAGAAAAGTGAGGCACTTAACACATTACAGCGTGGCATTTTCTATTGGGCTTTCTGTTAACTGCTCACACAAGTATATAGGAAGCAGAATTTTACAAAGCCGTGTTTGTCTGTCCACAACACAACAGCTCGTTTCCTCCTCAACAGTAAATTACATAACCACTTGCTATCAGAAGTGCTTTTAAAAAGACAGGAAAAAGAGAAAAGGCAGAAAAAGAAAGAAAATAAAAAGCCCTGCTACAAAATATATGCAGAATTTGTTTTCCAATGAAGGTCTAATAGGGCTACCTCTTAAGTCTGGATATGTAAAAAATTGCCCTTTTCACAGCTGATAAAATACAAATTAATCCTTAGAGGATTTAATATGTGCCTATTTATTACTTTCAAGTATGAAAGTACTGCTGCAATTAATATAGCCTACACTACTGTATGTGCTGGTCTGTAGCATTGTCTTTGAAACAAGAAATATATGCAAAGCTTTTATATACAGAAATGTAGAGAAACACACACACACAAGATGAATATATTTCTCCTTAAAATCTGCAAGAGTAGGTGTGATGCAGTGCCCTTTCAAAGGCTGAGCATCCAGCATGTCTCTGTTGTTCCACTGCTGCTGCCAGAGTCAAAGTGAACTCCAAAGGTTTAAATTAAGGTGTCTTATGGGTATGAGATAATGTTATTTGCTTGCAACTGTAACTTAGCTTTATTCTAAGAAGTGCAAACATTTTAAAAATTAAAGAAACCTTTTCCTCTGTCTTCACAGACTAATGTTTATTTATCCTCCTGGCGACGCGGGCG
>JAVJGI010000065.1:51777337-51794837 GCA_035590275.1 Ibycter americanus
CCCCCCCCCCCCCCCCCCCCCCCCCCCCCCCCCCCCCCCCCCCCCCCCCCCCCCCCCCCCCGCAACGACAACTTCTGCATGGCTGCTAAATTACCCCGAACATTTTTTCTGACACCATACAAAATTTAAGGACTTATGACATGCATCTTTCACAAAAGTCTGAGTTTACAGTTGGACAAAGCAGGCATTTTGTTAGCAGCTGTTGAGACAAGGGGGCGGAGGATGCCCACCAGGAAGTTCTCCTGAAGGTCTTCTCCTCCTCAATCAGACACGCCAGTCATGTTGCCTACATTTCACTGATGTATGTTGACTCTTGCCATGCTCAAGCATTTTCAAGACTTTTCCACTGCCTGCATCCATATATAAAGCCCAAGTGTCTTTTACTATTGAATTATCTAATTCTTAAATAAAGTATACAAGACCTTGGAAATTAAGATCTTAAAAAAGTATTTGATTTCCCTGAGCTGATTTATTTTTTTTTTAGGCATCAGCTTCCTCTATTTAATTTTGGGAACTTATAAAATATTTCTCCTAAAATCTTTGCTGGGAATTTCTAAGTTTCAGACCACTTTGGGTATTTTAGAAAATTAGATTAATAAAGAACCTTGAGCAATTTAAGTGCTACAAAATATTTTTAACTAGAAATTATGACAAAACTAAGCATAGAGTTCTCTGTGATTTGAGTATTTGCCAGTGAACTAGCCACAGAAGTCAAGCTGTTATTAAGTAACATTAATGCTAAGCACTGCAAAGTACTGAAATTCAACACGTGTATTTTTGGTAGACATTTTCCCTCTGGTTCTGAGTTTCAATTTCTTCTTTAATGACAAGTAAACTACCATTATAAAGCACTAAAATAATCTGAAAGAATAAATATTACTTTCTTTCATTGAAGGCTCATATCTAAGGTAAACCAAAATATAATTATAAATAATATCTATCAAAGATTTTTCAACTACATGAATTAGGCAATAACCTAAAACAACCAGAGAAGCAATGGTCGGATCATGTGTGTTGCAATATGCTGATATATTTACTTACAACGTTTCTTTTTTCTTAGAAATTTAGCATCTGAAGTTCTGTCCTGTTGAGGTGAATGGATGATTTACCATCAACTTAAACCGCAGCACTATTTCACTGTGCAATGCCTTTGCTAACTTAACTAAAGTTGTACTTTCCTGATACAAAAGACCTCTTCTCAGTTTTTTGTTTTAAATTCTCTCAATTGATTAAAACCATTCTCTCTGAATCTTCGATAACCAGCCCATGTGGGCTACAGATAAATGTTATTCTGCAGAATAAATGAGGCAGGTTTTCCACTCTACAAGGACAGTCAGATGCCTGGATGCTTTCACACATGGAGGCAGCATGTAAACCCGTGCAATGTCGGAACAAAATGAATGTGGATCCTGGATAAACCCAGGTATCACTGGAACTTGCATAGTCCCACCAAGTGCTTTAGCATCCTCACCTGGTCCATATAAAACTATCAAACCTTGGTTTCACTAAAAGCCAGAGCAAAACCACAAAAAAAAGGAGCAGGATTTGGTCTACATAAATGTCAGGGTGCTTGCACTGCAGATGGAAAAATGATCAGCTGGCAAAAAAAAATTAGCGGCTATCTTTCCCAGACAGAAAAGTCTGAGAACGAAGAGATGGTTGCTCTGGCTGGCACCATAAGCGCTCTTGAAAGAGGTAAAATTGAACACCATCGCCCCTCTTCATCATTGTATCCTCACAGTGCCATATCTAAAAAATGACATTGAGGAAACAGTTCAGATTGAGCTTTTCCAGTCTCAAATACACCTAGTTCACACTAGAATGAAGAATGACAGTGGCAAGCCATTTCACGTAAGGCAGTGCAAGGTGGTACCCTGTGGGTGCAAGTGAATCTGGAGAACTGGCACTGTGCAGATGTGCCCAGGGACAGGCACAGCCTCTCCTCCAGCTGCGAAGCAGCATCACTGCATGTGCAGCTACAATAAAGACTGGAAAGAGCCTTAATCACTGCAGCAGGAGAAGAGAGAGCGGGGAGGGAGGCGAGGGAAAGGAGGAGGAAGAGAAATGTTGATCAGTTCCAGATAAAGTCCATGATAATGATAAACTTTGCAGGGTTCAACAAGCTTGAAATACACTATTTAGATTTTTAATTGGGAGTTTTAAGATAGTGTTAAAAATAGTATTTCAAACTGATATTTTATAGTAGTCTTGATCGGTGAAATTTGAAAATTGATGAAAATACAATTGTTGGAAACAGAGTAGAGACAAAGAGGAAAAAAGAGTCAACTTGGAGGAATGAGAAAGACATAGAAAGGAAACTGTGTGCCAGAGAGAGCATCTCACTCTAGTCACAGATGAGAAACAAATTATGGATCAGATTAATCTCTGAACCCAGACTAGGTCAGTAGAAGAACTGAGGACAGGCAGCTTCTAGCTCTCTGTTTTTGGGGAATATTACATCAGAGCAAAGTCACCCAAGAATTGCCTCTGGCAGCTGCTCTGACCTCTCCAGATGTGGCCGGATGCTCTCAGCAGCAGCATGCATAGTGCTCCACATCACCATTCACAGAGCTCCTGGGGCACAAGACACAGGGACTCACCTGTTCCCAAATGGCATGAAAAAGTGGGGCTACTCTATATGTACATCCCCATGTACACATATAATGCAAATGCCAGGACTTCACCAGGTGCAAATCAGCGCAGTACCATTGCGTACTGCTTCCTTGGAGCAGTGCCAGTTTATAGGTCCTAATGATGTCTGCTTAAATGTAACGCGTGTTTTATTCTTGAGTTCTGAACTGTGCAGATTCAATAATCTTTTCCACATTTTTGGTGTGAAATAGGCACACAGTACAGCAAAGCCAACTTTTCCTCCAATTGAGTTTATTTAGCAACTGAAAGTGCCGGTGTGGATAGTACAGGAGGAACAGAGCCAGGATCATGTAAGCAGTTGCTGGGTGAACTTCCACCCACGCCTCTGCCAATACATCTTCATCTCAACTGGCAGCGTCCAGTGCTCCACCCCAGCCTTGGAACATTTCTGAGCAGAATTGGCAGTCATGCCCACCTGCGTAGCAGTTTTCATGATAGACAGGCATAGACAGTAAAATGAAGTTCTGAAATCCAATTTTCGCTTGTGAATTGAGCCTCGGCTTGTACCCGGCTCTGCAGAGGTGAAAGGCTAACGCAGTGCCCCGGCGTGCCATGGGGGCTGTGCCATAGCCTGCTAATGATGTTTTGCATGCCGCACAGCCTGTGTCGGGAGCTGGGAGTGAGCTCGGGCTGCCTGGGGGAGAGATTCAGAGCCAAGAGGAGACGGTATGCCAGCCTGACAGGGAGCTCGGCACTTTGCGCTGGCAGATCCAGCAGCCATTGAGCAACGCTAACAATTCCGCTTGCAGACCTGCACAGCGAACCCCAGTTTTCAGGGTACCCAGTAAGGTCACAGAAAATTTGCCCCAGCAGAACTCACACCTACGTTTTGCAGCTCCGTGCAAGACCAGCCACTGGCAACTCGCACGCGATAATGCAGCCCCTCATGTACCTACCTGAAAATACTGATCTTGATGCAAGTTGAAGGCTGTTTAATGGGTGTCTCAAGGATTAATAAGCACCTGCACATTTATGAAGGTTTATTCCTGAACCCCTGCTAGTGAAAGCCGAGTGCTTAAAGCTCAGCATATTTTCTGCTTTCTTAATATAACAACTATTCTCTGGCTTGTCTGTGGAGCTCAGTGGATGAGCAATAATAAACACATGCTCAGTCTTCAGTCCATAAATATAGGCTTCTTTCCAATCCCTGGCTTAGAAGTGTACCTCAAAAAGAGCAGGTAATTTTGCTTTACTGTCATCCATATCATAGCCACAATGTGCCAAACATCACAGAAGTATGAGAGGATATTTTATTAGCTGATAAGCTGGACTAGTGTTCACTGAGGAAGAAGATTATCAAACAAATTACACTGAGAACCAATAATAGGGGAAAGGTTAATGATTTCTGTAAGCCACCGAATTCACCCGCCCCTGTAGTTTACTAAGAAAATTAGGGTTTCTTCATGCTGAGCTTATGGGAACACTTTAGCCATATTTCAACCCTTCTTTCCTCGGAGATCTTTGACATCACTGCTTTCTTGCTTGAGAATTTACATTAAGGACAATTATAAAACAAATATATACCACCGTTCAGGAAAATATACAACTTCTTATCAGAGGGATGTGGATGTTCTTCTTGCCAGTCTACAGACATGGAGATTAAATTTCAGAGAGAGATTTATTTTGTGCTATTGTCCTGTTATTCACCAGAGGATTGTGCAATGCAAGTAATCTGATCAGAATAATGCATAGGGACATATTTCAGAAAACCAATAATTGTGGTAACGTTGAGCTCTGCAAGGTGCCAAAATAAAGTCCAAAATCTCTCTCACTCTTTTCCACAATTCCTTAATCATGGCATCATAATGTGCTGCTCTGTTGTCCATTAAAGCCACAAGCTTGAAGTAATCAATGCTGGACATTTGGAGATTTATTGTAATTTTAGATCTACAGCACTTTTGCAGGCTGAAAAGCAAAATTATAGTTTATAGGTGTGCCATATCTTACATTTTACAGCTTTTACTTCTTTAAGCTAGCTTGGTGCAGGTTTTTGTTGTTGGTTGAGGGTTTTTTTTTCTTTTAACCTGAGTGCTGCAGGCTTTTTTATGATGTTAGGAAGCAGTTAAGGCAAACAACAGAAAAAATTACTAAAACTGACTGTATTTAAATTCTGTTTACTTCCTTAACCTTTTGACTTACCTATACAAAAAGTAATCTTTCATAAACAAGTCCCAAACAAAATCATTGCCTATTTTACTTTCCTTAAACCCTTGTGGAATAAGCAGAAATTGTAACAAGATCCTTTTGACCGTTTTTTATTCTGCTCATATTTGCAATGATTTTATAACTGATGCTTGGTTTGCCTCTCCACATTATCACAATCAGTGCATCCTGGGATTAAAAACCATTTAGGGCCCAACTCTTAAAGAAACTCCCCACACAGCAGTATAATGAACACTGTTCCTTTTTATTGTTGCTAGGTTTATTGGTATGCCAAAGACACTGCAAAGCTCAATTCTCACTCTAAAAACAAAGGAGTGACCCACTTCCCAGCATGGCCCTGGTACAGAGACAGCACGAACGGTTTCGAGGAAGGTTGCCCCAAGATCTCTATATGGCACGTGTGCCATTACAGTGGGGCTGGGTCAAAAAGTTTCACATGCCTCAAGACAAATGTTTGTGAGTTTTCTTTCATTTTTAAGAACGTGTTAACACCTATTATCTGAAAATGAACTCATCATTCTGTGATCAGTATTGCTGGAGGTGTAAAGGGGCAAGGCAATCCAGCAGCATCTGTAGGAACTCACCCGCTTGCTGAATCTGGGGCAGCTGGTGCCATCCCCCTGATTCCGCTCCAGCCCAGATGCTGCAGATGTTGCCAGATGCAGTGCTTCAGCTCACCACTGAGAAAACATCCTAGTTCAGGGCATTACAGCACTATGCCTTAAACTCTAAACACATTATAAGAACTGCTAAAGGCGGTTCTGAATAATAATGGATTCACCACACGCCTGCACAGAACGGACTTAAGCATGTGCTTAGATGTTTCTGTGAACTGGAGTCCAAAACGGGGCTCACAGAAGTAGGACAGTTGGCATTTGATGCTCTGAAACTTGTGGTTCCAGACATGTCAAGGCTAGCTCATCACAAAGCGTGGCAATCCAGTATTTTAGC
Source organism: Ibycter americanus (assembly GCA_035590275.1). NCBI lineage: Eukaryota > Metazoa > Chordata > Aves > Falconiformes > Falconidae > Ibycter > Ibycter americanus. The sequence continues at coordinate 51,783,104 of JAVJGI010000065.1, forward strand.
TAATATTGTGTAAACATGCAGCCCCTTACTTCAAGTAGCACCTTTCAGCCAAGTGGAGCTCAAATCCATACGAATGAGGATTCCTTACCGACCACTGAAACATTAGAATTCATGTGAAATATAGCAGTGCTGGCACATAAAATAAATATGTGACTCCTTGTTAGGAAACAGTGCAGAAAATATATTTGATTAATGTATTTTAAAGGGGTGAATTATGGCTTAACCACATTGAAATGTGACCAGACACTTTGAAACTGCCACTGGATCCTGTTAGAGAGCACAAATGGTCACGTTTTACATTTCATGGGAAAGACAGGCACTCCAACCAGCGAAGTTCCTGAGGAAATAGTTTGCCCACTGAATAACACATGCCAGTTCCTGCAGCAACTCCTGTTTCTGTGGAAGACCCCACTTCTATAACCCACCTGGCAAAAGTGCCGCTTAGTTTTCATGGAGGGAAAAGATCTCAGCTGAAGTAACAGACCTCCCAAGTCAACAGGAGCAAGACTAGAAACTCTGTAATTGGATAACACACAAAGAAAAATTCCTAAATTCCTAGTAACTGCCTGTGCAAGCACCAAAATATAAATGCTGTGTGTCACAAGACAAGAATATCAGACAGAGTAGATTCTGCTAAGAACAGATATTCACAAAACAGATGCAAAAGTGTCCAAAACCAAAGCCATGAGGTCTTTTGTATTCTCAGAGCGACCTGCAGGCTCTGATCTCACACGTGGCAGGGAAGGGGAACACGGCCATTGATTTCAATGAGTGCAGGATCAAGACCATAATGCTTATAGCAGCCATACACATCAGTGTAAACCTATTTGTAACAGAACCTAAGGGCACATTTCATGTATGGTTGGGAGGAAAACCCACTCACAATGGAGGGCAGGAGTGTTCATGTAGAATTTATACTACAAAAGAAAAAGGAAAAACTTTCCTCTATGCCTCTATGTGAATTCATCAATTTAACTTACACTTAAATGGAAAATCGCTATACAGAGACCATAAAAACGTATTATGTTATCAATTGAATGGTTTACACTGCTGGCAAGCTCAGGGAAAACATACCTTTTCACTATCACCAGCTTGAGTGAACCGCATTATGAAGGATCCCATATATATCTTTAACTTTTGTACGTGGCAATTCTCTTCGCATGTGCTCTCCTTACCTTAAATCAAGTGAATGATGAGAAGAAGGATGAGCATGGGTAGAGAAAGGAAGAAGATGTAAAGAAAAAGAAAAGCTGAGAAGGAAAATAAAGAGAAAATAAAGTTAGGGATGAAGAAGAGACAGAAATGGAAAACAGAGCAAGAAAAGGGCAAGGTGTTTCTCAGCAGTCCAGGATAACAAATGCATCTCAATAAAGGTGAGTTGCTCTAAAAGGAAAACAATTCACACATCTTTCCTTCCCAGCGTATATTCTAGTTCCGCATGCCAGGAGGCAGAAGAGCAAGAAGAGACCAGAAAACAGGGAAAAGAAGACGTGGTGCTGGGGAGTACCTTGACTTAGCTAAATATTTTCTGCAACAGATCCAGTGTTGATTAGTGCTAAGAGACAACATTTTAGGCCTGTCTCCATTCTGTGACGGTCACAGACAACAGATGATGATGCTGGGGGCCTCTCCTCTGGCCCAGAGCCCAGCAAAGCAGTAAAGGCTGGGTGAAGGGACATTCAGGAGTCCTCTCGTTCTGCTGCTTTCCCATACATTTGCAGTGAGGCAAACACGGAGTGTGCTGTCAGGCAGTATGGCCGTGCATCCCTCCGAGGTCAATGTCCGCAAAGTCAGCGGCGGCACATCTACGGCTGTATCACCAAACTGCAGTCTAACAGCAGCTTTTCCACTCCCAGAACTGCAGAAATATATGTATATAAAACATTTTATGTGTACGCACATATATATGTAGGAAGTGGTTTCTGAAAACCGGCGGTTCTCAAACTCTTGTGGATAATTTCATTTTCTTTTTTAAGTCAGCCTGCCAGAACGCAAAGCATAGCGGCGGGACACGCTGACGTGCAGCGTGGGATCAAGTCCTGCACATTGCCTCATCCTGATCCGCTCCTCTGCCCCACCTCAGTCAGCGGGGCCCGGCAGGAACAGTCACCGTTTGGATGTCACACTGACTCAGATTCCTGCCAAAGCCCCTCATAATTAGTGGAAGTGATGGTGATATGCAGTATCCCAACGCAGGCCCACGCTTGGGCAGTGCGAAGGGCTCTTGGCAAGAAGGAGAGTTTCCCCGGCCCTGTCCTCTCCCCCCACGAGTCAGCCGGGTCTGACCTCTCCAACGTGTCAGGTTTCAGGCCGCTCTAAAAATTTTTATAGCATGAAAGTGCAAAGGGAGTAATGAAACTCTCACCCTTCACACTGCACTCCCAGGCGGGAGAGCAGGCGCGGGGTTGCTGAGAAGGGCAGGGGGCTGCTTAGGTGGTTTTCTCCAACTGACCAGCCCCTGTGGTCCCCCTCCCTCTCCCCTGCTCTCTCATTACCATGTAAAAAAAAATCCCCTAATGCAAAGAACAAACATTCCTCCCAACCTAGGCACAGGAAAAAATTAAACGTAGGAGATTTGGAAAGTATCGTTATTTTTGTTTTAAATCCTTTGTGGAAAGTTTGATGGTCTTTACTCATGAACAATCCAAAAATGATTTTACTTTTTATTTCTCTTCTCTCTTCCCTTCCCCCATAGAGTAGTTCAGTGATTATTGAACAACTCTATCACAGGGATTACTGATGTTAATCAGGACCACACAGTCACATTAGAGAGAAGTTTTTGTAGGCACTATCCTAAAGAATATAAATTAATGATGGAGATTGTTCTGGACTGCTGACTGCAGTGTTGGTTACTTCGTGTTAAGAAAACAGCATTGCACAAATCCCAGGAGCTCAGAGAATGATGACAGGAACGATCAAAGGAGGGCTGGAAATCTGGTTATTAATGAAATATAAAGAGATTGGTAGATAACAATTATACCTTAGAAGGAAACCCATAAGAGAAGATGTGTTGCGGTATAAAAAATACTGATCAGCACAGATGAGCCAGATCAAGAGCTTCTGACTCAAAGCACACAATCAATTAAATGCTCACAAATTCAAAGCAGATGAAAAGAGATTTTGTGTTGCCCAGCCTGAAACTCAGACAAATGAACATCGCTAGGATCGACATCACAGCAATATTCAAGTACAGACATTTATGTATCACAAAGGAGCAGAATCACTAATTACAAACTCTGGAAGGGGCATTACACATCAATCTTCTGGCTGTAAGCCCGTCTCCAACACTGTAACGGGAATAAGATTTAAAAAGAAGATAATTCCCAAAATCCATTACTTCATATGTCAGTGGTGGCCACGGTAGGACACAGAGCACTAGGCTAGGTGAGCAAGGCAAGGCGTAGCAGGTCTCTGATGAAGTATCTCGTAGACACATTTACTGTGCGATCGCATCTCCGCATTTTATGAAACTCTTGCTGTCCAACAACGACGTGCTAAAATCACACTGAAAAAAACCATTAATTGTGTTGGAAGCCTGTGCTTATAATTATGGCCCACCTGATCTCATTGACCACAAGAATCATTCTGGTGGTAAAACTAGGCGGTAGTGTTGGAAACCGGTGTGCATCAGGTTCTATTCAACTCCAGCTGCCTGAAGAAGAGCCACATAAAAATGTTGTTAAAATAAACTTTGGTAGACAGAGACCTGGTGTAAAGCAAGTGTAAACTCTGAGTGGATTTTTACTACAGACCCATAAACCTCTGAAAATAAAAATTTGTGGTGGAAATCGAGAGAGACATCTATCATGGGAACACTGGGTGCTCCCATGGTTTGCAGGTACTGACCCCCTCCCTGCAAATCTCACCTTCTTTTCCAAAGCTTGTGCCTATAAATGACTCTCCTGAAACTTCACTGCTGCCTCCTCTATCACAAAATTATTTCAGTGCTGGCACCCTTCCAGTCCCAGGCCACAGCCGGCAAGGCAATTCTTTTCCTCCACTTCTTTTTTCACATCCCTCAGGAAAACCTCACGGAAAAGACACAGGTTTTGTTGGTTGTAGTACATCAAGATCCCAAAATTGCTACTAATTGTAACATTTGTAATTACGTCTAGCTTTTAATTTTTATAATGACTCTTCATGGTTCTGTTGACCAGAGGGAAATTTTAATCCCAAACGTGCCCAAGTGTCAAGATTTCCATTACACTTCAGGAAAAAAAGGCATTTAAGAAGTCATAAAGTTTACTTATTGAAAATTAGAAATGAATATTTATTGTCAGATTTCCATCGGAGATTGAAACCTTTTATTTAACACTTGCTGGAAGTGTAAATTATTCAAATGTTTACATTTGAATGCTGCTGTAGTCTAATGATTCCATTTTCTGCAGTGTATTAGTGGTAAGATAATGAAAAGCTTCATCAGAGTGTTAAACAAACATCTAGTTACAACTTTTCATGGCAATGCAAGAGGCTCGCTGGCACAGTCTTGGGCGGCCTCGCACTCCTGCAGAAGTCAGCAGGGTGAAATGACGGTCTCCAGCCATAGTCCTCTGTTTGACCACGTGCTGGCCTACACGGACAAAATAATCACGTACTCATTGCCTCTTCCATAGCATCAAGATGACCAGGTGTTGTTAAAATTAGGGGGTTTTTCCACTATCCAGGTGCAAGTGTATTTAAAATCTGCACAGGCTTCAGCTTGGCCAGGAAAGGGGTTACGCAGCTACAAAGGCAAGAGGCATGCTTTGAGATTGATTGGTTGGAGTGGGTTTTTAAGGAGATGTAGTGAAAGGACAAGGCAGAAGGGATTTAAGCTGAAAGAGGGAAGATTTAGATTAAATATCGGGAAGAAATTCTTCCCCATGAGGGCGGCGAGGCGCTGGCACAGGCTGCCCAGAGCAGCTGTGGGTGCCCCATCCCTGGCAGTGCCCAAGGCCAGGCTGGATGGGGCTGGGAGCAGCCTGGGCTGGTGGGAGGTGTCCCTGCCCGTGGCAGGGGGCTGGAATGAGATCACCTTTAAGGTCCCTTCCAACCCAACCATTTCATGATTCTATGATTCTGCGAGATGAAGGAGTTGCATGGAACAAGCAGGTAAATTTGGAAACTTTTAGCGCTGGGCTTTAATTTTACTTAATAAATAACAGAAAAGATACATATATCACTGTTTTTCTCTAGAAGACTTATCTCTATCTAGAAGACAGATCTCTACCTAGTTTTTTCTCAGTCTTTTATGAGGAAAGGCATGGGCTTTCACTCCTTGAGAAATGCCTACTCAAACCCACCCTTGCACCATCCAGCAGAGCAGGATAAAAGGGCAACAATAACCCCAGGGGAAGGCTGGAGATAACCATGGACCTTGTGCCAGCCCATCCATCCTATCCCCCCCGCCCCAGGGCACAGGGAAGTACCCCAGCCCCAACACAGCCCACAGAGGAGTTGTTCGTTTGGGTTGGCAAACAGGTAATATTTTCTGCCTTAACTGAGATTTTTCTGAACTTCAGCCATTGCATTAGGTGGTTAATTTTTTCCTCTCTCCAGGGTTTTCGTGGGATATCCTGTTCATGCATCCAGAGTCTAGTATACAGGTGACCGGACTTTCTCATATTTAAAGAAAAAACAAAACACACATGCACGCAAAGAGAAAAATGTTTTTTAAACTGTTAAGACAATTTTTTCTACCTCATAAAGAACCAAAAAGAGGCAAAAGCCCAATTTTCCCACCATTACAACCTCAATTCCAGCCCTCACCTGTGTCACTTCTGTTACGCACAGTCCAAAGCACTGCAGCTGCCCTTGTATTTTCTGCCAGTATAATTTTTTAAATACACAAATATTATACTCCAGGGCATGTTTTCCTGGGCCAACAATACATGCCTCACTTTTATTGTGAGGCACAAGCCCTTCGGTTTCATGTCTTTTGACCTCCCAAGAAATGTATTAATGACCCTATAAAGCGCTCTCTGGCACGTATTCATATTAATACAATACACTTCTTTGTTTTTATATTGCATAGTAAAAGGGGGGTGGGGGGAAGAGAAGGAAAAAAAAGACAGTTGTTTCAATATCCTTCCACCACAAAACATAGTTCACAGGGAAGAAAAATCCAACAGTGATCTGAAGAGGGATAGCTGACATTATTTAAGCTGTATTTTAGCCTGGCTTATTCCTAGTTCTACTTATTTCTGTTACCTTCAGTTACGACTCTACTCAGTCCAGTAACAAAGTCCAGCTGCTGCTTTCCGCAGCCGCCTGCAGCGAGCCAGGGATGCCTCCCGCTCATCGAAGGAGCGAGCTCCTTCTGCAGGCAGCATCTTGGGGCAGCCTCAGAGAAGGGGCCAGGGGAGTATATTTAAATAACAGCTTCCCCCTCCCTCCACCTCGCTCATGATCCCAGGCACAGCTTTCAACAAGTTGCTTTCAACCTTGAGCTAGCGAAATGCAAAACACAGCCCTGAAGGCTTAGGGTGGAGGGAAGTAAAAGAACTGAGCGCAAGCCCTGCTCTTGGGTCTCCCGATGAGAACACATTTTGTGCTTTAAAAAATAAACAAATTACAAAACCAACAACAATCCTGGGGAAATAACTTCTTCCACCATTTCCTCTAATTATTTTTTATTCCAACACAATTAAAATTAATTTACTAGAGGCTTAGTTCAACAGTTAGGCTACTCCTTGGTCCTAGTGAGCACACTGGGAACAAGTTCTGCCATAACTGGTTCATTTAACCCCCTGTACACACATTAGCAAATAATGCCAGTAACAAACAGTTTGCTCAACATTGGTGTAGTATCCACACAGCAAAGCACAGCATATCTACCAGTGCTCCAATTTTGCTTTTTGATATAGTGGCTATATTAAAATCCCTATCAAAAACTCGTATCTAATATTGCCATGCCATTATCAGTCTCTCATTTGCACAGTAGACATAAATATATATCACCCCTTACAGATGGCAAAATAGGCTCAGCTAGGAAAATACCATGCTATCATTTACGTCTAACTGATACGGACAGAATATGTTTTAACTAACCTTTTAATTAAATCAAATAGTGGATAAAATCAAATATAAACCTCAAAATGAGTACACCAAAGGATGTTCCAGACTTCTGAAGTAGACCACAGTGCTCCGAAACCACAAAACAACCAGAGCAATTATTTTTTACTACTTATGAGACAAATCAAGTAAACCCTAATTTCCACTACAGTGTCCTCAGCTCTGCTACGTGCATGGGAAAGGAGGGCAAATCTGGTCTTACTCCTACTTAAGTCTGGGCGTTTTTCCTCCTACTCTGAAGGGAAAAACATCACAGTTCATAAAGCGTGTCCTTTTTGTTAATGCAGAACTACTTTTTTCCTTCTAACACTTCCAAAAAACACTTCAAAAGTTAACAGAAGTAAGTTAGCCAACAACCCTTTCAAAAGGAAGTCTTCAAGCTGATCTCCAAATTTTGATAAAGTGGAGAAAGTGTCACCCAAAAAATAATAGAAACCACTCCACAAAACCCATGCACATAACAGGGGCAGGGCATTTGCCAGTATTTTTAACTTCTTAACAGCATGTTAGCTTTTGTTTATCTTTGATATTTAAGGTAGAATAGATGGAAATATTCATAATTAATAATGACTAAACCAAAAGCTTATTCTTTTTATTAATTTTTAAATTTAGAAAAATATTAAAAAACATGAAGCTGAAGTTATTTGGCAGGCTCCTTGCAATGCACATAAATAAATCTCTTTCAGCAAGTCTCCAAGGGTTTTAGGCAAAACTTTGTGAATGCCAAGGAGGAAATCTAAAAACAATTTCTGGCTTGTTTGTTGAGCCAAAAAAGTGGACATCATGTCCGAAGTACAATTTGAAATCTTATTTTTTGCACTAAAGAATGAAGTGATGCATGTTTTCAGCTCAGAACTGTCTAAGGAGCTTTCCAGTGAACCAGTGTCACAAAGATTTTAACTCTTAATGCAAGGCTCATTTTAGGGCTTTTATTACAGTTCTTTGAAGGGAGCAGCAGACTTCAAGGCAGACTGGGTTTATTTATTCGGTTTTGGTGAGCAAAATATTTTGTCAGACCTACTCCAGCCATTTTTAATATAGGTCAATATGTGGAAAGGCATCAGTGGTCTAGAGCTGATTCACCAGTAGCCTGGTTTACGTTGACTTGTCCATAGAGGCTACCCAGCTCAGTCCACCCAGATCCTACTGAAACCTTTGAAATGCCTTCTCTAGCATGAATGAGTCAAATTTCAGGGCAAGCTGAGAAAGGTTTTAGAAAACAGCTCTGTGCTGAAGATGTCACAGTGCATTCATAAATGGGGGTGAGTTTGGTAACAATCATGAAAGGTTCTAGAAATAAAAATCTCTCCTTGCTCCTGATACTCAGAACAAGGTCACCAGGCTGGAGCTGGGGAAACTCCTGATGTGGTTCATCTGTTCTTCTTTTGCCTTGCATGAGTAATATAGCGAGGACGTGCAGACCGGCCAGCATGTCCCCCACACTCATTAGTGTGCAAGTCTCCTTATCAATATTTTGCAAAAGTTTAAACTTTGCGTGTTGGGTTATAATGCACTTGTTCTAACAGAGGAAATCTTCAAGGGCTTTATATCAAATTGGCACCACAGGCTGTTAGAATACCTATGCAAGAGAAAGTTCTCCAGATGAAGGCTGCGTTTTTTTAACACTGCATTCATCATCCTTTTTAGAGATTTGTTTTGTTTTGTTTCAGTTGGTGACAACTTTTAGTTACAAATAAACCAGAATTTAATCTCTTAACATGCTGTCATTGGAATTTCCACTCTGTGCTCCTGCCGGTGCCCTTCCCTTCAGTCCATTTACCCGAGCATCGGCACGCAGGGGAGCGTGGTGCAAAGCAGTTGGGGCCAGCCAGAATGCAGGGCAGGGGGATTGCCGGAGTTGGTGTCTAAAGAAACATCTTCTGCACAATTTTCACAGATACCTGATCCAAAAAGCATCCACTGAGTGAGCACAAACCCAGCAAATAGTTTTTAAGAATGCCTATACTTGTGCTGCCATTTCCCCTGATGCAGAAGAGCAGTGGTTTCCTGAACACAAATATAAAAAATAATATATTTTACAGACCACCACTCTTGCCGTTCTCCTTGCACAATAAGCTATAGTTACGGGAGGGACATACTTGCAGGAATCACATGCAGACTTCAACTGCCTGTGCATATTGGTTGTCTGCAGTATCTACCCCTGCGATGAAATTTGCATCTTCAAACAAAACATCAGCAGAATTGACAGATTCTTTGTTTAAGTAAGGTTTGTTTCAGCTTTCAGATTTCTAACTATTGTTATCAACAATACAAATGAAGGTTTATGTAAAGCAGATATATTAATTCATTCCTTCCCCTGATTAAAAATATTGTACGGTTCACTGAAAATCTGAAAGTTGTGATTTTTAAATTCCTGTAGACATCAGCTTCTAGCACCCTGTTCTTTTATACATCACGTCACTTCCCGGTTGTCTTTTACTGCAAATGAATATAACAAAATCATATATGCCAGCTGAAAATTCAACTCCAAATATTCCTTTTTCATAGCTGGTTTTCAAGTGAGTGATTCTCAGGAAAGAATATAAGTGTATTTTTGAAAAGGGTGCACATTTGTATTGCTCAGGTTGTATGACGGCATATTAAAAACCCTTGCAAATGTTTCTCTGCTGACAATGAAAAGTTAAAAACCTTTCCTGAGCCGGCTGTGTGTCAGCATCTAAACCAGAACCCTCTGAGCCTTGCCCTTAGCTTCCTCCCATGGAAATTATCATGAACTTCAATCTTTCATCATCAGTGATCCTGGCTTCTGCAGATTGGTGGGATTGGTCAAGCTTGTTTCTAACAGAAACCTTAAGGTAGGGTTCAGGAGGCTTGTATGATCACGTTCACACCAGCTGGATACACTCTATACACATGAGAATTGTCTAATTAGAAAAAGGACCCACTGATTTTTGTGAGTCAATGGACAGAACTCAACTATTCATTCCAACTGCAGTCAAAAGTCTGTTTATCTACTCAATTAAAAGATAGCACTGATTACCTTATGTTGACCTACAGAAAATTTTGACTAAAATTCAGCTCACTTCTGAAAAGTTAGTAAAACCCTAACATTACCACCTCACGTTCTTCTTGTCTCTTGGGCTTCCACAAACATTTGCTTGGCAAAAGACTTCCCCCCCTACCCCCAGCCACAAATCCAAAATTCCACTATGATGCAAACAAAAAAATTGCATCTTTCTGGTTCATTCAGCATCACCAGGAGACATACATTTCTGCTGGCAGATAGCACGCAACTTTAAAGAGATTTGTTGTTGCAGAAAGATGCCTCATACCCACACAGACAAGCTCAGGTGTTAAAGCCGTTGCTATTAAAACCATCTTTGGCAGAGAGCAGACCAGGGATATCGCTGTGACCAAAATGTGTCTGCCAGCAGGTCACTGGACAAAGTGAAATAATTACCATCATTGGCACAGCCACTAGGAAACCTGGTTGACTGGGGGTGATATGCACAGAATAATACAAATTTACACACAGAATCTATCATTACACTAGGAAGTAGCTGAGAGCATAGGTACGGTGGTCACAGGAAGAAGAGCCTTATTTCAAAATGTTACAGGAGAGAGGAGCTGTACAGTAACTGAGCTGGCTACGGTCCATGCTGAAGACTTTTGGCCACACTTTTGATGTTGGTCTGGTTCAAGTGATTCCTTTCTGCTTCAATGCTATTAACTCCTTTGATATGTAAACATGTGCTTTATAATAAGGCACATTGGTGCTCCTCAGAGTAAAACGCAGGCAATAAACCACAGCTATCGGATTTAAGAAATGTACCAGTTTCCCACGGCATCATGAATCCTTAGCCAAGAGTTCAGTGAGATAGCTGCTACCTGCATTTTCAGGATATACCGTTTTGCCCAGCAAACAAAAATCCTTTCTCCAGATTTGGCTACACCTTGGCAATCTTATGTGATATTCTCGCAGAGAAGTTACCTAAATTAGTGAGCTATGACAGTATTCTCACTTAGGAGAGGACAGGTAGCGTAATCAGAAGAAACAGCTCACGTCTCTCAAGCCTACAAATGGGCACATGGCCACTGGTGTGCTACAGGACTCCTCTGAGCCTTTTGGATGACTCGGATGAGCCTGTCGAGGCCCTGCACCCCCTCCTCGCATTGGCAGCACCTCTCAGACATGAGGCACGTTCAGCAGGACACCCCAACCTCCCAGCTGCAGCTGCTTCTGAGGGAATTCAAACCAAAAAGGGCAAGGGATGGAAATATTAGGAAGGGGTTCACAAGCCAACTGCAGAATTAATAAGGACCATCTCCTCAGCGGTGCCTACAAGACAGGACTTCAGTGCCTTCCTTCTGCAAAGCCTATCCTAAGTTTTAAGTAAAGACTTCTTTTTGTCTTTTTTTCCCGTTTGGGGGGGGGGGGGGGGCGTTGTGTGTGAAGGAGAAAAAAAAAAAAATGAAAGCATAGGAAATTAATAGGAAACAACTGAAAACATCTGAAAAAAACAAACACCCAAGCAAGAGCTATCCCTGTCAGGAGGTTTTCCATAAATCTTAACTTCTCATCATCTGAAGATTTACTTCTTTAGCAACAGATGGTGTGACCCTTACGCAATTAGTTAGCTCTGCTCTTAGAGAGACAGCACTCTTCAAACCCCAGTGTTGTTGCTGACAGAAACATTTTTAAAGCACTATGCAAACAAGA
>JAVJGI010000065.1:51797337-51879633 GCA_035590275.1 Ibycter americanus
CCAAAAACCTCTTAAAGCTGAAAATGTTTTCAAAAACTATATTAAAAAATTAACAACAAAATAGATTTTCCCTAAAGGTGTTTCTCTTGCTTCTGAGGAAATAATCCTGGGAATAATGCATATATTTTATGTCCTAATACCACCCACATCCAGTGCAGTTCCATATTGACAACCACCTTCTCGTTTATTCTGCTTGAAAAGTGAGACCAGCAGCTCCTGCAACCTTTAGGTGAAATCCACCCCTTCTCCCTGCAGCCTGCGCTGGTGGCCACCGCCGCCGTGGGGACACCAACACTTGCCCATCACCTGCATCCCCATGTGGCACTTTTCATCCTTTGCCCCATGTCTGGACCCAAATTAGAGTCCAAATTAGAGATTTGGTCCCCATGCTGGCCCCCGGCAGGCTCACACCGTGCACATGGGGTGAAGCACGGGGGCAGCCGTGCTCCCCTCTCCCCGCCACGCTCCCCCTCTCCCCAGACACCAGAGGCATGAGGGACCAGCTTCTGCACCAGTTCGGCTCAGCTCTGCTCAGTAATTAAGATTCTCAGGGCTGTGTTTGCAATGTCTGACTGCAGTCAAGGGTTAATAGCACTCGATAGTTTTCCTCCAGGAGATTCCCCAGACGTAACATATATCCACTCTAAAAAGGCCCAGGTAACAGCAACCACATAATAAATACAAAGAAAGCTTCTAAGCAACTTTGTCCGTACTTTGTTATATTCATTAATACACTTAAGCACTTGTGTTCTGCCTGTACTGCCTTTTGTATATATTTTGAAGGAATTCCTGTATTGCAATTAATGGCAAAACAAGTTCAACTTTCTGTAGCATCCTCAGGACGTGGTTAGGTAAGGACCAAGTTCTCAAGTCTTTGGTTAAGGAAGGTTTGCCCTGGCAGTGAGGGTTGCCACCAACCCCAACGGAGGAGAAGTTTATGCCTCAGCTCTGGACTGCACAAAACCATCTCGCAGGCGGGGAAGGGAAATGACCAGATCTGGGTTTCCTGGTGTGAACTCCCTGGGAGTGTCACCAGAGGGACCGTGACCACCTCCGGCCGTGAGGAAGGTGTGACGGGTGATGGCAGGGTCCCGCAGGGAGCCCCAGTCACCCCCATACCAAAGACGAGGCATGGGTGGATGCTCAAGACGGATTGTGGCGTTAACAGCCTCTAAGAAAAATGCACGGCAGCACCTGCCATAAGCAGCTTTCACTGGCAGAAGCGTGAGGAAGGAGGGAACAAAAAATAAAAAGAAATTGAAATGCACTTCCACCCAGCACAACGCCGTTTGTCACAGCCTGGGATCCAGGGGCACACCGACTGCACATATGCTTTTATTAAATGCTCTCACAAATTTGTGAGGATTAATTTCAAAACACCTGTTTGCAAGAGGATATATATGTTTTTGAGCTGTTGTGCAGTACAAGACAGTTGTTAAAAGTCTGGAGAGAATGTAGTTTTCTGGTGTTATTCAATATTGTGTCCAAAGATGCCTTCAGTGTGCTGAACAGGTTTCTCTCTCCCCCTCCCAACCTTGCAAACTGAAGCTTGGGAGTAACAGCTCTTCTTTATGCAAAATGTGTATATATATATAAAACTCTTAGGTATAGCATTAACATATTTAAATTATCATAAAAATAAATGGTGCACCAAAACCTTCTCCAGGTTGTTTTTTTTTTTCCCCCTTAAAAAATAGTTATGGATATTATTCTCAGAGAAACGTCTTATGTGTGGGCATGCTAAGAATTCATGATTTCATTGCACAGCAGAGAATATGTGAGTTTTATGTGTGATTCACAAAGAAAATTAGGTGTGAAAGTGGGATAAGTACTGGGATGTACAGTAGATAGCTACCTCCAAGGCAAGATTTACATACAGATATTTGTATTGTGTTATGGAACCTACTTATTGTAACCATAAAAATTATTTGTACATCGATTTCCATGGAGTCAAATTTTAAATACGTAAAAGGTAGTTAATTCTTCCAAATGAGTTTTTAAAAAAATACCAAGGGGACAAGATGCAGCAGAGACCATAGAAACATGTATCACATGATACAGCAAATGGTAACCAGAAATTTACAGCAAATGGAAATAAGAAATCTCCATTAAGAGCACTACATAGTGTAGAATCAATGTAATCAGACATCACTGCCTGAAAAACATATTTTACATATTGCTATCCAATTTCTAGAAATTATTTTGCTATAAGAGAAAGGAAAAAGCACAGAATAACAAAATGAGGTGGAATGCTCAGAGCTCAATTGTTGCATGTTTTTATCTGTGTCTTTTAAAGGTGCAGAAATCCAGTGGAAGTTATTCAGACTCAGATGCATGGCAGAAAAATGGGATCCGCAAAATATTAACTGTAATGACATTCGCTCTAAATACAATTCTAATGAAATAAAGGTCTCTGTCTTCCTTTACCGTCTTCTCACAGGTTTTTCCCATATTGATAATTATTAATAATCACACTGGGTTCTCGTGCCATTCCTGACACTCTCAGACTGCAAATCATTTTTAATGGAGAGCAAAACAGGGAAACTGAGGGCTGGCTGGATTAACTATTTTGCCCAAGGTCACAAGCAGGTCGATTTATGGGTAGGAACAGAAATTAGACCGAGGCTCTATCACTTGAACAACACTGTCAAACACCAGCAGATGCATTGCAAAGCAAGAATGCGAGTGGCCCCAGCTGATGCACCCCAAAACCCTGCCAGAAGCCCTTCACTCTGGAGGAATTACAGAAAATATGAACACCTGATTTAGAGCCAAGCCCATAAACACACACGCTTACCTGACCAAGGTCCAAGAGATCCCATGGACAACAGCTCTTAGCAAAGCCCTTTTTAAAAACGAGCAATATTTAACTCATATTATGCTCTCATCTGGACCAAAATACCTGGATTTTGTTTTGGCAGGTGTAGAGATGAGGCAGAACAGCATCCTAGCTCCAGCCTGAAATATCCCTAAAGATCTCATGGAAAGAGGGCAGAAACCTGAAATCATCTCTCAACTATGAGCAGGATTTACCCTTAAACCCAGAGCAAAATCCTGCCCAAACTGAGCCCTGGGCTGAACACCGACTTCTTCAGCTTCCCACAACCTGTTTGTTAAAGCTGGGAATTTACCATCTGGTCGACACCAGTGGCAGAGGATCACCCTGCCGGCTCCCAACGGCGCTGAACTGCCTCACGGCAGCAAAACTTTAACGGCTGATAAGAGAGTGCTAAAAAGGAACCTTCCCCCCACTTTTAGCAGAAGTACCCTTTCCTGTGCCCCAGCTCGCTGGCACACACGCATTCGCCCCCATGAAGACGCAGGCATTTTCCTATTTCCAAAGAAGATCTGACTTTTTCCTCAGATGTACCTCACATCATTGATTTCCCCCCTCATCACACTACCCAGCCACGCACCCCCCGCCGCCGCGGCCGGGAGCTGCGGGAACGCACCGTGGTTCTGCCTCGCGGTGCGTCTCTTGCTGTGGCCATTGGCTGTGCTGGGACCGACAACGTCCCTCGTATTCTTTAAACAGATTTTATGAGAAACAAGCAATGCTTCACAGAAATGTTGTTTATTGTTGTTGATATAGTCCGCTTATTCTTTTATTCCTACCTGATGCTAAAGACTAGGAAAACAATCCAGGCGCTAAACATCGATTTCTGATAGCCTTTGCACCCATAATATCTATTCCCCCTAAATAAAATATCTGACTACCCAGTTTAAGAAGTTTTAAAAAATTCCACCCCAAAGTATTAGCAAAACCACTCTGCTAGATGGTACCTTACATGAAATTTTACCTATTGGCACTACCACTATCCTGTATGTTTGGGTTAAAAAAAAAAAAAAAAAAAAAGTGTAACAAATATATTTACCTTTTAATGTATAATTTTATCAGAAAACCTAATAAAAAGATAGTAAAGAAGCAAAGTTAGCTATTAGATAACAGTCTTTGCTGCCAAAAGCCATAATCTGACACAGATTGAGCCTGGTACAGTAGTCAATTAATGGCTCAGTGCTCATACAATAATGACCTACTAACCTGACGGTGTGTTGCTCTCACATTTTGCTATCCCCTGGGATGCTACTGTCACTGTGTTATCTATTGCCTGCTTCCCTATCAAAGAAAATAAGCAGAGCTGAAATGTATGTACGCATCAAGCTCTGTAGTTCATTGCACACCAACCCCAGCAACTGGAGGAACAATAGATTTATAAGTTTATCCTACATTAAACCAAACATGCCTGACTGCACTGTAAATTACTAAATAATAAACCAGGTGGTGTAAGATCCTGACTTGGACAGAATATAAAAATCTATCAACCTGTAAAATACAATAACCATAAACGTGCTATGTAGCTGATGGCTCAGGTAAACCATCCACCTCCAGCAACAGAGGTTTTTCTGGAGTAAATTGCAACAAAAGGTTTACTAAATTTTGGTCTTGAGCACTTTTTCATTTTATGCAACACCATCAATAGGAGAAATATAATTGAGCTAAAAACAGTGGCAAATGCGTGTGTTTTGTTTACATTTCTTTGTCTCTAATGGAGCTATTTCATGGTAATGTGCTATGTTTCCTAGCATATTGCCACGGGCATTTAGTCTGATCTCTAAAGAGAAGATGAACTACTGCATAAGGGCATACTTCTTCAGTATTCAAACTTAACATTCAAATTAAATTGAAGTAGTACGGGAGGTACAAAATGGAGAAAGCTGGAAGGTCAGGGCACTTGCTTCCTTTGAATGGACTAAATCTTGATTTAAAATAAACCCACAGCAATTGTGTTAGTGCAATAAAATATTTTGCATGCTGTTGTACACACCATTAGCCCTACCCCAAATTATATCTGCGATTTTTAATAAGTGCTACCTTTGCTACCAAAATTAATTGCCATGAATCACAGCAAACATATCAAGACGTACAAAAATGACTCAATAAACTATAACTCCAAAATCTACAATAATAATTAATTCCATTTTAGGAGCTTTTCAATAAGCAAAGCAGGTTAAATTTATATGATTTACAAACAGTGTTTACATTCATAGAGGGACAACTAATTGCTGCACGGCTTGACATCATTACAGGAAAATGCTGGGGGATGCAGACAGTTTAATTAGGGGTGGCTTTAAGTTCACAATATGACTGGTATCATAGTGCTTTACTAATGTGCTTATATAGGATGATCATACAGTAACACGATTACTTTTTGTCTTTCTGTAGGCTTTGTCTTTGCAACAGAAAATAAAGTATTTTTTGCATACAGGCAAGCTGACACAGTATATATTTCCCTCTCGATTTTATTCACTTGTTTTACAGACCATAAGGAAATGTTTCGTAGCCTAACAAAGTGCATACTCAATTGCAGATACATGGACTTTGCTGATACATGAGCAAAACACATACAAATCGTGTGCTCAACCTCTCCCAAGTTCTCCCATTTAATGCTAAGCACCATAAACTCCCACTGAAATTAACAGGGACTCAGCACTCCATAAACAGAGCTCATCATTTGACTGGATTGAACCTCACATGAAACACACACAGGCACATACACACACCTAAAGGGGTTCAAGGCTGCTCTCCCACCTTTTTTGGGGGAAAGAATGAACATAGCCTTGCAGGGAGCACTTGAACTTCAGGGAGGCAGGCATCCGTGGGAACTTGTGCAGCATCTCCATAAAGCTCTTCCCCTTCCCACTATTGCTCAGTAAAGCATCACCCAAACCCACTCCAAGCATCATAGATGAGTGCTCTCACCACCAGCCAACCAAGTAAAAGGGAAACGGGGAGGACAACAGCATTAAGCCATATTAGTGCTTGAGTATATGATAGGAACAAAAGATCTCAACACTACGATGTCTTAGACAAAACGGGGCTGAAACACAGTGGGAGGAGAACATGAGTGGAGCACATCAGCACCCGGCTGGCCCATCAGCCATGGGTGGGCAATCACATACCTCCCAGATTAGGCAGGCTTGGAGGACCCATATGTATTTAGGTACCCAATGTCACAACTGAATTTGTGACCCTAACACAGGAGACTCAATTAACAATTAACAATATCAGTAGGCAAACATCTTACAGACGGCAAAGTCTGTGCATCTACCAAGGGTCAAAGGTTGCTGTTACGACACAGTTTTGTCACTGAGTATTTTTTCTCTTGACATGGTTGGGACCGACCCCCTAAACATACTACTCATTTATTTTTAAGTAAACTGTGCCGAAATATTACTGTCCTGTTATTATCAGGTACCTCCATCACCCATTTTTTACAGTGGTTTATCCATTGCTGGACGGGGAAATATAGCATTGCTGTCCAGGAACATGAGGGTTGTTTACTGCAGTATCCTGCTCCTCCCAGTGTCCAGGCATGCCCCTTCAGAAGACTGTAATTTTTCTGTTCTAGTGTCAGTATGGATGTTTGCGTTATCTGCTCATCTGTGTCTCCCTGTGCAATGGAGTCCTTTCCCTCACCACGAAATGAAACCATCCTTGGGAACCATTTAAAAGGCCAGAATTATTTCAGAAAGCAGTTTGGGATAAGAAAAAATACACTATATGCAATTAAAAGTGCACAAGTAACTTCAATAACAAGAATACGAGCGCCCACCCACGCTGGACCTTGGCCAGGACAAAGGTGGCACACCCACCGCTGCACCTTGGGACCTCATCCCCATCCCAGGGACCCCAACCACTGCCAGTGCAATGCCTCTGCGGTGGGTGCACGTGGATGCAGGAGACAGGAATCAACAGCAGTCTTCTCCTTGGTACTTGTTACAGAAAGCCACACCACAGCTCCAAACTAACCACGTTCATGGTCTGTAAGGTTGATGTTGGCTCCCAATTTGCTTCACAATGGCATCTCTCTGGGTAGAGGCATCTCTTTGTCTCACATAGAAGCACTGGGCATAGGATGATTGTGTGGCAGAGGAAAGAGGTTGCCTTTATTTACCACGTCTACATTCAGAAGTTTTTATTTCAGAAACAAAATCACTGGAAAAGTTATAGAAGGGATCTGAAAACTTTGAATTTCCATTTAGTTGCATGAAGTTCAGTCTTGGACTTGTGGAAAAAGCTTAGCCTATGGAAAAGGTAATGAGCTCTGTTTGCGTGCTGCAGTGTTCATGGAAAGTTTTTCTGCACTAGTTAGAAATTTAAATAATTTTCTTGCAATACATTTTTGATATGTAACTCCATGTTACAACTGGCAGTGGTAAAGTTGTTATGGTCTATTTACCTTTAATTATTTTAATGCACCCATCACTGTAGCATCTGGATTCACTACAAAGATTAAATGTAACAATGCATTAAAGTAAACTGTCTGGAGTGGAAAATACAAACTATGTCCATCCCCACAACACCTCAGCCAGTCCAACAACAATAACAGCAGCAGCAACAAGACCCAAGATCTTTCAACACACAAAAGTCCAATGGCCAGAGACATGTACAAAGCCAAGAAGATGCTTTTTACCGCACATGTGAGATGAGTGCATTTGGAATCAGATACCAAAGGTGTCTGAAGAATGAAGGACCCTAGGAGGCCTCTCTTTTGGAGCAGGCTATCTCCAAGTCCGCATTTTTGTTTGAGCTAAGAAGCTGCAGAAATAATGAATGCATGAAGAGAGACAGCTGAGATCATGTTAGAAAACCAGGACTATAAATATTTTGCACCATTCAGTAGTCTGGAGCGGTGGGCAACCTAACAACAGTTAAAAGAGGTAAATTTTGTTCTTCTTTGTATACGACTCTATTGATTTCACATTCTACACTTTAAGAAAGTGCTGAGATCATTATGTGTCTTTTAATAGATTTTGACTCTGGAGACAAACATGTTGAGAGCTGTCATCATCAAGATGCCTGCTGTCATTGTGCCATCTTCTTAACCTAACGTAAGGAAATTCATATTTAGTGAACAAGGAAATTACTTTGGGTATGTATCATTCAAATCCTTAAGGATTATTGGCTAATTAGGAGCACAGTAATGTAAATTTGCCTTGTGTCAGGTTTTCAGGAACAGTAAAATAACATAATTAAGCAGTGAACAAAGTAGATCATTTAAGCTACTCTTCACTGACAAATGTATATGATGTCTAAATATACCATGGGCTTCTAAACTAGTAACTAATGAGAACTGACTGCACTCACTGGAAAGTCTAAAACAATGGTTGAAAAGAGTAATCAAGTATGTTAGTCTAGAGTAAATAGCTATAACTCATACTTAGTGCTCCTAAGGAGAAGGAGGGTGATGATTTTCAAAGTCTCTCTGGCTGCCAGCTTGTGTCCCTGGCTGGTGGGCACAGGTGCTGCCTGAGTGGCTGCACAGGCAGAGGCAGCTCAGGCACCTTCCTCTCCAGTTCAACAAGAAACTAGTGAACGTGTGCAGCTGCCACAAAGCCACACCGAAATTCGGCACAAACCCATGCAAGGTCTTTGCACATGCAATTGCGTATGTGTTTGGGGATTTTATAACTTGATTCATTTTTTGTCTGCCTTGGTTCACCCTCTGTCTCCTGGGTGGTGACTTTGCGTGGCACACACTACCAAAGCGTTGTGTTACTCAGTGCATGAACTGTTCCACATCTAGTTCAAAGCCAATATCTGCGAGGCACTCTCTTACAACAGGAAAGCGAAGCGATGCAAGCCTGTCGCAGAGGGCAGCCACCTGTGGAGAATGCTCAGTTCACCGTACAGCCTCCAGCACTCCCACAACTCTCAGAAAATTATTAACACAAAATACACAGCCAAATACTCCTCATTCACTCCATGGGAATGTTTTGTTGGGTTTTTTTAACTGCAGATGTTTAAGTTTAATATCTGGACCTCAGCATCGCAGCAGAGGATGGGTGGGTATCTCATGCTGGGGCTGGACCATTTTCAGTGCTCTGCCCAGAGGCATGTACTGAACTTGGTCTCTGAGGTTGTGGAGCTGATCAGCCTCGTGCCTGAATGAGCAGTTCCCCAAACCAGGCACAGGTAGAGAATCTTGTCTGAAGGCCCTCAAACGAGAAGGACTGCCTTCTGGCTTCCCATCACCTAATTTATTTCTGTTGTTGCTGGGTGTGATGGTGCTCCCAGCCAGGGCTGATGCCAGCATCACCATATCCCATGCACACTTAGCAAAATCTGCCATGCTCCCTACCTCCGCTCACATACATCCTTGCATCGCAACCTCTGACTTCAGCACGTGCAGCGGGCAACTGGCAAAGCCTCTACAAGGGGCAGGGCTCAGAGGGGGAATGGTGAAGGGGCAGGTTTGACATCAGGAGCGCTGGCACGTTGCTTCTGGCTCAGCATTTCAGGTGGCTGCCACCTGCAAACAGCTCATGAAAAAATCCCCGCTTGGTGCTTCCCCTTAGTGGTAACATTTCTCGGGTGGAAGTTTCCCTTTAACAAACGCAGGGTTTCCAGGCCCTGTGTTTTTTCCCACTCACAGGTAATCTGTCTGCCCATTCGCTCTTACCCTTTCCTTCTTTCTCATATCAACATCAATATTTCTGACTTCTGCAAATTACCATGGTTATAATATCCAGCTGCATCCACAGCATGAAGCAATCGTCTCCCACGTCTAATTTATCATGAACGTTTCCACAGCGCACATACTGCGAATAGTCTTCAGGACACAGAAAGCTATTGTAGTCAGAGCTCCAGCTTGATGTAAGGCACAAAAAAGGGATGAGGTGGGGACGAGGGGGCAGAGGCACCCTATGCCCTTATCTACTCAACATCAGACCTGAAAATACTTTAGAAGATGAGAGACGGTTGTATACCTTTCTAGCAGCCATTAAGAAAACTGCAAATGTGCCGGCATGGTTTACAGCACACTTTGTCAACAGTGTTGCCCTAATTCAAGTCTGATGGGTACCAACACTCAAACATCCAGGAAAAGTCTAATTCCTAAACATTGCACCTCTGCTAATTTCAGAAAACTCTTACAATTAAAAGTGTTCAAACTCACCGTTTCTCTGACTGCAAAGTCATGCAATTTACTTTTGGTTTCCATACCAGAGTTTGCAATTACATTGAATAAGTCATTTACAACCGTCTTCTAATCAAAGAGATAATACACAGAATAAGTGTTTCAGAGCAATTAAATCTTTTTTCTACCATTAACTAAAAAAGGTTATTTTGCAGCCTCTTTGTGCTGAAATGTAACAGCACAAATACAGTGCTTTGTTATCAGTTTAAAAATTGAAACCTCTGTGCATCTTTTTTCCTTCTGGATTCAAGTTAAGTAAAATTGCCTTTCATGAGAAACGCTTGCAAATTATCAAAGACTTCTTTTTAAACAAGCCGAGAGAGTACGGTAGCAAATGTATTCCTTCCAAAGTAATTGGAATTTCTATCTAAATTATTCTTGGACAAATTAAAAGTGCCAAATATAAGTCAATTTTTATTGGGAAGAATTCTATTATGGTTTGTAATAAAGGAAAACTAAAAAACATGCTACAAAATCCTTGGAAAAGTGGAAAGTATTTTAGGAAGAAGATCGAGAGCTCCCTGCCTCCTATGATGCTTATTAAAAACTACTTTCAATAAGGTGATTAGGAAGAAAATTGTCAAGTAAGCAGAGAAAAAAAATACTTCTCAGACTAATCAGTATATCACTGAATTAGTTCTTTCCTTGTTTAGCAGTAACATGCAACAGATGGACTTGTCACCATGGACAAAGGCTATTTTAATTTTATGCACATTAGCTTTTAAATATTAATTTTCATGCAAAAGGAAAATAATTTTGTAGCTAAAACCTCCACCCTCCTTCCTGGCTCCTAATTCAAGCACAGAAAAGTGCAGTTTTCACCCCAAAATGAAGTCATTTTTAGCCCTCTGTGTCTAATCGCAGTGAGAGCCAGTAAAATAAATCAGCAAGGAGTAAAAGTAAAATTTGCAATAACCCGATACTACTGCCTCATCCTCCCACATCTCAGGACATAAAACTTACTGTCAGAAGAACTCACAGCATGAGAATTAATCAAGGAACTCTTAAAATACTCCAAGCACCTTCCTTCTGATGACTAATTTGCCTTTCCTATTGCAAACTACTAATTTTTTATCTCAATCGATATGTACAAATATACCTCCCCATCAATCACCTGGGGCAAGGACAAACTTCCACTATTTATGTAATACTGACTACAAGATGAAACAAAAATTGACTACAGCTAACCCGGGCCAGCCGCGACAGCACAGGAGGGAGGGAGGGAAGGGGAAAGGAGGGACAGGAGCAGATGCAATGGGCACCCTGGGGAGGAACGAGGGGCCGGTGGGCGCAGAGAGCTTCGCTGGGCAGCACACAGGAAACAGAGGTGCAGGAAAATCGGGGGGTGGTAGAGTGATGGAAAGAGCCAAAACAAATCTCTCAGAAATGACAAAAAACCAGCTGAAGTCCCAGAGGAAGAAGTTCAGAATGAGCAGGAAAGGGGAACAATAGGAAGATGTCTGAAATGTAAGAAAAGTGCCCAGAATTGCTCTGTGCAGCGGGGAGAAGCCGGGAGAAGTAGAGGTACCACTCAGATTAAATCACAGTGACCCCCGCAGAACGCGGGAGGCTTCGGGGACGTACAAACTGGGGAGACTTTATCTATCCAGTTGAACGCGTTAACAATCAAGGAGGACTGAAAAGGAAATCCATGGAAGTAGTTGAAGACGGACTGGAACGGCACTCGCGTGTGGTGTGCACATAAGCAGGTGCACACCCAGCCCACAGGCATCCTCCACACCGGCAGACAGCTGCCAGACATTTCCAAGATTTGTGGGCATGCCTGCTAAATCCTAGAGCTCATGAAGCACCAGGCAAGCCCAGCGCCTTGGGCTGCCATCAGATCCGCCTAGACCTGCTTTAGGGACAAACATGGCACGGTTTCAGATGTGCAAACCTCGGCTTATAAACTGAATGTGCACAGTCCTACACAACACATACAAACCCCTGTTCTCTTAGTACAATCGTGTCACTCCAAGGATGTGGAAATGGAATTCAAAAGATGTTTCATGCTAAATAGTGGCAAAGAAAACACATACTGGAAAGAAGCAGAAGTGGTCAGTATGTCTCAGTCTCCACTCTTATGACACATTCCCATAAGGAAACCTTTTCACTGGAAAAATAGAGAGCAAACAAGCAGAGGTATTTAAAGAGGGTTACAAGAAAGATGGGGATAGATTTTTTAGTAGGGCCTGTAGCAATAGCACAAGGGGTAATGGTTTTAAACTAAAAGAAGGTAGATTCAGGCTAGATAGAAGGAAGAAATTTTTTATGATGAGGGTGGGGAAACAGTGGCATAAGTTGCCCAGCAAGGTGGTAGACACCCCATCCCTGGAAACATTCAAGGCGAGGTTGGACGGGGCTCTGAGCAACCTGATCAACTTGAAGATGTCTGTTCTTTGTGCAGGGAGGGCTGGACTAGATGACTTTTAAAGGTCCCTTCCAACCCAAAAGGTTCTGATTTCAAGTCCTATGGTGCTCTTGCAGGAGTACCAGGTCTGAGCTATTGCATTTTCCACCTGGGAAATTCCCTCTGCTTGGGCTGGGATTTCTCTGGAGCATGAAGATCTGCCACTTCTTCCTTACCAAGAAATAAGATCACAACAGCTATGGAATCCAATATTTTGGGAGATTAAGTGCAGCAGAGGAAGAAATGAGACGAAAACAGCAGGAAAGCACTGGAAACACATCACATGAATTCCCAAGCACTGACTCAGAACAGAAGGATGTTGAAGCTTGGGTCTGCTATTTTTCGTGGGCAAGATCCATATTTTATTGACAAAAATAGACCAATGGCTTAATCACCAACGGCTAAAGCCCCTTTTGGCATAAACTCCACTAATCATTCCAAATCAACATACATACTGGTGCTGTTGAGACAAAACAGCAGTGGACATGGAAGGACTGCCAATAGCCCAAAATAAGGAGATACAGGCGGCAAGAACGTGCTTTAGCAAAGTGCTTTGGATGTGCTTAGTTTGGAAGACAAAGTTAGGCTGATGGACTTTAGTAGAACTGCACCTGTGAGAAAGTCACATTATTAAGGTTATAGATGTGCTTAATTACCTCGATGAAATATGGTCCAATTTGTTAATTTAAGTGAGCAAAGTAGTAAATCATGTTAAATACTATGGCACTGTGGTACTGTTTCTGAGCAAACTCAATTTGATGTAAAATGAAAAATTTAATTTTGGAGTTGAGGACTCTTACTCTCCCCCTTCTGCGGCGTTTGCACACATTTTTCTCCCCTACAAAAAGCATATGCAGCACAGTACAAAAGACTTTTAAGGGTATGAACATTAACCTGCGTGAGACAAGGCAGAGACATAGGTACACACATCTACGCTTCTTTCAAAACTAGAAAATGTATTTCACTAATCCTTTTGATGCTAATCAATTCAGTTCATTAAACCCTGGCTAAGAATTTAAAATCAGAGATAAGTTTTCACATAATATTAAAACAGAGCAAAACAACAACAAAGCCCGAAAACCACACAGGCAAGAAAACCCTCCCCACTGCATCTCTTTTCCTCTCTATCACAAAAAGGCCCAAGAGACTCTAAATTTGACTCTTGGTACTACTAGTGAGATCGGTTTTATTAATTAAGACAAGGAACTTATTGGAATTTACCTTAAAAGACCACACAAGGTACATTATTAGAATAATCTCCTTATAAAGAATAGAAACAAAAAAAAGAAGTGTGACTGCAATCCCTGCAATGTCAGTGTCAGAACAGGTTATTACACCCACGCTACTAACCTACCACAGACCTCTAGCAAAACAAAGCACCCTTGCCTAGCCTTCTCAAGTTAAGGAATGCAATAAAGGGAACACAGAAAATAAATGTGAATCCTCTAAAAATTGTAACAACACAATAAATACTTCCAAATGCAAATTATTTTAATGATTCTCACACATTGCAGAACATTTTTGATCATACTGTACCTGCTAACAGCAAATCAAACAAGTAGCTTTATGCCAGAATGATTTTTGAATTAATTTATATTCAGAAGACATCTTGTAAGTTCCCCCTTTCTTTACACGAAGGGGGCCTACAACATTTAAAATCAACTGGAAGAGGTGAAAGCTGAAAGCGATACTCAGTGTTTACACAACTCTTGTGAATTCCTTGTTTCCTTTTGTTCAGTGCCTGCACAACACCCCAGCCCCTTGCCCATCGCTGGTGTACATCATACCTGGTCCGAATGCACATACTATCAAGAGCAGAAGGAGGACATATGGCAGGAAAGGAGTGCCTTTGGTCTAGAGGGTATTGCACAGCAGTTCAGGACAGTTTATATTTGAAATAAGTCTGGCTAGAATTTGCAGACGGCTGTTTCTTGCTGTAGCTCTCAAAATGCTGTAAATTTTTCTGTTACATCTGCTACATCATCCTCTCTTGCCA
Organism: Ibycter americanus; assembly: GCA_035590275.1. Classification (NCBI taxonomy): domain Eukaryota; kingdom Metazoa; phylum Chordata; class Aves; order Falconiformes; family Falconidae; genus Ibycter; species Ibycter americanus. Next base: position 51,811,724 of record JAVJGI010000065.1, read on the forward strand.
AATGCTCAAACAGAAAATAAAAGCCTAAACTGGCTCCCTGAAAAAGAGAGAAAAAGCAAAGCTAAACTAGCCAAAGTCTTGGAAGAGCTGAGAAAGACCAATAAATTGAACCCTTGTCCACTAATTTCATGTCCAGCGATAACCTGATCCCCTTTGAAACGCTCAGAAGGTATAAAATTGTTTTCAAAGGGCATCTTGCTACTTTGGAAAGTAGTACCTCGACTCGGTCGGGTCTGTAAGTGCCCCGCTCAAATTCTCATTCATATACACAATATCAGACAGCATTGTGTCTTAAGATTGTTAGGTTATGCTGAATATTAATTTAGCTCTGTGCTTACAAAATGACTAACTCAATCAGTGAATTTATTGGAGCCATATTTAAGAAGGGGTATTTATGGATTAGGCACAGATTTTAGAAATGAAATGGGAGACAATCTAACAAATCTATCAGGAATAAGATCAACAACTTAAAGTTTAAACCAATCATCTTGAGTATATATTTGAACTTGGATATGCAGATGTGGTGCACAAGTCCCAACGGTTCAGCAATACACTCAAAGGATCAACAGCCCTATAGACAGCTAAATTACTCGGAAAGCCAGGGAATTTATCAAACATGAATTTCAAAGTGGATTCTAGCCTGCAGGAAAAAGTGGAAGTGCCCATTAATGTACATACAAAATAAATGTTGTCTGCAAGCTCATTCAACTATTTATTTTTGACACAGAACTGGCTAAAGATTTTTAATTTACATAAAAATGTACAAAGACTGTAACCCCTTTGATGGAAGAGATGGGAATAAATATCATGCAAAAGAGGTTTTGTTTGTTTTTTAAAGAAGCACTAACAACCTCACAGGTACAACACAAAGGAATCATTTACGCTCTTTCACATCTATTAGTGCATTATTTATAACTAACTCCAACTTGAGAATGTTAGCATTAAATACGTTTCTCACATGTAGAGGAAACTCTTACAAACTGATCATATATTATGGATGAAAATTGTAACAGCTACACTGAAACTAGTTAAAGCAGACATGTCTGAATTGAATGAACACTGAAGTATGCCGGAGCCCTTGCTAAGTTAGGTGCTGCCTAACTAAGTATTTATTCTACTGACCAAATAAAAAAAAAAAGCAGTTAAATTCATGTATTGTTGACAGATCGTTTATTAAAAAAAAAAATTGGTTTTAATAATGAAATATTTCATAGCCAAGATTAAAAAAAAAAAAAAATCATTGAACCATCCACAGGCCTTTCAGAACCAAGACCCTGCTTTGTCTATATAGAGGGGATGGGCTGAGCATCATTTAAAACAAAATAAATTTCACATAAATAATATATTATAAACTTCTAATTACGTGGGTTTTTTAATAAAATATAGATTTCACCCTTAAATGAAATAACCTTGAATCCTCCTAACATTATTAAGATGTGGCCTATGGCCCACAAACTTGGCAAAACTGGCATTCAGAAGAACATATCCCTCTTTCAAAGGAAACTCATTAACTATGTTGTAATTCACGGGATTTATACCTCTGGCCTTGTGACTCGGAGTTTTTTTAAAGCCTCAGACTACTTGAACTGAGTTGCTGTATCTGTCTCTCAGCTTTTACTGAGGTTTAAATTAAGTCCTTAACTCTTTTCAGAACCAAAAACCAGATTAAGACTACTTGCTATTCTTAATAATATCAGATTTCACTCTTCATTTTTAGTGGCTTGTGACTGACGATACTGTGTTTCATAAAACCTGAATGGCACATAAGCTTTTCTTACTCACGTCAAAAATACTTCTTCCATTCAAAACAGGATCCATTGGCAAAGATCTGTTGAAGACCCTGCCGTCACATTCGCCAGCCTGAAGCTCACACATGTGAACAAAGACTGACATAAGACTTCACAAAACAGTGTTTCAGCATGACCAAGGTGTTCAAATACTTCGTTATTTTGAATACTTTGGCCATAATACAAATGGCGTTGCATATTAAAGCATGTCTGCATGGTGCGATGGGGCAAGGTATGGACAAACTCAAGTGAGAAGGGGCTGGAGGCAGCGAGACCATGTCAGCATGTCCCTCATTGTGGGCAGCTGAGACTTCTGACACTAACTACAGAGGAAGTCATAGGTAAGAAACACTTTATACATTTTTCAGTTCAAAATTTGAACACTAAGTAATTCCAATTCTGCAACACGTGTATCGCTAAACAGTAGCCCTGTTCTCTAACTCTGCTGAAACTGAGTAAAAGTAGAAGCAAGGAGATGAACTATAGCAGCTGTCCTTCAAACCAGCCTGCATGTGAAAACCCATATGGTGTGTGCAGACCACTTTGCACAATATTACAAACTGCAACCACCTCTACGCAAGGGGGATTATGTCTGAATATACAAAAAAGAAAAATCACAGAGGGGACACTCATGATTTATTCAACTTCCTCATAAACATGAGGATGTTTGCTGCATGTTAAAGTTTTCAACATATTGGAAGACATTTGTCTATAGCACCTGAGATGGAGAAAAAGTGCTTTATTACTTTATAATACATCACACATAATAAATATTTGTTTAACAAAGCCTGCATGAACTTCATGCATTAATCAAAATTGAATGTGGCATGACTTGTATGATTAACTCAAAAGTCATATTCCAAATGATAAATAAACTAATATTAACCTTGTGTGTTCATTAATAATGTAAGTTCTCGATAGTTCACAAATACAACTGATACAGTTAATTGAAGGATCACATTTTTAAAATATTCATAATTAGAGTTTCAATATTCCATTCATTTAGGATTCAAAGTAATACAAAGCACATTCCAGGTGCTCTCCAAATTGAAGCCCATCTCTTCTCTTCATTAGCCTCCTGACGCACTTGCAGAAGCACTGGAGACAAATGCGATGCCAAGACGGAAATAAACCTCATTACCTGTTCTTAAGGGAGGACTTCTTTACTTCAGAAGGATTCCCATCTCAGCAAAGATTTCACCTTTGGTCACCAAATTCTGAGATGCTCAATCTGGTAGTCCATAGCCTTAAAACCAACATGATTTTTACCTAAGAATCATCGCAGAATCAAACAGCAATACAATATCAGTATCATTCTATAGTAACTTTGCACATGACCAATATATGTCCTAAGAGCTCAGAAATGGATCCTCCTCCTAAGAAAACAAACAAGCATACAAGCAAAAAAACCCGAAAAACCACAAAATAAAACAAAAGATCCCCACAGCTCTTCCTCATAAATGCGTTGGGAACAGAAGCAGCGGAGCATTTCTGCCCAGCATCACCCACCAAGGGGCCACAAGCCCGGCTGACCCGTGGGCAACCCAGCTGTGAGCGGGATGAGGGCTGGCTGGCAGCCGCAAAGGTGCTGTTGTTTTTTCACCTCCATAAGCCAGCATTTATCCAATTAGGAGAATGAACAACATTGCAAAATCCTCTGAGACTGGGTAATAAAACCTGTATCAGTACTGAAGTGGGCCAGACTCGGAGAAGCAATTTTAAATGTAGTGTATCACCAAACTGCGGGGATGACCGATGCTTCAGGGTGAGAGGAGTCTCCAGGTCTTCACTGCAAATATTCACCTACACATAACACAAAATTTTGCCCGCCTGCTCCTCTCTGAAGTATGATTTGGTAAATAATCTCATTGAACGATTTCAATGAAAATGATGGCTTTTGAGCCAAATTCTGTGGTTACTCTGTACTCAGAAGCCAAGCATGTAGCTGGTTATGAAAGCCTATACGCAACTTATCGTGAACCAGTGCCTTTGTGCTTGTAAGCAAAGTGTAAGCTAATCACACCTACAAATTCAAATATTCAGTATTCACTCTCCACAAAAGAAATGGACTATTTGCTTTGATTTTGTTTTTTTCCCAACAAATATTCCTGGCAATAAACTCTTTCATTAGAACACTGGTTTTAAAAAAAAAAAAAAAAAAAAAAAAAGTTATTATAAAGTGAGCAAGTATGTTGCTGAAACAAATGTGTTTTAAAAGCTCAGGAAATACTGATGGAAAATGATTGGGTGTCAGATGCTGCCCAAGTTTTTGTCTATACACACTTGGTGTATATGCACATATATGCATATCCATGTCATTTTTTGTGTCTGCTGTCCTTAATGCATTAGCTGTATGAAAGTTATCGTACCCATCAGCATCCAGAATAGAGGCAGAAATACAAGTAAATGACATCCTTACTACACCATATTTTATGCCTTGTTTTTATTTCCTTTACTTGCCTTTCAGTGTAAACAGTAGATGTTGTTATAAGAGGTCAGTTTTATATGCTGGTGCACCACTGAACTGTTTAGGTTTAAAATGACACTACTGTTTAAGACTCAGTAATTTTCAGAACATATGATTTACTGCTCTGGCACTCTATAAGCCTCATTTCATACCTCCAAGAATGAACTAGTCAAAGTGTTAAATAAACATGAAGTATAAGGCTTGTTTTCTTTCCAAAAGTGCAAGCACTGTGTTACTCTAATGATTAAATATTGTTTAAATATACAACTGAGTGACTAGTTTCACAGTCGATTCTTTCCCTGTGCTTCATTTTATGTATTAATTATTTTGTGTTCAGACAAAGGCTTTAATTAAGAAGCATAAAGGGTTTCTGAAGAGTGAAGAAGTAATGGTTTCATCTGCATTAAACTGATTATAAACAGTTACATTTCTGAAGAAAAAAAGCATCGGGGGAAAAAAAAAGAAGAAAAAAAATTGTAACTAAGCCTGAATCCATTGGAGGTGAAAGGACCCGGTCCCGTCCAGCACTCCAGCACATGCTTCCAAAGGGCCCAGGGCAAAGCAACCCCATGTGCTGATATCTAGCAGCGGTGCCCCAAGCCGAAGGCACCCACCCCACCCCAAAATCTTCAATATGCAGAAGCTAACCTGGTACTGGGGCTGTGCAGAGGCACTGGTGCATCCCACGCCCCCCTGCCAGGATCCCTGATCATCCGTGCCCTCAAGGGATTTTCATAGCCAACAGCCTCCGGATGATTTTTAAAACTCAGTATATTTAGCAAAGTATCATCATCCATGATGTTCCCAAGATAAAGAAGAAATACGGTAACCTCACTGCAATCCTGTGAATCTTAAAAAAGATAAAAATTACCTATGCTCCAACAAATTTTTAAAAGCAATTTTAAGCAGGAGATTAGTAAAACTTTTTAATGCAAAATAATACAGGGCATTAAATCCTCAGAAAGGTCTGTGCCATAGCAACAACCTCTCACAAATATTAGCACAATCAGCAAGAGGCAAACTCCAAGAGGGAAATGCGCCCAGGCGATGTCTTCGGTGAAATCCACCCTCCAGTGTAAGGGTTCAAGGCCTGTGCTTTCCATGTTTTGAAACACAGGATTTTGAGAAAATGCATTGGTTTATGGCCATGTCAAAAAAAAAAGAAGAAGAAGAAGAAAAAAAAGCACTAGGGGAGGAAGGAAAAGAGTGCTGAAATGTCAAAAAGTAGGTATCTGTAATTTTAAGTGTAAGAAAACGTGTTCAGTCTGGGTTTTGTCATTGCAGGCCTGATATCAAATTTACTCAAGTTTGTTGGAAGCCATTCCACTGACTATAAAGCACTTGGCATCAAAGCCTATTTCTGGAAATTAAAATCATGCATGTAGAGTCATAGTACATATACAGACCTGTTAACAGGGACTTAAATTCCCTTATCTACAACTTCATTCCCAGATGCTTATAAATTTGCCAAACCTCATCTCAGACTGAAAAACCTCCTTTCTGGATCATGGCTTTGACAAGCTGAATTTATTGGAGGTTTTGCCTTTTGCATCGATCAGTGGAGCTTCCAGTCAGGATTGCCAGGAGCTGGCGACGGGTGAGCGAAGGAGCACGGCTGGGCAGCCTCTGCCAGGGCGCAGCACCGGCCACCTCTGGACCAGGAGGATGCTGAAGCTGTTCAATGAGAAAGTTTCCAGAGTGGAAAGTACTCTTGAAATGTAGCAGAAAAATGGCCTTTCTGTCAGTAATATGAATGTGGGCAGATTTATGCAGGAACAGTCATGGGGGGCAAGGAGGAGAATGAGGTTTTGGGTCTGATAAACCCTCACGGTATGTCCTGATGAGCATTTTTGCAGACTTTGTGCCTGCTCAGACCTCGCCTTACAAGAGGTGAGCTGTAGGAGAAAGCCTCGTGGTCTGCATTACAGACAGCTTACTGGTGATTCTTCGCCTGCATCACATTGCCGCAAGGTGTGTGTGTAAATACTGCACGCTAGACCAAAGGTGGGACGCAGCATCCGCACACGCGGGACTGCAATACCTACAGAGGTTCTTTCTACTCAGGTGTCTGTCTTGGTGGTCTTAAATCAGACCCTTAATGTCATGTGAATGTAGGGGGGTTTCTGCAGTTTAATATCACTATACCTCTTACTAACAGTCACATCCTCCAGCTCTGACACGATTGAAGACAGAAGATCTGTAGGGAAATGTAGAATCAAGAGCCATAAGACACTGGGTTACAGTTCATGGGAATTTGCAATTTAAGTATATGATGACTGAAAAAGATGTAGATGCACTGTGAAATGTATCTTTTAACCAATCCATCCGCCGGCTGGTTAATTAAAGCCACCAATGTTCTGCAAAAAAAAGAGCGTAAAACACAATTAGCAAGTGAGAGCTTCCTGATGTTAATGCAATTTATAACCCACACCATTCTGCAACCATTAAAAATAAATGGATAAATAAATTAAAAATATAAGAAAAAATGGGGCCTTTTATTTTTGCCGTAGAGAGTGTGCCAGTGCACATGCAGCCCGCAGCCCGGCTCAGCAAGCACGGGCACGGGTTTGTGGCTTGAATCCTCCCTCTGATACAGCCCTGGGCTGTCAGCCCAAGGTGGTGGGATCTACAGGGGTACAAAACACTTCTCCATGTAAAAGTGCAGCTAATTACACGGGAGAAAAATGGGAAAAATTCAGATCAATAAGTTATTCACTCTTTTCTATGATGTTGAGATTTTCCTCTAACATCATCAGGAAAAAACAAAGAGCACTCCCATCAAACCTCCCTGTTTCAGGAAGCAGCATCTGAAAAATATATAGGAGAAAACAGCATCACAGGATGCACAGAGTGCTAGAGATGTTACCCCGTGCTGGAAAAATATTGGAGGGAAGTTTTAAGTGCCCTACCTGATGCAATAAAAATACCAATACAGCATGTCCTAAACTTTGTATTCTTCATTTAACAAAAGACACTGCCACAGATAAGTATCAGAACAGATTTGTTAATGCTGCACTATTGGCAGCTAAAAACAGATCACTGTAGACTGGAAGACTGAACAACTGCCAACCGGTAATAAATGGATGGCTCAGCCTAAGGATTTACTGCCAATGGGGGGAAAAAGGAGAGCTATGTGAACAGAAATAAACTGGAAGAATTGAAGAAAACACAAAATTTCTTGCAGGCTTCCTTCAAAATACAAATTGGTTGGCAACAGTCAGGGGAAAGAAGGAGAAACCTTTAATAATCTGAAGAACGCCGCCAGGCTCCTCCTCTGCCCAGATCCCCATGCTGCAGCAAAACCCATAGGCAAGTTTTCTCAAATAATAACATTTAAAAAAATTTATTTTCAGATAACATTTGTTTAAACTGTATGTGTCCAAGCAGAGACACAGCTCTTCTGTCTTAATCATCACAGGCAGAGATGTTCAAACAAATATCTTGCACGGCATGCAAGAGGACGGGCTAACTCAGAAAGACACCAACACACCCTGCCGGGACTGGTTCTCCCCAGGCACGGGCTTTGCACTCCTCTGTGCCCTTCAGCCCTTGCAGTGCAAGCCTTTAATTGCATTTAAGGACTTCTTCAACTCTTCAAGAGTTTTTGTTTTTGTTGGCACTGATAGAGTCCCTTGGGATGCACTGAGGTCCTCCCGTTGCATGACAGCATCTTTAAAAAGGGCGTTGAGGATGTATGTATAGGAATACTGCTGGTCTCTGCTTGGCTGGTCTAGCCGTTTCATGGCTTATTACTCTTTATTAATATAAAGATATGTATATATATGTGTTGAATATACATATATCCATATAATTAAATGCATATTAAGAAAACACACATCAAGTGCTTATGGTCATGGAGCTGCCCTGCCCAACCTGCACTTGCTATGGGATGGATACAGGAGTACCTCTCCTCTAATGAGCACTAAAATGCAGATGCATCACGGTAAGTTTGAAAATATTAATTACTAAAGCAGCTTCTCAGGGTTGACTCCTGAGGTTCTGAGTTGTTCCTCCACCATCACGAGGACTGAGCCTTGCTGGAGCAATGGTTTGCTCACACGGCTCTGCAGGGCAGAGGGGTTTGTCCCCAGCAGAGATGCCACTCGATGCTGTTTGAATTGTGAGCTAGATTCGCAGGCATAGGCTGACTGTATTTTTCAATATTATTTTAGAAAAAATATATAAATGGTCTGGAGAAAGCACACTGCAGACTTGTACCAGATTCTCCACTTGGGTACACAGGGTTGTAATCAATAGAGCAACACCAGCGTATGATTGATATAAGGCATCATATTTTCCTAGAGCATTAACTACACCAATCATGTACAAATTTCTGTGTGGCACATTACTTCACATACCTAATAATAATAATTTCAGGAGAGGACAGACTGCTGTCATGGTTAAGTGAACTGAAGTCCCAGTGAAGAGGACCAGTCTGTACAGAGGGTCTGGAGTGGCACTAACAAGCCCTGCTAACTCTGTTCAGAAAAAAAAAAAAAAAAAAAATCATCAAAAAGAAGAAAAAGTTACCCAGCAAACTGAAAGATATGAACTTGATAATTACTTGGAACCAAATTAATATCAGGATGGCTGCCATTATTCTCCGAGGACAACCATTTCATCTATTGTGCAGGTGTACTCTCCAAGAATGGATCACACTGATGAAAGACTGCAAGAATTTCAATGACACCTTGAGGGATCTTATGAATAAAATATCAAAAATGGACATCTCCTTTGTATAGGAAGATTTTAATGCAAAAACTGTAACAGGTTTATAAGTTACACCAAGAAAATAAGGAAGGTTTATTCTATCTTTGGCTGAAGACAGACAGATATCGCTAAGTCAAAGTTTTTCATAACCACCAGAGACTCTTCTTTCAAAAGCTCACATTACCTCTGTGCGGGACTCTTCTCTAAGCAGATTAACTACACACTCATAAACCAACAAAACTAAGAAGTGACCCTTTCTCCTCCAAGGCCTGAAAATCAGAAAACTTGCACAAGCAGGTTTGGGTGCAGGATCAATCAAATCTCCACTCTTCCGCTGGGCACCTTACAGAAACTGGCAACAGAGCGCAAAGCACAGCAAAAGTGGATTTAATAACAAATAAGGAATAATAACCTTGTTCTGAAGGAAGGAGAAACAGCGAGCAAGGGGAACAAACTTAGAAAAATCTACACCCAAATGAATATTAAAGCCATTAACCTGGCTGAGACAGGCCTTTTTCGTGCCCTAGATTTCATCTGTGCATCGTGTCAAAGCCATGCATGTCACTTTGGAAGTGCCTGATGGTTTGGGGCAGTGAGCACCTACGGACACCCAGCCACTTCCACGCAGCAAGGGAGGGTAAAATGACTATGGGGGGTGCTGATGGTTGGTGGGGGCCAGGGCAGAGCAGGTAGAGCTGGATGGTGAGGGGGGCGAGCGGCTGGCCAGGGGCAGAGGTGGTGAGGAAGACAACTTCAGGGGTGTTTCGGGTGGGTGAAGAAGGTGCAGCTGGGCTGGAGAGGACGGTTCCACAAGCATCAGGGCAGGAGAGGAGCAGGGGAGGGAAGGATGGTAATTGCAGACAGAAGACAACATCGCATGAAGCCACGTGGAAGCCAAACATCTGCCTCACTGAGAAGAGTGGAGATGTTCCCGTATAAACCTAAAAGAGCCCTGAGGTGCCATTCCCATGCTACTTGTGAAATTATCATCTGCCACCATTTCCATAAGGTCTAAAGCTCCGCCACTTTAGGGTTTAAGCTCTGTCCCTTTGCAGGGTAGGGGGTAAGAGAAGGTAGGAAGGGTTGGGTCAAGAGCAGAGCAATTCCCGTGAAGCATCCCATCCTGGCACAGCCTGCGCTGCCAGAGCAGGACGTGCTTCAGGGGAATGCCCTGAAAGCAGGCACGGCTCATACGGCTGCTGCCAGGGCTCCTCGATGTCATCTCAGAAAATGCACGGCAGGTGCCTATGATGAGGGCAAGGGAAGGGACAGCCACGTAAGGATGTCACTGGCGGGGATGGAGAGACACGTGGAAAGTCAGCGGCGTGACGTGCTGTTGCCCCCACAGCCACTCTGAAAGGAAAGGGGAAACACCGCGCCTGTTGTCATTGTGGCTTATTGCTTTTAATTTTCTTTTCGTAGATAAAATCACCTTTCTCGATCCATGGAACTACATTGCTAAAATCCCGGGTACCGCGCCACGGGCCGTGCCTCCCCCTACGCACTCCTCCGGCGAGGAGGCTCCCGCAGACATTATGCAGCACGGCAGCACGCTGCTGGGACTGGCAGCGTTGCAAATGTATATGTTTGCCTGCTAATCTGCATCGCAGCAGTTTACGTTGCATAAGCTGTTTAGGTTCAAGGGTGTTTCACTAGCACAGCTTATTGGGGACTGCATTTTCTCCAGGGTACAAGCCAAGCTCTACATCAAAGCCTGATTGAGCAGAAAATATGTGCTAATGTTCACAGCAGTACTCTATTATAGTATAAGTATGCTTGTAAATATTCACTACATGTTATTACGCCATTTGAACCAAGAATATTGCAGGGTTAAAGGTCGGCCCTAATGCTCTCTCAGGAGGCAGCAGTTTTGAATATAACCAAATGGGATAATGGTCAGGAATACCCAGAGGGGGCAATGTAGCACATCGTAAAGAATTGTGCTGTGAGTTTTAAGTTTTCAGGACAACAAAGATGCCAACGAGATGGCTCATAAGCAGTCATTATTAATGGAATGACAAGGGTAATGTTAAGCAGGATGTCTTTACTATAATAAATCTTGTCCCTGCGCCATTAGTAGTCCTTACAACTGCAAATAGCAGTTAGGTTATAACCTAACATGGCAGAATTTTATCCTCTCAATCTCTAATGTATTTTATAATGCTGTTAAAGTCAGGAATAGCAACTGTTTAAGCTCACTTAATCTGTGAGAAGTTTAAACACGAATTTTAAATGCGAAATCTGCTTTGATAGTAGTTTCTCTTAATTAAATAGATGAAGTAGCTTTTTCTAAGCATACACTGGGCTGTACTAGAGGGTCTGGGGAACACTGTTGAATTTAAACCACTAAATATTTTCCTTCAGATATAACTCTAGCATTCTAAAAAAGAAACACTTCTTAATTTTTAAAGCTATTTCTAGATTTATTTATGGAATTTTCCTGTTGCTACAATACTGTGACTTTCTAGTCTGGAAATATTTTTTTTTCCTTGGAACAAACTCTTTTGGGCAAATAAGAGTTTTTCTTTTTTCTTTTTCTTTTCTTTTCTTTTCTTTTCTTTTCTTTTCTTTTCTTTTCTTTTCTTTTTCTTTTCTTTCCTTTCCTTTTCTTTCCTTTTCCTTTCCTTTTCTTTCCTTTTCCTTTCCTTTTCTTTCCTTTTCCTTTCCTTTCCTTTCCTTTCCTGACCAAATTCTGTTCTCAACACAGCAAAGTAAATCAACAACTCTCTTCATAAAAATGGCAGTATTCCACATTGACATTTTATGCTCATTCAGAATTTGATCCAAGGACAACATATTACTTTCAAAATCTTTCTTCAAGTCATAGGGAAAGTAGCAATTCAATTTTAAACTATAAATAAATAAATAAATGGAATGGTATTACAGAAGAGCAATTATTCATCTTAATGTATCAAATTTGGCTATGTTAAATGGATCCTGATTCTTAGCTAACTGTTTTATAAATATTTAAACAGCTTCTCTGCCAGCTATCCATTTCACCTGCTTTGTTTTTCTTCTACCGATCTTCCAGAAATAGCTATGGAAATCACCAGTTCAATCAACTCCGTGTAATACTGTGGCAGAGCCGTCATTGCGTCATGATAGATTGAACCCAGAGTATTAATCACAAGTCAGCAGAGTATCAGCTAAAATGATCAGGAGCATCTCCAACCATCCTGGTGTTCAACATCCTCCTTGACAGTCTTTCTGTTCTGGAGGTTGCCAGAAAGCCCACTGAACTTCTAAGGGAAATTTGAGAATCAGAAAAAAAGAGGAATCATAATGGTTCTCGCATATCCTTTCAAATAATCCAATGTTCAGAATGTGTTCTGCCTGGTAAAAGAAAAAATATCTGGAAAAATAAATAAAACTAAATTGCCTGGTCCTTGCCTCATTCAGATGGTTATTCTTCCAGTCCTTGCTGACACTGACACACAGCCTACCTGATCCTGCTTCCCAGCGCTGCCTTCTCTGCCTGCTCAAAACTCACACCTGTACCTGGCAATGGTGGCATCGTTCCGTGCAGAAAAGCAATTGAATCTGGCTCTAATCTTTCAAAAACACTGACACCAACTTTACCACAGATGAATACTCCCAAGAATTCTTCTAAGGACTGTTTGAATTTGTAGTACGGGACTTTACCTTTTGAGTAGAGGAGGTGTATGTTCTATTATTTCAATTTCATTTACAATTTTTTATTTTTTAATTTTAGCAATTCTAAATTTGAGATGGATATTATACTCCCCAAAATTAAAGCCAACAATAGCTCCCTTTAATTTTCACACAGGACATGTAAACAACAAGTCTTATAGCATCTTGCAGATCCATTTTCTCAATGGGAAAATGAGATACAGATTGTAGGTGACTTACCCTGCATCATTCGATGGTGATAATGAAACCAACCTCCAGAGTACAAGCCCGCTGCCTTGCTCATCAGGGCACCCTGCCAAATCGCACTTGGAGCTGCTGGGAATGAAATCACCTTTCCTTGCTTCAGTTAAGGTTTGGGGGATATGTCTGAAGACATGTGCCTAAACAAGGCTGACCCAAATTGGCCACCTGTGCTTTAAGGATAAATCCAGCTCAAATCCAGTGAGAAGACTAGATACCTAATGGAGATTGTTTGCTGTTCTCTGACATTTTAATACAGTTCTCTTGTCTTCCCTTTCTATGAATAATACCAGAAAAATGCAGAAGACAGTTATTGAAAGAGCAATTAATATGGAAAATAGTTAGCTTTGGACACTCAGGTGCTGGATGCACCAGCATGCTCTGAAGCCCCCTTGCAGCGCACTGCAAACAAGTGACCGTGGGCTCCAGGGTTGGTGCTGGAGAGCTGTAGCTAGCTGGCTGCTATTCCACAATATCTTCCAGAACGGGATAGTGTGTTATTGCTCTATTTAATACACTCTGCCTTCATCTTTGCAAGTCCATTCCTACTCAGAATGGACCTAAATGAACCTTTTAAATAAAATATATTAAAAAAAAAAGAGGACATAACAGGGCAGATGTTCTGATGTTACCAGAGGATGGGGACTCACAGAGCCTTTAGTCTACGCAAGCTCAGCTTCAGCTCTGTGAAAAGACCACGCAGAGTCACTCTGTTGCCTCTCTGGAGTGAGACACACACACACAAAACGAGACTTTCCTCAAACACAAGAACACTTTGGAACACAATATAAAATTTAAGCCTCTGTGGCTGGGGAAGATGTGACAGGCTTGCTTGCCATCCAGAATCTGTAGCTGACAACTGGTTCTGCTCTATCTTAAACAAGCTGCATACTTCTTCTCTCTCACAGATACACTCCCATCACCTACCTTTAACACAAAATGGTCGAGTACATACATTGGCATGCATTGCATATGTGCAGGGCATCACGCAGGCAAGAGGAAAGCATTCCACCATTTTCCCTGAAGTGGAAGCCAAGGCTCAGCCATTCACACATGTTGTAAACTCATTACCTGAGAAAAGCCCTGGTCCCACAACTGTTATTAAATACTTTGGCATGCAAAGGATTTAAGTAGCCAAGTGCAATGAATGAAAGCAGTCCCATGGGAAAAGAAACTAGCTTAAAGGTTTTGATAGCCCTAATACCTGAGAGGAGAGGATCGCCTTTCCTCAGTGATCACTGTGTCAGGATTGTTTAACGCCTTCCACCGTAAAAGATCTTCATTGTGATCTTTATTTTTAGAAACTCAAAAAGCAGTTACATGTTAACGTCCCACCTCTTCACCCAGCTCTTGGGCAACTGGGATAGCAGACTGGGACCTTGACCTCGGGTGGGTGACCTGGACCCAGCAGAGCCTCAGGAGCTGGTCCAGGCTCAGCTGTGTGAGCTGCTGCCCTCACTCCTGAGGCAGGACCCAAACACGGAGCCGAATCCTCCCTGTCTCCTGGTGCCAGGAGACCTCCCCCAGGTGACAATATCCTCTTTCTTCCACAGCAAAAGAAGGCCAAGTCTTTATTCTGAAAGCATTGGGTCCAAACCCTGACAATATGTCAGGGCATTCACAGAATGTAATTTGTTGGGGTTTTTAATTTTTTTACAGAAGGATGCACACAAATAGCACCAGCTCAATACCATTCTTGGGATGCCAAAGTTGAGCCCTTACAAGGAATTTTCATTTCAGTGACATACTACAAAAGCACATCAAAAGTTTGATGAAAGCTGCAAATAAACCAACTCAGCCACCTCAGAAGTGATTTCCAGAAGAAGAGCCCAGTCCTTCCCAGGGTTTCTTTCAGCTGTCACGCTGCCCAGCACCTCTGCCACGCTGCCCAGCACCTCTGCCATGCTGCTATTGCCCCCCTTCCACACCACAGAGCCGACAGCACGTGTTGCGCGGCAGGAGCGGGCAGACCAGCCGCCAGATGCAGGCAGGAGCAGGAGCGGCACTGCAGATCCGCTTTTCCCACCCAAATGCAAAGCAGAGCGCCAAGTGCTCGAGAGGTCTGCTCTCTGGTGAGGTTCAACATTAAGATGTGACAAGCTCCTTATATACAAGAGGATAAATGATATGCAAAGTCCATACTCTTTGTTCTGACAAGTGTCCAGAGGGAAAATTCTTGAGATAAAGCTGTAGCTTTCTAAGGCACAAGGGTAGGGTGGGCAGAATGAAGATTTTATCAAAGAAGTTGAGCATTGAAACGTTAAAAAACACCACATTGCCTTCTCTCTGCATCTTCCCACCCCCCTCGGTATCCTGCCCTTACCCCTCACCTAGCCAACTGGCATTACTGAGTATCACCCTAGCCCATTGGGAAGGGGTGAGATTTTTTTCTTTTTTTTAAATAACTAAACATATATAGGAAAAGACTTTTTCTTTTTTTTTTTTTCCCCCCTCTGAGGAAAGACTCAAGAGCTGATATTATACCCGCCTGGCGCTGGTCTCACACGGAAGGACTGCTCTGTGTTTCTGAGTGACCGGTGGTGGGGCAGACACCTCTCTGAAATCCCCACGATGAGGCACAGAGCTTGGCTGGATGCTCGCCTTTCCTCCCTATTGCAAGTGAGACACAGAGAGAGAGGGAGAAAGTAACAGACAGTGTCCAGAAAATGGCTAAAGAGAAACCAGAGATGTCCATCTGGGCATGCCGGCTCAGATAAGCTCTAATGCCTGTCCAGAAAAGAAACGGGTACAGCTTCTTACCCTGCTCTGTTTTAGCACCAAGACACTTCTTAGACATAGTCTTGCTCCAGCGACGGTAAGTCCAAAGAAGCTTTTCCATGCATGCTGTGAGGGCTGCAGGTCCCCAGTGCCAAACTCTGGTAGCACTTATGGCACGCCAAAAGGAGGCAGTTATCTTACTGAAGCAAATCTGGGCACTTTTGAATTAAACCTGGAGATCTAGAAGACTTTCCCTGCATTTGGTATGAAAGATTTTTGCAGGAGGCAACAGATAAATCCGGACATAAAAGAAACAAACTGTTGATTAAAAGCTCAGTGTGGTTCTTATGTAAATACGACGTAAACATTAGAATTCACCCTTAACTATGTTTATCTCAAAACTGTAGAGCTCATCAATTATTAGACTTTGTTTTAATGCACACAGTATGCCCCATATTATGGCAATAAGTCCCAAAGACATATGTAAAATATCTCTTTTTTAATCATGTCTAGTTTCATAGACAAAAGTAATCACTAAAAAGCCAGTGGCTACAAAAACTGCAAACAAAATGAACCTTTAAAAGCTAATGACTTAAGGGTGATTTTACAGACATATAAAGTATGTTAGGGGCTTACACTATTTGTCATTAACACATATTTTGAAAGCTTGGCTAATATAATGTGACACAAAATTAGTCAAACACAATTCATGCAATATTGTTTAATTTTACTCCTCATTTAACTTGGTTTTAAGCAAAATCATTATGTCACATGATAACATTCACTTGAACAAGAAATATTTTATAATGGTGTCTGCATTTAGAAATGAGTTATTATGAGCTACATACTGAACACATTCTTAACTATGAAAACTATAAAGCTAATAGCTTCATCATATTTTGACAACATCTACATACTTTATGCATTATTTACAAGAAAGATATAAAATGAAACTACTGAATATCTTGCACCATACTTCACCGTCATAGTTAACTGGTTAAAAATATAACACATTTATCTTCCGGTGGCTTTAGATTTGCATAGGAATATTTGCATATCATGTTGCAATGTGCTCTTAATGTAAAATTTAACCTTTGTACTTTCTCTCTGATGTGTAAGGTATACTCATTAAGTTAAAAATAATGGTAAAACTAAGTCTGCTGGTGATATACATTCCATGAATTATTCCCTTGAGTGGTGAGGAAAGGTAAAATGTGGGTGGGAAAACGTTTAATTGAATTAACTCCTCATTTCCTATATTTTTATTTCAAATTTCACTGGCAGAGCAATTTGAGTGGTATTTGTCAACCATGCGAACTGCACAAAGTTTTACCTTCAGCGCTGAGACTCTCAACGCCCTTTAATCCTATGTGAAAAGATGCATTTCTAGGTGCAGATGGGGGTCTAAATGCCTGACACCTTTTCCTCGCGTGGCCGTTCGCTGAGCGTCGGGACTCAACAAGGAGCGTGTGTCTCGGGCCGGTGGTGGGGGCAGGGCTTGCTGTGGCTGAACCTTCGGACAGAGTTCATCGCTCTCCGATTTGCTCCAGTTTTCTACAACTCAGAAGCCCACAATGCCACTTTTTTTCCCCCTCCAAATGGGGCTAATCCTGAATAACTCCTAAAAGAAACAACCCTGTTTTTGGCTGCTCCTCACTTAGGTGATGCTTTTAAAGTAAAGGCATGCTGTTTCTATATGGAAAGCATATTGGTATTACAGACCAGAAGAGCATACAATCCACCAGAGCTTTGTTCCACACTCTTGAGAAAACACGGATGAATCTGCTGAACGCTACAGAGCAGTTTTGTAGCTTAACGACACCCGAGCAATTAACGGCAGCACCTTCTATTTTCCTTTCCAAAAAATTCACGTGAGTGCCTCCCTGCAACACTACTTCTGTTACCAGCTGCCGGCTCCTTCTCTTTTCCAAAAAGACCCCCTTTGTGTGAAGAAATTCTGCATGACTTGCTTACTCGCGGTAATTGGACCATTATTTTTTTCTTTTTTAGGGCAGATCTCGCGTTGGCGTTTCTCTGCGCTGACCCACCGACGACCTCCGCCGTTGACCTCAAAGGACTACTTTCTCTTTTGGTAAGAGATAATTCAGTCTCCCTGGTATGCCTCCTGGGCACAGTCAAAATTATGTCTGGTGATTCTGCGGTGTGGACTACTGTCTGCTAAGGACTGAGCTAATACCGCGACGTTCAATTAATTCAGGACCTCGGGATGGCCTTGAACTGCCCTCCCCGACGGGGAACGGCTCCCGCCACGCGGCCGCCCTGTCCCCGCGGAGCCCTCACCTCTAATAAACACTGCTCTTTAAACACGGGCAGGAGCGTTTGGAGGATATGTAAATGCATTAATTTTTCATAAAGCCAGTTAGTTAGCGCCCGGTACCCGCCGTCGGCTCTGCAGCAAGGGGGGATGCCTGGACAGCGGGTAGCGATGCTTTGCCGCCGCTGCGAGGAGGATTGTGCAGCCCCAGAAAGTTTTAAATAAATAGCAATAGGCTAAATTTTCAGCAAAGAGCCAGGGCAGGAATTCAGTGTTGGACTTTTACTTATTTACTGCCTCATCCAGACCTGCTGGTGATGGTTCTTGTAAAGATCCTCAGCGAGGTAAATAAAAGTGCGGAGCCCCAGCAACTGGCTGTTATTACAGCACCGAGTGGAGGTGTACAGAGCGGGAAATAACTCTCCCAGGGATAAATTACATGTGATGAGGGCCAAAAGAATACAGCTCCTATTTCAGGAAGTCTTCCAGGCAAAAGCAGAGATTTGGCAGTTTTAGCGTTCCTTTCAAGACAATACACGTACACCAAAAACATTACTCTTCACAGAGTACCCCAGAGGCCTTTCCAATCATCTGGATGCTCGCAGTTATTCCATTCCCTCAAATTCAACACAGATCTTCTTTATTAATTTTAATTTGTCATCAATAACCTGACAGGCTCTCTTTCGGCAAGAAATACTGTATTAACTGTTTCACTCACTGTGGCAGCTATTAAAAATGTGATAATGATTAGCAGTAATGAGGTCAAATAGAATAATGTGAGTATAAGTTGCTACCAGCGAAATATATAACACAAGAGGATTTATTATGTTCACTTGCTGAAATGTAATTTAAAAACAGGATATTACCACCTGCTATGCTGGCTCATAGGGTTATCCAGATCATTTAAGCATTTCCTGCTAATATGTTTATTTGCTTCTGGCAGATATTACCACTACTGTATTTCAAATAACTACACTTAAAACAAAGTTAATTGTTCCTATCTACTTAATATAAATATGATTATGTACAGCAATGATTAGATGACTAGCTGGTAAACAAAATTATTTGAGCATCAGTATCATTTAGGAAAAAAATGATGCAATAACATTGAGAGTTGCGGGCAATAAATCAGGTATGCGAAAAGCAGATCTGCAGTGAAGAAACTTTTTGTGGGTACTAAGGGGCGATGGGTAAATGCTGCAAGACCAGAGCTGCTGATATACAGCTCCTTAAGAAGAGAGAGCCAACAGTTTTTAAATAGCAGGGCAAATTAAGTGAAACATTAAAACTTTATCAATACAAGAAACTGACAGTTAATCTCAGTACTCACCTGCATTGTCTTAAAGAGTTCAGATTTTAACATCCTCATATTACTACACAATTTGTTGATCTAAATAGATTAATCCCTGGTTTTCACTGCAGTGACACAGAGCAATTTGACAGGGATGTGGGTGAAACTGCAGGTATGCTTGATCTACAGAAGCTTTTTCAGACAGGGAAAATAAGAGTTTAACAAAAAAATAAAAAAAGGTCGTTCTCATCGGGTTGAGCTTTAATTTTGAGCAAAGATTGCAGAGTTAGGCCAAACTGTGTTTCTGCTTACACTGTTTTAAATCCCCTGAACTAAGCCAGAATTCAGCCTTAAACCAGTGCGATGTAAAGGACAATATAGCCATCAGCGCTGAGACTCTTGTGCCCTGGGAAGACAGGCTCATGGAACTGAAGTCCTGCTAGAGAAAAGAGATAGGAAGAGGATTAATTCTTTTGGCACATAAGTGATAGCCACAGAGTCTCCCCAGCTAATTCCTCCACGAGCGGGTTGGAGGAACTTGATTTTTGGAAAATATTAGTCAGCAGTTTTATTCTGCTTTCATTGCCCTTCTTGCATTTGGCTTGTCCATAGAACTTGTCACATAAATAACAAAATAGCAACAAATGAGCAGAAGCAGAGATATGAACTATCTGTAAAAGCAGAATGGATGTTGCAAGTCAAGGCAAAGTACAAGTCACAAATAGACATTTTAGAAACAAAAAATGATACGCATGTATACTTATTTATGCTATTTAAACAGATTTTTAATCTGCCATGTGTTTTTTCATGTTATCTTACATATATACCTGTTGAACAAATCCATATATAAAGTAGGATTTCCTAGGATTTACATAAGCTTTACTTTTTAAAAAGCTAGCTTCAATGAATAGTGCTTTAGTCCCAACAAAGAGTGAGTAGGCTGGAGTTTGAGGGCAACTATGAACATGAAGCCCTGAGTTGTAATTAATTATAAGGTAAAGATTTTCTCCACCTGCATCTTTTCAAACACTACCAATAGTGTCACTCCTCGTCTTCATTGAAAAAACAAGACATGTAAAGATTACGAGGAAGAGACGCTGTATTTTTATATTGATAAAATGGCAGTGTGCCACATGCAAAAGAGGTGGAATAAGAATATCAGGATAAAGTTTCTCCCATCGCAGAGTCCAGGAGCTTTGTCTGCTGTTTTCAGCATCTTCTTTCCAACACCAGCAATGAAAGCATGAGGGTCCTGAGCTTCAGTGACACTGAGACTGCGGGAAGCCCTGGAAGCCATCATTTCTGTTCCTAGCAGGATCACTTCCCTGCAATGACAATGCAAAACTCCCCCAACATGTGATTTCTACCCTGTAACTAATGCAGAGGGCAAGGCTCAGCCCAGAGACCCTCAGCTGGTGTGCACCGCTAATTATTGGCTGAAGTAATTGAGCTGCTGGAAGACTTTCTCCATGCAAAGTCAGCCTTAAGAGATTAGCACCGAGCCTGCACCACCTCTTTCCCGATTTTGGTTTTGCGCTTCTCAGGAAAAGAAAGGGGGGGGGGACACGGGAGAGGGGACGACGACACCAAATGAACAAAAAAAGCAAGAGGGAGGGAGATGGATCAGGGCTGTTCTAAAGCCAAGTGATTGATAACGTGGTGTAGGGAAGGGCAGAGGGACAAATTAGGCGGCACATGCTAAGCACCCCGCGTGCCATATGTTGTGAGTGCAATTCCAGGAGCATTGCTTTCTTGTGGCAAACCCAATCGCTGCCGCTGTGTCGCAGGGAGAGGTCACTGGGGGCCTCCCAACTCATGTAACCGTGCCCAGGTACCCGTCAGCCCTCCGCACTCGTGCTGCTCGTCTGATGTAACGCCACCGCTGACTTTACATATCAGCTAAATTTGAATTGATGATAGGTACAGTGTTTGTAATCCTACATCAAGCGGCACTTGTGTCTGGCATTTATTTGTGCTATTGCTTTGGCAGCTTCTTCCAGAGCCTCCTCTCATCTGACATGTCAGGTCTACAATCAAAGAGGAATAGTGAATTCACTTTTACAGTTAGGCAAGCTGAATGCTATTACCCATGTATTTGTCACCAACCTGCAGATCCCAGCCTCTAATCTGCCATCTGGATGGATGCTACAAAGTTAAGAGCCAGGGACATGCATTTCTCAGTAACTACCTGCTGTCAGCTATTATTTTAAGGATCCTGTGATTTTCTTTTATTTTGACTAGAAAAAACAAGGCAGCTGCAGTAATAAAAAGGCATATCAACTAGTCACTTTCTGGCAGATTTGTCACTGGTGTGGATACAGTAGTGGTATTTTTTGTTAGCAAATGTATACAGTGGAATATAATATTGTAAATCTGTAGTGCGTTCTTCACAAAGAAAAAAAAAAATCCTTTTTAGAACCTTGTATACCAGTCAACAAAATAAAAAATGAAAACGTATTTGTTTTCACCTTATTGTACACATGTATTATATTTTTCTTTTACAATATTGTCCATTGTGTGCAACATACTTTGTAAATACTGTGTTTGGTTTTAAAAATTGCTATTGTCCTCCAATTTTAGTACAGTTCTGACAGCTGCATACTCAGTTACTGCCCAAGTCCCGGGCTGTAAATATTTGCTGAGAAGAATCGGTGGGTTTATGTTTGGAGAATCTGGAGAATAAGATTAACTTTTCAATTAACAATTGAACAATTAACAATTTTCAAATTAATCTATTATAATAATGCTTTGAAAAAACACAGGCAAGAAATGCAATGATGGAAAACTAGACTGGACCAAATTAATCCCTTGTGTGACTCTATTTCAGTCAACACAGTTATATCAGGATAAAATGATAATTAATTGTTATTAATATGAGTATGAAGCAACTGATGAGAACAGTATAAGAGTACAAAGAATGTACGCCCAGTTCAGTTCCTGGGGTTGTGCACAAGAAAAATTATTCCTCTTCCAAACTGCCACACATCATTTTAGGTGATAAAGCAATTGTTTTGCTTTTGCATTTTCTTGTTTAAAAATTCTTTGAAAGATATCCTGCCTGTAGTTCTCAGGCTATGGCTGGATTAAATAGCCAAAGAAGTTCTTGTACGATATCTTTAGGACATGGAAACCTAATTCCAGGGGCCCAGGGTGACCGCAGCTAGTGGGACTTCCTTGCACTACTGCAGACAAGTGTAAGGCCAGCATCCCACGCACAGCCCCTCTACAACCCGTTTGCCCAGAGCCTTGTGCAAGGATCACATACTCTGGTTTTGCAGAGCAAAATGATGTTTTGGCCCTGAAAACCAGGAAACAGCCCCTGAGCAACTGCTTTCACCTGGTTACCATCTCCCCCCACCCACCCCAAATGCAGAAATCTCCCTTGGTGCGCACAAGCTGTAGCCCCCTCCCTTTGACATGAGGTGCCCCATCATCCTGGTGCCCATGCTGGAGGTGATGGAGATCATGAACCATGCAAACACCCACCTCCCAGATCCCCAGCACCTTGTGGTCCATGGGGCTACCACAGCCAAGGCCATGTTCAGCAAGAAGGGCCATGGCTTTAGCCAGGATGCTTCAGGGGATAGTAGTGAAAAAGGTAAAATTGTAACTCAATATTTAAAATCTTGTTGAAATACGTAACCTGCCAACTACGCACAAATAACCTGTTTAAGCCATGATTTTCCTTATTCTGAGTTTCCCTGAAATGTTTTTCATTTGATGAATATTAAGTTCCAGAGACTCCCAGCAAGGGGGCAACGGGGACATGGGAAGGGGACTCTCAGGGACCCTCATTCATCGTCACTGTGATCTCCTATGAGCTGGTGGTGGGCTCAGAATATATTTCTGTGTTGGTTAAGGCTAATTTTCTCTTTCTGCTGCTCTTTTTTCCTGAAGAGAGGCTTTTTGAAGAGCTCGAGTGGAGGAACTGATTTCTCGCTTACGGCTGATGAGTTCTCACTAATGATCAGAGAGTGCTGCGTACTTTGGGATTTGATTTTGGTAAACATGCACAATTTAGATGTTTATTCAAAACATTCAAATCTCATCAGTCTCTGAGACGGTTATGACAGCTACAAAAAAGTGGACAAATTGTTGATGGTTGAGAGCAATCAGGCTGTACAGCGTTTAATGAATTAAATTTTAATAGTACATTCAGATGATTCAGAGCAATCCGCTTTAGATCCAGATAGCATATGGCATTATCTGATGGCTGTTACTCTTGTCCTCTTTGTCTTCTTCCATTTCACTTGCTTTGTCTAGTCTTCAATTAGACAGCAAGCTCTCGAGGGCTGGTACCATATCCTGTGTAATTCCGTGTAACTCCTTGTATCTCTGATGCAAATTAGAACAACTGAGCCCAAACGAAAAAACTACTGGGAAGAACTGATGCTGTGTTTTTTGAAGTCTGAAACAGAACTATTGAAAGACTTTTCATGACATGCCTTGCACTTACATTTTCATACCATAATCAATGAAAATAATTTGAAAATACTAAATGCAGATTCTTCTGTGAAAAACGTCTATAAAGGTAGCACCGTACCACTCCGTGTTCCTGGACTTAGACCAAATTTGCTCTATTGAAAAATTAATGATTGTTATTTCTAAGCATCAGGCCCGGAAAAGCCAAGCTGAGATCTGAAAACAGCGCTGGTGCTGGCTGGTGCGGCATGTGCCACCACCAGCAGTAAATGAAGATCCTCATTGCAACAGACCAGTTATCGTTTGCTGTCCTCTCTATATAGATGGGCACATGTGGGCATGGGCTGAGGTTTACCCAAGATGACAGAATTGGTTTGCAGCAGATCCACAAGTAAAACCCAAACGTCTGCATTCCTGGTCCACTGTCCTATTTTTGGACCACGCAGAGTCATACAAAAACTGCAACACAAAGTCAGACCTTGGGGAGTTCCAGCTGAAATGATGAAACACGCATTCACTAGAAAGCCCAGAGGAAGGATTAACTTTACTGTTTGTTTGTTTATTTATTTCTTCAGGTACTGAAGAACAGGATCTTTAGTACGACATGGCAAATGGCAAACAATTGAAAGAAAATCTTCGAAAGGGCAATGTTGTCTGCAATGCCGATGCTGTGATGAGTGGTAGCTGCCAAAATCTAATCTGGGCATCCAATTTTGGGAAGACTTATGCATCTCCGAGTTGTCATAAAACAGATTTTACAGGTAGAAATACAAGCTGCTCCCTGAAGATGCTTTCATTACGCTTAGAAAAATCTGTGAAGGTTCCTATCCCGTTTTGGATGTACATGAACTGTTTAACTGAGATTTCAGTGCAGACAGTTATTTCCTATGTCCATGGTAACATTGTCCTTATTTGTTAAAGGATGCTTTTAACAGTTCTTAGAAAACTCTTTCTGTCATTTAGTAGTCCCAGCTGCAGATACTGGGACAGCTTCTCCAACCTGCTAAGACAATTTGATGCTCATAATTGGCACCTCTTGGTCTGAGAGTAGCATAGAGGGTCAGCGACATCTCCTTTGTTGTGCTCGAAACCCCTGCCAGCAGAAGCTGGGCAGAAGCAGAGATACGGCTTCTTGTGCAGGCCCCTCCTGAGCAGAGGTGGGCTACAGGCATGCCAGGAAAATTCAGAGGTGGTGGCAGTCGGATCACAATGAAGCAAGGAGATGGTTGTGAACAGCAGGTCTAATATTCCGGATTCCAGCTGCTGTAGCAGCCACCAGGGCTGGCCTCCAAGACTAAGGTAGCCACGACCAACCTTCCCACTACTAACACAGCCCAGGCACACTGGACAAGCAGATGTCAAAGAAAAATATGTAATTAGGTTATTCCCACATCTTCATCACACATCGGATTCATCCCTGTGGTCACTACAGGAGTAGCTATAATTTACATATAGAACATAGACCTTGGCATCAATAAAAGGAAAAGCCTCATTTCTTTCTCTTATGCTTATACAAATCACAGGTGACTCTCCAGCTACATTTCAGCAACTAAATGAAAAATAAGGTTTAAACTGAATTCTGATAGCAATAGGATTACAGTTGAAACGCCGAGAGAACTATGTAAACATTACTGGTAGTATCTGTAAATCCGAGTGCTCTATAAGTCAATCTTCGCTCAGATGTGCTCAGTTCAGCAGTGGTTAAGATGAACTCAACCTTGAAGTCTTGTCAGATGTATAGACTTGAGCACACTGGATTTGCATACGTGTAAATGAAGCCAAATGTTGGTCCCCCAGCTCTCAGCATTTCTGAAGTGTGTGGGCATACAGTCACCAACAGAGCTGGTCAAAGACCTTCAAAAGGTGCCTTTGACAGAAAGTAGCAATTCTACAGAAAAGAAATTTCCCCCCCTTTGCTTTTTCACTGTGGGAAAAGAAAAGGCCACTTCATATTTTAAAATTCCTTGGAGAAGCCTACATTGTTCTTGATTCACAGGATTTTGGGGTGGTTTGGTTTTTTTTTTCAGAAAAGTATATAATCAAAACATCTAAAACAAGCATATATCATTACGTTAATAATAGTATCTATTTTTAATGATCTGTTTGACTACCTAGAGAGTAGATCAGCTTAAGACTTTTTGCTCCATGTAAATGATATGTGGAACACTAGGAAGGCAGCTTATTTGCTCTTTCCTGAAAATATCACATCTGTTTTATTTAAAACGTTGCAGTCAGCAAAGTTCTTGCTGGGTCATTTCACCTAAGCGATATTTAGGTGTAAATGAGAGGATGCATCTGTTTGCGAGAGAAGGTTACCGCTGGACTCACCTTTCTGTTGCGGTCCGTCTGCCCTGAGAAGAAGACAGCGACGGGCAGCAGCCACGTGCCCCGGCTGCCGAAACCAGCCGGTGGTTTGCCGAGAGGCTCGGCTGCAGCTTCAGCCCTCCCGTTACGCTTTCCAAACTGCAGCGAGTTTATTCTGGGCAGGAGAAGAGCAATCTGCATGCTGTATTTATTCTTTTCAGAGCTGTCAAAAGATCATTCCTTTAGAGGGGGCATGAGGGTTCAAATCCTTGCATGGGAAGCTAATCTTCAATATGAAAGAAAATGTAGGATTAGTTAGTATGAAATTCTGCTAATAGATTAAAAGACTCTCTCGCAACCTTTTAAGGTTATTTATTAGTAATTTATTAATACAGTTAGAACAAAAACGACTGTTGTTTTCAGAATTCATTTTTCAGGCTGCAGAGTTATACCAGATGACACTCGGGCTCCGGCTCTTTGGGAATACACATCAAACCCTGGTTCATAATTTATGTAATGACATATACTTGGACACTGATTAGCTACCTTATCAGCCCTGTAATAAAGGAAGCATAACCCCTAGTTTATCATTCATTTATCTGAAGTCATTTTGAATAATATCACAAGATTGTAATGTAATCATTATGCTGTACAGCATGTGTGGGCCAGTACACTACACTGTCAGTGTCAGAGGACTGTCATAGTTCATACTACTTAATTTGCTCACTTCTTACACATTTATGAAATTGGAGTCAACAGTCTGGTGGAGCAGTAATATCCCGGGCAAGAGACTTACACAATTTGTTAATAGGGTGTTCAATGGGGGTGTGAAGAAGCATGAGACAAGATGAAAACAGGCTTTGTGGTGGAATTGAACGGGTGGTCAAGGAGCAGGCTGAATTTCCCTGGATGTCCTCCATCCAAAGCGCCCACAGACTTTGCTGACACTTTCTCTGGGCATGAGAGTGAAGCGCCCCTTCGGACAGCTTAAAAGCCCTCTGCAAGGCACAGGATTTCTTCATTGTCCGTAAAGCTGGGAGAGTTCCTGAATAAATTATGGAGCTCGTAGTGAGGTCTACAGATGGAATAAACACTGGCACCTTGCATCTCACCGGCTCTGGAGAGGGCAGAAGGCAAGGGGTGCACAAGGAGATCATGCGGACTCAAGCACAGCCTTGCCCTCCTTCCCAGGGTTGCTCATGGGTTTGCAACCAGCTTTCACAATATGGTATATTTTTGCTTTGGAGGCTGAGTTTTTGGGGATGGTGTTAATTCAGGGTTTCAGCTTTCCCTTTCAGAAAAGGGTTCTAGCCTTCGTGGGCTAGGAAACAACTTTGGGAACGTGTGCTGGTAGTGTCTGAAAAAATTGGGAAAAACCCACTGTGTTTATATCTATTAACATATATTTATGCCAGTCTCATGGAATTCAGCGCCCAGCTTTCCATGTTTTGAGTATCATCTGAGGTGCAAAAGAACCGTAAGATTACAGCCAAACCTACCAAGCCTTACCCAGAAGAGGGGGCAGCAGTGGAACACCAGCAAAGATAGCTCAGCGGCTGCTCATCACTTGGCCCCGCCAGGCTGTGATATACATTTATGCCCTCTCAAGCCTTAATTCTATGGATCTGGCCTGATCACCACTGTTGTCGTCCTGCGGCAGGGTGCAAGGTGACTGTGTATGGGAAGAGGAGAACAAACACCACGTTAGCATCAAGGATGAGGAATCGAAGATTTGGGGGATTTTTACGGCAGCTGGCCAAGGGCAGGCAGAGGGGGGGCCCCGGTGCTGCCCGGATGGTGCCGTCGTGGACCTGCAGCCCTGACAGATGAGTGGGGCTGATGTATAGAAAAGCCGGTGACAAGTTGCACTGAGATAATGATTGCTGGGCAGCAGGAGCCATTAGGGTGTCATGGAAAAACCCCAAGATTAATGAACAGCGCAAGTTGGATAAGTAATGAAAAAAAAGGGAAGGAATGGAAAGACTAGCATAATGTTTATTTTAAGATAGTTAATCAAAAGAAACGAATAATTAAAGCTGCAGTTATTTCCTGACATCAGTTTAATGAAATTATGAGTGCAAAAAATAAAGTAGAAATAAAACATAGTGCTGAGTATTAGTCTCCCCATGGAAAGAGTGGAAGCACCCCTCCAGCCAGCCCCAGCAGAGCTATCAGATGGGTGATGTGGAATGTCTTTTCCTTCTGTACCTGCCAAACGGGCCTACATGCCATGTTTTAGAGCACTACTGTTCATCTGTCAAATATCAATAATCATTTTGTGAATAAAGATTAAATGTTTACTGTAAAAACAATTAAATTTGTTTCTAGCACTCTTTAGTGTAAGACAGTAAAAGCAAATGATTTAATCATCAGTCTTGCATCCAACAGTTATTCACTAGAAATGCAATTCCAGTTAAAATTTTATTTCTATTAGAATAAAAACATATTCCAGAGCGCCACATTTCTCCACAGATCTCTTAGCAATCAGAAACTCTTCAATAAATTTTGGCACTTGAGTTCAAAGTTGATGTAAAAAGAAATGATACTCAGCACAGAGAGCAGGAAATTAACTTTGAATATGGAAGAGGGGGTGGGGTCCATGGGGGAGCGGTGGCATGACCAGGGCCTTGCAGGGCGCAACCACACAAGCCGAGATCACAGCGTGAGCACCTGCTTTGTTAGTATCTGTTGCATGATGAAGATCAAATGATATTAATGACCATGATTGCATCAAACCTGGTCTGAAGCAGATGATGCAAAAAAATAAAAGGAGCGTGTGATGCCCTGCACAGCTGGAATAGCTACGTCACCGCATGCAACACCAGGAATAAACCTGAAATAGGGATCATCAGCTGAGAACCTCATGGTACATAAAACAAGCCAAGACTCCTCTGAAAGACTGAACATTTAAATATGAATGAAACTTCTGAAATTCTGCTTCATAAAAAGAAAAAAGTAGTCTTAATATTGCAAGAAACAATTCACACTTAAAACAGATTTTATTACAGTCTGAAAATAACTAATGTGTTAAATAAAAATGAGCAAAGGACAAAGGCAGCAATATGTGCAAAGCTGTCATAATCTCATTCAAAATACTGCAAAACCCCACATCTCTACAATTTACAAATTAAACACACCTACACTATAAAGCAATCTGGAGGGTTTTGCAAATTTCAAAGCAGAAAGGGAAGCCAAAATTGGCATAAAAAATATTTCTTTCTCATTCTCATTCCATTCTCATCCATACAACCATTACATCGTTGTAATGTTTTTCTTCCTAACATAAAAAAGTCACTGACAATTCTTGCTATAGGAATGATAATAACAACATCTGGTGCCATTCCTCTACTTCTAGTGTCTCAACTACTTCATTTACGGTATTACACAAAGTGAACTTTTTCACAACCTGCGACCAATCCAAGTGCTTAACTGGAGAAAAGTTCAGCTTTCCTTCAAAGGTCATTTATTCCCTCAAGATACAAAAATAAAGCAGAAAAACATGTTCTGGATGGTTAAAAAGTTCAAAGGCCTGCTCAAACACAGTTAAGTAAATTAGAAAATCTTTTGAATATTTCTGTATCAGACATTTTCATTATATCACTCTTGAAGCACTTAAATAGCAGTCTCTTTTTTCTGTGGATACCTCCAAAAAGTAATTTTTCAAGCATTTATCCATGACCATATTTGCTGTATTGCAATATAAATAATGTAATGTGTGATGTAACTGTAGAAAGATGCAGAATTTATAAGATGTGATCTAGGCAAGGAACAGATATTGGACCACATAGTTTCAACATTTTTTTCCAAAGGTCTTTGAAAATGTTGTCAATACTGTCTTCTTGAGAGATGTAAGTGCTACAAAGTGCATCTTCCTTCAAACTCTACCTTCACCACCTTTACCAATAAAATGCAGGTAAAATTTACTAACATGATGTAACTTCAAATAAAAATTTATGTCACACCTCCCATCTGCACACCTTGTGCACCCCTGTGATAGATAGCAAATTATGTTATTACCTAGCCTTGAATGGAGAGCTCTTAGAAGAAATTACTGGATGCATTCAGACACCTACATTACCTGCAGCTTGTGCCCAGCATGGTGCGGGACAGTCCCCGCCGGTTTCCCTCCCCAGTAGCGAGCGTTACCTCTGAAAAAGGATTGGCACCTCCTAATCCTTTCTTGAGCATACTCCCTCCTTGGGCTCTGATTACTTTTCTTCTTTCCCGTGTACTCTAATTTCTTTCAAATTTAATATTGAATTTTTATTTATAATTTTCACTGGGGTTGAGCACCTGTGTTTTCAAGTGGAATATAAAACAGATGTCAAATAATTACGATACAGCATTCTTCCACAGGACTGAAGGCACATTCCTGGCACCTATTATTCTAATTTTGCTCCCTTCTGAGGTCATCTTTTAATTTCAGAGTATTCTGTTCTTTCTGAAACTGTGACAAACGGGGGGAAAAAATACGCTTGAAGTTTCTCCAGGATCTATTCATGTGCATATGGCACTCGGAGGGGAAGGAGTTAGGTATCTGCTTTGCTAATGTACCAGTATGCAGCATAAAAGGTAACAAGACAGCATTAAAAGCACGGAGCAAACACTGAGTCAGTTCGCAGAGCCTGTGTGTATACCTCTTGCAATTTCAGCTACACACCTAAAATCCTCGCAGTCCAGAAAGGGCAGCCAAGTCGTGTTCATGGCGTGGAGAAGCCTGTAAGCCCTGGTCTGGCTGGGGAAAACATTTGCTGGTTTTCAAAAAGTAGGAAGGCATAAATCACAACTGTTAAAAACACAGACTTTGCTTGCAATTAATCTTTATGGGGATGCTGTCAAGTCTTCAGGATTTTAATTACCGTGAAGTCAAATCTTCTTTTATTAAGCATTCCAGCTGTACTGTGTTTTGCTAAGAGTAACACTCTTCACCTCCTGCTAATTACAAGATATACCAAATATACCAAAACTTCCATCAAGCTACCGAACACCAATAAAGCTACTTCTGCAACAGCAGCCTCCCCATTATTTCCACCTACTTTTTTTATCTGAAACTTTGTCAGGTTCCCTCTTCTTTGCCCCGTGTCCCCCTGCCCACCCACAGTGCTGCCACAAGCCACCTCTACCCTCTGTTGAGCCTTGGGTGACCTGCTGATGCAGAGATTGCTCCATCCCAACACAGGGAGGCAACGGAGGGGGGATGGACTTGGGCATCTGGGCTGGTACAGCATCCTCCACCTGGCAGCTTGCACGCCAGCAGCCAATACATGACACAGGGGTTGCTGCTGCACTTCCCCCTTGCTCACCAAACTGGCTTCTGTGTAATGTTCTCAAGAGTCCAGCTTTGATGCTGTCCTCAAAAACTGTCTCAAAAGCAGACCTGACACAAAGCCAACGCTGGCACTCGGACCCTGAACACAACGCTTACCCCTAACTTCGACAAAGTTGCGTAGGTCAGAATTAGTCACTTGGCTCCAACAGATGTTAGAAAAAGTTGTTGCCCATTCCTGAACTACACAATTCTGTCTACAGCAGGGGCAGTTCATCCAAACAGTCCCGACAGTGTACTTTGCTGATAAACCTATTTTTGATAATATGATGAGATCTGGTTTCATTCTAAAAATAGATCTCATCGTTTATGTTCATATAAATTGCAATCTTCATAAGATTCGATACTAAGCAATTGTTGGTCACCAGATATAACCATCTCTCCCAGTAGCTTTATTTTTCAGTATCTGTTCAAATGGTAAAAAAACCCAAAGAAATAGCCTTACTCTGCTGACGTTAATTTACAATTGCTCATTTACCGTAAATGACATCCATAATGCTTCTCGCAGTGAGCTTGATGTGCTCTTACTTAAAGTGGTGAAAGCAGGGAAGAGGTTTTGGAAGTCAACATGGTAGCACTGCAGTAAAGCTAATAATTAAGGTTAGAACCAGAACCAGTTAGTTATTTGCTATTAGTGATTTTAACACATGATCTATATAGTGCTGCAGCTGCAGACCCTGAAAAGAGCCAGATTACAACGGCATGCCCCCTTTTAGCTAAGCGTGTACGCACTTAGCTGGTAGGGCTCTTTTAAAATGGAAACCTTTCTCCAAAACCAAAAGATGATCACAGTTATTCTGCAGCCTGAATTGCAGACAACTTCATTCTGCCTGCACTAGCACAATGTGAAAAACACTTACATTGCGCTACATCTATCACGTAATTAATCCCAATATTAGTACATGAAATCTCACGTGTGATAGTATTTTCCAGAAATGTTATGTTACAAAAAGGTCAAATATCATATAATTTTTCTGCTGGATCCTCCTTCGAGCTGTGTTTACCCTAAGATATTAGGTTCCAGAAGGTAAAAGGAACAATAGCATTTGATAGTCCAGTGAGTATGGGTCGATTAAATGACGAGCACGCACCTGCCGAGCAGCTGCAGCTGCTGGTTGTGGAGGTGGCTCACACTGGAGGAGGTACCCGGGAGTCACGGCACAGCCAGGTGTGCTCCTGCAGCCGAGGTGGCTGCGTCAGCCACTCTGCCTCCACAGAGAACATCACCATGTGAGCCCAAATGTCCCCCTGCCCACCAAAGTCAGCCTCTCTGCTAACACCTCTGCTTTTCCAGGGAGCTCCACATCCATCCGGAACTATGGTTGCTCTACCAGGCATGTCGGCTTACTAAAATGGGCTCTAAATATACACGTCAAACCCTAATATTTGCACATTATGGACACAATAATCTTTTGCCTCTACTATGGTGTGTGTATATGTATCTGTATATGTACATGTACATGTATGTGTATATGAGAGCTACTTCCCAGCAGATCTAGCCCTAAGGGTGGGACAACGTCACTGTCCATTTGACTCATCTCTTTTTTTCTGACCATTGTGCCCCTACAGCCCTGAGCTTCACCATCATTTTGGTTTGGGATCTGCCCTTCCAAGAAGAGGTTCAGCATCAGAGTGCTAGAGGAGGGAAATATGCTTAAGAGATGTCACTCTCTCAATTCTCATCTTTAATTCAATAGTGAAAACTAATACACCAGGTTGAACAATACTTGCATTTGTTTCCTGGTTTAAAAAAAAAAAACACCAAAACCCCAAAAAAACCCAAACCCTGCTTCACAGAGGTCCTCTCCAAGTAAAATCCAAAGTCAGAAGGGATGACAATTAACTTTACCTAAATCACTCCATTTCCCCCTCTCACCAACCTGATCTCCCCACGAGAACAGAGGTGCACAGAAATTCCTTTCACCGGGACCCTTCAAATGATGGGCTTGATCAACCACTCCCAGTCACTCTTCTGTGAAAACAATAAATAAAAGATGCTGAACCGGAGCCATCACCTAAATGTCCTGATGATACACCTCCATGACTTCACCTATGGATTTGTATGTTATTAACAGGACCTGCTGTATAATTTGTGAACAACACATGTCATTCATAGGAAAGCTAAGGCCTGCAGCAGGTTAGGTAGCAATTCCTGCCACCATCCCAGCTAGAAAAATACATCATGAAATGCAAACGTGGATGGAGATGCCATTGACCGCAGCCGCTGCAGGCTGCCCATGGGCACGCTCCCTCCTCCGGGAAGAGGGATCCTTCATTGTCCTGCCAAGTGTTGTGCTCTGCAAAGCAAATTGGGCAAAGTAAGGTCCCTTTCTTAATTTATTTTATGGATCTGATCCAAACCTACCAAAACTGCAGGGAGCGTACTGAATTCTTGTGGTTTTTCACCTGGGTGCTGCAAGTCAGCGACAGGCGGGATCTAAAATAAAGCTCTACCTTTGCTTATGGGTAAAGATTAAAGAATTGTCGAACCACGAGAAAATGTCCCTTTCATTTCAGTATTGATTAGTCTTTATTGAACATATACACTTCTGCTAACTCTGGCTTTGGTGGGTTTTTTTTTGTTTTGTTTAGTTTTTACTTCTTTCATGATTTCAATGCCTTTGACCGTAATTTTCACTTTGCTTAACTCAATCAGCTATTGATAAAATCCAAACTGAGATGCTGAGTCCTTAAAAAGAACCTGTTTCTTCTATTCTTTAAAAAGTACTACTGCCCGTATTTACTCTGAACCATCTGTTACACGTCTAATTAAAATATATTTGTAATGAGCTTATTAGTGCACAGAATATGTCCTGAACAGGATGTCAGTCAAGAACCGATTGTTTTGGTAGATAAGATACCTTAAACTCCTATTAGTTTAACAAAATAATGCATTGGTATTTTCATTCTGTATAAAAGCAAATTCAGAGAGGGCAGGAATTCACATACTTTTTGTAATAATTTCCTCTTCAAATATGTTGCTGTTCCTTTCTAATATAGAGTCAGATGGCCTCCTATAATTGCAGTATCAAATCTTTGCCTCAGTTTTCAACTGCAGGTGATTTCAAATGATTAAAGATGCACAACAGGGAATAAACAAAAATGCTTACATGCAATTATTTTTAATTAGTATTTGGCTATAAAGTGTGTGCCTTCATAAAAAAGTCTGTTATTCACATAAACATCTGTTACCATACACACAAGGAAACACACTGTAAGTCTGTCATCACATCACCAAAACAGAAAATACTAAGGAAGGCTGGACAGGAAAGCCAACACTTTGAGTTTTTAAACAAAAGATATAAGCATAACTGCCAAAACAGACACTGTACCACACCTTTCAATTAGCGTCGTTCACAATCAAAGGAAGAGCTATTACCAATGGAATTATACTTGAAAATGTTAAAATAGATGGAATTATTCTTTGAAAACAATGGAATCTGTAAGCACAAGACGATTTCAAACTCTTTACTAATTTTGCACCAGCGAACATAATCAAAACGCTTCCTGTTTGCACAGTATCTCTGGGTACTCTTCTGACAACTTTTTTAAATCTTATTTTTGTTCATTATTTAAGCCTTCTCTCAAAAAAAAAAAAAAACCACCAAAAAAAAACAACCTCTGCTGTGGTGTTAGCACATAAATAAACCTGCAGTGTTCAGTTCTGGCCTCATTTTACAGAAACCAACTCAGGGACGTTGACATATTTTAAGTAAGCATGCGACAAACAGCAAAGTAAGAGAGATATACAGAGCGGTATAAATTAATACCACAATAATTGATAGGTGGAGATAAGGTTGCTCTGCGGAATACTGAGAATAAAATGAAGAGGAGGTGTGAGAGTACCTTGCACATGAATTACTGAATCGGTGGGAATTGCTGAGCTCTGCTGTGAGGAAGCTCTTGGAAATGCCTTGCTGCCGTAACACCTCCAGCAACCAAACTAAACACATTACTTCCACCAACAGAGAAATCTGCAGTGTTAACCATGCAATTTAAGAGCCCAAATAACACACCTCCATTTGCATGAAAATAAAATCAATTGTTTAATTAAAAAGCACACATGACAGTATCTGCCAGTTGTGCCTCGGCGTTATCTGTAGTAGGATCTGAGGTGGAAAAAATCACTGCACCTCAATTGTGGCTCTGCTGGGACCAATAACTAATCATTACGGCAAAGCCAACCTGGGGGTGCTGATCATCAGAAACATGGATGGAGACACCACATGTAATCCTGACCCAGCACCTTGACCCATTAATTGTGCGCACAAATCTTTCTGCATATCCTGAGAGAGCTCATGTGTCTTAAAATCCTTCCTTCATGAGCTGTTAATGAATGTCCTCTGGGTCTGGCTTCCTATTCAGACCAGTATGTCTTGGCCCAGAGAGAAGTCAAAAGTACCCTCAGAGTTTATAATGGCAAAGATGACCCTCTGCTAGAAAGCAGATCCGAATCTTTTCCAGCTCCCTTTGATTTACTAGCCTTCTCTTGCATATCAGCATTTCATATATCTTCCAAAGTGTCAGAAATATGAAAGTCATACATTACATGCAAAGAATGGCCCAGTTCATTACTATCATTTTATTTATTTAACAAATACGGTATTTAATCAGAAGAAACTGACAGCTACAATTGTTTATTGCAATCATACAACACAACAATAAATAAACATTGCACATTAAGTAGTAGGTAGAAGGATAACTGAAAACATCCCATATAAAAAATTCTTCCCAAGAATTCCTCACTAACGGACAGTATTTGTAAATCTATTGACAAAGAGCTCCAAAAAGATGGAGCAGTAAATAAAACACGTGAGGCCAGACAGGGTAGGTTTGGCTTTCAGACAAGTAAATTAATGTCTGAGTTGACTCCCGAACAGAACTACGCTACTTCCAGTCGGCTTTGAACTAATACAACAACATATTACACACTCACTCGTAAATAACAAAAGCCACATGGAAGTCTAATCTGCCTTTTAGTGATAACCAATTTTCCATACCATAAAATGCAAATCACCACTTCTCGGTTCACATCCACGCCATGGGGCAGGGCACCTGGCAACCAACCTCACTGACCTCCATTTCACTCACTGCAGTAGGGTCCCCTCCCTGGAGAAGCTGGACCATGTTATGGCCTATAGTCCTCAACTTTTTGTTGCTTCTTTTTTTCCTTCTCTTTTGCTTAACTGCCGTTCTCTTCTCAGCTCCGGGTGTCCTGACTTAATTGTAAAAAAGCAAAGAAAATGTATCTCCATTTCAAAAGCTTCAGTTCCCATGTCTCCCCCCTGCTTTCTGCAAGCACAAGACAAACAGGTTCAGCTTTAAGACACCTCTGCTTTCCTAACTTCAGTGACAGTTTTGCAAGAGTTAGTGGAGCAGGAGTGTGTCTCAATAACTGTGACAGATGGCTGGGCCTGAGAGAAGAAATAACCATTTTCCTCCTGAAATTTGCTGCAGTGCCATAGCGGGGAGACGCTACCCTTCACCGCGTAGGACTCCCCAGGTTGAGAATAAAGTCAGCACTTTTCTTTATTTCTCTTCTCGTTCAGTCTTCCCTCTGGTTTACAAGCACCTATCATCCAGCTTTGAATGTTAACATTGAGGGAAGGAGTTTTAACTCCTCGTCCCTTAAGACAAGGCAAACTCCAAAGGCAAAGGTAAACAGATCGGTCCCGGCATCCCGGCAGCGCCTGGCCAAGGGGGTACGCAGGACCCGTGCCAGCAGGCATCACCTGGGGACAGCGGGGACCTGCCGCCAGCAGCCCGTGGACCTGGACAGCCCCCCCACCTTCTGCCCCTCTCCTAGGACTGGGTTTATTTCTGAACGTAGAGCATCCTTGTCATCGCCAGCGTCACACGAACAAGACAGAAGGTTAAGGGTCCTGTGCCAAAGCCCATCGTGTCCTCTGACACCTAACGCAGGGTGCGAGGACTAATGGCTGCTCAAGAGAGGGCTATTTCTATGTCTACTGCTTATTCCTCAAACTTAAACTTTGCAAAAGAATCAGAAAGGAAGGAGGAAAACCCAGACGTGGCTATTTCAGCTCCACATGACTGTCCCCTTTCCACATGAGATCCAGCATCCCATTTCCAAATTCCCAGAAATTACAGCTCAGAGGTTCCAGTGGGTATCAGAAGGGGAAATATTTCATTGTAGGAGCAACCCAAGAGATCACAGGTGAGGTGGACTGCTGGATCCATAGGATAACAGGGTGGCAGGAACTCTAGAGGTTACCCCATTCAACCTTCCTCTCACAGCAGGACTAACTGCACAGCCAGACCCGGCTCCCAGAGACCTGTCAAGTCCAGGTGTAGAAGTCCAGCACACTCTTCCATGGGGCATCACTGTCACACTGGGGCAATCTCAGCCATCCCAAGCAGCATCCCCCGGCACCAAACTCTTTCCCTCTTGCGCCAAACGGCATGGTGTTGGCACAGACCCTGCCCTGTCTGACTGCTGGGAATGGAACAGAGCTGGGAGCAGGTCTCTTCCACAAATTATCTCCTTGAACCTAGAACTACCTGCCAGGGAAAGATGTAGATCTGGGACAGACCAAACCATGTCCATAGCTTTCAACGTGTCAAAGACAAAGAGCCATCAGTGATTTAGGGACCACAAAATAAAATGATCAGAAGGCACTGGGCAACCCGCTGACCAGAGGCAGACACCACATCGCAGGTAGGCATTCAGACAATGCTTTCCTGGGGTAAACCCACTGGACAGAAAACAACAACCACATCATGAAATCCGTGGAAAAAAAAGGCATTAATTATGTTAAAGTTCAGTAGAAGATCAACCATTACAGAAGTTGAAATAACTCAGAGTTCGGACAAGACTCTCTTTTGAGCACATTAAACACAGTCCATACTCCAAACCCTGCAAATAACATGCACCAACCTCAGAGTATACTGGGAGACTAAGTGTGTCCTAATGCATATATTTCATCTGTGTGGCCACAGTCTTTAAACTGAAATCAGAGCATCATAAAATGAATCATAGGATGGTTTGGGTCAGAGGGGACCTTAAAGATCACCTAGTTCCAACCCCCTGCTATGGGCAGGGACACCTTCCAGGTTGCTCAATCCCTTAAGGTGCGAACCAACACATCTCAGCCTGGATTTACAGAAAGGAAAACTAAACTGAATTGTACTTCAAAGAGTAAAGGGACAAAGGAGCCACCGATGACAGCAAGAGAAAAGCGACTGCCTCCTCCTCACTAAGTGGAAAATGCAGCAGTTCCTTGAATAGCTTTGGTGGCTCCAGATACTTTAGTTTTGAGAGGCATGAATATCGAAATGAGAACACTAAAACTCTTTAATCATTTATGTGGCTTCATTGTGAAGTTTTGTTTACACACCACCATTTTTCTCCAAAAGCAGCTGATGGCAGTAACAAAAAAATTAAAGCAATATATCCAAGAAGGTTAAATCTCCAGTATAGTCTGCTTGAATCAGGTAAGTTGTAGCTTTAAAAGATGGTCTCGTTGCAGTCAGTAAGACTCAATGTCTTCTAGGAATGAAATGCTTCAAAAGCATTTATGAGTACCAATTAATGCGAGTTCTAGAGATAAACAAATCAGCGAGTACCCATGGTGCCTGCAACAATGTGAGCTTATTGTGAGGACTTCAAGTGAGTGTCACATCTTTGAAGGAGGAATTTTAGTTCTTCATTTTATAAATTAATCTGTCTCCAGAAGCCTATTATTCCGCTAACATACAACTTAAAAACAGGATGTATTTGGGACTTTCCCATTGAAGGAAACATGAAATAATGCTACAATACTTGGTGTCTAGTATTATGCCAAAAAATCTCGTGTATCTTTGTGAAGTTTAACCCAGAACCAGCTGATTCCTTGAGACTCTCAAGTGCCACTTCAACAAGTACTATCTAATTTCCACAACCATAGAGAAAAATTACATCTCCAAAGCAGCCTCACAGCCCAGAAGGCAAATATAAAGAATCCAAGTTTATGTGTTTGTTTGTTTTGTGGGTTTTTTTTTTAAATCTCATGATTACAAAGCAGCTAGCTTGATGGGTTGGGAATGGGGGCCTTTATCAACCACTTTGTTAATTATCTGCGTCACTTGGTTTTATTTTGAACTTTATCCAAAGATTTGCATCAGGTTACCCCAGGTACTAGCAAATGTAAATGCTCAAAAGCAGTACGTACACTGGGGAAAGAATAATATAAGCAGAACTTTTATTTGCTTTGGGAACACTTTGGAAAGACAATCAATTTCTGGAGGAATCATGAGGAAACACAGCAAATACCCTCCTGGAAAAATAAAGAATATTGACATGCGGTGTCCAAGCCATTGGTAGTATTTCAGAAACCTTATACATGACAGCTGCTTTCCTTTTTTGCTATTATTTTAACCAGACAAAGCAACAAATGTCCTGGTTGCAGAACTCTCTGATTCTTTTGAACATCAGAGGCTTCATGTTTTTCTTAAAACTGGGGGAATCTCAAAGAATGACATTTTCTGTTCCCATTTTTCTGATTATCTGCCTTAACATTTCCCAGAATTAGGTAGAACCTTCAGTACATTTTGTAGACAGCATGAGATGGAGGATTTCTTCCTTTTCCAGCACAGGGCTGTCACATCGGAATCTCTAAGAACAGTTTTATATAAATGTTTCAGCAAGAAGACCTGTCGAGCCTATTTTTTTTCCTGCAGCATCTCTCTCCGAGTCCCCTGGTTTCCTGTTTCCTTCTGCTGGCTGGGTTCCACCAGGAGATGACATCTCATCACTGCCGCACTAATGCCACAAAGCCATAAAATCTCTCCCTGCCTGCTTATATGCACCTCTGTGTGTTTCTTGCAATACAAAATTGTGACATTGATAATATTTTTAATGCGTGTTTTCTATTTTTCTGCTAATCCCTAATTAGCCAGAGTAGCTGGCCAAGCCACGCTCCTTTGCACAAGCAACTGGATCGTTTGCAGGGGTAGGGACTGGTTCTCACAGTTTTCTTTGAAGAGTTCAGGCTAATTTACTAGGAAAACCACTAAATTATCACTGTGTTGAGAATAATAAATCATTAACAGCCAAAATCTCCGCTTCATTCTGGCAAACAGAAATATTTATATGGATGCCTAAGTAGTACAGGAACCATCTGCACCCCAGGGGGGCATGTTTGCTCCATCTGAGACAGAACGGGGCTGGGAAATGTTTGGTAATTTCCTTACTCTGCTGCGACATACTACATTCACATGCATCTGTTATACGCATAGTAAAGTAAGTGTTTATAATTTCACTCATGTAATTTTTTTTTTTTTTTTTTTCTGTTTTTAATCTCTTTCTGTATCATTTTCAATGCAAACCAGAGTAGCAGATGGGTCTCAAGTTTAAAATTTCCCCTTCATTTTTTTTTGTTAAGGTTTCCAGGTCCACTGTTGTCAGGTTTCACATAACCCTATTATAGCTGTGAATATTTTCTCTGCAAAGCTGAGAAGAATGTGGTGGAAAGTACCCCATGCCTACTGAGGAGCTTCTTCTTATGGAGAAGAGATCCATGAACTTCACCCCTCTCTATCGTCACAGGCTAGAAATAAACATGCTTTTAGCCATCCCATTTGTGCCTCAACCTTTCAGCACCCTTGCCACTTATCACATTTTTCAAGGTCACCCAGTAACACCATCTCCCCAGTTGCCAAATCAATACAAGCAACATCACACTTCCCATAAAAACTGTTCTGCTTAAATTCAAGCCCTATAGAAAAAAAAAAAAAACCTTACCCTGCAACAACTGAGAAGTCTCTGTAGTAAGAACAAAAGAACCTAGGTCATATTCCTTCAAAAACAATGGATTTACACCATTAACTCTGAGTGAGCACTGGAACAGGTATTCAGGATGTCCCTTTGCAACCCAGTTAAGTAAACTGGTTACTTTTAAGCAGGGTTAGTAAGCCTGTGCTGAAACTTAAGCACATGGTCAAGCACTCCGGTGACGCCGGGTTTAGCACCGCTCGGCAGATTAGGCAAATCAAAGCTGCCACTGAAGACGCGGAGGCTTTGTTTAGGCAAGAACAGTGTGATTTAGTTCCAGGAAAAGCAAATACCTACATTGTAATTTAAATCATTTTCAATATTTTCTCAACATAAGACTAATACCCACTAGTGTTTGCAAAAGCCTTTATAATATGGAGTATTTCTTATTAGATTTAACTACCACAGATCAAGTCTAGATCCTCCTCGGGCTTCCTGAACACATGCAAATGTGAGTCCTTCATTTCTCTGTGATGTGGACTCCAGTGTCCTGACCACCCACAACCTTCACCCCATGTTTCCATTTGGATGTCGGAGAATTTCGGTCCATGGTTTATGACACAGGACTAACCCACCGCAGGGAACACCTAGACGTAGGATGGTACCTTTCTTTTTGGACAAGGCCATGGCCAAGTCTGTGCCTCTCCAATGCAATCTTCAATTGCTCCAAGGAATTAGTTACTGTTTCCTAGCCATATGGGGAGATGTCTCTTACCTGTGAACTGAGCAAAACTTACAGAGGGAAAACAATATTCCTATTGTGGCATTTTCAAATGTCACATTGCCGTTCATACTATGTTTCAGCTGTGTACTGGTGCAACAGACTGGGCAGTTCCCACTCTCTCTCCCCCTTCCAATATTCCCTTCCCATGCAACGGGTCCCAGAACCAGGAGGAGTCTCTGAAAGCGATTCAGAACTAAATCAAATGTTATTTACATATAATAAACTTCTCCTGAATGTCAGCTTGCCAAAATAGATTATTTACTGAAGCCTTGTTGTTATACCGTATGGTTATACTGCGCGCTGTTATAAGAAGCATGATGATTGCAATCCATTAGTAACTGTCACAATATAACTCCTGCTACAAAGGAAGGAGACAGGAAAAAATACCTACTACCTAGAAACTGGAAATTGGATTCAGGAGACATATTTATTCTGAATTCTGAGTCTGGTTCTTCATGTGATCTGTGGCAACCCGCTTACCTGGTCTGTTTTACGCCTTCCACTTCCGAGAAGTTAAACGAATAGTGTTTTTTCACCTCTGTAAACGTAATTTATATTATCAGATGGAAATGGCCAAGTGCAAAATTATGGCCATTAACCTTTCCTATGGAATAATCCCAGGATCCACCCGAGGAGCCGTTCACCTGCCGGTGACACTTGGATATCCTCAGGCGATGGAAGGCAGCAGCCTTTTGTGCCAGAAAATAAAGCCTTTAAGTAGGAGTGAAGATTAACTTTGCTGGCCAGAAACAGCAGTAGGAACGCTGGGAGCAACACGGATAACAGCACAAGGAGAAATTCCAGGAATGTTATATCTGGACCACTTGAGCCTGCATCTTTCGAAGAGGCCAGACTGCTGCTCAACATGAGCTCTCCTTAAAAACACCAAACTATTATCTCCTACTCTGTATGGGAGCAGCTTTCAGCTCAGGGACCGCATGAGGACACCTCATGCTCTGCACAGCACACAGAAATTGGTGGATGTTTGTCTTTTTAATTGTGCTGATATTCTTAACTTCATAAAAGAGTTCTGTACAGTAAAATTATGTTCCTGCAAAATTCAGATCCCCTCTTACGGCAGCAGCTGTTGAAATAACTGCTTTACAATGTAATCCTCTTGTTCAATAAGTCTTTGCCTTCCAATGTTGCAATTTACATTTTTGCTAAGGAATCAAACTGGCACTTAAGTACGAGAATAACTGAGGATCTTGCCTTTGTCTCCAGCCAACTGATATCCTAAGCCCTGCTATGACATTATATAAATATTCAAAAAATGCTTGTGAATACCATAATTTCTCCAGGTCTCACAAATGAGGAATTATCCAAGTAATGGATTATGAATGGAGCGGTAATGTATGGAAACATTACCCACCCAAAACGTATTAGAGCTCCCAAAGACTCAACATGAAACAAAATGTGTTAGAGAGTTAACAAAATAAAGCTGTCTCCTGAGATTCAGCCTCACTAACTAATTCCCGTAAAAGACTCCAGAAAGGTGAAAATACATATAGATGCTGTTTATTTCTAAATATTATCAGAAGCTTAAAAGTGCACTCAGGAAGATCTAACATATATAAAAGACTCACTAATCCAACTATCAGCTTTGCAAGTTTAAACTAATATCCTGAAGCTTGATAATCCGAG
The DNA here is from genome assembly GCA_035590275.1 of Ibycter americanus. Taxonomy (NCBI): domain Eukaryota; kingdom Metazoa; phylum Chordata; class Aves; order Falconiformes; family Falconidae; genus Ibycter; species Ibycter americanus. The sequence continues at coordinate 51,855,055 of JAVJGI010000065.1, forward strand.
CTTTCAAATACTAGGTGTATGTAGCAAGGTGTGCCTTTCTCCTCACCAGCCCCATGGTCCACAGCCATGTTTATATTTTGCCTCTACAAACTTGATAAATTTTAAAAATACGTTAATATAGTTATTTTGGCTATTTTTTGATGGAAAGTGTTTGAACAAAATAAAAGGCGTTGATTAGTTGCCTACTAAGCCCAGGGTCATTGCAGTGCCTAAAATCTCTGTGAAAGAAATTCATGCAAAGTTTATAGAGATGCTGACAGTTAGTTTTAAAAGCCATTGCTCAATTCATTCCTTCACTGCTGTCAGCCTGCCAGACCCTTCAACCATTTCTTACTTAAGTATGCCTTACTCATGTGAGTGGGACATAAGTAAAGATTATTCATCTCAGGAGTTGCAAAACTGCATTTTAAGGTTGCTGCCCCAAAGCCAGCCATTGTATCGGGGCCGGGTGCGTAATGACTAACTGCAGCGAGGAGCCTGTCTACTGGGAAAGAAAGTTCTAAGAATTAATTTTTAAACTAATTTAAATTGTTATAGCTTGCTGCACTTTTTTTTTTTTTTTTTTTTTAAGTTGCAAAGGCTGGAAAAACAATGGGTTTTCTTTTTTGTAGCATATCTTTAAATTATAGGAAACTTGCTTCTTGGCCAAACTGGGCTGGCTCGGAGCCAGAATGGATGTCTCCATTCTCATCCTTTCCCGTATTCTTTCAATAAGCAAAATAAAAATGTTTTGGTTTTTTTTAAGTGAAGCAAAGCAGAGCCTCAGATGGATGGATTCCTAATTGCATTGCTCCTGACGGGCCTCCTTCACAAACAAAAGTTTATGAAACCCATGGAAACAAACAGAAAGGCTTTCATTGTCTTCAGCTGGCCTCAGTTTGGGGTCTTACAGCTTAAACTTAATCAGTTAGGAATGTTCTCAGTATTATATTTTCTTTGACTTTATTAAAAATTGTAAGGTTGAGGGTCATTCAGTGTCAGTGGGAAGACAGAAAAAGGGTTGATGAAACTACTATGTGAAGAAAAAGTGTTCTGGATGCTTACGAAATACTTTTTGATCGCATAATACAAAGGAAAAAAAAATAAAATGGAGGTGTTATTCTCCAAGTAGAATCTTATAAATCAAGTATTTCCTGGGTAACTGAGGCACGGAGTTACTCTATTTCTGCAGGAAGAGTTTTACTTTTTAGTAAAACTCTGCATGTCTTCTGCTGACTTCAGATAATTTCACATTTCTGAATGAGCTCGAGGAGGCCAGGCTTCGTGAAGGACCGGAGTACTGGGGAGCTGGGGCTCGGTCCCTGCCCGCCTGCCCCAGGCGGCACAGGGTGGGATGGATGGGGTGGTGGGTGCTGTGCAGGCTGCGCTGGCAGGGACCATCCTGCCCCGGCTGCTGCCCGAGCTTTGCGCAGGAACATGCACCATGTTTTCCCCTCCTGTCTTGAATCAGGAGGTACACGTGCATTGCGCAACGTTGTATGGGATTACAGCAGACCATTCTCCTGCATTTCAAACCAAAAAATAAGTTCAGAAAGTCTCCGCACCCTAAATCTAACCATAGACTTATAAAATACACTGAGCTCGTGTGAACGCACGTAGAAATGAGAACTGCAGCCCTGGTTGCAAGCCAACCAACCAAGGAGACACAAGCCATTATTTTTATACTCTGGGATCACATCAGCCAGGAGCGAGGGGTTGCCCCTGTGTCCAACCACCTGGGTCATCCCAGAGCAAACCTACGGCCCCACGTGGGAGACGCTCAGCTCCCTGCTGAGCACCCCACCACGCTCACAGCAAGTACTGGGGCCCCCAGACCTGTGCCAAAGTTTGTCTGAGGTTTGCAACTGACTTTAATAGGAACAAGGCTTGGTCCTTTAAATAGGTGCTATATTTATGGAGCAATGACTAGCCAAAACGTAGGGGAAAACTCAGCCAACTCCTTTGCTATTTTTGATGACACAACAAGGTCTGATTTTCATTAAGTTTTGCACGTATATATCAGGGGTCCTCCTAGGGACTAGGGAATGAATGCACTTTGTTTGAACTCTATAGCTATTATATACTACTTTTTATTGATTTTTTTTTGCCTGTAATTCTCAATATAGTTCTTTTGTGTTCATGGAAAAATATTTATTTTTAGTCCCACAATTTTCCAATATACTTGTTTTCATCATAATTGTTTTCCTTCTATTACAAATGCTGTGTGATTACTGTTTACATCTTGCCAGTTTCCTAAAAAGAAAAAAACAAAAACAAAAACAAAAAACAAAACAAAACACAAAAATATACCATGTAAGATTAACAATTTTAGTTATCTTGAAAAGGCAAGATGAAAACAAAGCCTGGGTAAGTGTATGTAGTATGCTCTCAGATGTATATTTATAGCTTCCAATGGTGCCCTGCCCACATTTTTGGAAAGGAAAACTGGCCTATGAAGTAAGCATGCAACCTCGAGAAAAGTTAGCCTTTCTGTTTCAAAATGTTTGCACTAGAAAAATATATTAGGAGACCAGCTTGCCACCTCAAACGTCACTTAATCCTTCACCAGCACGTGGTCCCATCAGCTTCAAGAGGTTCATTCATAAAAATAATGCAGGCAAGGATAAGGGCTGGCAGCAGCAGACCCAGCAGTGGGGTCGGGCCCCCCTGGCTGAGCATCTCCCGACACAGGGACCTTCAGCTGGCACTGAGAAAGGGGAAAACCTGGCACTGCCCTCGTGCTGGGGCGTAAAACCTCAGGCATCGTTCCCATCTCAACTAAAATGCCAGTTCACTAGAGTCCCCCAAAGCTGCAACACCACAGCTAAGCCAGGACAGTGGCTTCTGCCGATCCTCTAGCATGGGCTGACCCTAAGAGAAGTCCTACGGCCACCCTGGGCTCCTGGTAAATCTCTTCCCAACCTTGCTCAGCTCTGCTCCAGACGAAGCTTTTGGCCGTTTGGGGAAGACTTGAGCGAGCGAGCGCAGCGCCGAAGGAAGGCTGGAGGTGCAAGTGGCCGGGGCAATGCACGAGGGAGTTGCAGCAGGGATGAAAAGCTGTAGCTGGTACTGGGAAGAGTGCAGGGCCATCAGGGAGCCATCTGGGAAAAATCATTTTATTTATAACTTAAGTAATAGCACAAGCCACACAGCAAATCGATTTGCTTTTGGATTCTAGCTATTGTCTGATTGCCCAGACAAACAGCATCCAGTTTAAGTGGAGTCCACAGCAGTAATAACAAAGAAGGAACACAAATTTTAATTATGTTTCTAGAAGTCTGTATAAGTATTGAAGAACCACATAAAAATGATTTTTTTTGACTAACTTGCAGTTGAAAATGTGTCATTAAAAGCTATGAGTCTGATTTTCTGCTCTGCTGGTCAGGATATTAACCAAAATGATAAAGTATTCACTCTTTGAGGGGAGAAAAAGTAGAGGGAAATAAATGCTGAAGATTTCATGCTGGAGATATTATGAGAATGATACTAAAATGAGAAACTTCATCGCCCTTCACTTGTTGGTCCCGTTACACTGCAAGTGCTGGAGTAAGAAGAAGAAAGATAGCACAGAGTGAGCCAGGCAACAAAAATAAGCAAGAAAGGAAAAAACGTGGTCGGTACGTCAGCAGCACAACTGACACTTAGTTTTCAGGCTTTTTTGCCATGACTTTGGCAGGAGCGGTATGTCAGCCTCCAATGCTGCGCACGGTATGCACGTTTGACAAGAAATGTCAGGACGTGGTCTCTCATATCACCAATGATTCAAATTAATTTCTGCTCTCCTCCGCTTGCGTCTTCCCTAATTCTGCAAGCTTGACTTCATACCCACTGCAACTTACATTTATTTGTAATCTCGCTGCTTACACTCCACTGAACAATAAAAGAACAATAAACTTAATAAAAAGCCCAAGTGATTGGAAATAGCTCTGGGAATGGCAGTCCAGTATGAAAGCTATAAATTTACTTGTATACTCATGACATTGTCAGCTAATTTTTATGAAAAGCCCATCACAGAACATTGCACCAAAACACTGTGATCACTCGTATGTCACCCATCATACTTCCCCTGATAACAAAACAGAAAATGCATCATAAAATGATACTTCAAACTACAAATTCATCTTGAAATGCTCACTGTATACAGTAACAATTCTTTCCTGACCTTGCCTTGCACCTGAACCTTAAATTAATCATTCTTCTTCTATAACATTAAAGAATACCCAGTGGTACTTTTTATTGAATTTAAAAGCTAAAACTTCAACTACTAATATCATTATTGTTTTGGTTAATATTTCCCTATTCAAATCTACATAGAGTTCAAGAAGTTATACAGTGTAAAGTAAGTAATAAGAGTTTTGGAAATATGACTTAAAAATACTTTTTGTACTCGGATCAGAAAGTATTGACTGATATTTAGAGGCTGAACCAAAGCCCACTGACTGAAGTCAAAGGAAAACACCTATTGATTTTAAATGGTTTTGGATCAAGCCCTTAAGACCTAATCCTGAAAAATGCTGAGTATATTAAAGCTACATAGGAGCTATGGATATCAAGAATTCACAGGACTAAATCCTATTAAATACATAGTGTTATCCTGACTTACACTGATACTCAATTGGATTAATTAGGAAAGATCTTCCAAGAGATGGCCAATACTATCACTCTAGTGGGTATGCTGTTGACATAAGGAATGGGACCCTAGTACAGTCTATGGTAGATGTAGATTTTAAGCACCCATATACGAGTGTCCACCAGGGAGTTTTTAACTAATCAAATCTTTTCCAGTGAAACACTTGTAGTTTCTCAGACACAGAGTTTAGTGATTTCAGCAATGGCACGGCAGCATTTCTTGAACACATACGGGAAGGTACTCTGGCACCTGGGGATGCCTCTGTGGGTAAAGAGGCGAGAGACCTTTCAGCTTGCTGTTGGGGCAATTCAGTGTTCACTTCTTCATCTTTCCGCAAACATTTACAGAAAGATAAGCCCCCTCCCTGCCTTTCTTCTTTCCCCTGACCACCACCAGCAGCAGCACAGGCGCAGGCAGCGGCTGCTCAGCCTCCACATCCCCTGCTGACCCCCAGCTGCATCCCTCAGACCAAGCGCTTCTCATGCTGCTAAAGTTGAAAAGTGTAGCTTCGGTAGCAATGTGAACGTTTTTTCTTTGAGCAACGGCAATGAAATTTGATTATAGCTGCTTAAAAATCAGCATGTTTAATTGTCAACACTTTAGGAGAAACGTGACACAGCCTTTGTTTGGGGCTATTGCAGAGAGTACGGCAGCTACCAGGAATAACGGTGCAGGAAATGTGAATTCAGGTTGTCAGCCTTCCAGTTTAATTCTTCTTCTGTCCTTGCCAAAACGAGGAAGGATGAAGTAGTAAAGCCTCCACCCTATTACTGAATGCCTCAGCTGCGGACGGTCACACCCAGCTGGCCCTGTCCTGCCTGAGCGATGACCGAACCCCCCCAGTTTTTATTATCGAACTTTCCCAGATCAAGTTTTGTATGAAATTCTGCAGTGGAAACCTCCGATGCGAATAGGAATCGTGTACAGTCTAAAATAAAGAGAACGCAACATAAAATAAAACACATGATTTATGTCTGGAGAGGACTTTGGGGGAGGGAAGAGAGCGAGGAGGAAAGGGATTCTCAGAGCAGCACCACATTCAATATCTTATTAGCCTTTGAACAGCTGCTTTTCTTAGGGCAAAATTCAAGTATTTTGTGCCAAGCAGGTCACAGAAGGTCATCCTTGCTGGAAAGGCTCAAGACAGAACGTGACATTTCTCAGAGGATCTCTCCCTGTGCCTTCTGAGAAGAGCCTTGGTTGTAAAGATCCGCAGGGTCAGACCCTGCAGGTGGGACCAACTCCTCACCCTCCAGGAGGGCACTGAGTTTAAGGCACTCCGGGCAAGGCTTTCCTGCTCGGCAACCCTTTTCCAGAAAAGTGGCCAAAAGACATCTCTGGCGATGCCAACGTCTCCTCGCTGCCTACAGAGGGAACTTACTGCCATGAGCTTGGACTCAATATCTCCCTTTGATGTGACTGCACAGAGAAGATTCTAGTCACATCTCACCACTTTTAATTACCTTGTGACTGACACAAAACTCACGTAGGTCAGTGAGATGATTTCCAGTGGCCTCCATCAGCTCTGGAGCTGTCTGTCGGAGGGACAGTGACAAACTCCAAGAGAAGTCTGGATTAAAAATACGGAGCTGTTTAAGAAAGGCAGTACTCAAAGTGAGAAAAGGTGACAGAATTTGAATTAATAACCAACATTTTATGTATCAGAAAATATCACATCTGACAGAGCTGCCAATGACAAGCGCAAGTCAATTCTGTAAGAGTAGGTTTCATTGTGCTGGTAGCAGAGAAGAAAAAACAATGTTTTACAAAGAAAAGAAACTTAACATGGTATTGAAGATGTTTATTTCTTTTATCATATTATGTATGAATCTTTTATAAGTTTTCAGTGAACTATATTAATTAAAAATTAGTTCTGGGAATATTTTGCTTGTAGCCTAATAAGCTATTACGTCAATACAGATTTTCATAGACTAGTTTAAATTTGAAATAAAGGGGTCTCCTGAGTATGCGCAATGGAACAAAAATGTAACAAACAAAAAAAATAAAAAAAGAATGCTTAACACTTTTTCCTTGTACAAGTTCAGGATCAGAGTGCAGGTCTAACTAGTCTTTCTAAGTAAGTTTTATGAGTTTCCTCCAAAACTTTTAATTATTATTAGAAGTTTTACGGACTCAGACCCTGTAATTATTTTTATTATGAAGTTTTTCATTTTGGCCTTTATTGAGATCTGTCCCAATGCTACCACACAACAAGGCAAGACGTTTCCACCAACGGTCCTTTGGACACGATGCTCCAGGCACGGTGAGGAGAGCACAGCAGTTACTCTACCCCCAGATGCTCCCATCCAGCAGAAAGTACAGAGAAGGCAATAAAATAGGTGCAACGATGGCTCCCGACTATTTGTGATTACACAGATTTATTGCCTCTGGTGTTAAACTAGCACAGCAGCCTTCCCTCCCTGTGGAAACCAGCATGCCCCAAGGAACCACAGCTGACGTGTGTTTGTGGGTCATGGTTTGTGTCTGGAGCTCGTCCCCGGCAGCGCAGCGCCACGCTGGGCTTGAAGCACGGGTGAGAATGAATTCATCGCAGACCTCTGTGGCTCCCACTAGGGTGGCAGGTCCTTCACAGTGCCACAGGAACAGGAAAAGCTGAAATCCTCAGCCGGTGATCAGCTGAATCAATTTTCTAGGATTCCCAGTACGGAGTGCAGTTCCCATTGCAGGAGACTCAAGAGCAGACCCAGGTCATAAAGTGTAAGGCCAGCAAAAAAAATCCACTGCAAGTAATTCGAGAAAGAATGATCAAAAAATGGTGTGTCAATGACAGTTTTACACAAACAAGTATCTTCCTTTGATTTTTTGCGATTACAATGAAATGGTAACTTTGAAATAAATTTAAAAAAATTTTTGTGGGTTGTTTTTGTTGGTTTGGTTTTTTTTTTCCATCGGGCTGCCTGTTATGTGTTCTCCAACACATGGGCAGACCTCTGCCAACACAAGGCAGACCATCGGGGAGCCGTACACGTGTGGCACCAGCAGCTGAGCTCCCTCAGGCTACGGCTCGGGACAGCTCGGGGGTGAACGCTCACCTTGGAGGTCTCCTGTAGGAGGAACCTGCCTGGGCTACTGAATTAAGCGATGCATTACAGGACTATCGTAAGATAATTGATCATCTCCCACTGCAGGATGAAGGCCTGAATTTCTGGCAGTTTTCAGATATAACATTTATTTTAATTGTTTTATGTGAAACCTCCCGTGCTTCAAAAAACCTCCGATATCAACATCACCAGAAGGTTTTAAGACAATCCCTATACCTATTTATGAATTTTAAATGATCATAAGGAAACTCTGCTCATGAATAAGTGACAAAAAACACCCAAACAAAATTCAAGGTCCTGCAGGCACCAGTCCGTCAAAGGATGCCTGCAGTTCACAGGTGAATGTTAGCTTTGCGACCAGAGAGTGATACCACAAAAGGGACTCTGTCTTCTGGAAAATTAACCCTAATTTGATAAATGTGGGCAAGTTAATGTTCCTTTGAGGGCCATAAATATGGTCCTTCCTGGCTGTTTGCTGTCAAATTCTTCAATTTCATTTTTAAGGGGTTTTGCTCATTTAGCTTCTTTTTTCGTGTAGCAACTTACTGGAAGTAAACCAAGCAGCAACCTAAGCCATACAAATGCCTCGCCCACGGGAAAGTTTCTTTTTCCCATCACCCTAAAGGGAGCAAGTGCCTGAGGATGTCCCTTTTTCTCCCACCTACGGGCAGATACATTGCAGAACGCAATGGCTGTGGCCGTGCTGGCTCTGGAGTCATAAGCAATACAACCACATCAGTTGGGTGAAGTGTTTCAATCAGCCTAGCTGAGAGGTAACCTCCGGCACAGCAAGGCAGCTGCCCACCTTCCTAAATCCCAACCCTGGACCACCACTCCAGCACTGCCCATCACTCCAGGCAGTCTGTGATCTTCATCTAAACCACTATAATTAATTATAATTATTTAGCCTCACAATAAGTAAAGTATTACAATGTTCGTTGATTTAACCTGATTCAGTAACCAAAGTAAACAGCAGTTAATTGATTTACTCAGGTTCACATCAGAAGCATACGACACTGAGTGAAATGAGAAACACGGCCTCCTGATTCCCACTTCAGTGTTTTATCCCCAGACTCCAGCTATTTCTACTGCATTAGTTCACATTTTTTAAAAGCAAAGATCTACACCAAAGGAAAATAAACATCACACATCTTTGTGTTATTTAGTTTGCAGGTTGAAACATGCTCTTCATATTCATATTAATGAGCTGCTTCTCATGAGGCAACCCATTAAATTTAATAGGAGAGCTAACATAAACCTCACATGAAATGAAATAGTTGCAGTTACGTTTACATTTCCTTGAATGGTATACTTTGCAATTCTGCGTTATGAACAAGCTCGTACATTCTATTTAATGATAAACAGGTTTAATGACTCTCTTTAGCTTTTTTTTAACACTTCTTTTTTCTCTCCTCGCTGAATAACAGGATGACATCCTTCACTGGGCACTGGCCACAGAATGCTTTACATGTGAAAACTAACTGAACATGCTAAAGGATTTTTTTCTCATTATTGTAGTTTTTCAACACTTTTTACAAAATCCACTATTAATTGATGGAATTTCTAGACTGGACAGTGATGAACAAAGAATCCATTCATAATGTTTGCTTTAGTGGTTTTTTGCAGTTGTTTTGGGGGCTAGGGCACCATTGCTTTTCCTCTTCCAAAAGGACTGCAGTGTTCTTTAAAAACACATTATGAAATCCAGGCTTGTTGGCAGAAACATTATTTCCTCCCTGCTTGGTTCTGCAAAAGCACCATTGTTGTCAACAATATTTCATTATTATTAAATTATGATTATGCTTTTTAAATTGCAAGCAAGATCACCTATAGCCAGATTGCCTTTCCAAGTAAGATACAGCACCATGCACAGCACACATAAGCTCCAAATGAAATCCCCAGGTCATCTAAAAGGCGTAACTGGCGGCCAAACTTTTTCCCAGGCTCCTTAAAACACAAATTAGAGCAATATTAGATTGGGAAACACTAGACCAGATAAACCATTTGAATGGACCCCTGACCTGCAGACTGCCTATACTATGTTCAGTTGTAAGACTGTCCTTGCTGCCTTTATCGCTGCTGGCTATTGGGATCATACAACTAATTTTGTAGCTCCATCACTACAGCACCAGAACATAAATCTAACAGTAAATGTAGCTGCCATCATGTCGTGCCCCCAAAACAAGAAAGTCTGTGATAAAAACAGAAGTAAGCGTAAGTCTCCAGGGTCCTCGATACTTTTGCCATAAAATCTGTTTCTTTCTCTGATCTCCAATTCTTAGGTGTCCAACGAGAAGACTGCCACTGTTAGTGATGACGCTCAAATCTTCTGACAGTCCCAAAGTGAACGTCAGGGTAGCACGTTAGGCCAAGCAGCGCTAACCCAGCTGGTTAATGACGGCTGCCTCTGGACCACGCTTGCTGCAGGGGGGGAACGCCGTTGTGCGCAACAGGCTGACAAAAATGTTATGGCAGTTAAGGCTGCATAATGAGGGCGAACTGGAGCTTAAGTCATGTGGCTTTCCTCCAAATGCTAAAAATTAAAATAAATGTTTGGTTGAACAGGAAAAAAGCTATACCTAGGAAGCCACTGCATTACTCGCTTCTATATTTTCCTGTAGTCATTAGAGAGACATTGTTTCACAGTTGTTTTATTTTTCCTGCCGCAGGATCACATTTCTACCAGCCTATATAATTTTGATTCCTCTGACCAATCTCCTGTTAATCTTTTGGTTCAGCAGGTCTGGAGCCCATGGTCCTGCCACAGTGCCCTCTCCCTCCAGCTGTGCACACCAGAAAGCCTTGCAAGCAAAATAACAGAGGATATTCATTTTTTTACGTATTTTTGTCTATTTGCTCCTTGTATATGCTTACTTCATATTAATACTTTTGTATCTTACTGTAAAAATGTCCAATTCAGAGAAGCAAGAGTACATAAATCAGAATTCAGAAAAACAAAATCACCAACAAGCCCCTTTAGACCCTAAGCATGAAGGAGTCGCTGGCTATCCAAGACCCATCGGTGCAGATGTCCTGGGAAGACCACCACAGGGCGGGCTGCTGGAACTGCCCTAGCAATAGTAAGATGTTATGTGTGTGCCTGGCTGTGGATCATGGCTCTCCGGCTGCTAAAGTAGCCAAGAGGCGGGGAAAAAAGAGGCAAGAAGAGGGAGAGAGGCACCGGGTGAGAAGGGCAGGGTCTCGGGGAACTCCTAGCCAGGGATGCAGAGACCTGGCGCGCTCCTTGCCCTGGACCACCTTCGCTGCTGGGGTATCTGGGAGCAAGGAGCTTCTACAATGCCATAACCCTAAATCCCGTAAGAAAAATGGGAAAGAACCAAGAGAGGAGGAGAGTAGCTAGTTCCTTCAAAAAAGAGAAGAGGAAATCATTGTCTCAAAGAGTCGCAGCATATTTTTTACAAGCGTTTGAGCACTACTTACATCAAAACATCCTGGTGTTCAGAACAGGTGGCTTACCAACCCTTTTTTCTCTGTAATTTCCTTATGAAAGCTGCCTTATTTATCTTTCAAACTCATGTGAAAATTACAAAAAGAAAACAAAACAAGTAGGAAAAGTGTTTATTGGAAGAGTTACAGTCTTGAGGAATATTCTCCAAGGGAAATGGATGTTTAATTAAACACACAAGGCAGCGCTCACCCAATGGAGAGACGCCTCTGAAGTCCTAACGGCTGTTTCCTGGCATACATTACTTCTGAATATTTGCAAGTGAGTTGTTTATTTTGGATAATGCACGCTTCCACGGGCTCGCTGGTGAGTTAACGGCAAACGGAGAGGTGAGGTAATAGTTAAAGCAATGCAGTAAGCGCTACCGTAATATAACTTCCATTTGGGTAATATCTTTCAGTTTCTCGTTGAAGACAGGAATAAATTAAATCAAATTGCACAGGGATGCTTTATCTGCATTCACCAATACTACAGTTGATGCTGATCATGTAGAAAACGTAGGATTTTTTTTTCCATGGTTGTCTGTGAATGTGCGTGCCAGAAACAATGAGATAAATGCTGAACGCTTTTGTAAACAGAAGAATGGAATTAGCGAGTTTGTTAATGAAAACTTATTTGGGTAAAGAATTGTTCCCTTTGGAACGGGTGCTCTTTATTCAACCTTTCAATGTCAGTTATCATTTTTAAAACAGCTTGACCTGGAAGCATACAGTTAAAATTGTGGTGACTGTTAATGACAGTTTTATTGGACACTATGCTTATAGTTCACATTTTGAGGTCTGTATGTAATTGATCTTTCTACCCTACATGAGAAACACTGCAATAAGTTGGTTGCAGCACCACATTATAGATATAGAGAAATAATAATGATGTCACCTTGAGATTCAAAGATCGTGGAATAGTAATAGTCTCCTAGCTCATTCTCCCAACTGTGATGACCTCTCCAGTACTAAATCTTAACAGTCTCAGCATTATTTTTGAATTATTCATGCTAGCCTTTTCCCTCACTACAAAATCAAGGAAAATGAATGCATCATGCTCTGTCAGCTCCACAGGTATTTTGGTAAAAATATAAAATGTTATTTGGTTTCAAAAAATCTGTGCAGCAATACAGGTCACTTGCTAGTTTGAACAAAAACAAAAATTCATATGCAGAAGACACGGGACACATTCACTGGAAGTCTGAATGAGGCATTTTGAATCCCTGGAACTTCCGAAACCTGTGTTTTGATTAATTGCATCTTCATCTGTAGAAATAAAATGAGAATTAAACAAGCATCAATACACACAAACCATTTTTCACTAACTTTGACAGTGCAACATTGCCGTCATTTCAGGGATTGAGCAGGATGACCAAACACAGAGAATTACAGATTAGGAACAGAGAGGCACTTTTTAACATTATATTTACAGCTGAAATCAGTGGCGGTGCTCAGGTTAAGCAGTAAAGAAAACAGACATTTCTTGAACCACGCCACACTGAATTGCAGCAGCAGTGCGATGCGCTGAAGACAACTCATCTGTTCTTAAAGGCAGCAGGTTGATAACTCTTCTAGACTATCAAACCTGGATAATAAGAGCGCGCTACAGTTTTATTCCAGTGATGGATCTCATAAAAAGTGCACATGGGAATAAAATAAAATGCATGTAAATGTAAACTCAAGCAGGTATCCTGATTCATCTGTAGCTGGTGACCTTTAAGTTCATTATGAAAAACAAATGTCAAGCTTTCAAAAGACAGGAGTATCCCTGGCTTTGCCGGGGATTTTGTATGCTATCGCACAGACTGTATTAATTTAGTCTGGCATCAATAACCTTGAAATCAGGATTTTGCACTAAAAATCTAGTTTTATGTTTATTCAGAAAGCAAAGATAAAAGGCGACTTTATTTTAAGGGACCCTCCAGTGGCTACAGGGCAAACGTAATGTAACATTACTGATTTTGCCTACCTTGCTATTCAATGCTAGCTCCCATGGCAACAGATTTTATATGAATACAAAGAGTGTGATGAAGATCTCCCTTTATTTTGCACAGAGTTTAATTATGGAAAAGTCTCCTGTCTGCAGAGTTATTCAGCATCCCTGAAATGGCAAAAGCTCCTGGAAAGCCTTGGTCAAAATGAGCCGCAGGTCCCCAAGAGAAGGAGAGAAGGACCTCATTTATCTACTTTTGAAAACAGCAGAGACGTTGCTTGTTTATACTGACACAAAAATTTTGAACAGATTAGCAGGGGAATATTGCATAATTGCTAAAGAAACAACATATGATCAATTAATTACTTTTCTAACTCTAACAAAAAATGCTTTTATGCTACCATTCTCTCCTCAATTAGTTGGTAAAGTGAAAGACAGTCAGCCTGAAGGTTTCACCTAAACACAGAAAGGAGACTAAAGCACTTAAATTTTTTCTCTCTCTTTCTCTCTTTTTTTTTTTTTAATTGGAGTTACACTAAAGGACTTACCTGCTTTCTCTATATCTCCTTTGTTCCAGCTTATAAGGGACACTTACTGTGATGCCATATTTTTAAAGAAACAAAAACCCACTTACATGTCAAAAAGAGCAACAAAAGCACTTAAAAAAAAAAAAAAATCACTGGTTTTAATCTAATTGAACATCAGCCAGGACTGTCCCTACTGCAATTGTGGTGCTGTTAACATGCACAGCAAAGTGTCCCAGCAGGGGAAAAAAAAATATTACAGACCGCCGGGTAGTCACAGTGAAATCTAGCAACAGCAAGAAATTGAAGACAATTAGGATGCGCACCTTCCCTCCATGCAGAAACTTTGTCACTGCAAACTACGTCAATTACAATTACAAATAACCCAGTTTTTCTCTTCGCCTGTAATTCATACCTATTGAAGTCAAAGGGAGCTTTGCCACTGACTTCAGTGAGAAAAGGATTATCCCCTTAGTTTGGGTATTTGTATTAATTTTCTACTAAAAGTATGGATTTTTGATCATTTTACAACTACATTTCTGCCTTTCATTCTGCACAAAACGGTTCCATATTTAAGCATTGTGCCAAAAATGTATTCTGCATTTCAAACACTTCTGTGTTCACGTGGTGCTTTGCTGAAAATGGACAGACTAAGGACCCTACACCGAGGGCATGAGCCATGACTCTGTTGTCGCAGTCACAGCTCTTTGATGCACAGACACGCGGTATCTCTTGAAACTGTGCAGGGTCGTGCAGTAACAATGGTGGAGTCATTCCATGAGCGCATTGGGTTTTCCTTTTCTGATGGCTCATGGACTTGAAAGAGAACCTTATCAGCTTGTGAGAGCAAACACCGAGCTTGGATCCAGAGAGAGCTGCCCAAAGATACCACCACGGCTCCCTTCGGACAAAGGGCTGTCACCAGGGTGAGAGCCAGCTCCATCCAAGGAGCCTGGCAGGGAGATGGGCTGGATGACCTAATAGCACTTTTCATCTCTGACTTCTGTTTCTACGATAGCCGGAGTTGATGGCCTCAGCGATCAGAGGGTATTTCAAAGCAGAATGTGCAGTCTCTTACTGAATGGTGACAAATGACATTTAACTTGAAAAAATGCAACCTAATATGTCTAGGGAAAAATAATCTTAAATAAAGGTACTTGATGGTGAAAGGAAATCTGGCCAGAAGTAAAAGCAAAAGGAACACAAGAGTGATAATAGCAGATAACATATGAGTCACCAAAAGTTTTCAGGATTGTTTGAGGACTTCTGATGACGTGCACGCCAACGTGCCACCTCAGAGAAGACAACAGGGTAGGAAGTTTGATCCATCACCAGCCAGCACATACCTAAGTACGCTGCATGCAAACCTCAACACCTTTGCTCACACTCATTGCTATGCAGCGAATTCCTAGCATCAAATTCTCATTACTAGTAGGAACACGTGTATCAAAAGTCAGAAAAATTCAGCTCCTCATTCTTGGCCATTAATCTAAAAAGCAGCTTCGTAGTGAGTTTAATCAGCTCTTTTAAAATTCCTTTCCCCTTAATTCCATAAGTACGCATCTATTTTAGGCTCTTGATATAAAACCCACCAAATATTTGTGAGTAGTTCCTGTATTTCTGCTTAGTTTTGTAAGCCCAGAGGAATATCTAGCAGTAGAAGTAGATCCCATTTTTAGCCTCCAGTTTCTATTTTGACACCAAACTTCCACGGAATTGTTAAAAAAAAAGGCATATAAGCATCTTCGTGGAGAGTAACCCTGTTGGTTAAATCTCCCTTTAATCCTTCCTAACAAGTTTAGCTCTCCTAAGATATGATTGTTTCTATTGTTCTTTTTTCAAGGGTGCATATACATATCTTCATGCACACGGGATGCCTAAAAAATTTTAAAATCACTTCATTCAGATGAAAAAGGATCACAGTGAAATGCATTTAGGGAGGTCTATCAACCCGTCTTCTTTGAAAAAAGAATAAGAAAAGGGGAAAAAAAAGGTGAATTCTTGGTCCCAATGAAGTCAATGTTATGCCATCCCATTGCATGTCACCCAACCCCTCTCAAAACTGCACTATTTTGTGTCATTGTGCAGACATTGACTGCCTTTTCCTTCTGCACTGTATTTGTCCTTACTGCTTTTCAGATTTCCTTGCTATTTGGGTCTTCCGAATGAAACACATGCTTTCAGAATATTCCATTTAGAAAATTGAATATTTTCAAGTGAAATTTCATTTTGTTTTTCTGTGCCCGCGCTGTTAAAGTGAGCAGAGCCTGGAATTATTTCTTAATGCAAAATATATAGATATATTATGTTATATGAGGCACAGTGATGATTTTATTCCAGTATAAATGTCATTCCCACATAGTAATTTCATTTGGACCAGCAGAAGTGACTTTTTTTAGGTGTTTGCACCTAATATTAATGCTAAAATTTCGAATATTTCATAGAAGGATAATGACAGAGCCAATTAACTGGCAGAGCAGGATTTACTGGTTTCCACTGGAAATACTAGGTCCCTCCTACTCTGGCTATACAGCTAGCTAACATTTTAGAACAAAATGTAGGTTTTTATTTAATTTGAAAATGTCTGGAAACATGCATGTGAAAGTGAAGAAACATGCCCATTTTCCCCTAACTATTTACCTACGAGTGTTGCCAGATAAATGCCACTCAGTATCTGAGGTCAGCTTAGGTTTGAATAGTGCTCCGCATTCCTGAACTCCTTCCCAAATCTCGGGAAGGCAAAGAGAGGAAAACAAATAGCAGATGTGGGAATTGGGAAAAGGAAACGGTCATTTTTCCAGCGCGGGTCATGGAGAATAGATTAGTAAGTCCAGGATAGTTTAAACATGCTGGCACAAGCAAGAGAAGCTGGCCTTTGCCCAGGACAAACAGTGCCAAATTCGTGAGAGCAGGGAGCTCCGCGCACGCGGCCGATCGCCTGCTGCCAGCTCCGCGTGGTTACCCACATGCCGTGTAAATGCCCTTGGCTTGCCTCCGCGTGACTGCAGCCTCTCCCGACTGCACCTCGGGGCTGCTGTAGCAGCGGCTCTGGATGAACGGCTCCCGGTGAGGACGGCAGGATCCTAACAAAGCCAACCCCACGCTCCCCGTCGCAGGCACACCTCTGGCACCCCGCGGAGCAAACAGGTCCTGCTTCGAGCATACACACGCGGGTTAATGTTAGCATTGCAGCCCGAATCTTCATCTTGGCAACTACAGGCACCGCTGGTTACGGACTGATGGCATGAAAACTGGCTTGGGAGAGCAAAGGCATGCTGGAAAGCATCGGGTATGGAAATCCTGGGTAGAGACCTGATTTCATTTTTATGTTTTATTGATACAGTAGCATGTGATGCCACTTTAGGTCATGATAAATCTAGGGGACAATAATTTAGTTCAGTAACTCTGAACCAAACAGGAATAGTAATTACTCTCCAGCACCTTTTTAGACCTGTGCAATATTTGAGCCACATTCCTACCTAGGACAGACAAATGCTGTGAGAGTGAAAATACGGCTCTGGACACATGAAAAGTGGCCAAGCTCTGGTGGATGCAGAGACCACCCAGCCACCGCACAACGAATGAGATGTCATCCATGGTATCCCACAGCTCAGGATGTTATTCTTGTGCAGTCCGCAATCAATTATGTCTGTACAAAATGACTACACTCACTTTTTTTGGGTCTCCGGGAAATCTTTGTTCAAATTGAAGATGGTTTTCTAACAGGCTCCGCTTTTTACCCAATTTTCCAGCTGAGTTGACTGAGGCATAGGCAGGTCAAAAGGCTTACCCAAGGTCAAGGAGTGAATCAATGAGTTGGGTCAGATTAGATCTCAGCCTGTTCTTCGCTTTTCATCCTTTACTGTTACTGCTAGATCACCGTTAGAACCAGGTTAACAAAAATGTCATGGATGTGCTTTAAAAATATATATTTTTAAACTTGTTATCCCAATAAGAATTAAGTTCTTTAGATAGCACGCTATATAAGATTAGGTTTCAAGAGGTTAGGCCTTTACTGCAAGGAATCCAATATCCAGCACAATGTAAAATCACCAGCAGGAGAAATATTTTTACTACTGTATAAAAATAATAAAAATGCAGAAAAGTAAAATTCACAGATCAAATGCTGAAGTGCTCACTCAGGTCAAGTTCTGCCTGGCGTTAATTGTATTTTGCCTTGGGAAAAGGCTTCAGATCTGGCCATAAATTAGTATGCTGATCCCATGGCATGAATGCTGTTTTATTTACTTATTCCCTGAAATATGCTGTAGAATTCAAGCAGCAGTTTAACTGAAAGGAATCGCTCCTCTGAATCTGAAAAGACTATGGTATTTTTGAGAACAATGCTGGGCTCCCTCTTCCAACAGCCACTATGGTATTTGATATGAATGGACCAAAAAGCCCCTTGCCCCTCAAGGGAATGTGTGTTTGCTGAGCTTAGGCTCCGGGAGGCACCCATAAGCACTGGATTCTCAGAAAAACATCTTCCCTAGGAAGGCAGAGGAGCCAAGGGATGGGTCCCCAGGGGAGCTGTGCCACCCCCATCCTTGGAGGTTTCAAGACCTACTGGGGGAAAGCCCTGAGCAGCTGGATCTGACCCAGAGCTGGCCCCGTCTGGCGCAGAAGGGTGGCCTGGAGACATCCTCCCATCCAGCCTACCTCCCATCGCTCCTACAGCATGACTGAATATTGTCCTTTTCAGGACAAAATTTTTAAGACCACTTCAGGTACAACTTGTGTAACCCCCTGCTATCCCTCTGTGCTGTGAGCTCCTTCCTTGCCAGCTCCTCCGACACATGAAGGTATGGTACAGAGAAAAAGGAATATAACTTTTTTCACAGCTATTACTACATAAATAAAACAAAGAACATGTTAATCACACCATGTTCCTTTTTTCTTCATTCGCTTTTATGCTACTGAAACACAGACGTCTTGTTCCGGGCTTTTTGCTTTATAGACAATGGGAAAAGATTGCTTTGGAAAGCCTTGCCAGGAATTTTATTTTCCCAATTTTAGGATTCTAAAAAAGATTGCTTTGGAAAGTCTTGTCAGGAATTTTACTTTCCTGATTTTAGGATTCTGACAGGCTCAATCACAGACGCACTCAAAACTCTTGGCAGAGTTCAGCAATGAGGAAGCTACATCTCATCAGTTCTCATCTGCAGATCAAAGCAATTCATTGGCAACATGAAAAGACTGTATTTAAAAAGTGACAGGATACCCTTAAAAAAATTAAAAGAGCAAGCTTAAACATTCTGGGAAGAATGTACTTTGAGTTTCAAGCAAAATAAAACAACATCTAAAAAGCAGTATTAAAAATATCCTTAGACTCAGGAGAAACATTTGTATTTGTCCACTGTTGAAACAATATACTAATCAAAGCCATCTCTACCCCATGTTCCAGTTCAGTATAAAACTATTCAACCATTAAACTGGGTTAAACTATGTTGATTTTCCTTTTGCAGCTCTATAAAGGCCAGTTAAAGCTAAAACCATGCAGGGGGTGACAGTGATTTGAAGGAGGCATCCTGAGAGCAGAACAAAAGTTAGGAGGAACTCTTTAAACAAGATTTGCCAACACAGGAGACAGAGCAGTTGTTCGTTGGCTCCTTCTGATTCCTGGTACCTTATAGCACTGTGAGAAATATAAACGTTACCTCTGTTTTGACTATCACACCTCCTTTCTTATTCCTCAGGCTTGCTCCGGAGTTGCCTTTGCCTACATCTCGTTTTCATCAGAACTGGGAGCACAAGGAGGTTTCAGCAGCTGCCTGACCTTTTCAGGGTGCACATTTTTACCTCTACCATCTAGGGACTTGCTTATGCTTAAAATCTGCTGCAGGTTAACTTGAATTATTTCATGTTAAGGTGCTTAATGTCACAAACAATTTTTTTTTCTCCTGTTGCAGGTCAGTTGGCATTTTAATGTGTATTATTAAACTGACTTAGAAAGCTGAAAATGGAATAATTTGCCTACATTGATGTACATGTGGGAGCAGTCCCACCCCAGCTGTGCGTCTGTCACCAGCACTGCACATGGATTTGCTGGGCTACTGTCTCAGGAACATTTTGGAGGGATCTCACTTCCCAGTAGGCACAGGAACGCAGCCAGGTCCAGCACACCCCGGCTGAAGGACTTCCCAGCCCTGCTCCATCACAGCCCTGGTCCTCCAGCATGCTTCTGTGCTCTGACCCAGGACACCAGCACCTTCTGAAAACAGGCACAGACACAGGCCAAAGTGAATTTCATCCATTTTTATAAAATACTTTTATATATTTATATAATTTATCAACTACATAGTTAGGCTGCTGTTTGAAAGGGGAGCTGACCCCAGACCCAAGCCAAGACCACTGTGAGGAACAGGAACCCTGGGGTATGTCCTAGCACTATTATGAGACAGTTCATGCTATATAGATACTTAAAAGGAAAAAGAAGATAAAAATTTTCACATTCCTTTATATTACTGCAGAATTCTACTTACCTCACAGTGTAAATAATAAAAGACTCAAGAAGCGAAGACAGTGCCCCAGTTTTGCACTGAAGTTGCACATTGATGCAGTTGAACAGGGTTCCTGCTTCTATCTGGTAGCACTACTTGGCAAGGAGCTGCATTTCTTCCTGCCTTTCCCTTTGCCTTTCAAATCCCTCAGAGAAATACCCTTTAAATATGCTTTCTTTGGAGAAGTATGCATAGAGCTACTAGTCTGTCTTCGCTAACCTGTTCTACTACCAGCAGTTCATTCACATCCTTAACTAGGACATTATTAACCATTTCTCTGACTTGTCAAAACAGCACTTGCTTGTCTCTTTTCTTTCACTTCAAAACAAACAAACACACAAAAAGGCACATTTTACTATCACAAAAATGAATGCTATGGTTGGACAATGAAGTTGTTTATTTTCTAGCTCCTTTTTCAACATGATGATTATGAGCAGGACTGAACATTAAATTGAGACCTGTCCAAAATATGTTGGAAGAAAAGATGCTCAAAAAAGATAGAAAACAAAAAGAAGGCAGTAAATTATGATCAAGGGAACAGAGAAAAAGACAGGGATAACAGTCTAACAAGCACAAGCGATAAGAATGCTGCACAGCAAACAGCTCTCCTGGAGAACATACCGATGCTGGATGGCATCAGAGCTTTATACCAAGTATTTCTGCAACAACTTCAGAGCAGTATTTCCATGAATCAGGTAATTCTGCCAACATTTGGTGACCCTAGACAACAAAGAAAATGAAGACCATTCTCCTTCCTACCTCTCCTACAAAGAACAATTTGTTCCATCACAGTCTAGTCCCTTATACAGCTAGTATCTGCCACGTACACAAATTCACAACAGTGAAAGTGACAAAATAATCTGCACACAATAATTTTTGATTATACATGGCCTTCCTGGATTGTGCATGGCATCCAGTGTGCTCAAATAATTGAGTCCTCAAAACCAAAGGATGAGCATTATGAACATCTGCGAGGTTCTCCTTGCTCTCACAAGTCCCTGATGTGCCGCCACCTCAGCATCTTCCTTTTGATGCACCGTATAGCTATCCTAAAGTTCTTATTTTTGTAGAAAGAAAAAAGGCCATTTTAATCCAGGAAAAGCAATTAATCTCAGAAAATTGATCTTTTATGATCAATTTTATGATCAAATGACATGACATCAAGCCCAGTGACATCAGTGAGAGTCTTCTCATCAGCTTCAAACCGCATTTTACATGGCCAGTGATTTCTCTGAAGAAAACTGCGACTCGTCAAGCTCCAGATGCGTGCCTATCCCTGTTAAAACCAACAGGACAGTAGCCACTGCTTACCTGGCAATACAGCACTGAAATTGACCACAAGATTCATCAGAAAGACTCTAATTTTCTGTTTATAACTAAAAAGCACCATATAGTCCTGAGATGCCCGCACTGCTTTGGCTGAGCCAGGTCAGGTGTCAGGGCAGGACAGTGAGCAGATGGGCAGTGCCCCTGGGCTGGCAGGCGGCAGCGGGGGGGCTGCCTGCATGGCGAGGGGCTATGGCAGCGTGGGTCCAGCATGGCCCGGAGGGTGAGCTGCCACTCACGTGCAGCTCCCTGGGGAAGGGGTGGCCCTTGCTGAGTTTTCTTTGGGGTCCCCAGTTGTGCTCTTTCCAAGCTCCAGCAGCCAAACCCCAAGGCCAGCCTTAGGTGGGCGAATGTCTGCAAAACTGCCAAATGCACATGATGTGAACCCCAAACATCCCAGCAGTCATGAGCTCCCCCTTGCAGGCTCCCCTCAGGTGGCTGCAGGGATTTCAGGCTTGGGCCATGGCTGCTCTCAGCGGGTTGGGACTGAGCAGCCTCATTCATCAGCGCTGGACATCAAGGTTCAGACCACAGGCTCGAGCTCCTGGGTCGCCAGTCATCTTGGCAAAGAGGGTCCAACAATCTGACTCTCCAGCCTCCTCAGGGACCCTTTGCTATCCCTCAGCTGCCCAAGAAGACAACCACTTGCCATCAGATTTTCACAAAAGAACAAGGACAATGTGCAACGTGAGTGACAACAGGCAGAACTAGCCCACGCTTTGTGCCTACTCTTCCACCCTGTACTCATTTCTGTTGTGTTGACTGCGCTGCTGCCACCCATTTCTGTTACACCGATGCTAATGCACACAGGTGATATGGGGGAACTGGATTCCTTTAATGTAGACACTCTCCATAACAAAATAGACACACTTCTACCTGTAGAGAGTAACTCAATATTAACAGTTTTGACTGTTCTTCAGCGGCTGCGTGATGAGGTTTGCTAGCACTCTGAAGATTACACGAGGCTGGAGTTATACACACAGTTTATAAAATCACACAGAATCCATACATTTTACATAGACAGGCTCCCTAAAGTGTCACACTGTATTTTAGCATCTGAACTTACTGTGATTCAGTAAAAGAGTCCTGCTTCTCTGCAATGGATCTCGGGCTCTGCAACCTCCTACACATGCATATATCATCACTGACTTCCGAAAGAGTACTGTTGGCTTGAGGGACAGAGGTGTACCTCCTATAATGGTATATACTACATTCTGCAGCAACCTTTCTTCTCATATTTCAGAGTTGAAAAAGGCCTGTCAAAAAGGGGCTATTATGAAAGGGAATTTGAAGACATTCATAAACATCTAGACAGAAAATTGCATTTTCAATATGAGAACCTCAATAGTTAAGGCTACATTTGGGAGATCACTATGGCCCTCTTATTTTCTGCTTACGCTGTCAAAGTTTGAATTCATGTTGGGTTTTTGAGCAATTCAAACAAAGGATACTTTCATAAACATCCATTTCATAAACTACAGCATATCTAATTCTTTGGGTTCTGAAGGCTGAGCTGAATGTAGTGTTTGTAGTCTACTGAGAATATGTCTGGAAAACATAAAACAATCTACTAGGTAAGTTACAAAGCTGTTGACATAGGGAATGAAAATGGAAATTCTGTAGTAGTCTCCTACATCCACAGTTTTACGCTATACTTTGCCTGATGTTAGTTGATTGGTGCAGTATATCTTGATGTTAGTATCCCATTTCAGAAATGTTCTGACATTATCTATTTGGCAGTTTGAAAAATAGTATCAAACTCCCAATGCATTTGAGCGCACGTTTCAACACAGCAATCGTAATATCCATTTCCATCGATGCAAGAGGCAGGTTAGTACCAACTTCAAGTGGATTCATTTCTAAGACTACAATACGTGATTCTACAAAATGCACATGTACACGCGCACGCACCCCTGCACATGCACACACAGCTTGGCTAGAAAGACGAAAAGGAATTAACTTGATTTAATTTCCAGTGCCTCCTGGTAAACACACCGGCTCATTTGGGAGCAAGGCAGCCCCTGCAAAGTAATTGATGCCGTGAGTTCTGTGAATGCGATGGCACAGATAACTGTTTGGCACCTCATCTGCCCATGGCATAGGAAAGAACGCAAGGAGGAATCTTCATTCAGAAAAAAAGAATTATTAAGAAGATTCTTCAAATCCTTTACGATGATTACAAAGATGGCCACATCTCTAAACAGGCTACAATAACCCAATCACTTGAAGAATGTGTTCTATTGCAAATATGCTTAATATGTCAATAGGAAAAAAAATATATATGCTGTAAATTTTGCTGTATTAATTATTGGAAATGCTTGAGCCTTGCTGGAAGCTGGCAATTGCTGCAAAATCTCCACTAAATATAGGACTCCAGGCACACTTAATTTAACAGATTTATCAGTGGCCTTATTGACCAAAAATTCCTCTTATTTAACATTTATAAGCCTTTTTACCACACAAATTTCTCTGTAGCACAACAGATAAAATTTATACTGTTAGCTTCACCAATATTGTCAAAGCATTTTCCAACAACTTCTGGAATAGAGCAGCCAAGAGATAACTAAACCAACTGGAGTAGGGCATATGAAACACCATAACTTTTTATGTTTTTGCCCTAAAGAAAATGAAGCCAATCTCTGCTAATATCCCTTTCATTTACACGGTTTGCTACTAGATTTCCCTAAAGGCATTAGTGGCTGGCAAACAACTCCCAGCACCTTGATTACAGGAAATCATATTTCTCCCAATGCCAAGCTTCTTCATAAGTACTGAAAATGGTTTGCCTACTAAAATACATTTTCTTAACTTACCAGTAATTCTGCACTTCGAACCACCCAATTTCCTTCCTCTCCCAGCACAGGAACCACTGTATTCCTGCTCAATATACCCAGACTCCTAGCTTACTTTTTGGTTTTTTAATAGAGATGAGTCCATGCTTCTACATTTGACAGTGGAATCAAACAAGCTTGGAGAATATTTTGGGGAAGGAAGGAGAGAAAAAGTTTTATTAGTGGAGTTACAAACTATTTCAAAGACAACTGCAAATTAAAATCACATATCATAGAACAGTTTGCACTGGAAAGGCCCTTAAAGACCACCTCGTTCCAACCCCCTGCCACGGGCAGGGACACCTCCCACCAGCCCAGGCTGCTCCCAGCCCCATCCAGCCTGGCCT
>JAVJGI010000065.1:51886001-51927239 GCA_035590275.1 Ibycter americanus
GGCGACCGAGGGACGGGGGTCCCTGGCTCGCCGCGGTCCGTGCTCCCTGCGGCTGCGCGCCCTGGGCGAGGACGTGGCCCTGCGTCGGGCCCGGGGCCTTTGCCTCCTGCGCGGGCGTTAGGCCCATGCCTCGGTCGGTTATCGTTCCTGCCGGGGAATGCTGCCTGTACAGCTTAACCAGCGCTGCCAAACCCTTCCCTCGCCCTGGGGAGGCGGTTTTGTGGCCGATGCTGAGGGTGAGGCACCCCTCGGAGTGCGCAGGGGTTGTGGATAGAGCAGTGCCGGGGGTGAATAGGAGGCAGCGCCCCGCTTTCTGGCAGCGGCCAGTGGTCAGGTTAGTGTGGAACCACGCTAAAATAATGCGTGTCAAATTGGCATTAACATAAAATGGCCTTTTGCTGTTGACATAAAAGCCAGGCTCTGTAGCTGTTTCGAAAATAGGTACAATATTGTAACTGCACACAGCTTATAAATAATTCTAAGTAATTCTTTACATTTACTTCGTTTTAATATTTTGTCCCCAACTTCCAAATAAACCTGTTACTGAGTTGTATCTTATTTTTGTGAAATGGAGCTCTTATTAAATGGTAAGGTGCGGTTTCTATGGTGTTTCACATCAGAAAGCCTCCATTTTATAAACTGGGGCATAACACTTAGTTTAGACATGACTGTCACAGCATAACTCTTGCGTCCAGACTTGTGCTCCCCCTGCACAGAAGATGAGGGTTATCTCTAGAGGGGTCTGTTTCAATGACAGGGTTCCCTTGTGAACCTGATGAAGGTTTTGGCCTCTAAGCCCTGCCTGTCTCCCTAATGCACGGGGGACCAAAACTGGCAGTGTAGGAGCTTTCCCTCCCTGAACTGCCTCTGTGGCCTTTGGTCTTCCTTTGCTTGCATGGAAATGCAGCTTAAGTGGTGCCATGATAGGGGATCTCCTGTCGCATTACAATGCCTCCCTGCGCTGTGGTGTGGAAGCCACCCACAGAAGGTCTGGTGGACTGAGTCTCCTTGAGCAGCTTTGTTCCCCTACCTGTGCACGGGCACCCCTTGGGAAAGGTTTCTGTATGCTCTCTGCAGGAACGTGAGCAGAGCCACTGTGTCTTAATGTCTGCCTCTTGTGTCAAGACCTGAAGGGTTAGTAAATATGGAACAGCCTGGCTCTGCTTTTCAGGCTAGTGCTTGCAGCCTTGGAACAGAACCAGAGACCCCACAGAATATCTTGTTTTAAACCCAAGTTATTTCTTCAGGTCTTAATTTTGGGTTGGTGCTTTTTTTCTCTTTAACAGGTTCCCTCTCCCCTCTCTAGCTTGATTCATCTTCCAGGTTCTTTAATGTCTGACTACTGTGATGCTTGTAAAGCTTATTGCTTCTGGGGCAAAAAAACCACCTCAGAAACTCAGGATACTTTTGTCTAGGAACAGCCAGTTCTGTGAAACTTGCCAAGTTGCTTGTTTGTTTTCTTGTGAATGTTTTGTCAGTCTGTGACACAGTTTTTCCAAGTAAAAAGTTTTGTTTGTTTTGTTTTCAAACAGAAATGTTCCAAATGTGGACAGTTCTACCAAAAGCCTCAAGCTTCAGAGGAAAAAAGATGTAGCCATGTGAGCTTGCAAGGTGGCTTTAGCAATTCCTATCTGCATTCTGATCCATGACAAGTTAATTACACCAATTACACCAGCAACTGAACAGAAGCTCTATAGGAAACTGTTGTAGTTATATTGCAACTTGTGTTACCGTGACTACTTTATCTCTTGATAACTCTGTAATTAACTTGTCACCACTGTTTAATGCTTAACGTATGTAGAGAATCAGTTAATGGCATCACTAAAGGGATGGTAGCCTGAAGGAGAAGCTCGTGCCCTTTGGAAAGGTTATCGGGATTTCCTTGAATGGCTAATTTAAGGACTTGTGCAGAAAAAGTATTAAGTTTGTTACGAAAAGTGTGGATAAGATGGAAGGGCTGCAGCAGAGAAATTCTGTTTAAACTGACTTCGGTGACAGGGGAAACTGTTAGAAGAAACAGTAATGCAAAAGATCCAAAGGAGAACATGTTTGAAGACATGGCTGGCTGTTTTGTAGAGTTCTTTTCCCATGCCATCAGGGTTTTGGAGGAGCAAGAACAACTGATGTTTATGAATTAAACCTTGGTATACTGGCTGCTACACCCTGGCTCGTGTTCTAACCAGTGCCTAATTTCCTTGTGAGCTATGTCCTCCACCTCTGATACAAAGGGTGACATCCTCACTTGTGGTGACTGAAAGATGGTTTCAGCAGTGATTGTCATTCTGGTATCGGTGCTCTAAGAGCTTCGTGGGATCAAACTGTAGGTCCCGATTTGTTGGGGTGTTCAACATCAGCCTCAAGACTAGTGAGCCATGCTGCCTGGGATGCAGTTGACCTAAATTAAACTTACTTTCTGCAAAAGGAGAAAGGCAAGAAAAGCTTCACTGCTTGTGATAGTTGTTTACATTTCTCATTTTATATTTCACAGAACAATACTTTAAATTCCGAATGTGTGAAACTTCGAAATACATCCTGAAAGCATTAGTATTCAGTCTAATGCTTTTAAAGATTTCCTGCATTAGAATAATTTCCTGTTTGTAACACTGGTGAAGTCAGCAAGTGCCTAACCTGCTCTGTACTGCCCATTCCCAGAAGTTGTTGGGTGAAGCTGAATACACATCCCACCAATCGCATAACTCGTAAAAGCAAGCACTTGTTAAATCTATTTGTTTTTATTATGGACATCGATCTGCCAGTGGCAATAATGCATTTATGGACATTTTTCTGCAAGCGCAGCGCTGGTGGCAGTTTTTACTGACAAATTGAGTCATATGGACAGTAGTTCAAAATACGCTTACTTTATTGACGGATTGTGCAATTCTCTAGTTTACCAAGTGTTCATAAGATATCTGGACTGGTGAAGAGAATGTAACTAATAGGAAAATGTAGGACAAAGTTTTAATTTCAGGAGGCTTGAAATCTTTTAGGTAGTGACAGGTTTCAGCATGTTTCTTGGCTGGTTTTGTGAACTTTTAACTTCTTCATTAATGCACTAATTGAAAAATGAAATACCTGGTTTGGTGCCCTTACTGCAGACTTCCAGTTCTTGAGTTCCCTACCTCTGCTGATAGCTGTGAAGGTTGCTGTTCTACAAATACGTGCTGGCAAGGGCTTCGGTTGTGCTAATTTACCTGAAGGTATGATGAGCAAAACCTTCCTGATGCAAGAAAAAAATGCTGTGTTAAATTTTGTCTCCTGTAAGGCTAACATTGTCACCCAGTACAGGTGTGTTTGGGCCAGCATTAAGATAAACATACAGCTGGAGGAACAACCAAATTATAAAACCAGACCAAACCTGTATTGAAGTATATTCCAGAAATGCAAAACGCATTTTTAAAACTGATGATTTACTTGTGTGGGCCAGACTACTGTTTAAAAAAAGCCGTATGTATTTGAATGTCAATAAAGCTTGTGTGGCTTTGGAGTTTTATGGAAGTTGAGTAATTGTGAAAGTTTTTTTTCTTTGGAAATACATGACCATTTTAATGCTTTCTGCTAATCCTTTTTCAAGTTGTTTCCTTATTTACTATTTTATATGAGCAGAGCAAAGCACCCTGTCGTGATGATGTCAGGATAGTGTGCCAAATTAAACGGTATAAATAATTTCAGGTATCTTTTCAAGTCACTTGTAAAACTTGGACACTGAGTTGACATTCCTCCTAATGCAATAGAGGTTCTGAGGGTGATTAAACATACTTACATCTGAACAAGTCACCTTTATTCTCGAGGAGGAAGAGGGGAGTTCATTGATGCAAAGGTTCTGACTTCCCCTCTGCTTTTCAAGTGAAATAGGAGTAAAATAGCACTACTGACAGAAGGCCTGGAGTCTGGAGGAGCTTGGCAAAGGGGAATAAAGAATAATTCTGCCTCTCAAAGCAGGAGCTGACAGCATCTGTAGAAGCAGCAAATGTCGGGTCCAGTTGCACTGTATGTTCACAACCTGGTGTGTAGCTGAGCTGTGGGTCTTGAAATAGATGGCTGGGGATGCTGGGCTTGGGCTCAGAAACTAGCTTTTATTTTACATTTGGAAATCCCGTTTCTGACTTGGGAAGTTTGAATCCCACTTTCTGGGTGGCATGGTGGTACACCAGTAAAAATCAGTAAATGCTTTACCTTGTTTTTATACTACTCAGTAGCTATGTGCAGTTGGTACCACTGAAGGTGGGATACTGAAAAGATGGTCTTACCTGATGGGTGCATTTGCAGGTTTTAATTATTTTTTGAATGCCACTTTAGTGCATTATGATCAGATTAATGAAATCTGTATATTAGTAAAGTAGTATATATTAGCAGCACAGCCTACTAAAGTCAGATTTGCTTTGTTTTCTGAATCATGCCATCTACATGTGCCAAGTGTAAATTTAACTCCCTCCAGGTAACTCTGCATTAGCAGATAGCAAGTATTAGTGCTGTCTTATAAATGTTGCTGCTGCATAATCATCATTCAGTAACATTTAAATTATCTGACTGCTTTAGATCAGCCAGTACAATGCAAACAATAACATTATCTTTGGTTGTTTGTGCATTCAAGTATGCAGAAGGTCTGTTAATTAGTTAAACTTTAATAAACACCTAAAGTATACTTAAGGCACTGTTAAAAGATTAATTTTTCTGTTTCACATATAAAAACCACAGGATGGACTGTACGGCTTCTAAAAATACACATGAAATGCACAAACTTGCTTTGGCAGCAGTGGGTTGGCTATGTTGACCGTACATTTTTAGGCTGTCGGCAGTGGCCTGCAGAAACAATTCATACGACATTTTCCCTTCATTTTGCTCTATTGGAGCTCAGTGTGATCAGATATAATGTAGTGGGAAGGGTGGAGGGAAAAAGGGAAATCCGTTGCACAGTCTCCGATTGACAACAGAAATACCTTTGGTTATTTGCTGACTTCATGAAATACCAAGACTTCTGGATAATTGAGAAATGAGATTGACTTTATTCAAACCAGCCACAGTTTTTTCTTTTTTCCCCTGGAAGATAAGTGAATTAGTTGGTTTTCATTGCTGCTTAGTGGGCCTGGGCCATCACCTCCTTTTAGCTTTGAGGCTTAGGCAGCTGGATGGAAGGCTCGTCTGGAGAGACAAGCTGGGTCTACAGCCAGGGTTGTGCTTTCAGAAAGTGAAATTGAGGCCCAACAAGGCAAAGTGCTTAATCTGAGAGAAACTTTTTTAATAAATGCTTGTGTGTTTTTGGTTTTTTTTAATAGAACAATGGTACTATTTTGTTTTACCGGTTACATCAGTTGCATGTTAGTGAATGCACCTTGTTTTATCTTATTGGTAGCGTGTAGGGCCTGGATTAGAATGCTTTTCGGTTGTCTGTTTTGTGCAGCTGTATTTGATTCCATAGTGAGAGTTTCTAAGAATATGATTAACCCTATGGGTCATCTTATAATGTAATTATTAATGATTGATTCTGTTTATCCTTGAAATCAATATAAGAAGCAAAATGGTTTGGCATATATTTGGGGTTGATTTCTAACATTCAGTAAACATGATCTTGTGACACAACTAGTATTGGTTTATTACTCAGAACATGTTTGATGAATCTGAAGTGTGTAATTAGTTTTATATAATGATGGTGATATGTGGTGGTTTTTACATGACTTATGTTAATATGGCCAATAGTGTTAACATCTCCTGCCACTAATAGTTAGGGTGGGGATGTATAGTAATTGATCTTCCTGGGAGTGCTGTAATGTAAAAACAATTCAGGCTGTTTGAAGTATATTTTACAAGTGTGCATTGGGCCTTTGGGATGTTATACTGAAAAACCCAATTGTACAGTTACCATGGGAACCCAATTAGAATAGATTGCTTGGGTTTTTTTCAGTCTTTCATCTTGACCAAAAATCTAATGTACTTTAAATGTTTTCATATGGAATTTTATTCATATACTGACTTGATATAATAGCTGTTTTTAAATTTTAGTACTGAAACCAGAGAGTATTTTGTTCTGCAGATCCCGAGGACTTGTCTTTCAAGGAGAATCTTCCTTTAGTGTTTAAAAGTTGATGAACTGAGAAAAGTACTTTTTATGAATCTAAGAGTTCTTACCATAGTGCTGCCATCACATGTACTTTTTCCGGCTGCAGTCCTGTGAAAATAAGCAGGAAAGTATCTTAAAGCCCAAGGACTTCTGCTCTAGACTATCAACAAAATATGGCTGAAATTTTTCATGGCGTTTAAGGATCTGATTTTTGATGTAACCTCTGACTTTCTTTGAATTTTTGGTCTGTTGATAGATGCAGAGGTTTGGAATGCTCACAGGGGGGTTTTGATTTATTGGCTTCCTGTACCATCTCATCTCCTACTGTGCAGGAACTCCTGTTCAGCACCTGAAGGCATTTGTGTATCTTCGAGTGTCTCGGGAGCATCCTGCTGCCTGGCTGCTTGTCAGCATGGCTTCAGCCTCAGCGCAGCTCTTGTGTGGGAACAGAAGGTCTGGGGAACTTGAGCACATCTCGACTGAAAGGCCAAGGGGAGCTGAGGCAGGAGCTGTGATCCCACAGCTCAGGTCTGAGGGTGGAGCTCAACAGGAGATGGGCTTCATTGGTCCTAGTCAGGCAGCTCTGAGCTGGTGGAGGTGGGGACAAATTACTCATCTTTTTCTTTTTTTTCCTTCCCCCCCCGCCCCCCTTCTGCTTCTTAATTGATCCCTTTGGTTTATCCTACTGTCTGCAAATGCAGGAGGAAATTTTTTGTTTTGGTGAAGGGGTCGCTGACAAGGTTTCAGTCTTAAGACGGGTCCAGTGATTCTGATGTCTCAGTTTCTGGAATGTGATCTAGGATGAGGTGTCATGATTGAATTTGATCAATGGCAATTCCCGTGCCATTCAGAAGAGGTATTGGGTTCTTGTCAAAATCAAACTTAGGGGAACCCTTCAACTCAATGTGAAAAGAAGTTAGTAGTGCATGTATTGGCCTCTTCCAACAAGACAGTCTTTGCAAGGCTGAGATACATTTTGGAGCAATGTTCTGGACTTTCCTATCCCTCTGACTTACAGCAGTGGTCTTGCACAGTTTCCCTCTATTTAGCTGCAGGTAGTCTTCTAAGCACCATGGCTTGGGCATTACTGGCAAGTTACCTGTCATCAGAGGAAAGCCATTCTGGACTAGCAGATGGTTGAGCGTAACCTGAGGTAGAAATAGGTCATGAACACTAATCACTCTTCGGCTCTCTGTAGGCACTGTGCAGCCTTTTGGTTAGTTTGCTCTTCTCAGCCACCAACCTCATCAAGGTCTTGGTGGTCCTAGAGGCTTCCCCCAATGTATCACCCTGTTTCTTGTGACTTACCAGCAGGGAGAGAGCAACTGTTGTGCTTGTGAGGTGCTAGTTAGTCCTTTTGTAAGAATCCTGTTCCTTAAAACTGGAACCTGTTTCCAGTTCTCTTCGAAGTCTAACCTCCGCAAAGCCGGGTGTAGTTTCTCTACCAAGCATTGCATCCCTTGTGAGCTGTCTGTGCTTGCATTCAAAGTCAGTTTGTATTCTCTGCTTCAGCAGGTGAAAAATACTCTTTGTGAAGACCTTAGCAAACACAGATGGGTGTAAAGTTTTCCTGCGCTGTAGAAGTTGGGTATCTTTACTTACGCTTTTTAGAGACTGTTCCATTGAGGAAGTGTCAAGGGGAATTGCCTAAAACTATTGAAGAATTTTTTGGTGACTGATCTTGATTTACTCTTGATCTCTGTGTGGATTGCAGTTAGAGGTTATGTGAGCATCCTTATGAGGGTGTTGCAGAGATTTTTTGACAACCATTATGCATCATGTGGAACCTGGCTGGCAATTACACTGCTGTCACCGCCACAAATGAGATGCTATTTAAAACAACTACTTGAAATTTAACTTGATTTTGGCATTTGGCATGGTTTCTTTCCTAAACAGGAAGAGAGGCTGTGTTGCAAGTAAATATAAAACAAAAATTTGTGACAAAAAGGGATGGTTCCTCACTAGTTTTGTCCCAGAGGTGTCTGCTGGGCCCTGAGCTCCTTTAGTCAGGATAAATGCCTGTTGTCTGGCTGCCCTGACGGAGCAGCCCTTGAGCCCAGCCATGAGCTTTCTTGGGAACACTTTATTTCCCAATGGGAAGATGGGGAGCAAGTGGATCTCACCAGAATCCAAAGCAGCATGCACCACCAGATCAGGTGGGAGGAGGTGGGAAGAGGGGGCTAAGTGACTGTTAAATGGCAATTATTGAACAGTTGGCACAAGTGAAGCAAAAGCACGTAGGTAGCAGTCCTTTGTACAAATGTGTCCAGACTTTAATCATATTCAGGTTGCAAAAGATGCAGGTATGTCACAGGAAGGCTTTGGGTTTCCCTTTTCTGGTGGAGGTGGTAGATGAGCCTTCCTTGGGTTGCCTGCCACTGTGCGAGTGGCGCTTTGGCGGTGGCCGATGCTCGCGTTGCCTGGAGCAGCGGATGGGAGGAGGGCGTGCTGCTGGCTTGCCTTCCTGGTAACGCAGGGGGTGCTGGGCTGCCACCCCGGCACGCCATCCCCTGCCACCCTGGCAGCTTCGATACTCCTTGGCCTCCTGAAGGACTGCAGCAAAGGACGTGTGCATACTCCTGGGTGTCTGGATGTAATGCTGGCTTAATTCAGTGCAGTTATACGCTGTACTTCTCTTTGGTCTTTGGCCCAGGTTTGAAATGAGCTTCTGGATAAATTTGCTTTTCAAGGCAAATATTCTAGCTTTACCCTTCAGAAAAATCTGAAGAAGCGGAGTGTTGCTATGCACCTTGAAAGTCAAAGCTCTGAACTGACGATAGAAATAAATTGCTATTTTATTTTTAGCTTATCACAGGTATTTTAAGTAGTATTATTAGATTGCTCATCTGTCTGACTTATTCACGTTTAAAAATTGAATGAATGATCTTTGCAATGCCTACCTTGCAAGGGTATGACTGTTAGTATATTTAAAATACTAATTATTCAGGATCTTAATTTTAAAACTCTTAAAATAATTAAGATGTAATATAAAGAATAAGTATTACTGTTTTCTTGCAAGTGGTTTGGAAGTGGGTGTAAGTTCTGTCACTGCCTTCATTTCAAGGCTTGATGTGTTTGAGAGGACTTGGAAAGCCTCAGATATTCATATAATTTCTTTTAAGGTATTTCTCATTTCTTAAGCGGATACAGCGCTCCTCTCCTGTGGAGTAGTGAGTTCCCTGACTTAAGTGGAAGAGTTCCCATTGAGGCTGGCTTTGAGTCAGGGCTCTGAAGCTGAGCTTTGGCGGGTATCTCCCTGATTTTAAAAAATGTAATGTTTATAGCACATCTTTGCAAAGATGTCATGATCTTAGCTAAATATGGCACTGGAAAAAAAATAAAGGGGGGTAAAACTAAATGCCAAGGAAATACCCATCATCCTTTATTTCAAAGGGAAGAGCAAAGAGGAACCTGTTAGATTTTTTGTTAAGGATATATAAATAATGATACTGTTTAAGACTAAAATTATAATAGTTGAAGTTAACATTTCTTAGTGTTTTGCATTCTGCACTTGTTACACCCAGAATATAACTAAATTACTTGCTTTCATGCCTTAAAGTGTATTATTTCCTAAATCACGAAAGGCTGTTTATTTTACTAAGTAACTTAGAAATGCATTACTGCCTGTACAAATATTTTTTAAATTAATACTTTATCTTTTAAGCCATTCTTATTCAAAATATCAGAGCTGTGTAGTGCTTGTTATGAAAGAAGTCTTCAGTATGTGCCATCTGTTGATTTTTTTTTTTTTTTTGACTCATAACAAGCAGTAGATGACGTAACGAACATTAAAATTCCTGGTTGCTTGTGGGAAAAAAATCAAACTCCCTTTTGAAATTATATATACTGAAACCTAGAGCTCATTTAAAAAAACTGATAGAGTTGATTAGAAGAGAAACAACACCATTGGCATACAATTCTTCCTGTGGAATTCAAATTAAATCACAATCTAACTAAGAATTTTTTTTCCTTACAGGTGGAGACCTTAGATCTACCATCTAGGTAGATCTAGGCATCAAGGCTTGTTCCAAAAGTAAGTTTATAGTAAAATACTCTTGCATTTAGGTGTACATTGAAAGTCCAGCATTACAAAAGAGTTCACGTAACATAGTTTGTTTTTTCCCCAGTGTCCAGCAGTCAGTATTAAGAATCCAGTTGACAAGATTGATGCTGCATTGTAAATCTCTGTAGCTCTGTCATGGTTGGTAACAGGCATCAGTGGACCTTTCCCCGTCACGTATCTATCTGCCACAGAGCATAAACTAACAGGACAATGCTGCATTTTCAGTTATGTTAGCTGCTACCATTTCCTAATAAGCACCTCACTGAAAAACAAACGCTTAATTTTGAGACTTGATGCTTCAGTGAGGTAAGCATAGGTCAGTAACATTATAGTAAAATAAGAAAACATGTCTGTTTATCAAGACATTCAGAACAATTTACCAAAGCAAAGGCATCAACACATTTTTAGTTGATCACCATATTCTTCAAATAAATAACATGAACTTTGAAGATATGAATACACTTTTTATGTGGAATATCTATTTTTGTAACATTAGTAGTGCTTCTCTAGGAAAATATTTCTAGTACAATCAAACTTGCGTATTGAACTATTCCTGCTGGCAACTTCTATCACTGTTAAAAATGTCTTAATAGTGGCATCTCTTATGGTTTTAATCTGCTTTGTGTAATGTAAATGGCTTAGAAAAGTAGTATTTCGACATCTTCTGTGTCTTCTGCCCCTGTGTAGAAGATTTTCTTTCTCTTTTCCACAAAAGAAAATTGTTTTTATTTTTTAAAATAGAATGATTGAGGAAGAAATTCAGGAAAATAAATTCTTGCTTCACTTTTTTATTCTAAGCAATCATCTGTTTAGTTATATTTATGTATCTTCCAGTTGCAGACATCTTTTAGGAGGTACCTGGAATAATGGGAGAGAAATATTTGATTATCTTCTGCACAACCAGGCATGGTAGGAAGAATTACTAGTTCTCTCTCATTCAAAGCTAGGTGTGATGTAGCTGGCAAGCGACATGAAACTAATAATTTATTATCTAACCTTTTCATTTCTCCCACTCTCACTTCTAGTTGAAAGGTGCAGCATTAGCTGTTAGGGGAGTTTTCCCTTTTTGGTATGTGGAAAGGCAGAAGGTTTAAGGTAAAACAGGTGAACTCCCACAGTCCCATTTGCCATGGGGAGTGGGGGGTTCTGCCAGGGGCTGCACAGGCACAGTCCAGGCTCCTCTAGCTGGTCCTGTTTTCCCCCATTCTGGATGCATATTAAATTTGTATGTAACGTAGCTTGTGTTTCTTTAGTGATATTTATAGTGTGTGACTAGTTTACAGTTTTACTTTGAGCACAGCCACGCGTTGGTGTGACACAGAATATATGCCGGACATATGGTTTTTGCAGAAATCAATTATCACCGATGTAATGTGCTGAACAGTTTTTAACCAGGTTGCTGAAAAATGGTTCCTGAAAGCAGTCAGACGTGGGCATTTTCCACAATCGCTGTATCTGTCTCCCACTCGATTCCTGATTCTGTTGCATTGACCAAAGATGTATGTTGGGTTTGTGTGGAAGAGGCTGAAACGTGGCCGTGGTTAATATGTGTGAGCATACATCAGGAATGGCTCTCTATGTAGGAGGTTTTGGGGTTTGTGGTGTTTTTATGACAGTGTAGCAATTTTTCTGTTTCATGAGAAACTTAATTCTAAACGTAATTCTCTTCCTCTCTGGATTTCTTGTAGTCACTAAATTTAAACTTAGTAAATAGAGCCTTATACTGTGATGCTTTGCTCTCAGCTAATACAGTGAAATGCTTGTCCATGCTGTCCTGAATCAAACAGAGATTGATAACGATAGGAAAATTCAGATGTGTATGCCAAGACTATAATATTGTGGTTTTGTACAAGTCTTTTTGACACCCGTCTTTTGTGTGTATTTTCCTGTAGATATATTTCTATTTTTAGGGAATTCTTAATGCACAGATTCTCCTTCATTTGTTTAAAGCTGTTCTACTCACTTCAAAAATTTCAATGAAATTCTTTCCTTGAACACAATTCAGATTACTGACTCTCCTTCAGCTTAAGGAGCACTATTAATGGGTTTGTTCATATTGCGTAGATTTATTTTGTTACTATTTTCTAGCTCCTACTCTTCAGGTATAGCTATTTTGGTATTATAAAGAATGATGGATTGTATAGGAAAGTTTCTTTTGAAGCACTACTGATATTGTGCAATGCACTTGGGGGTCAGCTACACTTGACTGATGCATGATTTATCCGATGTCCCTGCCACTTTCTGAGATAAAGCTGCTATTTTATCAAAACTGCCAGGAAGTGTGATTTAGAATTTATACACCTCCTTTTTCAAATAATTGTTCTGATTACTTTCTGGCACGGCAATAAAATGATAAAGGTAATTGCACACAAATGTGAGATAGCACCAAAATACAATAAAATTAACCTGAATTAGCTTGACTTGTCGATGAGAAGTATTTATGAAATGTATTTTTGCAATAAAGGAGACTGATATTATAGCTGGAAGGTGAGTTATTGCCTTAATGTAATACTGTTTGAAATTTAAAAAAGAGACTGTTACAGTTGAGGGTGATTGTGCCTTTGAAATTAAGTTGAAGTGATTCTTATAATTGGCAGCAATAATGCATTGTGAAGGTAATATCTTTTATTGTGTTATGCCTAGTTGCATTATCTTTTATTTAGCTGGTCCTGACTTCAGCTCTGCAGAGAACACAGGAAGGAGCCGATCAAGAATTTTGTGGATTTAGGTGATAAAAATTCGAAATGTTACCTAATATTAAAGTCATTCTTCTGCTAGATTTTTTTCATTTTTAGCCTATTCAGTTCCCCTAAACCTGATACAATTCTCATTGGATTAAAATTTCATCTTTTTTCCTTGCATTAGAGTAGGTGCCATATATTTACATACACAGCTGAACCCTGCAACAGTAGTGCACTTCAGTCTTACTATGTGTATGTATGCATATACATCAGGTGGTGATTTTGGCAGTGAAATTTTGTATTTCTCAGTGCCTCAAAGTATAACCTCCTTTTACTGAAAAGTGTATACACACTTTTACAGCAAGCTCTTCAGTGGTAATTAAGGAGTAGATCTTAAAATGTTGACCAATATCTTGAGTTTATTTTGAAGTGATGAACACATCTGGAAAATCCAGACAACTGCATGATGACTTCTTTTCATTTGCGTGAGACTTGTTAAAACTCAAACCAGTAACAACTAGATACTAATTTTGGGGACCCTCTAATTCTTAGAGACAACAATCTTTATCTTTGATTCTTTAATATGATACTCATTTCTTTAATTGTTTGGCAACAAATTCCTTCTAGTTAGTGTTTTATTCTATGTGAGTGCATGTTAAAACACTGAACAACTGAACAAAATATAACATTGCTTTGTAGTGCATTGCACGAGTGCTTCTGAGTGAGTCTTTTGGCATACAATTTCCAATCTAAAAATAAGGAGTGGGGCAGGGGGGCCTTAATCCCTTTGTTAGATCGTCGGAAGGGTAAGAATGACGACATGCTTCCATGTCCCATGGTCGATTCACCAAGCAGCGTGGCTTAGAGGGTGATTGCTGGTGGCGTTTACACATACCACAGCAAGGAGTGTGCACAGTTAGGACTGAAGTCTTCGCTGTTGGTGGCATAATTTGATTATTACAGAAATATCTGGCCCTGTCCTGTCTACTTTTTTCCCTGTTCTTGGCATTCCATTTCTTATCCAATTCTGCTCTAAATCATTATATTATCTCTAGGCAGCCCACAGTTTCAAATGAGATACTCTAAAGTAACTAGGTGACTCTAAGCTTAAGTCAGGCTGTTTCACTTTTTTTTTTTCTTTTTTTCTTTTTTTTTCCTGGGCACCATGATGCATCCAAGGGATGGCATGACCTGATCTCACAACTTTGGTGCCAACCCACCACGATCACCAGTTTGTACAGCTTATTAACACTGCGCTTTCTAATGACATTTTACTTGTATGCTGCATGTAAATGATTGATTTATTTCAAATTTTGATTTATTTCATCTTAGCTTCATGCTAGTGATGCAAAATCATATAAATATTCTACTATATGGTTTAAACTGCTCTGTGGTGACAGCAGTGGCAGCTACACTTGCATAACATTTAAGTTTCCTACATAAGTAATAGCTGGGGGAAGATACAGAACGTGTTTACTTGTTTTTGGAGAGGTATTGGAGGAAATAGTACATCTGAACTCCCATTTAAGCAGTCCACTAAGGTCTTGTGTTTAAGTATTTGCTGACAGTGCCTCAAATCAAAGCTTGGCATGCAGGCAGTAGATGAAGTAGAAAATGCACTTGAATGCAGTCCGGAATGCAATAGGAATAACCTACCTGCCTCTCCAAAGGGGTAAAATTTGTTTTATTACAATTAAAATATCCTTTAAGTAAAATAAACAAAGTCTGAGATCGCCCTGGTAAGTACGCTGGGAATTTGTCATTTGACAGACCAGGATTACTCCTGTCTGCCAAAGCAACCGACTGAAGATGCAGCCAAAGAGCCAGAGGCTACCACTGCTTGGAAATACTCTTTCATAGCTTGGCATTTTGGGGTCTTTTGATTGCCATCCAAAGAGGATTAGTGGTATAATACGATGGGACAACAGAAACTTGCTTTTGTTGTCTTTGATTGTTTAATAAAGAATTATGTGTTTGCTCTTGTTGAATACTTTTAAAATGCTGTAGAAAGCAAATGTTGCTCTCTGCGTGAACACGTATCCCTCCGGTTTGTGGGGGGCTTGTGTGAAGTGGGCCTTCTGATAAGTGAAGATGGGGACTGATTTTTAGTGGCTGCTGTGCCAGTGTATATTTGTATACGTTCAAAATCTGCAGTTTAATTCCGTACCATCACGTTTTTTAGGGGATTAGTTCTCTGGAAGGTAAAAAAATCGTTGTATCACCCCAAACTAACCCTGGATTTGCTTACAGTCTGTCTGACATTTCCCTTCCAAGCCTTCCCTAGCCAGGGAATGAGTAGATTTTGTTTTCATACCCTCTGAAGTTACAGGTTTGGCTTAACCAGGGTTAGATTTACTTAGAGAGGCATTGGAGGTATTAATAGAGTACTGCAGTATATTTCAGTGCAGCTTTTGTTTAAAAGCCTTATCTGGATTACAGGCCTGTTCTTCAGCTGTGGAGGTATTTATTACTCTTGCAGCAAGGAAAAATATATGTGGACCTGATACACGGTGCTTTATTCTGGCAAGCTGAAAGTTTTCTTTGGATGCTGTACGAAGAAGAAATACATGCAGTATAGACAGTTACTGTGGGATGTGTAGGGGAAGAAGTGGCTTATGTCCAGATGGGTGGTCATGGAGTTCGCGAGAACCTGTGTACTTGTATTTTATAACATCAAAAGTAATTCTAAATGTTATTTTACTTGTTAGCAGATGATATTGATAGAATTAAATCTGATTAGCTACCATGATGGTGGGTTTTTTTCAAGACTGTCTTCTGAATTTCAGCACTGAGTGCAACACCTCTTTTCTTCCTCAAAATTTAACTTTTGCCTTCATTTAAAAACTGGGGGGCAGTTAGCTTTACTTGGACTGACAGGTTTCCACGTGTTCGAAGGATGCTGTGTATGATGTTCAAGTGCAATGGTACAGGAAATGTGTGTTGCCTTGTCCAGAATTTTTTTTTTCATTAGGTAATGAGCAATGTGGTAAGACTACCTTACCTTCTTTTCTTAGACAAGGAGAACCCCTGCCCTGGGTTCCAGGACAATTTTCTCACAGCTTCAGCAGTCCACATTAAGATGTCAAACCTGTAGGGACGCATTTGGATCAGGGCCTCCTAATAGCTTTAGAGTTCACTCCATTATGTTAGTTGGAAATCTTTGGGCTCTTTTTTTTAAGAAAAGGAAACAGCTTTTATAAAAGTTCATATTCAAGCTTTGAAAGAAATGAAACATTTCATAAGCAAAAAGACTGAGAATTGATTGTTTCTCATTCTGTCCTGATTTTTATTCCAGTATATTAAACGATTTCTGGGTATGAAACTTATGTCTGCCTCTTCCCTTCTTTCCTCCCCACACTGAAATTATTTGTAGCACATAGATTCTTTTTTCTCTTGAAACAGTAGCACCCACTGTTCATTTGGAAGGTGAAAATATAGATGACGAATCAAGAAATTAACAGGAGTAGGCTTTTAGACTTGTGCTTTGATTGCATGTTGACTGCATGGATCCCGTGTTTTTTCCCAGTCCTTAAATTTTTCTCTGCTTTAAAACACTGAGTGTAAGAAACGGCTTTCTCATCTAAGACTAGCTGCATAAGGTTGGAAAATTACCCTCCACACTGAAGTGTATGAGCACAAATGCATTACCTTTACTATTAATATCTTTTCCCATATTCTTAACGTACAATGGATTGTTTCCTTTTAAATAAACGTGCAGAAACCAGTAAAACAAATACAGGAAGTTTTAAACTATTAAGGAGATGTTGAGAGAACTATAATTCAATGAAAACCTTGGATGAGTAGACCACTGGCATGTGTAAGCTCGCCAGCAGCCGTGCCAAGCGGGGGGCTGTGGTCAGCCTCGTTACTCATCTCTGCAGTCCCAGGTGGGGGTGGCAGAAGCTTTCTGCAATTAAAACGTTTTGCAGAGTTAGGGATTATGTTTCTAAATTATGATTTCACACAGTTGTTTTTGTGATGCTAACAGGAGATGCTAATCACTGGAATTTTTTTCTTCGGCTGGCTCAATATGGAACAGCAATAGTGCTGTTTCCCAAGCCCCAGTGAAGGGTCTGACTGCAGTGGCAACCATTAGTTGCCCTAATGGCAGTGCTCGCTGCTGCTGTATTACCTCAGTGAGACGCTGACCTTTACGTTTTGGGATAGATGGGGTGTTAGTAAGCAGTCAACTCATGTCTGTTCTACTGACCTTGCTGCTGTGGAGTTGCTAGAGATGGACACATCTGTTCTTATGGCTTACAATGGTCCCTGGTTGGTTTTGCCTTGACAAGTACCAATGATGTGATTTGATAAGAACTTTTGTTATGAGAAGGATGTAAACTTACTGGATCAGGAGGAATGACTGAAATGAAGTAGCAAATTGCCAAACCAGTCCAGGTGCCTGTGAAGTATTCCTCTTAAATTTAAATCCAATATTTCAAGTTTTCACTGAATTTTAATCCAAAACTTGAATCAATAACAAGCAGGTTCGAGAATACTGTGATACTCAAAAGAAGGACATTTAAGAGTCCAGGACTCATATTTCTTTCCTGTAATTATGATAAAGAAGCAATGTTTATTGATCATCCTCTCAAACTCAACAAATTCCTGGTATTGCTTGTTGGCAAGTAACTGATGTTATATGGCATCATAGAAACAGGGCAGGTGCTTGAGAATTATAGCTCATATGCCAGCTTCCTAATGCAAATATGTCAGAACATTGAAGTGATGAGTCTTTAGGATATATTTATATATTCATATATTATGTGAAGAATAGGAAGTAAATGAAAAAGTTGGTACTTTGTCATACCTTTAGTGGGATG
The DNA here is from genome assembly GCA_035590275.1 of Ibycter americanus. Lineage (NCBI taxonomy): Eukaryota > Metazoa > Chordata > Aves > Falconiformes > Falconidae > Ibycter > Ibycter americanus. The sequence goes on from JAVJGI010000065.1 coordinate 51,903,624, forward strand.
GGCTAGCATGAGCACTCACTGGATAAATAAGTCCAGAAATTCAGCTTGTACAGCTAAGAATCCGTAGGATTTGTTCTGCTAACAGGTGTAGTGGTATTTGGGATCCTCTCAGACAATAGGTGCTGACAATCATTTTGAAGCTGGTGTGTAGTTGCATCCTAGCCCAACAGTGGAGCAAGATCGCATGAGAAACTGTGTGGCAGCTGGGTGAGTTCTTTATTTTTAAATAGTAACTTTAATGGTGTGGAAGAATTAAGCAGAGAATTTTCGAATTTGCAGCAGTGGCTAGTCTAGAAATAGTAGACACGACCATTTCTGGGTTTGAGAAATGGCAAGTGAATAGGGGAAGGAACTGTAATGCAATTTCATCTTGTTGGTTGTATTTATGTTATTGGGTAGCTCAGCAATTAGCACTTTCTGTTAATCTGACAGGATCAAGAGACCCACTTCTTGGCGGCAACTGTGACATGTCACTGATTAATGCACTTGTACTGTCTTGGTTTAAAGAAATAAAATCACAGTATGTTTGAGGACGCATTAGATTTCACAGTGGAATATGTTATGTTTGCCTTGATTCTCAGAAATATTCAAGTAAAAAAAAAAAATCGTGAGGACTTCCATTTGAAGTTCAGCCACATGCTATAGCCTAATGGAAATACCCTGTTAAATCAGATGCAGGTGGTGGCAGAGAGGATTATCATTAATATTTTGATATGGTATGGTAGGTTTATATTGTTGCTAAAGCAGAGTGAAGGAAATAGAAAAACCTGTAGAGGAAGATCTATCAGAGATAGGACTCTGGCTCCTTCCTGATGGACTGGAGTCATGTGCTCAGTAATACTGAAGGGAAAACATGGGAAAAGGTGACATCTTTGGTCTTTTTGACCACAGCTTCAGCCAGAACTTGTTTTAAGACAATTTCTGATACCCTGAGGGCTGAAGACTTGTGGCGGGTGCAAACACATCTATGGGCAATACTGTTGCATTTTTCCGGTGAAAATCTGCGGCCTCTGTGGTTTTAACACTTTACATGTGCATTGCGAGATCTTTAAGACGAGAACACAGGAAAAGCTGGAAAGCGATGTTCAGGAAGGTATTTTGCATTCTGTCTCCCCTCCAGCTCAGTAACAGCGATTTGGGGCATGGTGCTGAGGCGCAGGACGTGCTGTGAGGTTTGCTCTCTTGGCTTGTCTTATGGAACATATAAACCTCTCGGGAGAACAAGAAGCATAGATACGCTTTGCTATGGATTTTTTTTTTTACTTTGTTGATCCTTGAGATTACTCTGCATTATTTTATTTAGCCATTCCCCATTATGGGTACGAATTGGATTCTAGGATCTCAGACCAAGCTACAACGGAAGCTTTGGGGAGTTTAGGAGTAGAACATAGAAATTAATTTTGAATTATTTACTGTAATGTGAAGGACCATTAATGCAAATTTAAATAAAATCTGTATTTAATCAAATGGGAGGTATGTTTTAGTACTGAAAACCTTGGCTGCGGCAAAGCTGTTAAACTGAATTACGGTGGAAAGTGTGAGAGGTGAAGATTCTTATATGCAAGTCATCAGGCTAATGCTGGCTTTTGGGTTCCCGGCACCTCGTTTAGGAGATAAAACTCACTGCTGTTTTGCATCCTTAGCATCTGAACCCTAGGAAGAGCAATTTGAGCAGCACATCTCTGTTTCGTAGCAGTGTTCAGTGGCGTTGATGTGTAACTGAGGGGACCTTCGCCCTTCGAAGGAGTGTGGTGCCACCCGGGCACGTGCTGTTGCGAAGTCACGGCAGCACGCCTGGAAAATGAGGCGCTTTGGTACAGGACATTAACTCATAAATCATGCTAATATTCTTGCTGATAAATCTTCCACTGTGAAAACCTTTTGATACTCATCTGTTATTAATGACAAAAAGGACTTAATTCCGTTGGCTAACAACAGTCTTCCAGTTTTCTATAGAGTGGTTAGCAGTCTAGTGAGATACAGGCTTGCATACGCTGCAGCTACAGGTTTTTTCTGTAGCAAGACTCCAGAGAATGGCAGGAGAAGTATCCTCTCTAAAAGTCCTGGTTTTTCCTACTAACGAATTTTGAAGTTATGGGAGATTTTGATATAGATTTGTAGGTACTATGGCGGAAAGGGTGAGTGAAGGTGGAGTTAGTGTAGTACCTGATCAGAATTCCCTAAATGATTTGTGTACATATGCTGGAGAAAAAAGGCAGAAGGCAGTTCATCTGGATCTATTAGATTATTGCTTTCAGCTGCCATTCATTTCTAGTTCTCACAGCTTCAACAAGGGCACTACGAGGAAGACGGTGTTGAGCGGATTGTTCCTGTATTGGAAGGGTGTGGGCAGGAGCAGGTTTTCACTGTCCACCGTCTGCAGCAAATGGTGTCTAGGCATTTGGTAATTTCAGCTGGCCAAGTTTAAAGGCTGTTTATTTGCATCTGAAAACTGTTGCAATTTAAACCTTGAATAAAATTGTCCTTTAGTTTAAAACAGGATTGCCTGCAGGAGCGTATCATTACCTCTGTCTTCTCTGGCTCTCGGTAGCTGTAGGTATGCAGCAGAAAGGCACTAGTGTCTGGGCACAGTCTAGCGTGCATCATACATCTATATGGTGACCTTCATCTTTGAGGCTCCCAACCCAATTGCATATGTATGTGGATATATGTCATGCAGTTTCATTCTTTTATAAAAATAAACCTTCTAAATATTGCTGCCCAATGTGTATGATAAACAAGACTGAAAATACTAGTTGTACTCACTCAAGGTTTTCATCTATAAAGCTTAGTTCAACTTGGTGCAAACTCATAGGGTTATTTATAGTTTTCTGTTACTCACTGCATCCTGTGTTTTGTTATAATGAAATAGCTGTCTTCTGATCACTAAGTTGTTATGTTCATGGAGTACATGGTATGAGGTTCAGTGCATCTAGTTTAGGGCTGTCACACAAATAAAAATGAAGAATGTATGCTGGTTTTCCCGATACGTAAATTTTCATGTTGCTTTTTTATTAAGTCTTCTGCAGTGAGGTGCTGCTCCAGAAAAAAAGTTCACCCATGTTGTCTCTTTAAGGAGGGAGAAGGAATGAGGAAAATGTGCTTGAAAAGGAGAGTTGCTTTGTGACACCAGCAAACATTTGATTATTTAGCAAAAAGCTGGTTTGGATTACAGTCAAGCTAAATAAACCACTAGGAACCTGCAGTTCTTCAAGCCTGGCACACTGCGCAGAACTTCTCTAAGCTGAGTAAAATGGCGCTGGTTGCTGCATGTCTGTAACTGTGGAATTGTGTAAGTGCTTCCCAAAATTCAGAGGTTTATGTTTGCATTTGCCCTAATGGGCAAAACTGTCTACTTGATTTTTTTTTTCTTCTCTCTTCACACTGATGATATTACTTGCAGATGTGACTTTGTTACATAGCAGTTAATAATGGGATTTAAAGATAAATTCTCTTATTTTGGAAAAAATAATTACTGTACAGCTGCAAGGAGTGGTCAGCTGTAAGTCATCATGCATAGATTTTCCTGTCTCCTGATGCACCCCTAGCCTGTCATTGTGCTCTTCAGTCTGTTTCCCAGCTTCTTAATCACTTCGGCATTTCATCTGATGCTTCCTGGAGTTTTCAGCATCATCCTCCTTGCTGTAGGCAGACGTAGGTGTCATAGGTGAGGTGGACTTCAGACCACGTTGGGGTAGGCTCTAAACTTGGGTAAAGACTGGGGAAAATAAGTTTTGGCAGTTGTCTGTGGAGACTGTTGGTTCTAAATATTGCAGTACCAAGTAAATTTTTCAGGTGTCAGGCAAACTGCAAGTTAGCTCGGTGGTCTGAGTGACTTTAAAAAGCAAGAAAAGAAACCTTGTTGGTCTCAATGTAACCAAGATGTTTGATCGAGTTAGCTTGTGCTGCCTTACAGTTTCTTGGGTTTCTTTATTCTGTTCACTTTTTTGTCCAGTTTCACTTGAATTTAGCTCTCTGCAGCAGAGGCTTTTTTGTCCTGGTTGTACAGCGCCAATGGTGATGTAGTCCAGAACCTATGGTTTGGTGTCTGGGTGACTGCAGTGGACATACTTGTGGTGTTCTGTCCCGTTTCTCTCCTAATGATTGTACAAACCAAACTGTAAATACAGCTCAAACATCTACTGAGTCAGACTGTTTTTATTGTTTTTAGCCAAGATGAATTTGACAAGTATGTTATTGTTGGTCTTGTAGAACATTGAGAAATGCTTGGCATCTGTTTCCAACTACATCCTATCGGTAATCGTAAAACCAGACTAGTAACAATGGGAATAAAAAAAATAAATGTTTCTTTTACTAAGGAATGATTGATTTTATTCATATTTTTCCAGCAGACATATTCTTTGTGTTCCAGCAGTTATTTGCATAACGCTGCTGCTCTAAACCAGTGAATATACTTTGTTGTTGCAATAATCCTTTTGAAATCAGTGTCAGAACACATTGGATGTTAACTGATAAACCAGCCATGAAACTACTATTTGAGATTTTTACGAAGGTCACTATTCTGCTAGTCAACATGTTATTTCAGACTTTGATTTAGATGCTGATGAGGATTGATCATTTTAAGTTGGAGTTTAGAGAGTAAAAGCCATAGTTGAGAAAACTTGAAATTTTTCTTGCTTTTTTTCAGTTACTTTTGAAAACTACTTGAAATATCTTATGATGAATGTTCCTTGGTGAAAATGCATGCAATTAAAGAGGAGTTTGTTTTGATGAACAGGTGAATTCCAAACAGGGAGAATCTCAGTGCAAGGAGAAGCACGTGGTTCTGCTTAGCCCCGTGGGAAAGCTCGAGATATCTGGGTGTGAAACAGGCTTACATGAAATAAAACTTCCAAAAATGAGCGTGCTGCCAAGTGGGTAAGTTCATGTCCTATTGATCCTATGTTTATGTATGTGGTAGAGGAAAGAGATTGCCCAGAGGATCTAAGACATGACTGTGTGTACTTGTTTTTACTAACCATACTGGGAACATAGTACTTGCTCCTGTGAGAGGCAGAAGCAGCTTCCAGTGCCTTTAAGGACTGGCAGCTCCGAAATGCATTTCTCTGCTGCATGAGTAATACTGCCAAAGAAATGTTCTAAAAAAAAAAAGAAAAATTAATGTAGGTTTTGAAAGTACATCCTGCCCCATATTTTGGACACACACGTAAATCTGTCACTGAGCAGTAAGACCTCCATGCACACTTTGCAAATTTGGCTGACCTGTATCTAGATATATGTTCCCACAGGCAGAACCAAGACTGGGTAATTGTTTTAATTACTGCATACTACTTCAGAGCTTTGATTGGTTTCCCGTAGCTGTAATGTCTTCTGGAGTTCAGAACAGATTATATGCATGGCAGTGGAGATGATGTCTCAAATATAGGACTGATTGAGGAGGTATTGCTATGTTTTGCTCTTGCATATAAGTGCTGTTCAGCCTGCTAAAGTACATCTCTCCTGTTCAGATCTTCTGTCTGTGCTTTTTACTTGTTTGTGAGGAAATGCTTAGCGACATTTTTAGAAGGAACACTGAATTCTTTCAAAATTACTAGATGCCAAATTTCTTTGCCAAATTCCTTTGCCTGAATGAAAGTTAATACTACTACTTATTTGAGGCTGATCTCTTCAGGTCTTTTTGGTAGTAAAATTGTAGCCTTTGCCATAGTCCATTACAGCAGAGTTTTTTCTGACAAGACTCAAACAGATTTGGCTTCCTTCTCTCCAGTTGTCCTTTTCTCCCCTGCTTTCTCCTTCTGAAATTTTCCATTGGTTTATGGGGGTTTCCCTTTTCTGTTTTCTTTTTTTATTATCCTTGTAATTTAAGTGTGTATAAAATTAATCAAGAATATGAAGCGTAAGTGTATTCTGATTGAAATTGTTTGTGCCTCTAATATGAAAACCCTCAAGCCTCTGGATTTGACAGTTTTGCCAACTCCAGTGATACGGAAATAAGTACTTCAGTTTCTTCATATGCTGATTTCAGTATTGGATTTCTGCTGATGAGGAATTGGAAACAAAGCAGTATTTAGGATAAGGCTAAAGCTTGCCTTTGCTGCAGAGCAGTTTCTGCCTGAAGAACAACTAAGCAGATGAGGACTTCACCCTTGAGAAGAGGAAACATCAATGAGCAGATGGAAGAATAGTAAGGAAAAGGTCTGTGGGCTCTCGAAGGTGACGAATATGGGAAATTGTGTGGTGTTCCTTATAATGGTAGATGTAAAGCGAATTGCATGAAAACAAAAGCTGAAGACAAAAAAACAGTCATGAAGTTGTGGGTACTAAAAATATAGGCTGAAAGTGAAATGGCATATTTTTCAAAGTAAATAATTACAGGCTCTTAATTAGCAGAGGCCAAGAAGGCGGATGGGGAGGTATTGTTGTTCTACTCGGTGTGTTTGTGTAGCTCTCCTAGAGAGGTAAGAGCAAAGATCTGTGTTTGCCTTCTGTATTTAGTGTTGAGGTTTCAAATATTTCACTTCATGGGTTGCCTTCTCTTTTTGAACAAAGTTTCTAGGGACAGAAATCGGTCCTTCAGGCACACAGACCTTTTCCCAGGAAATTACACGTGTCCCCAAAAGCTCTGAGTACTTTGTTACTCACCCTTGCCCACATAGATCAAAGATGCTGTTGCAAAGGGAGGGTTGTTCCCCTCCCCGAGGGAGCCTTGCTGCAAGGCAAGGTCTGTCCCGTCCGTAGGGACAGCTGCTGCTGTCCTTGTTTACCAGAACATGGGTCATCGCTCACCTGTAACGTGGCCACGTTGGCGGGCTGGAGAAGGGCCTCGTGGTCTTATTCTTCAGGCAGAGGTTGGGCAGTCTAGATCCTTTTCCTAATTCTTTAATTTTTATCTCATCCTGATCTTTCAGTTTTCTCAGTGGTAAGCTGACTTCAGTTCTGGGATATTTTGAGGCTTTAGTGGCATCTTGATAACACTTAACTTAGCAGATGCCATGATTTATATGCAAAAATTGTTCTATTAGAGGGACTATTACTCACGAGTGGCTCAGAAGTTAATGGTAAGCAGAATATTCTTACAATTACTTTAAGAATTTAAATGTGAAAAAGAGGTGGAAAGTGGGACTTCCTTTTGTCTTTCCTGATGATAAAGTTCTAAAAATTTTAAAGCCATCTGTAAATGTTTGTGCTGAAGTATAACATTTAATCTCTTCTACTCATCGCTAGTGAATAGTTGTTAAATCTGGCCTCATTATTTTCGACAGAATAAAATAAAAACAAAACAGTGCCCAGTGTTTCTCCTAACTGGCTAATAAACACTATGGTAAGAACATTGGGTAGGAAAAAAAACCCCAAACATAAGAAACATAAAAATTGATTTTAATGGACCCCTGTCAGAGAGAACCATAATGAGCGCAAGTCTAGTAATAAATATTGGTATTCTGCTCCATGGTGCTGGGGACTTTTCATGTAGAATTGCATGTAACAATCAATATAGATTTTAAGGTTTTTTAACAACAAAAATAAGTAAACCTTTGAAATATATAAATACTTAAGACTTGCAATCTGTCAGACAAACCTGCTAGTTGTAGAAAAATCTGATAAGAGTGCCTGGTTAATGGCATAATCGGTTTGTGGAGATCTTGCTCTATTTTACAGCTTGTAAAATGCTGTGCAATTAATCACCTGAGATTACAACCTATTCTGTGATGGCTCTCCTTAAAACTTAAGAACACAGGCTATAATGTAGACTAGGAGGAGAAGCAACAAAGTAAAATTCAGTTTTCAGTATGCTTGAGAGAAATTGATCTATTAATGAGATGAAACTAATTGTAATAACCTAAGGTTATTCTGCTCCTTGTCAAGCTGGCAGAGTTTAAAAGTCAAGACACGTCACAGTGTAATGGTTTCTGTTTGAGGAGGAGGAATTTTCATTCAAGCTTTTATCATGGATGTGTATAGATATGCAAAATCAAATTTCATATATATATAAATGAGGAATTTCAGTTAAATATGATTGTGAAAGTTTTCATTTACTGAATCCTAACTAAAACATAAACTATTGTGAACTGAAATTGTGTCTAGCTATTTTGCAGTCCAGTATCTGTGCTAACAGTTGGCTACCTGAAAACAGTAACTTGAAATCACCCGTTTCTGTTTTAGTATTTAAATTGTATAATTTAAATTATACCAAAACGTATACCAAAGATGGAGCTTGACTTTATAAATGTGTCTGTTTCTAAGAACTTCAGCTCCACAGTTACATCTTCAAGAAAAGAACTAAAAGTGTATATATAACCTGTGTGTATATATATTTATATATTTAAAAAATATATTTTATATATATATATTTATTAGTATATCAGCTGTTGTAGTTTTTCTTTCGGTGTACACAAATACAAGGATTAGTTTTGGTCAAGAAGGTTCTTTCCTGCAATTTTCCTGCGTGAAATATTGCAAGTGTGTAACTCTTTTTGCTGATGTCCAAAAGAAAACCCACTTTTTTTTTACTGTTATTGTACTTCTAAGTGTCTCTAGCAGCTTTGGAGTTTCAGAATTAGTTTCCTTCATTATTTTTCTGTCAGCTGTGGTGCTCCCATGCTGGGATGACTGTTTTGAGAAGCCTTGTCTTACTCCTGAGCTCGAGAGGGGTAAATTATCTGCTTGGGGAGTAGCAGGTTGCGCTCATTACTTCTGTTAACAGTAACAGAAACCGTGCTTGGATTTTCCTGTGCTAAATATTGATAGCGGAAGATACTTTGGAAACATGGGATGTTGAGTTGGCAGTTGGGATGGCAGCAGGGAACAGTTTTTCCCTTGTGTTGCAAAAATCCGTATTCTTCCAGGAATTCCCTCTTTCCTCAGGAAGATTGCCCCAGGCTTCCCACCTCCCTTCCTGGTCAGTGTGTGGCAGAGGTTGTCTAGCCTACACATGTGCTAATGCAGGGAAATACAGTGGCAAATGGAGCATCATTAAAAAAAAAAAGGGGGGAGGGCGGGGGGGGCAGTGGTATAACATGCCTTGAAGTAAACTGAAACAGTTTCCAGCGTGTAGTTGGAAAATCCTTTCCTGCTGAGCATGGGGTCACGAACAGTGCAACGTGCTACTATGTACTGATGAGCATGCATGTGAAATGGAAGTTAAATTTGCCATCTGATTAGTGGGCACAGATCCCAGGTTATGCTAATATTGACATCCACCATGGGACTTAAGGATGCCACCAGAAGTTGAGTTTTTCCACTTAAAAGCGTAGCTCAGCTGGCTGTGATCTGTCACTGCCATGCTTGGACAGGCCCAGCGCTGGGGCAAGATGTGGATGATTTGGGGACAGCCACCCCCTCAGAGCTGGGCTCCTGCTCATCCAGCCTGGGGCTGCTGTCATGCGCGGCTGGCTTGAGCTCAACAGAGAGGAGCCAGAGCTCCTGCTCCTCCTCCATAGACTCAGGAAATGGGGTGTTTGTCAGTATGGATGAAAACTTGACTTTGAGAAACTTCAGAGAAGTTGTTGGTGTTTCATGCCTGTTTGCGAGAAGTGAGGTTGGGTGGGCTGACTTGCTTTACCATTGCTTTAATGGTCAAAATGTGCATTTTCCTGGTTCTGTAGGGATACCCCAGGCTTCCCTTTACTCTATTTTCAGAAGACACATTCTTTTGGAAGTAGTGTGATCCCATCTGCCCTCTGTATTTCTTGCAGGTTATTTGCAATTTTCTTTATAGTGTTTCATTTCCCTACATCTTACTGAGAGAGATCAGAGAAGGAGGAACAAGGAGCCAGTTCGGCCATTCTTGTATTATTAATCTGCCTAAACCTTTTAAGGGCGAATCTGCAGTTCAAGGAGTTCGCCAGGGTTTCAGTCAATCTCTCTCTGCCAGTTTAACATTATCAGAAATTCTGCAGAATCTCAGTTTAAACAGGTTTCCAGCTATTACAGATTCAAAGAAAATCTCAAGTGTGTGAAAACGCCGCGGATGCAGCAGTGTACAGGAGTCTGATAAGAGCCTAGAACAATAACTTGGAGAGGTGTGAACCACTCTGTTCATCTCTGAGGTATTTAATCATAGCCAGTGATGATGGTTTAAATGTCAACTTTGCTAACTGTTTCATTCCTCATACTGTAAAATTTACTGAGAGTGATATCTCACTTTGATGCCACAAGTGGGAGGCATTTGGGAGAGTGCCACTCCTCCTATTTTTCCAATAAGCATCAGCCAAGGCTAAGAAACTTAGTGGAGCTCAGGGGCATACTAAAAACCTACTGAAGGAGGTAGGTATGCAACTACTCTGCTTAGCTGCCTTGAATAGATTTCTGGTTTACCGTGAACATCTGATGTGACTTATGTGAGTAGAGGGTTATTGGCAATGTAGCTTGGGAGAGGTGCCGCTCTTTCCTATTCAGTTCTTCCTTAAAATTATTCTGTAACAGCAGAGATTTTCTAATTAAAATGGTACAGGATAAAACCTGAATGAGGCAAAGTGCATATTTGCAGTAGAAGTCAATGGTTTTGGGATGATGTCTAAACGTAGAGTGGGAGTAGGGAGGAGAAAGGTGCCCTAAAGACTGGTTTGAAACAACGAAGCGGTAGCATAGGCTCTATAGAATCCAGATCATTTCTTGAGAGAAGACGTGTCTGGTGGAACCAAACCACTTGGTTCTGTTCCTTGTGCAGAGCCTGACATTTCTGCCACTGAAGACAGGCCAACTGTATTTACAACTGTTATTCTTGGATAAATAAAGCTGGATTGCTTGTTATTTCAAAGTTCAAGACTGCTGTCCATATGGACTCATCCTATGGTCTGCACGCAGTTGATAGACCTTATGAGTAATGACATTAATAAAATTTAACATCTAACTTGTGGAAAATTGTATTTATTTTTGGATGGGTTTCTTAACAAGTACTGTAGCAGTATTTGTTCCTCTGTAAGGTGGTGTTCCTGCCCCGTAGGAGAAGATGTTAAAACACCGACCGACTGTGGACAAGTCCAGATGCATCGCTTTGCTGCCAGCTAAAACACAGCACTTACTTTTGTAAATACCATAATCATCTAAGCTGACGGCACTTACCAATGATCAAAGTATGTTTCACATGGCACTTTCCTTTTTTATAGTTTAATGTATTTAATTACTGTTTACAGTGACTGGAAAATGGTTCATTAGATGGATCTTTTGTAGGCATTAATACAAACAGATTAGATTTGAGTTACAGTCCGCATTTGATGCGAGTGGGAGTGTATTGAGTCCTTTGGTAGCAGCTAGGTGAAGGGCTCAGACCACTCCATGTGTTCTTCACTTCTGGAGTACCTTGTTCTCAGAGGCTTCGAAGTGCCGCTTTGGCTGGGAGAGCACCTGGTCCTTCTGGGGTGATGCTTGTTCAATGCATGGGGCAAAATCCATGCAGGATTTTAGACATTTAGTTCCCTTGAAAATGGGGGGAATGCAGTGCATGTGAGGCAGTGCAGAAGTACACGTGTGCTCTGTGTTGGTCTCATCTTTAGGCTGCTTCTCTTGTGTTCTAAACCCTCACAATCTTGACAGTGTTGATTTTCATATTGATGAGTAAAGTGAAAGCATGTTTTGGGTGCCTATGTAGAGCAAGTACCAAAAGGAGAAGGTCAGTCTTACATATATATTTCTCTTTCTAAGCCTTTATAAGCTGTCACAAATCTCGTTGACTTTTCTGCTGCTTGTTTTACAAACAAAACATGCACATGCCTGGGTAATAGCAAGATGATGCTTGTTACTTCAGATTACTTCAAAATAACAGGAAGGTGGTATATTCAAAAAAAAAAAAAGGAAAGAAAAAAAAAAAAGAAATATTACCTTCTCGGGTAGAAGTGTCTACAAATATCCAGGCATCAATCTTTATTTCAGCAGATTCAATGGATGTGGCAGGAAGAGTTATTATATAGCATAGTCCTCCTTTTATTAAAAATAAACTGGGGTAGGTTTTTTCATAGTTTTTTGTGGAGATGCTACAGATTGTTTATGCTGTATCAAGATAAGAAAACTTTTTGTTGGAAATAGTGTTTCAAAAACTTAAACAAAATGAACTCGAAAAACACATAGAAAGTTCAGACTCTGTCAAAGACTTACACGTAGTACAGCTCAAATACATAGTTTCATATGTTTTTAGAAATGGTTTTCAGGAGAAGTTTTATGTCAGGTTTGGATGGTGGATTTTATTTTGTGTGATTGGCAAAACCCACATTCCTCTCTTACTTAAACTGAAGTGAATCTTGAGCAACTCGACTGTAATCAATACTATACTTTAGATGTGTTATTTTTCCTGACAGCACTGCTGCATTTCTATTCATCTGTCAAAGGCAGTATTACAAGATTCAAATAGGTATGTTTTTTGCAAGTCTTCAGTTGCGTTTTTCTCCAGAAATCTAGCCAGAGAAGCCTTTGAGGACTTTACGTAAATACAATAAATATCCAGGTTTCTATTGGACAGTTATTCATGGTACTAATATATGGTACTAATCTGATGTTTTAAAACCTTTATCATTAACGTAGACAATGCTGTGTCAAAACACTAAAAGCCCTATTTCAGTGTGCAGAAGAACAAAAAGCTTTGCTGTTTGACTGGTGTGCATTTGGAAACCTTGATGGTTGACCAAGACTTCTAAAGCAAGAAATGTTATAAAAACCCAGTGATCACATTTTACAGTGATGATATTTTAAAATGGCAAAAATAACAACAAACTGTATTAGACAATATAACTTGTGCAGACACCCACTTGAAAATACCACAAATATGATGCGTTTACTTCTAGTGCAGAAGATGTAGAGCTGTAATAGTGCTGAAAAATAATTTTGCCAGAGGAGTGTGAGAATTTGTCTATGCAGCATCATCTCCTCGAGAAATTTCTCAGGAAGGAAATAGTTTCCTGACACCCCACCCTATACTATGCCACAGATAGTATGGCTGGTGTATCTTTACTAACTCTTCTGTAATTCAGACCACGAGTGGAACCTTTCCACTTCTCGTGCCAGAGGTAGATTAATGCAGTGGAGCACTTTTCTATTGCAAATCCTTGCTATAAAGATGGGAAGATGGGCTGCATAATGACATGGATTATGATTCTATTATGTATCAGAATTAGTGGGTATCCTTAAATATTGCAACTTTTCATCTTGGTTTTCTTCCCAGGCTTCTCTGGTCCTCCAAAAAAATCTAGATACATAGAAAGATAATGCTGAGAATAATTTAAAGCCACAGAGCCATTTTGAGATTAGACAGTGGGGTATGAGTACAGATGCCCATCTGAATAATAGGAACCCTTCTTGCAGCTCTCCTTAAGTGAGAGAATTAAATTACAGAGTGTTTTGCTGAGAAGTGTGATACCTGAAGATCCTTGACTGTGCAAATGCTATGATCAGAACAATATATGGTGCTCGAGAAGTACCAGGACTGTTTGGGTTTATCTTGTACTGGGTGGCTTTGCCCGGCTCTGGCTGGAGGTGGCAGCTGCAATAGCTGCTCTTTGGCTGCTTTGGCCCATGCATTTGCAGTAAAACTCACAAAGATCACATACTACCGATCCTTGTGCTAATTATAGCTGTTCTTAAAATGCCTACCTTAAATTCTTTTTATGGAAGGAATTAAGACTTAGTAGGAGAAGGCACAGTAAATCATCCTGGAGCGCAGAGCTGTGGGGCAGTATGTGTCCTTAACCTGTGTGCCACTTCTGCAGTGGCTTGCCTTTGCAATTATATTGCTTTTCAGTTAAATGGCAAACGATCTTCAGAACACCATGCTGGGAAAGAAGGAGTTAAATTCTAAAACCTTATCCTGGAACTGTAAATGCCATTTTTCTTTCTTCACAAATGTAACCTTTTAACATTTATTTTTAGCTTTTACATTAATATATGTAAAAATATTAAAAGCTCTTGTATATTACATTAAAAACTTATGTCAGCTGCCCTGCTTTTTCCTATTTATTAAAACTTTTCAAGCAGTGAAAACATTTTACTTGTTAATGAGGGGAAGAAGGAAAATTAATGACATAGAGCTTGGATCTTCCAAGATGTCTCCTTTTAACCATGCAAAACCAGCTCTTTTTCCCACACTATGTAGTTTAATTTCTGTGTTAGGGTTCAGTAAGCAAATGCAAATAGATTTAATGATTTGCATCAGTAGATCACTTCTCAGTTTAATATCCTCTGATATTTTTGGTCAAGGACTTTTTCTTTGGAAGGCTAGTGCTGTTTTGTAGAGTAAAAATATTAATAGTGGTGGCATTGTTATGTTCAAGTAAAGCAAGGGAAATGTATAACTTATTCAAAAGCAGCATCTCATATTATCTTCTCACTGAGATCACGCACTGGAAAAAGTTATCCAGAAAAAGACACTTAAGAAATAATTGTGAAGTGCTGATCATATTAAACATTTAGTAGTGGTTTCCATATCACATCTCATCTTATTCTCATTTTGCATCGGAATTTTAAAATTCTGATCAGCAGTGCTCCTAGCAGTGATGTGAAGTACCTCGCTCCGGGATGGAGCGGCGGCCAGTGCTGTGTCAGCCAGGAAGGCTGGAGATTGCAGCGGGCACTGCTGTGTACCACAGACCTCAGGCTTCTTCTGAAAGCCTCCAGCTTCTGGGTTTAACTTTTGCTGTCAGTATCTCTGAATACAGAGCCGTTCCTAGAAACATGGTGCCTGAAACTCTGTATATGTTCCGATGGTTTATCTAAGTGTCCAATTTATATAGACTCAAATCCCAGTTCCACTGAAATCTGGGAGCTGTCTTTTCAATGGGGAGGACTGAGTGGTCCCATGTAGTTCTTAGAAACATTTCTGAAAGTTTGAAGTCTGAAGTGTGTGATAAGCAGTTAGCAAAAAGCATCCATTAATAGGCAGCAACTGAGCTTCTCCATGCCGCTGGCATTACATGCCAGAGGCCGCTAAGAGTTATGGGTTGGGAGTTTGCAATGAACCATAGAAGCCACCTTTAAACAACTGGAGTCAGCCTCCAAATCAGACCCCTCTTCTGATGGAGGATTTCAGCCCCCTTGGTATCTGCTGAACAGGCAATGTGGTGGGATTCAAACTCTCAAGATGCTTTCTGGAGGATATCAAGGACACTTGTTTGATGCGTGGCCCTGGATGGCCGAGCCAAGGATGGTGCGTGGTGAGATCTGTTGCACACTGGTGAAGAAGAGCAGTCTGGGGATGTGGGGTTGGTGTCAGCCTTGGTTGGACTGTGAGACACTGCTGCTGGATCCTGCAGGATTGAGTGAGGAAGGGGAGAAGTGTTGTGCAGAGTCTGGGTTTTAAGAAAGCATATTTTTGCAAAGCTGGTAGGTAGCCTCCCATGGGAGGCAGCTGGGAAGTGCAGATGTTCAGGAAAGCTGCCACACCCTCCAGGGCAGCATCTTTGTGCTGCAGAATGGTCCATCCCTGTACGTGGAGACACAGCTTGCCAGGAGACCGCTTGGCAAGGCATGGAGTGCATGGAGGAGCTCCACTGCTGAAAGGCAGTGCACGAGGGCAGGAAGGGACAAGGAAACACTGCCCAGGCTTGTAGGGGCAATGTCAAGGAAGTGAAACCTCAGCTGGAGTTAGGAATTGAAAGGAATGTGAAAGGCAAGAAGAAGAGTTTCTGCTGCTGTGTTGGTGGTCAGAGGTTGAACAGGGAATACGTGGAGCTCCTGCACGCAGTGATCTGGCCCCACGGAGGGCAGTTAGTCCCTCACCACAAGGTGCTGAGTGACAACGGACCTAAGGCAGAGGCTCCTGCTGCCTCTGTCAACCCAGCCTGGGAAGGGTGGGTAGGGCTGGAGCCCTTCTGAGGTCTCTTCTCACCAGGGTTATCCTGGCAGCCTATGATTACGTTAAGGCACCTTGAAAAAAATATGCAAGTAAGGATGTTTATGCAAAAATCGAGTTGGGGCTTTGCTTTCAAAGATGGATTGTCCCCAGATCCTGGAAGCATTAACATACAGCAGGCCAGCTTTGCAGTTCGTTTCTTAAGATCTGTAAAAGAAACTCAATCAGTGTGTTTTGTTTTCTATTAAATTAAAATGGCACATGAAACAACATAAATGAGATAATCAGTGCCCAGGGCACTGGAAGGCCACTTTTGACTATGATCAGATACTCACTTCAAAATTGCTGAAGTAAATCTAAGACTCAAAATGCACAGTATAGAAGCATGTCGTTGGAGACCGCTGCTGTGTAAACAACGTGTTTGTACAAGCAGGTTGTTCTAAAGTTTCACATCAAGGGCTGTTTCTTGGCTGATGATTGATCAGTGTGTTTCATGGGCGTTTGTAGAAGGGTGGAAACTGGGAACTATCACCATCCCTTCTGCTGGTTTGCGTGCGTAGCCTGCCTTGTGTCTTCTGTAATACCTTGGTTTAAGCAAAATAATATTAAAAATTTCTTCCAACATCATAGTTATTCTGTTTGCTTTATAAGAATTCATCTCTAGAAATCCCTGGTATATTTTTTATGAGCTTCCTTTAACTAAGTTTAATGTCCTAGGAACAGAGACCACCTTACTGGGCTTATATTTTTCTTTTTCATTATGGTGTCACGGAATTTTGCTTGTTTTAAGAAATGACAGTTTGGGAATATTTCTGTTTTGAGTCTGTTCCAAATTCACAGCTTGTTTGGAATAAGTGAGGGATAGAGGACATTAGTTCTCGGTCTGTATTGGTTGCTATCACAGTACCTTGAACTGCACTGGATTTAATGAAATCACAGGAAGAAGTCAAAGGTAACCTGTTCTAATCCTGCAGACATCCTTGCAAATTGGGCAAGAAGGAAATGTCAGTCAAATAGTGCTGAACAGAACTGCATCCTCCTCAGATTCTTGGAAAAAATAATAGAAAATATTTAATTGAGTTTTACATTCATTGCCGAAGAAGTTAGCATCTCTTCACCAGGAAAAACCAGAAACTGTTCCATCTATTCAGTGTTAGGATGGTTTTATTCGTGTTATTAGTAGTTGCCTTACCGCATAGTCTTTAAATCTAACTTCCTCAAATTCCTTAAACCAGTTATTTATTAGAGGATTAAATGAGAAATATTCCAAGGATAGATGTCTTGTAGATAGAACCTTAGTAGCCCATCTTCGCTAGTTCTCAGAGATTCTGATTAAGTAGAAATAATTTCCTATTGATTTTTGAAGAATTTAAAGTTTAGTGCATATAATCCTTCAAGTGATAAATACTCACAGTTGCCTCCTTGCTTATTAAAATGAGCGCAAATTGTCATTCATACTAATAGATTTTTTAAAATTGTATTTTATTTTCCTAAGTAACTTCATAATAGCATAATTTTATACATGTTGTGAGGATTGTCTAGTATGAAACAGAACTATTGCAGAGGACCTTTCTTCTTCCTGTGCTGGTTTAGGGTAAGAAGTAATGAGATGAAGTTAAAAATTTTGTACTTTAGGTTACCAGTCAATTGTTTTCTTGTCATTTGTTTTTTCTCTAGTTCTTTATTGATGCATGTACCCTTGGTTAGGTTTTGCTAGTGTCCAGATGATGATTAACATAGTCTCCCTGTGCATCCTGCTTCTCAGTGCTTGATCAGTGTTACACAGTCTTTGAGGGTGGATGAATTTGCTGTTTCATGGGCACGATGATGCAGATGCATTTAGCACTGCTACTGATTTAAACTACGCATACACACATGTGCACACACGGTATCTTATCTTGGAGATGCTGGGCAGACACTGCCTAGCTTGGTGTCAGCTTGGCTCCTCTGATGAGGCATAGTGTCTAGTGCTTACTAACAGAGTGTCAGTTGCAAAAGTGGTGACCACTTTCTGCTCCTGATGGACAGCCCCTCCAGAGCTGGAAAGAAAACATTCAAAAAGACTAGGTTTTGCCACATTCATTGAACTACACCACTGGACAGCTAGGCAGGTTTCTCATCACGTATGTAGAACTAAGTTGGTAGAGTGCCTACCTTATGAAAATTTAGGATGCTGCAGATTGGTTTTACCATGGAGTCTGGGTGATTAGCTTATTTTTCAAGTTTTGTATTTCAGCCCTGTGTGCTGCAAAGGTCCAGGATACAGGGGCTGTGGTTTGGCTGTGGTACTGCCTGTTCCACCAGGACAGAGTGCTGCTTTGCCCTGGTGTGACACTGAAATGCTTCTCAAGTCCTTATTCAGCAGATAGTGGCAAGCTGTTTATTTCCATCTTGTCCCAACCCACCTGTGGCACTGAAGTCACTCTTATTGAAAGGCCTTGAAAGTCCACTTTAATGAGAGAGATGCTTTTGTAGTCCTTCGTAGTCCAATAGGAAACATCTAAATTTTCCAAAAAGTGAAATAAGGGATATATCCCAGGTTGCTGTCAAAAAGAACAAGTCTCCCACAAAGAGTGGTTGTTGGGTTCCTGGGTGGATCAGTCCCTACATAAACATAAAGAGCACGGTCCTCCCTTGGAATACGTATGACCATCAGATAGTAAATGCATTTATTAATGTAAAAAGCATTATGGGAGCACACCAAGGTTTTGATGGCTGTTGCATTAGACCAAGAACTACCGTGGTAGGTGGTGCTGCAGTAGAGTAATACATAAACTACAACTGTGCTGACCAAAACACAACTTTTAGAAACCCCCTTGTGATGGATAGCTGTGCTTAGCAGCCTGGTGTGTAGATGCCTGGATATAAGGGAGAAGGAGGGTGGAGAGTATTTCCTGCCTTCTTTTTTAAACTCTTCAAGTTCAATGATCTGACTTGGGGGGAGTTGTTGAAAGTTTAAACGCCGTATGAAACTTGGTCATAAATATAAATCAGCTTATATTAAGGCAATTTGAAATGTAATACCTCAATAATTTGGAAGTAGTCATTCTTCACAGCTCATGAAT
This sequence comes from Ibycter americanus, assembly GCA_035590275.1. Classification (NCBI taxonomy): domain Eukaryota; kingdom Metazoa; phylum Chordata; class Aves; order Falconiformes; family Falconidae; genus Ibycter; species Ibycter americanus. The sequence goes on from JAVJGI010000065.1 coordinate 51,922,422, forward strand.
GTTCTTCACCTCCAAAAATAGTTTGTTCTAATTTTAAATGCTGACATGAACACCTGAAGAATATAGAAAATGTCTTCTGTTTGTACCTCTGAAATTCAAAAGTCCAGACTGCCCTGATCTCTGGGTCGCACTCTTTCCGTCTCCCTGACACAGAGCTCCTTAGACTGTCTTAACTCTCTCTACCTCTACTTTAATTCTTCGAAGCAGTCTGATTTTCTTTGATTTCTTCTGCTGATGAGGGCAGGGACAGTTAACCAAGGTGGATGATTTTTTTTTTTTGGTGAGACATTTGTTCTTGTTTTTGAAGGCTTTTTGCAGATGAACATTTTGGGAGGTTTTTCTGCTTTTGCTGCTCTGCTTGTGTATTGTCTGTTAAACCAGATCCCTGTTTCACTCTGCTCCGGTGTTGGTTGCAATTTCTGTTGGCCATGGTTGGGATCACCTATCAACTCCTGTAGGTCAGAAGTTTTCTGTGTGCTGTGTAATATTGCTTGTGACTCTGAGGTTGTCCAGATGCGCTTCATTTATGCAGATATCCTCTGGGTTTTAAGATTTATGTTTCAGTGTGAAACAGAGGATATCCTCAGGGTTGTGATAGCATGTCTTGCTTCCTGTCTGTTCTGGGAAATACGTGTTTAAATTCTTTTTCATAGAACTTATAGCAATAACAAAAGCAGGCAACAAAAGCATACAGGAACAAAAAAACATTCACGATATGTATGATTTCCAGTGCACGCAGGTAATTTGAAAGTGAACAAAGAATCTTTTGTCTGAAGTAATGATAAATCACAGCTAAAAGATGCCAAATGACCAAAAAACAACCCCCAGGTATCATGAAGCTGAAAGAAAACAAAAAGTAGCTCATATACACATTCTTGATAACACTTTCTATTTGCTGATGGTGTTGTGTTCACATCTCGGGTGAGTCAGACTCTTAGTGTCCCTGTGATGTGGATCTAGAGTCTTGAATTCCTTTATAGGCTACAAAATTGCATGTACAGTAAAAATTTTTCACTTTGAAAGCAGTGTTACCTAAACAGTCACTTTTAGTGATTTTTAGTCCAGTATGCTGGGACTAAAATTCAGTTTTGTTTTGTTTTTTTTATGTTGGATTTTTTGTAACTTGTGCATGAGTGGCAGCAAAGGACTGCCTCAGGTTGGCTTTAGCACTTGGATCCCTGAAAGTGTTTCTGAATTACATCAGTTTGCTTATTGATATTCATTCCAAAAGCTTGCCGCATCTTAATTCTTAGTTTTATTGAAAACTTTAAAAGAACGATCAGAATGAGCACATACTTGCTAATTTATTAAATAGTGGCATTGCTGAAATAATGAAATAAATATTACCAGTTCTGACACTTTTGTGCATTACATTTTTGCTTTGTCTTAATTCACACTGTAACTTTGTCTTCACTCAATACTTTTCTTTCAGGTCTATCGCTTTGTTATCAAAAATCCATAGTAATTGGGATAATTTATGACCAAGCTAACTCTAACTCACACGACTTAACTACAGGCTCTGTCAGGGTAGCACTTGCAGAATTGAAAGGTCTGCTTTGTTTTGGACTGCAGAAGAGACATCTGTATATATTAATTGGGAAATACCAAAGCTGGGAGTCCTGTTAAGTACTGTCTTTCCATCTTGAGTAAACTTTTCAATGGGTAAGGAATTAATTTTTTAAAATAATCATATTTTTCTAAATATTGTTCCATCTTTTAAAAGAAACCTTATGCCATTGCTTCTAGCTAAGCAATCCAGCATGTGGCTGCCTTGTCTGTTTAATAGATAGCGATGAAAAGTGCATTCCCAACACCCTTATGGAGCAATGCGGGTGGCAGCATCACTCCATGCATGGGTGGGCGGTGTTATGGGGTGCAGTCACTTTTACGTCCACCAGAAAGCCCAGATTTAGATTTCAGCCAGAGGGAATCATCAGTCAAACAGAACTAAGAACCTGTTTCAGTGGATTTTTTCAGTAATAATGTTTGTGACTGTATAAAGGGGGAGCCACGTTGGTTAGTTGGGATTGCAAAACATCTTGTATCCGCTCCTAAAGGAATGCATTGCCGTGGATCCCTCCGGTAGTGCTCCCGTCTATTTCTCTGGATTACCTCGCTGCTTGCACAGGGAAGAGTTGGAGCCTGAGGCTTGGAGTTTAGATGAACCAAGCAGCAGTCTATCGAAGGCTCTTGCAAAGTCAGTTTTAAATTGAAACGTTGTCCCTTGTTGCTAAATGTTATACATTGACATTCATCCGAATAGATGCTGGAAAGAAGATGATGGTCTTTTCTAGGCAGTGCTGGTTGAAATCCCCTTTCCCCTCACCCCAGCATAGGGAAGCTTGTACTGCAGTGGGCCAAGAGCTTAGTACCAGCACTAGGGATGCACATCGAGGGCTTCATCTCTGGTTTTCATCTTGTGCTTGCTGGGTTTGTTGGCACAGAGGCTGTTTTATGGTAGTGCTTTAGGATTTTCTTGTTGCTGCTCAGCTTTTGTGATTGCTGCTGCTGCCTGGGATTCATTCCCTTGTCGGCAGCTCTCTCTCTCGTTGTTGTTGTTGTTGTTGTTGTTGTGTACTTGGTCTCCTTCATTCTTGGGTCTGGGATAAATATGGAACTGCACTTCTTGTTGCACTTTCACTGTAAATTGGTCTATAAAAATTCTGTGTCTTTGTAGTTACCGTCTCATCTTTCATACTTGAGGGGATACACTTGCTGTTGTATCTGTACGGTGCTTATGCATTCCCTGTGTTTTCCCTTCAGTGTAGGGCCGACAAAGTCTTGAGCAGTCTATTTATTAAAGTGTTCTTTCCAGTTCCTGTACCTTAACCATTTCTTTCTGTTACACAGAGACAGCATCAGAGGTACAGTATGGGGTTCCAGGTTCTGGGGTTTTACGTGGGACTAGTGGTTTTATTTGAAGGAAAGTAAACCTGACTGTATCTAGCAGTAAGTTTTCGCACGGTGTGAACTCGTAATGTTGCATGTTAGAGTGGCTCAGACCCTGATTCCTTGTCCTCAGATCTGGAGGAAGAAGATTTTTTCATTTCTCTTTTGTAGCCCAGCACAACTCAGATTTCCAACCACTTTTTCTCTTGTTCTAAAGATCATGTACAACAAAATACGATTCTTAGCAGGGATTAGCTGGAAGAAGTCCTGATTCATGATCATTCTAGGCTAGTAGGTGAGAGAAACGTTTGCAGTTACTTGTGTGGTCATGCCATCTCATCATATTCAGATGTTTTTCTGCAAGATTATATGCACATTGTGTGCATGTTTTCAGTGTACAAGTGTATGTTAAATTATCAAAAACCTTGTGAAAATGTTGCATATGAAAATGCTGCAGCTTAAACATTTTTCATAATCAATGGAAGAGTCATAACTCTGGCCTTTTTACCACTATCTCATGGCAAGTTATGAGGTAGAATCCACAAACTTGTATGGGAATTCAAAATTTATGGGAAGAGTCAATATTTCAGTACATTTTTCATACTTTTCAGAGACTATTCTTTTCTTTTGTTCAACCACAACAAAAGTTGTAAAACGTTTTTTGCTTTTGTGCAGGGAAAAACACCCATCCTTCCCCCAAAGCGATAGCATTTCTGAAAACTGAGAGAGTAAGGAAATACTTTTTTCTTTTGATACAGGAGTAAACTTGATTCCAGAAAAAAAGTCTTTTAGTTTTGTGTGGGTTTTATTTCTCAAGGTATACTTATTAGTGTAATGCATGGTGGGCAGAAGGATCAGGAAAGCTGTTCAGAAAGGGGAGTGCGGTCGGTTTATTAGATTGCAATATAGGAACTGTTTTTTCTGCTGAGGAGCTGGACGTCTCCATAGGTCTCAGGTCTCCAGTTATGGAACAGTTACGTTACAGCCCAGCTGACCTGCCGAAAAATACTGAGCTCTAAGGGAAGGTTGAAATCCATTCCAATGTCCTCTAGCTTTGTTCTAGAAAACCTCATTTAGGGTGAAATCATCCTGGCCTCTTTGATTTGCCAGGGTTGAAACCGTACAAATGCCGTTCTGTTTGCAAGATACAATATTTAGCCATAATGCAGATGCCTTCTCTCATAATGAATGTGAATGGACTCCACATGAATGTGAATGAACACGTAGAGAAAAATTAAGCTGCAGTTTGCTTGTATTATTGCATGTTTTACAACAGAATTGCTGCCAGTTGTGTGATGTCTTAAGTGTTTGACATCAGATACAATGCTGCCAGAGCATGCATTTTGATCTCCATGTGCCAATAAAAAGTTTCACGTCTTTATCATCTTAAAATATCTTCAAGGATAGAAAGCTGTCTGTAGCCTGATAGCTTCTGGGTTTAGGAATGTTAATGTGTAAAACTGAGGAAAAAGAGTTGATGCCAGTGTTTTTAAAAGACATAAAAATATAGCCAGTTAATGAATATCCTTACTGAAGGTGTGATCTCTTACTCCTTTTTTAATGTTGTTCTTCTGTAATGAAACACATCCCAACATATTTTATATGAGCTAGTTTTGCTCAGGCATCTTTTCAACTCCTTCGTGCAATTACCTCTTACTAATCACCTTTGGACTACATCATGTGGAGGTGTGGGCAGGATTGGTGGCTCTGGCCACTGCAGAAGCACAGAGGGTTTGGCTACGCCCCGGCGCGGAGCGCGGTGCAGAAATGGCGCGCGAGCCCTGCGAAATGAAGCCGTGTTACCACATCCCCTCGGGCAGAACAGTGCTGATCCAGCCAGCGTTGTTTCGGTACCTGATGCAGCACCAGTTCTGTTCTGTGTGGACTTTCCAGCTTGGTTGGAGCGGTGTGACCATCCCCGTACCTGGC
>JAVJGI010000065.1:51927339-51957339 GCA_035590275.1 Ibycter americanus
ACCTGATGCAGCACCAGTTCTGTTCTGTGTGGACTTTCCAGCTTGGTTGGAGCGGTGTGACCATCCCCGTACCTGGCTGTCTCCTGGGCCTCGTAGGTGTGTTGATCGCAATAAGCCAGAGATGGCTGTGGTCAGCCTCCATCAGTCATCTTTCATCTTCATTGGGGTGGAGGAGGGGACTGCAGGAATGCTGAAATGAGGCATTGATTTCCAGGGAGAGAGAGATGGTGGGATACTGAAGTGAAGGAGGAGGTGACAGCAGTGGTCTGTCGCAGTGAGCTGGAGGCCAGCGCTTGTGCAGCCGTTTGTGATGGAGCCGGGAAGGCTGGACAGCGGGTGCTCCTCCTGGGAGAAGAGAGGATCTGCAGAGATCTGTGGTGTCCTCCGCAAGGGAAGGGGTGGCATGTCATCCAATGACTGCAGTGGTGGTAGATACTCCTGTGAGGCATCGGGGATTTTGCTCATTCAGCTCTAATTTTTTGGTGTTCTAGGGTGGTAGTAAATTAGCAGTTAATGTCACGTTACGCCATTGTTCCTTTCCCTGAGCAGTCTGATCACAGCGAGGTGGATGTTAAACACCTCAAAGAAACAGGGGCCCTTTGTTCGCCTCAGACAACTTTTTGGTGTAGTCGTTTCAAAAATTGGATTGTCTTCATGGCATCAGTGACTTCCTCGAAATCCTTGTGACAGTTACTCCCGGCTGGAAGGCGTGGCTTTTGGGGCATGGAGACGTACGTGGCCGTACTGGGGAGACAGCGGCTGTAGCCACCAGGCTGTCTGGGTGGGTGGCTAAAATGTCTCCCTGCAGATGGACGTGAGTTACAAGTGGCTTTATGCCTTGTGTCGTCTGCATCGTCTCGGAAGTTTCAAAGGGTGCAGCAGGACAAGAAGTCCCTCCATGTACAGTAAGCGTTAACTATTTCACAAGGATACCTGAACTTTGAAAGTCTTTCTCCATATGTACAGCTTTGTACTTGAAAGAGGGTTGAATATTGACCTAATTTGTCTTTTAAAAGGACACAGAGTTTTACTAGAATACTTATGCTATTGAACTAGACAAATGCAGGTACTATTCCTTTGGTAGTCGGTGCAGAAGGTTGATGTGCTCTAAGATTTACTGTGCATCACCTTAGCCATCATTCCCATAAGTATTAATTTTAACTCCACTAATAAGAAACTGAACAAAAGTGGAATTATGAGTTCAGTAGTATTCTATGAAAGGTCAGTTGTTAAAAAGGCAGAGTCTGACATTCTGTGAAAAAGGTGCCTTCATTAATCATCCTGATAGGATAGCATAGGATATTCTTGACCAATACCCGCGAACCGCACTCCGTAATGCTTTGGGAAGGGGTGCTTAGTTCTTTGTATAAAAACAAGGATTAGGCGAATGAATGCGGAATGACCATTTTTTAGCACTGTAATGTTACTATTTCTCTTTCTTGATTCAAAGTATAGAAAAATTAACGGAGGCTTTTTTTTATGGGACATACTGTTATTATTTTAAAAGTTTGTTAATTTTACAGAAGCATATTGTTATGGGAATAATATTTAAAAACAGAGTTTATGAGAATATAAAAGCAATAAAAACAAACACCAATATTAATGTAATTTATAAAGTATTTATGACCTCTTAGAAGTATTCTCTTATTATACTGTTTAAACATGCAGCTTTGTTTCACAATAATTCATCTCTGTAAATCTTGAACGATTACTCCTGTATGAAGCTAACAGTTTTAATTGCCATGTATAGTGTTGTCCTGTGTAAAGTTATTATATTGAATTGTTTGTGTTTTTTCCTTGTCCACCATAGTGATGGCAATTTTAAAGTTAATACAAATTATATAAATTATTAAATACAGGCCTAGTGGAACATTAATCAGTAGAACATCTTTATTGTGACCATTCCTGACAGATTATGTTCACCATGATGCCCATTAATGCACTGTATTGTAAGAGCCGATGTCCATTACAGAATCCCCTTTGTTACTGGTGTCAGGTCTAATTCAGGGCAGCAAATCTCAGCCCAAGTTGAATGTGCTTTCGATAGTTGGTGGAAAAACACTGTTTTGGAAGCGAGGGGTCTCACCTGTTTAATTCTTTCAAAGTTATTAGTCTGTGTAGCATATACTGTAAAATGCAAAGTCTGCAATAGTCTTTTTTTCCCTTTAATGTCGTAATTTTGCATAATGGCTGTTTGTGCTACATTGACTAGGTCCATGGATTGCTTAACATAAGTGATTACATTTTCCTTTGATTATAAACTCCCTCCATTAGAAATACCGTACAAAAACTTGTAAATGATTTGTTGTTTAAGCTTTCTACTTCATTAGCTACAATATACACTTTACAAGAGTCATTGTCTAAGAGTTAGTAATATTTGTAATGAGCTGTATAATATGGGCCCTTTTACTAAATTCAAAAACAGATGGTATCTGTTAACAACAGTTTATCATGCAAATTGAACCCTAGCAAAAATTTCTTTCGGTGTTTATGTTGCTGTAGGCCAAATCATGGTGTCTTGGTTTTTTGATGTAATAGCAAAAGAAAATAATTGTTGTTTTAGACAGTTGTGACAGATGCAAGCTAATCATGGTCAAGACTCCCCAAGTAAAAAATAAAACCTTTTTCTCTATTGCAAGATTTAGGTTTTCTTTCGTGCCTTGAACACACTTTGATACTTAGTTTCAAAATTCGTCATTTTTGTATATCATTGCAGATTTTAAAAATGCACGTGATTTTTCCTATTTAAGTTATGAAGCAGCTGTGAATGAGAATTTCCCTTTTGTGAGGACTTGCACATATTGATCTGAACAAGTGAAAAGATCAGAGGGTGTAATATACACATTTTTCTTCCAACTTTGAAAACAAAAGGAAAATTGGATCATATTAAATCAGCAGTCTTGAACTTGAAGTATCAAAAGAAACGTCTCACACAGTATATTAGTTGCTAATCCTGCATGGGGGAAGACTTTAAAACTGAAGTAGAGTCTCCTTTTGTCATAACAATTTTTCCCCTCAAACTACAAAATTAATTTTTTAATTTGAAGCATTCTGAGTGCTCTAACTTCTGCTCTTAGGAGAATACAGGTTCAGTCTTGTATTTCAGTGTGCTGGAATTAATGCTAAAAATAGGCAGAATCTGGTCACTTGTCCTGAGTTTTCTGTGTTTTTTCTATGCCGTTGATGAGCTGTGCCTCTCCGGAAGATCTCGTGCGTTCCCTGCATCCCCCACTGCCCCTCACATCTATTTGGGAAGAGGCATTTTGCCCGTTCAGCTCCTCACCTGCTTTCCCGGTACGCTGGCAGTCTGCTCCCTGTCCTTTCGCTGGTGGGACGGAGTAGGAGGTGATACGCGATAGGAACCAGAGAAGCGAGAACCTACCGTTTAGTTTTGTCAAAGGAAATGCTTGACAATCCCAGCCAGGACAGTCGGTTAATCCCAGGAGCATTCCCATATGGAGAGGAGCATGGTGGGTGAGCAGCCACGTTGTGCTGGGACCGTGAGGAGCCTTTCATCTGCTGCAGGGAAGAGGAATTTTTCTATGCCAAGCCTGTAGTGTAGGCTGGAGATGGTCACAGGGAAGATGCTATGAAGAGGAGGATCAGGTTTTCACTGCTCTCTGCATGTGGCTTCAGGGTTTTGGGTTTTTTGTCTATATAATAGGCAATCTTTTCCAGGGGCGTTACAGTGTAAAGCTCGGTAATAGCAGTCTTTTGTTCTGAGACACATCTAGAAAGAGCTTTCTCATTCCTCTGTAAACAAGATATTCATGCTACCTTTTTCAAAACCATTGTTATAGCACCAGTTTGTCAGCGCTAGCCTAACTGGGGTACAGATCCTAGTGACTTCATATCCTTCAGCCATGGGCTCTTATCTATCAGTACAGAAGCTAGTACAGTCAAGTCCTGGTCTATCACTAAGCTTTCCAGGCTCATAATCATGATAACACCGAGGTACACTTGAGCTAATCTCTGTACTACAGCAGAATTTCATGTGAGTAACTATCCAGTTTTCCTTTACTGAGCAGCACGTTGGGCACTTGTCATTAAATAGCACAAAAATCGAAAGTTCTGTACACACAGTTCCCAGAATAGAAGGTATTTTGTTGGTACACGTGTGGTAAAATTAACACCTGTTGAAGCACAGCTTTTTTTAATAAGCTGTGTAGACTGCAGTGTCCTATTTTTAGCTGCGCAGTCTGATCTGTGCTATTTTAAATCTCAGCCTGTGAAAGGAACAAAGGCCATGGTACTCGTGGTTCTTTTAAATTAATTTCTCTTCGTGTTGTAGCTCTGAACTGTAATGTTGCTCTCAAACGTTGGGAGCCTAACGATAAGACTTACTCTCCATCATCCCCCAATGAAAGTTTTTTGCTTCCCTGTCTGTTTTCCTACCACTGTAACCAGGTGAAAAATCATCTTTCCCCTTTACACTGGTTTTATTCCAAAAATGGTACCTAGCAGATCATGGTCCTAAATTACCCCGATCTGGCAGTCAGTGATGAAGCAGAGAGCAGATGAGTTGCTGAGGGAGGATCATTCCAGACGTGTGGGTAGCCAAGGCAAGCATGTCAGCATTCGGAGCAGAGCAGGAGAGCATAAACTCCAACTACCTCCCCTGGACTGAGATTGTGCTGTACTATGCCCGATGTGCTGTTAGGGAATTTCTACTCGCATTGGTCAATCCTACCCTTTAATAAGGGCTTTCCCTACTTTTCCGGTTCTAGAGGAAAGAAACTGATTTCTTGAGGTGGTTCAGTGCAACTTGGCTGAGGGACTGAGACAAGTCCCTTCAGGTGGAGTCAGGTATGGCTTGGTGGCTTAGGGACAGCGCTCAAAGAAAGCTTTACAGGCTGGACCATACGCTGTGGAAAACACTTTCCTAGAGGGAAAAGCAGGAAGGCAAGCTGTGGGGTGGTGGGGTTGAGCCCTGGGGAAAGGAATGAAGCCCCTCTACCTCTGGGCTGAGTTTCCTCCCTTTGGGTATGAAAATATCTTGATCCCTTTTGCCATGCATGGTGGGAGAGCCCCCACGTGGGTGCCACTGCAGAGCATTCCTGACTGGCTTGAAACACGTCTCTGTCGAACCACTTGTCAAATGCCAGTGTGTTTCTCTGCCTGTATTTCGGAGCTTATTAGACAGCTTTAATCGGGGTGCAAATGGACTTACACCATTGAAACACCGCAGCACTGTTTATCTGAAGAAAATTGCGTCTTAAGTTAGAACAAACAAAAACCTCAGTTGCCTCCGCTTCCCGTGATGGAGCGGGCAGCGAGTCAGGTCACCTCTTGACTTGAGTCTTCTGCTGCTGCGCGCCCTGACAAGGCGGGCTGCGGGGCCGCGAGCTGGCGGCTGAGGGACCGCTCTGGCGCCCAGCCGTGTTGCCCTCTGGCGTGTCCGCTGGGTCTGGTTAGCGTTAGGTCAGCTGTTACTGCGGGAAGGGTTTAAAAGTAGAGCCCCTTATTGCTAGGACTTTGGTTTAGGTTAACCCAAAGCTAGTAATGGCTAGAGCTCATTACTTTTTTGTACTCGTTACATTATTGTTATTCAGTGGCTTATATAATAATTTATGGGCTGAATTAATTTTCCAGTTTGCAGGTGTTCCTGCTAAACAGCAGCCTCTGAAAAGGTGTCAGACTGCATAGGTGGTGGAAACTCCTCGACTCCCCCGTTTAAGATGGTTTGCCCAGGTCAAGTGGTGGATGCTTCTCTTTGTTTACTCAGCCTCTTGGGATGTCCTTGTTCTGTCTCATCCACCTACACCTGCGATTTGTCCAGCTTTTGTGTTTTATGGTGGTTCTCAGCCCTCTGTGCTTGGTTTGTGTCATCGTGTCCCTTCCTCCCCTGCTACCACTGTAGAAGATGAGGGTGTGAGGTGGAGGCTACTGGTTGATTCCAGTCATCCATGAACCAGAAGGCTTCTGCCTCTCGGAGGAGGGATGGTACTTCTAAACTAGTGGTAGTGGAACTCAACGGTTAATTTTGGATGTGATATGTCGCATGAACAACTAAGGCGGTCCCTGCCTCTTGGCACTGTCATTTTGGAAGACATTTTGCATTACTCTGTGCTTCCCTTGCCCCATTTGCTGAGACAAATATGAAGGTACGTGGTGCGGTGGATGCTGCGTTTCTCCTGTGCCCCCCAAAACTGGCAAAGTATCTCTGGTACGAAACGGGGAGAGGGCCCAGCTCCCTGAGACAAAGCCAAGAAAGCAGGCAACCCTATTCAGTGAATAAAAATGGGAAATACATTGAAGTCTAGATACAGTATCTTTGTAGTAATAAAAGCAGTAGTACAGATTTACTGGTGAAGGAGTTTTAACTGTAATACTGTGGAATAGTAGGTTATTTTGTGTTCAAGAGCTACATTTATCACAAAAATGATGATATACAAATCACTTCCATATCACAAAATGTTCTTGGTCAAAATTGGCTTGAGGCAAGTGATATCTTCGAGTAAACAGTATATGAAGACCATATCTTAAAATGATAGATCACCTAATTTTGTTCTGACAGAGGTTTTTGCCGCAACAAACATCTGTCACTGAAATACCAATTCAGAGATATGGAAGCCAAATTGTGGAGGTTTTCTAGTATTTGTCACTCCTAACTTAAGAACGCTACTGTTAGTTCTATAGATATTTGAAGACAGTAGGCAGCTTGCGGTTTAAACACCCTAAAGTATTTAGTTAAGTGTTTTAAGAGATGTAAGGATCTTTAAATGCAGATTAGAAACTTCTGAAGTGCTACGCATTGATCAGTATAGTAAATACAAAGCTGATGTGTTGCTGATGCTGCACAGAAATTGCACAGTCTTAAAACCTAGCTGTTGTTGCACAGTAGAGTTGGAAAAATATTTTATGAACTGAGTGGGCTGTTACTAGCTGTATTTTTAGGATAGGCGGCCTAAAATGATAGGTAGGTTTTGAACTGAGCCAGGGCTGCCATTTGGGTATTTTCTCTGTGGGGCTGGGAGAAGCGTACCTTAAAATCAGATTGCCTCAGATAGGGGGTTTTGGTGCTTCTTGCTTTTCAGTGGGGTACAGTTCTGTACGGACTTCTTCTTTAGGGGAATTGTGTGCTATATGGAGCTCGTTAGGACCTACAGGAGAGAGGAGTCTGTTACTGCAGAGGGTGCCAGTACTAAATGCTTCTGATATGCCCTTTGAAATCAAATTTCTGACCCTGTTCTATAACTGAATATAAAATAACCAACAAAAATTGAAATTTTGTCTCAAGCATTTACAGATGTGATTAAATTATGTTTGGTTGATAGAAGCTAAGGGTATAAATGCAGTAAAAATACAGATTCCTGTTAAATATATATATTTTTTTCAATATAAGTATTTATTTGTATGTGTCTGTAGTTAGCACCAAATATACTAAACAGAAAAAATGCAAATGCACTACTGAAATTAGTGTTTAAGTCTAGTTTCTGTTGACTTGTGGTAGGAAAATAAAATCTGGCTGCAAACTACCAACATTCTGTGATATTTTGCAGACAGGATGAAATGGCAAATACCAGGTCCTCAGAGGAGGAAAGCAGTTACTAGTCATGTTAGAAATTTGTCCAGTTTTATTATTATACATCACATATTTTAGCCTAATTACTTTCAACACCACTGATGTTTCTGTAACTCTCTGTTAACAGGAATGTCCTGATCAGTGCCATTGCTTAGGTCTCATTTAAATACATACCTGCCTTTACAGGCTGTCTTGGCGCAGGGAAGACTTCTCCAATATAAAAATGCAAATGCGTTACCTTTGGTAACTTTGCTGCTTTTTTTCTATTCCTTTTAAATGGTGCTGTGATCAAATCTGAAGGCTGAAAGATCTGTAAGAGCTTTGTTTGCTCCTCCAATACACATTGTAAGTTATTTACATTTCTCAAAGTAAAGCTGTGCTTTATTTAAATTTCTGTAGCTAAACATAATGTGGAAGAGGGAAGCCCAGTTTGAGCGAGGCACATTATAGATAATAAACAAGTGAGACCTAGAAGTTGAGTTTTCATACTTGTCATCAGTCCTCATAATTACTTAATGCTTTTTGCTGCAGTATTTTATATGTACACTTGGAGAATAGATGCCTTTGTTTTCAGGGACGTGCTAGTCTGAAATCACGTTGACAAGATGGTAGTAACCACTCAGTGAATTCAAGCTGTTGTAAAAATCACTGCTAGTTTCCTAGCAGTAGGTTTGGGGAGATTTGATACTCTTAACTAGTGAGTGTCAAAAGACCTTCTGCAAAAAATAGTTATTTTTCTCTGAATTACAGATCATCTAAACCATATTTAGAGGTCAGTTTACAAAGTATAAGAATTAAAAGTGCAGTGTATTACCCTTCAAGGGTATTAAAATTTTAATTTTTTTGGTTTTGTAGCAAATGTAGCAAGAAATTAGCAAACAATTGATTTTTATTTATTTTTTTTCCCCATAGCTTTCTGACCAGCCCCTTAAACTTAATCAACGTTGCTGACTGCTTTAATTCAAGATAATTTCTAGGGTTTGTTTAATTTGGACCAAAAGCTGAGTAACTATTTATCAGGCTTCCCTATGCAATATCAAGGAAAATAATTCGGTTAAATTTCATGAGGTGCAAATTTAAATGTATGAGATTCTGTCTTTTCTGTGCCATAAGGAAGGTTAATTTCCCGATTCTGCGGGCGCCTGGGGCTCTGCGAGGTTGGCGGAGCAGGAGGCAGAGCTGCAGGAGGATGGGAGCGGGGTGGACCCGCCGGCTGTGCCCGCGCATGCGTCCGCGGGAGGGACGGCGATGGAAGTGCAGCGGTTGTATTTTCCTCTGGTTGCCAGGTGAAAAGCGTTCATCGGTGTCAGAATAGCAGTTCCTGGTGAAGAATTGGCGGTCTTGGGAGCGGACTGTGCTGCAACAGCCATGGGCTCTGGGGAAGGGAGGAATGGGTTAAAGAATTCATAAAAAATGAAGGATCCTAATATTAAAGTGGGGGAAAATGTGGGTGAATGACATATTTTTTACACACCTCAACTGTCAACATTTCTAATCAAATCATCTAGCCTTCTTGCTTCTTAAATGATACAAGCAATATTTCCTGTAATAAACACCCCTAAGTCTAATGAGAGACCCTAAGGCAACTTCAAATGTATGAATTCATTATAATTGAACAACATAATCTGCAGGGCAAAGATGCCTGCTACCCAGTCTTTTAACTTCGCACGGCTTGGGTGTTCTATGAAAAATGTTATACATTTTGTTTACAATGTATTGCTGCTATTTGAAGTATTGTATGTTCCTGTAGTACATAAGATGGGGACGCATAATGGAGGAAAAATCAAGGAGGCAATCTTTCATTTTGTTCTTGTATGAAAAATTCAAAAGACTGAAAACTCACCCAGAGAAATTTTGCAAGCATATTATTTTCCGATGTTTCGATCAATTTGTCTGTCAACCATGCTGAGAGGTGGAAGGGGCCAGCAAAAGCAATTTAGCTTGTGAGGTCCAAAATAGAAATGTTTTAGGAAACCTTGTCACACGTTATTTTTTTATATTAGAACTGCTGTGTTTTTTATTTGCTAGTCATATTATGAAGAGAAATTGGTATCAATCATCTAAATCACCTATGAATATCTGATATAACTGTTACTTTTGTGCATATAAATAAGGAAAAAATATTTAAATGAAGCTTTTAAAGCATAGCAAAACCTTTGGGTAGACAACAGGCTCCCTACTCAGGTTTTCCCATTTAAAAAATATCCTGTGCATTTTAATTGATTGTACCCAAGTGACATCATACTGAATCATCTTGCATATGAACATATTGACCTCTCTCTGCCTTTAATTAAGCTATGATTGCTTTATGATAAGTTTGCCGTGGATTGATAGGTGTGCCAGCCGATGTTTAAACTCTACGCGCTCTGCGTGCGTACGTGGCTGTGTAAGGTAGCATATGTGCAGGAGGGAGATTAATTCTCTCATTTGGGGGCTTCCTGTTTGTTTATATGATAAATAACAGCTCCTGTCACTAGTGAACTCTTGTCGATGTGGGTAGAAACTGCAAGTTTATAGCAAGCAGCAATTTATTTTGCAGTCTCATGTCCACTGTGCTTCATTCACCGACACCAAAATGTCGCCGTTTCACAGAATAGTGTAGAGAAACTTCATTTTACACAGTCAGTGAAACTTGAATTTTGGTGAACCAGAATGATGTACAAAATCTGTAATAATTCCATACTAAAGAGGTGATCTGTGGTTAACCCATTCTGTAGATTAAAAATGTCAGAACCATTACCTCCATTAAGCGGTTTGTGATTTTACGTATATTACGTGCGTGTGTGCGCCTGAGCAGATTTGTAGGAACGAACACGTGCACGGAGGTATCCATCGACAGGGTTCACCAGCACTGTTGACTGTGCAAACATGAACAGCCTTTCTGGGTGCCCTTATTTCAGAAAAGACTCTTTCAGGCAAATGCAGGAAAAGGAAATTCTGTGCTTGGCGGTTGAGGGTGTTACATTGGGTTGGCCATGAGAGGAGGATGAGGTGGGAAAAATGAGAGAAATACAGGTGGTGGGAGAGCTGTGTTGAGTGAGAGAGAGAGGTTTTGGAAGAAGCAATGGAGACATGTTTGGGCCGTGATAGGGTGGTTAGAGTAGGGTGAAAGAATATGATTTTGTCAATATTGAGATGTGTGAACAAGTGAAATAGAAAGTAAAATTTTAGCAGTGCCAGTAGGAGGGCAGGTGAAACTTTTCCAGTACTGGAAGTGTGATAAGCTCCTGTTTTTTCAGACTCAGCAGTGTCAAGGGTGATACATTAGTAGGGGAAAAAGAAATTATAATTTTTAGAGGAAAGCTGGAGAACTACTTCTAGTTGGAGGAAGCAACAGGAGATCAGGATGCGACATGATATATAGTAATTATAACTTTGTGAGATACCGTTTCAAAAGTAATAACTAAAACTGTGATGTGGAAGAGCATATAGAGTGGGTAGGCAGACAGGGAACAGAAACACAAAGAACGGGAAAGAAAAGAAAATGGGGAATAGGGGGAAAAAATGGAGATAAGTAACAGTGTGATCAGTACGGCAGAGGCAGCTGCCAGCTGTGCTTGCAGGATGCAGGGAGGGGTTGACCCTTGAGGGCTGCATCTCTAGGGACAGTGAGGAAACCCAAAGTTTCCTGTATTTCTGAATTAGTATTTTCTTACTGCTGTTTAAATGAAGGAACTTGATAGCATAGATGTCTTCTGGAGTGTTATCAAATATTTGGGGAAATGTTTTTTTTTTTCTTAATTTTCTAGCATTTACTATGAGGAACAAGCAGTAAGTCAGGATTGTCTCTGAACCAGTTGAGTCAGCGGTGTCCCTTGCAGAGGACAAACTCATTGTCTCATTCTTAATGGAAGATATAGTGAGAAATGACCTGCTTTGTTCCTGTTCTTAATGACAGGAACAGCGCTGGCTGCTTTCAGGCCCTCTGACACTTGTGGCTGTTAGTAAGACAGTAGTCCATGGCTTTTTCAGTTGTTTTGTATCTCAGATCATCTCATCGGCTGCTGGTGGTTTATAGCCCTTAATTTCTCAAGCTCTGTAGCCTTGTGATATTTATATCCTTCGTCATTTTTGCTACCTCTGAAAGAAATCCTTAATGTCGATGGCTCTTACGACTGTGTGGTAAAGATTGCTGAGAAATCACCCAACTATTACTCTTCTGATCAGAGTCTTGTACCGTTAGGGATAGAGAAGGACGGCTCATCTCCTCCTTTGTCCGTTTCTTTAGCCTGGTCTTTGATTTTCCCAAGAGTAAACATTTCTGCTGTTTCCTTTGAGAGATCCTGCTGTGGCTTTAGCAGATCTGTGTCACCCCTCCGCTGTTCACTGCCGATGTGCCTCTTCTGATTTCATGCTATCATTCCTAACTCCATTATATTTACTTACCTAAATAATGCACCTTGATAACTGGAGGTTATGCATTTTGAAAGATATAAACTGTTTAATTACTGCTTTTGCCTACTGTTCACATTACATCCTGCATATAGTGTCATGTGAGACTGGTACATTTTTTTAATTTTCTCTTAAGCCAGGTCTCACAGCTTTGATAGTCTTTGCTCTGTAAATTCTAGGAATCCGAATTTTCCAGAAAAGCCAAAATAAATGGATCACTCCAGACCAAAATCCCATGCAAGTGGTGGAAAAAGATGTGCTGTATTAGCCAAATATGATGGTCTTTGGATTTGAAAAGATTAAATTCAAGATGATTTGTTAGGGAGGTCTGTGTAGTTATTTGTAGTTTGTGTCACGGGTAGGGATTTATAGCTGTTTTGATAAATGTATATTCTTCAAAATAGATAGGCTGTATTTTCCCTATTCCCAACACAGATGTGAGTGTTGCAATGGGGAAAAGGCATTTTAGTGCTTTTAATGTTCTCTGTATTGTGCTTTAGAACAGTTTTGCTTTTTAGTTGAAGATTCCTCTAACAAATCAATACATTTTTCTGTAGACCTTCAGTTTTGTGGAACTTGCTTTTGCTTTCCTGTGGGGTTTTTTTTTTGGTATGTTTACACTTCTGGCGTTAGAAATCTCAGCATTCTAGAACTTCAGAAATGGCAGATGGTCTCTAAATTTTCCAACAATTTAAGCATCATGTGAAATACCTTAACATTTTCCTACTTATGTGTTAAAGCTATGATGTGTCCTGAGAAAGCCCTTCACCCGTTTCATTTTGTAATGCGGTCAGGCTGGTCTTTTGTAAACTTTGGCCACAAAGGAAAACCAGTATAGTAAAAACGTGGGTAGAATAAGGCCTTTGTGGAAAAACTTTGTCTTTAAAAAAAAGAACAAAACAAACTGTAACCTAAAAAGTTAAGTGGCTTTACAAATTTCTAGGGTTTGCTCTGTAGCACCTGTAAGTATCACCTGTGTAGATGAGTATTTGGTCAGTAGATGTGTTATCTCTACATACTTGTCCTATAGCTACACTACAGCTACATAAATACTTTCAGAACTGCATAGTTAATAAAAAAATATTTCTTTGATTACCGTTCACCTCTAAGAATGTGTGAGAATAGATACTTGGATGGAAATGTAAAGCTAACGGTTACAGTTCTCTAGAACTGAAGGCAGGGATTTGATCATCAGCTTTATTATTGTTGGCTTAGGGTAAAACACAGATGTGTGCAGGGCTGATTTCAGAAGTGGTGCAGAAATTCATTTGCATAGCTCTAAATTTTTTTAATCATTAGGTTCAAAATGAAACTGTTAAGGACTGCACAATTTATCCTTTGTACCTTTTTTTGCACATTGTATTCCTACATTTGGTTTCTGCTGTAGCACAAGCTCTTTGACTTTTGTCAAGTCCCTCATTTCCTTTCTAATGGCATTTCATGAATATTAAGTGCTAAAATATAGAATGCTTCACAATTTGTAATTGTGGAAAAATAAAAATGTGCTTTTCTGTCTCCACCGTCTGGCAGGAAGGTTGAATTTTTCTGCCCGACGTTGTAAGAGGAGAGCTCGGTGGAGCTCAAATTTCCGTTTTCTGTGCATGATTTTTTTTTTTTTTTTTTTTTTTTTAGATTTTGTTTTGTTTTTACAAAATATTGGTTTATTGAGAGATGTGTTACCCTCAATTGACATATTGACATTTCCAGGAACTGTGGTTATTGTTTTGAGAAATACAATCCTACACTGACAGATTCCTATCATTATTTGGAACCGTTGCTGAGGGTTAGTGAGACAAGTCTCATAAATAATGAAAGTGAATCATATTGGGGAGAACAGCAGCGAGGAACGGTGGAGTGTACAGTGCTGACACCAGATAATTTTTGCTCTGCCATGACATCATGCAGTGTTAATGTCATGCGTTACGGTGGGGACATTGACTTACAGTATTGAAACCCCGTTATGTGGTGGTAATTAACTTGTGTCACTAACTACCCATTGGAGTAATTAGCAGCGCAGGGGATAACTAGGCTAACGCTGTATGCCTCCCTGCGTACCACCCGGGCTCCCTCGGTGTTTTGCTGGAGCAGCAGACACAAGTGCACCGGCCGTACAAGAAATACACTTGAACGTGGAGTATTTTTTGCATGGCTTCTAGTAACCTAAATTTTTTTTTTTCTCTGTAGTTTCACAGAGTTTATTCTTTGACAGCTGTGGAAGAAGTTTCACACTGGACTGCATCTGATTTGCAGTTTTACAGTGAGCAATTGGCAGCGAAGGTAAAAATGAGAAACAAGGCTGGTTCTGGAGGAGTTACATAAGGCGAAGGCTCATCAGCCTAACCGTGGCTTGACCTGGTTTTGGGACGTGTTTCTCAAGTTAGCAGAGAGCTCTAATTAACCTCCTGTTAAAATAAGTTAAATCATTTCATTTTCTCTGAGGTAACAAATTTCTCCCTGCTGTTATTTCTGGAAGCAGGTAAGTTTAATATCAAATGCCCTTTGCATGCCAGAAATGTGTTTCCATTATTATTTAACCTTATTCCTACAATGATGATGCCCCTGTATGGGCTGTGAAAATGCCAGACTTGAAGAGAGGCTAACATACATTGCCATAATTATTTTAATGAGAGAGAATGGAGAAGACGCTTCCCTGCCATCTGTCAACAGAAAGCAGTCATATTGCATGCTAGACTTTATTCACTTATAAATTGTTCTTCAGTACTGAATACTGAATTCTCTATTACTTCTTCTAGGTCAACAGCATTTATAATCTTCCCTGGTTCTCTGTGAAGTCTACAAATTATTACTCCAAAGACGCTCATTAATTTTGTGGTCTCGCATATCTAAAATTGAAACTTCCAGTGCCTTATTTGCTGCTTCATGCATTCTCCTCCCTCCGCAACACTGTACACACAGAGGGGACAAATGGCTTGCAGAAGCACGTGTGCCACTTTTTAACATGAAAATCCCATAATCAATAAATGCTCTAGAAAATGTTGAGGATACTTTGATTTTATTTAATTTATTTCTCACGGGGCTTTTATATTTAAAAAAGAAAAACCCATATAATGCAGTTTACCGGCAGGTGGTTGGAAAACCTGAGGGAAAGGAGGATTGGCAGTTTTTATATTTTTTCCATATGATTATTCTCTTGGCTGTTTTTACTATTACTTTGGTGGCAAGGAATTTGTTTCATACGAAATTACTGAAAGTCAGCAGTTTTACACACCCACGTAATAGCCGCCTTGATGATGCTGTGATCTTGCCGATGCAAGATCCCATCATATCGCACTTGAACTTTTAAAATGCGATGTATACATAGCCAGAATTAAGACTATAGAGTAACAATTTATGGCTGTGGCTGTGCTTTATGGTGACCTTTATTTACATTACCCTTTAACATTTGCCTCTCTATAATCTGTTCCATTTAGTGCATAGAAATGGCACCAGCCTGGCCTTGAACAGTGCTTTAGCTCTGCTTCAAAGCATGGGAAATGTGTCGGGGTTTGTGTTTCAGAACCCCCTTGTTCCTTTTAGTTATATCATCACAGCTATAGATAAATTGAAAAGAATTTACCATGAAAAGGCCAAAACTTCCAAACAACATGAAGTAGGATGACCAGCCCCACCTGTATCTTATTTCTTTAATAATTATTGTTGCTGCAAGTCACTATAATGTTCAGCCTGGAGAAGAGAAGGCTCCAGGGAGACCTTATAATGGCCTTCCAGTACGTAAAGGGGGCTTACAAGAAAGGTGGGGACAGACTTTTTGCAAGGACCAGTAGCAATAGGACAAGGAGTAATGGGTTTAAACTGAAAGAGGGGAGATTTAGATCAGATATTAGGAAGAAATTCTTCCCTGTGAGGGCGGCAAGGCGCTGGCACAGGCTGCCCAGAGCAGCTGTGGGTGCCCCATCCCTGGCAGTGCCCAAGGCCAGGCTGGATGGGGCTGGGAGCAGCCTGGGCTGGTGGGAGGTGTCCCTGCCCGTGGCAGGGGATTGGAACTGGGTGGTCTTTAAGGTCCCTTCCCACACAAACCCATCCTATGAGTCTGTGATCTTTTCACATATTCTTATGAGTAACTGGTAGGAAGGCGTTCCTTCTCCTCGATGCTCTTAGATTATTTCTCCTCTTCAGCAAGACTGCAGCAAGAGCTGAACTCCAGTTCAGCACAGAGGCTGTTACTACCCGGGGAGAAGGAGGAAGAAAATGTCTCTATTCCAGATCCTTGTCCCTTCCCAGAAGGTGTGGGCTCTAGGAAACTTGCTTTTCACTTGGGTGGCAGCTGCATCCATCACATCCCCTGGCATCAGGACAGCACTGTGCCCAGCCATCTTTACATCAGAGCATCAAGTGGCACAATTATCTCAACCTTCCTTAAATATTTTTGAAAATACTAATTCATACTTTTTTTTTTTTTTCTTCGTTCTGCGGTTCCTATTTGGAATGGGACTGTGATGCTTGAAGTGAACTTGATTTGCTTTTGGAGACTTTGTGATATTGATACATCTCAAAATACCCAACTGATGAACAGTTGGTACTTATCTGAAGCTTCAAGTTACTGTCTACAGAATTAAAAAAATAATATAAAACAACCCAGTGAAACTAAAGTTTTACTAGTTTGAATTTTTAGTAAGTCTACAGAAAGATTTGAAAAGTAAAACTCTGACTAGTCATGAGCTGGAATATGGTAGAAAAGAATTAAAGCCTTAAAACATATATGGAAAAAATACTCAAACTGTTTGTTTTTAAATTTGTGTTATTTAATCACAGTTTAAAACAAATCAAACACATTTTTTTTTGTAATTTAAGTCTAAATAAACATGAGCTTCTTTGAGCAAGCATGTTGTGTTTTCAGGTGGGTGCTGCAGCTTGAAAACCAGGGAATAGTGACACTGGTTTGGGGTTTTTTTTAGCTTTCAGATTTTGAAATGTGAATCTTCTTCTGACTTTTCCTGCTCAGCCACTACAAATCAGACTTTTCATAGACTGTGTGATATTAATCTCCATGGGGTGGACACCTCTATGCAAGTGCTATAGCTCTCCCCCTCCTCCAGTTAATTCATGTTTTAATCTCACTTCCTTTGATTTATTTGCTTATGTCATGTGTAATGTGTCTGGCTTCTTGCCCTTGCTCTGCTTTCCCTCTTGTATACATTGGATGCGTTCTTGCAGTTTCATTGTTGTCTTCACCTCTTGCTTTTCTTCCTTGGGATACGCTTGTTTGATATTGTGTTCTCTGGTGATGAATTTCCTGCAGTTTGCTTACTCTTGTTTAACTTTCTGTCGTATTATTACACAAATTGCTTTTTGTGTTTGCTTCAGTTGAAACATATGAATCAAAATAACGGTGCTTGTGATACAGGAAAATATGGGCTCTGGTGTAGTGGTTCTTTATTTTGTTAAATTTCCCTAATCACGTTGTCATCTTACTGCAGCCTCCTCGGGCGTTGTTACGCAGCCCTCCTCCCCTCCCTCAATGGGCTGTTGGGACCTTTATTCACTCTGAGAATAGAAGATTTTAATGGAGGAAGGGGCAAAAGGAGACTGAGTAAGACAACTTTATGGACTTTGTCACTACATGGTGAAATTTGTAGCAGCTTGGGCAGAGCTGAGATATTTATGCAGGTAATGATGTGTACAGTTACGTTAGATGCAAAGTAGCCCCTGTGCTATAGAGAGCAAAACACCCGCGATGTTGCTGAGGATTGAAAAGGCGTTTAGGTGGGGTATGGATAGGCTGTAACATAATCATCTGTCACGGACTTTGACTTGTCCTGTTCTTGAAGTGTTTGGCGGTGACAGCAGTCTGGAGGGACACCAGTGACGGGAAGCATGTGTCTGGTTACTCTGATTCTCTTCAAAAGGTTTGGTGGCCTCTTACATCAAAGCTTAATATAAGGTGATTTCAATCCTGTACCGTTTAACATGACTTAACCTAGGTTGAAGACGTTGGTATGTCTTATACACAGAGTACCAAGCAAAACTACAACTGCCGTAGGTGAATTCACTGAAATATTTAACTTTAAAGATGGAATACAATCACGTGGATTCTCCAGCAGCGAAACAAAAGCTGCAAAGCACAAAGTACATGCGGTGTGGCAGTCAGGTACCGTGGCTCTTTGGTTTCTTGTGACTCGACGTGGACCTGTAATCTTCATCTAAGCAAACGGGATTTGGGGGTTGAACCTACAAAGCTGAAAAACACTTGTGGAGTCTACCCAAGTGCACGCAGACAAAATCTGAAACTTCCTTAGGAAAAGTAAGAAGCCTGCGTAGAGGTGGCTGG
Source organism: Ibycter americanus (assembly GCA_035590275.1). Taxonomy (NCBI): domain Eukaryota; kingdom Metazoa; phylum Chordata; class Aves; order Falconiformes; family Falconidae; genus Ibycter; species Ibycter americanus. The sequence continues at coordinate 51,945,546 of JAVJGI010000065.1, forward strand.
TTAGAAAAGCTAACGCAGTGCTTGCTGCTGCTTTTGTGATTCATGTTGCAACGTGGGTGAGGGCTGGCAGTGGTGGTTCAGCCTCTGCTGCACGAGTTACGCTGTGGGCCATTAGAAGGGTGAGTGTTCTGGCAGTAGTTCTGCATCTGCTCTGACAAGAAGGGAAAATGCAGTCGCTGTGGATAGCAGCAGCTTCTAGTAACTTCCCAGCTGCCGAGTGAAATGCTAGTTGTGCAGCAGAAGTAGTGAGATGCTTCATTTTGCGATGGAGCTCGCTGGTAGAAGAGGCCTCTCAGTAACTGTTAGTAACCTCTTTCTGAATGATGCTTTGAATAATTTAGATGATCTTAGCTGTCTTAAAAAAGAAATAATGTAATAGCAGCATATGTCTGTTTGCAGAACTTAACTGAGGTTTCTAAACACGAGTATCTTCCCGGCAGGGTGGCCGACATGCAGCAGCACTGAATGCGGTAGTACTGGTGATTTCATGTTTACCTTAAGCTAAGTATTGTTTCATTTTGTTATCTATACTGCTGTTTGATCGTTTTTCTTAAGGAGACTGCCAGCAGTTAGAAAATGAGCAGGCAAAAGTACCTGTTTAAGAGTCTTAAGGAATTGCTGTAAGCTGTGTGGGGGACGACATGGGCAGGCTCTCTGACGTGCAGGTTGTTGTTACCCAACTCCACCTTTCTGGAGCGTGGATTAAAACAGCGATGTTCTGATGCTTTCCACTAACAAGGACTTCAATTTTCTTTGTGACCCCTCCTGCCCTGGTGCTCCGATCCTGGGGGCATCGCTGGGAGCTGTGCTGGAGGGGAGCCGCTCCAGCCCCATGGCAGGTTGCAGCATTAAGTATTTGGTTGAGCTCGAGGTTTGACGGCCTGGGAAACAAATGGTACCATTAATCTGGGGGGGGATGTCACTTAAACACTGATAGGTTAGCTAGTTACCTAATAATTGTGTATATATATTTCAAATTGCAATCTCGGAAAATATTTCAGGTCATTTTTCCATGATGTCAGTGTGCTGCCCTGATTCACCGGTTGCGTGAAGCCATGTGATTTTTATTTTTCTAACCTGTCCAAACACCTCTGCTGCACTGGCCTCAGTTAAATTTCTTAGTGCTTCCTTGCAGAGGAAATAAGATCTCTGTTTATCATCTAGTCAAATGCCTATCTCATTATTCAAGCTACACATCTGAGGTCAAAGATAATATCACATTTTCAGCAATATGGATGATTCAATGTGAGTACCAGTTTTCCTAAAGTAAAAGCAAAGGTGTTTTTTTTTTTTGTAGGGTAAAAAAAGAGAGAAGATAGCAACCTTTAGGTTAACTAGATTATTTAAAGTTAACGTCGGGGCTCTTGCTTAGAGCTGAGGTAGAATCCAAGTTCAGTTTGGTTAGGGGTTAAGCGAGATGGAAATCTCACCGTGTCCATCTCTGCGCGGCTGCCAGCCTGACTGCCTGTCTTTGGAGCCTTCCTTGCTTCTTGAGAGGCAGATCCGGAGTAACACAAGGCAATAATTTTCCTTTGTACTACGTAGTTCAATATCTCAATGAATACAGGTGGGTGCTTTGACTGTTGTTTTTTCAGCAGTACCTGGTCCCTTTTCCTGCTCCACGGTCCACTTGCATCAAGTTTGGTATTGAAGCAGTGTTGTTTTCCCACATTCATTGAATGGGTTTTAAAGTGTAACACCCAACTGTTAAAATTATTGCATCTTTTCCTTCAACACCTTGTCAAATAAAATGTCTCATTACCATGCAAATAGAAATCGTTCCTGTTGCCAAGCAGGCAAAATGTTACCGTACAGATTACAACTTCTTGAACCACAGCGTAATGCCAAACACGACATTCGGAACAAATACAAATGATTATATCCAAGCAGCAGTGTTTTGATGGTCTGTGAGTGAGGAGGAAATGTCAGGCTGAGCCCTGAAATTTTAGCGACTTTATTCGCATTGCAGCACGGTAGTAGCTACTTCTAATAGTATAAATAAGATGCAGTTGTTAACTGTTCGTGTGTCATAATGTTTGGTTAAGTATGTAGAGATCGGAATGAAATTTTATTTTGTTCAAGACCCCAACTCTGTCGTGCACCAGGGACACTTACTTGAACGAGCAGGCTTGACGCGAGTGACTGTTGAGCTGGGTGTTGTATGTAGGGTTTTGATGTACTAAATACATTTATTTTGTGGGTTCTGCATGAGGATTTGTTTACAATTTGGGCCTTAGCATCATCAGTCCATATTCCTGTTTAGGGATCAGTTACAGTTAACAAAAACATTTCTGTGCCTTTCACAAACCCAGTCACTTAGTGCAAGTGACCTGAACCATATGCTCACTCCTAAGTTAGTTTGTAAAGTCAGATACTCGCTGTAATACCTAATTCAGAGCAATTCATTGGCAATGACTGGGTAGTAGTTTGTTTCGGAAGTACAGCCATTTCTTTGGAGAAAAGTTTGAATGATTTCCAAAACCTCAACCACCTCCTTTATTGCTGTTTATTCTTTTTTTGGAAAAATCATTTTGCTTGCAAACAATTAGCAATTCTTCTACTAGTGTCTAGTCTTTAATGTAAATATTTTAGCTGTCTGTCTTTGCTGTTCAAAACACTAGAAATGGGTAATTCATCCAAAATAAATATGCCATTTTGAAGCTGATTTTCAAGCAGATGACTGTGAGGAAGTACTGGAAGCAAGCCAGTGGCTTCTCATCTTGTAGTTCCCAGAATTAATTTCCTCAAAAGTGTGAAAAGCTACAGTGCAAAATTAATTCAATCCACACTAAATGTTTGCATTTGCCAGTCATGTTCGATTCTCTCCACAAATGTTCATCCCCTATTTTCCGTAATTGTTTCCATCTCTCTCCAATAGCAGAAAAACAAAACTGAAAAGTCCTACATCTTTAAAAAGGCTGGTTTCCATACTTAATGGCATTTGTCCGTTCTTAGAAGAGGGAAATTTTCTTTTCAGACAACTTGTCCAAGAAACATTTTTGCTTTGTGTAGTGAGTTTTCTTAGAAACCAACTATTCCTTTCCCAAAGTGTCTCCCCTATGATCTGTTTGAACTCATTTGTTAGAGAGATGGCTTTATCTAATTACACTACACCTCGGAGCTGCTTTTTGAAATGGGGAGATGGTATTTCAGGTCTCATGCACAAGGTCAGTTTTATATATATCAAAGGCAATACCTGATTAAATGAACAAAAATGTGCTATAAAGGAGGAATTTAGATACTCTGTTAGAAACTAAAAAATTGCTCTAAATTGTCTGTCCCACTCTGCTGAGTGGGACGTTTTTGTTTTAAGTGATTACTGTTCCTATAAAATCAAATGTTCTTTGAAATTATTATCAGAGTATCTTCAACTGCTAGCATAGGTTTGAGATGTATAGTACAACTTCATTCCTGATAACACTTTTCTGCAAAGCTGCATTAAAATAGCAGATTTTATTGGGAAAGAATTGGCTAAATGGATGTGATTTCCACAGCTGTAAATATATGACAAAAGAGAGTTTTTTCTGTTTTTTGAGAATCCTCTTTGTAACAAAGTCACAGTTTGAAGTTCTGGATTTGATAACTGTAGATATTAATATGGGTTAGAAAGTCAGAAATCGCCGTGAGAGCCTTGTCCTCTTGAATCCCCAGTGCCAGAATATTTTTCTGGGAAGCAAAATTGCCTTTTTCATGAAAGAGTCAGAATGTCACCAAGTATGGATGAGTGCTATCAGTTGTCTCATGAGACTATTTCATGGAATTTTTATTCTTGCCTCCAAACTGTGGCACAGTTCCCTCTTCACCTCTCAAATTGAATGAAATAAGAAGCTTTCTGTCTTAACGTTTCAAAATCCTCCAATACTTCCAGTCCCTCCTTGTCAGACACACTTGGGTATTTTTTTCCTTTTTATTGACTAAAAATAACTAGAGGCATTATCCTCTGATATGAGGCTGGTTGACTAAGTGTTCAGTGTGGATTTCTGCTGTCCTTGGATTAGGTGCCACCAAGCAACCTTCTACCCTCCAGAATGTACAACCGTAGCATAGACCTCAGCAGTTTTCCATAGTACTCACTTGATTCCAAATGGTTCTCCAACTGGTGGGATTTGTACATGGATTCCTAGACCTGCAATTTTTTGTAAAGTATCTGATTGATAGTCTAGCCCCATCTGTATGCCTAAATCCCATATTTACTTTCAGTTGATTCCACAGTTGTCTGATTAATGGTAATTTCACTCACACAAACTCTGGTCGCATGCTCTGCAATATGCTGTTGAGTTTCTTCTTAGTTCTGCCTCATGAGACATCAGCATAGCATGAGATTTCGCAGAGATTTATCTCCTCCAGCGAATGAGGTGTTTTCAGATAAATAGCTGAAATACAGAAGTGTCTGGTACCAAACAAAACACTTTTTTGCTAAGTCAAGTGACCACATTCTTGAAGTTGGGGCTGAGTCCCCATAGCATCGCGCTGAGTCTTCTCTGAGCGGGACGCGGAGTTAAAGCTTGACTTTCCCAAGAGAAAAAAACCCTGTTGCCTCTTGGATCTTTAAGCCACATCTGTTGAGTACTAATAACCCTAAAGTCTCTGTGGCCAGAACTGTTTTAGTGGCAGAGATTATTTGAATCTATGAACAAGATTTTTTTTCATATGAAGTCCAGCAATATTAATGTCTTCCTGTAATTAGACTTTGATGTGTATTTTGGTTAAAATGGGTGCCGTAATACTAATGAGAAGATGCAGAAGGCTCCAGAGCACCTCCATAGGTAGAAACTCCCCTTCAGATGGTCAGAAAACGTTTCTTCCCAGAAGTGCGTGCTTATCTTCGACCTCTTGAGTGCAGGAACTAATGCTGTGGAGGTGAAAGGAGGAGATTTCCAAGTGCAGAGTTCATCAGAGAATGAGTTATGGTGGGGTTTTGTGGCGGGGTTTTTGTGTTTTGGGTTTTGTTGTTGGGTTGGGTTTTTTTGAGGGAAAGCTGTGCTATGTGGTATGACTGTCCCAGCTGTGCTGTCTGGTGGCAGCATCTGGAGAGGCAGTTCCAGTTGCTCAGAGGTGTTGGCTGCTGGGGCAAATTGGTTACTAATATCACAAGAAATGGTGCTTTCCTTGCAAGCAGCTTGGTACAGATTCTGCTCTATGTCCCATAATCACTTGGGCTGATCAGAAATAATAGAAATGTCAAATTATTGTTATTGCATGCCAAAAAAAAAAATTTTATTTCAAGCTTCCCATGTTCCTCAGACGGATAAACATTGGAAGGTAATGTGACATTGGAATCTGATGGCAACAAAGAAAGAGTGTAAACAATTTTTTTCCTGATACTCGTTAGCGGGAGGAATGCAGAGTGTTGAGGTCCAGCAGGAAACCCAGCTTTCAAGAATGAGAAATGGGGTTTTCTTTCCAGTTTTGTGAAGGCCTTGTACAGATGCACAACTGGAAAGGTCCATATCCTGTGCGGCTGTAACCCCAAATCACAAACAGAGCGGATTATCTGACTTCAAAAGCACTGAACCAAATAGATTTGTTGTCTGTATGTACCATGCTATATAGGCTGCTGAGTCTGAAGTAAATTTTTATAATTATGCACCTCTGAAAAATAAAATCTAAGTGTGAACCCTGGCATACTCTTAACTATAATAGTGTGAAAAAACACTGTTCTGAGGAGACAAAAATGTGTATTGGTGCATTTTGGACTATTCCCATATGACCTGCACAGGCAACATGAGAAGTGGCAGCATAGCTGTAAACACAGAGGCCAAGGACCCTGAGCCTCTGCTTCACAGGCTGCTCCAAACACCAGTGTTGTTATTCACAGAAAAAATTACTGTTAAAAAAAACCATTTTGTAAAGCTATAATAAATCCAACAGACTGAGTGTCTCTTCCTTGGTATGTTAGATGCAGGCTGTATATTAAATAAAATATGCAGGATGCTTTGGTTTGCTGTATTTTGAGAAAGTCTGAGATTTAAATTCCACGGTTCTGTTCTGAACATGGGTCTATATATGAATATTTTTTTCACAGTATAAGGGATTTCTGCTTCCCATGGGCTGACAGATAGCTCTGTCCATTTTGGGTTTTGGGGGGTGGCGAGGGGAGGTTTACAGACTTAAACGGCTTGAGCACCTTTTAGTGCTAATAAAGCAATTGCTGCATTTTCCAGGTCTGTTCATTTTTTCAGCACCATGCATATTCTAGTGTCAAGTAAGAAAATGTTTTGGGTTTTTTTTTCCTAAATGCAAAAAGTCCAACATTTTCCTGTCTCTGTAGGAAAAGTGCCAAAATGTGGCTTTTGAACCTCAGGACAGTAAAATGGGTCCAGTGTCATGGAATTACATTGAATAATCCAATCCTAAAACCTTTAAATGCCATAAGAGTTGAAAATACAGCGTTAGATTTTACTGTGGCTATCTGTTTTAAGGAGAAAATTGATTTCTTCTAGGCTTTGTAAAATAGATTAACCTGTAGGTCAGGTTTATCATATGGATTCAGATATATTAGTACAGCTTGCCCAAATGTAGAGACCCTGGCTGAAGTACTTGTATATCCTCAAATCAAGCTATTCTTGGGGAGAAATTACAAATCCATATATTTTTGTGAGGAGAATCGTTCAAGAGGGGATCTCATTTACTTTACAACTGGGAAGCTCTGCCGTCAGCATTGCAAGTGATGTCTTCCCCTACCGAGGAGCCATGAAGGGGCGCAGAAAACCTACCAGGTGTGGCAAAGGATGAGTTGAAAATATTTCAGAAATGTCTTAATTGTCCCCTATCCCTCAAACTTAAGGTGGTCTCCCAAATGCTGCCTGTATAGATTCTTTATGTTCTTATCATCCCCCTGAGCGGTGGGTTGTATTTCTGTACCATGGCTGTTCTTACATGTGGCTTCATGGACATATATGTAAAAGTGTTTTGAATGTACAATAATTGTGAAGAAATTCACAAGATGTAAGCAACTTTTCCCAAGGTAAACTCATTTTAATGTGGGTTAAGGACTGCTGTTTCCCAATTTCTGGGCATGAAAAGGGTGTATCTTTGCATGGCAATTTTCAGGATTCATTACAGCAAATTATTTTGATTTCCTTCTGCCCTAATCCCACTAACATAAGAGAGGGGATACTATGTGCCCAGAATATTCGTAGGGCAATAATACAATTCTACCTGCACTGAATGTTGGAATTTAAAGAAACAAACACTTCCTACGTTTTTTTTGGTGGGAGAAGATTTGTGGTATTCGGGTTATGATTTTTCCAGTTAAACTTGCACGAGGCAAAAGGAGAGTTCCACCTTTAAATGTCAGAGCAGTGAACTGGAGGTGTTTTGATTATAGGAGGTATGTAAAAGCTTCAAATACAAGGAATGCCATATTATTGTTCAGATTAACTACTAAACCTGGTATTTCCAGTAACTGAGGTTAATCGCTTCTACTATACGATGTCCATAAAGCCACATATCATAGTTGAAGCAAAGGTAGACCGGTTGTCTACTCTTACCAAAGATAGATAGTATATTACAGGTAGCACAGTTGTTGAGCACGGATGGGTTATAAGGAAACTGGACTGCTAAGATCTGTCACTAGTCAAACGGGAGGGAAGTTTCAGTGTAAGGAAGAGGAGGAAGATCGGTGCAACCTGCACGGCTACATCGCAAGCTAGTCATTCAAAGACCTTAAGCACAGGAAAGGAAAAAGAACAAGGGCAACTCACTTCAAAAGAAGGAATACGAAAGGAGTAGTACCAGTGTACAAGGACAAAATAAGGAAGTAAGGCACAAAATAATATAGAACTAGCAAGAGACACATAGGAATCGATCGGTAAGTACATTAGTAATAAGAGGAAGACCAAGTAAAGTGTTTGGTCTGCTACTTGAGGGAAGCAGGGAGCTATTAGCAAATGAGACTGAAGTGTTCAATGACTTCTTGCATTTGTTTTCAATTAAAAAAAAAATCAAAAGTGAGCAGATGGTTAGCACAATTAATACCAGCAGAAAATGGATAAGATCTCAGCCTAGGAGATCTACTGTTAGAGTCCTGCCTGTTTTAAAAGGCCTGATTATTTTAATCTGAGGATACTTAAGGGACTGGCTAAAGCAGTTGTAGTCACACCAGCAGACACTTTTGAAAATTCACGGAGGCTGGGCGACTTCTTGGATCAAACTGGGAGAAGCACATCGCCTCTACTGTTAGTAGAGGGGCCTCAGCTAAATGTTAAAATGAGCATAGGACTTGGTTTTCCTTCATTTTATACTAATTTTTTTATTGCAAGCACTTGGATGGTGACAAGGAAGGGTGCAGCAACTGTTGCGTATCTGGGAAATTATGGTTTTATCAGTTTCTTTTTTGCATTATCAGGCTTTTTACATAAGTGAGAAGAGGAAGATGTTTTGATTTTTAGTGAGACTTCAGACATCCTCAGGTAGTAGTATTCTTGTCGTCTAGAGAAATGGCTTGAGCTAGCACAGGTCCTAAATTTGCAGGTGACATCAAGATGGGAGGGGATGGAGGTGTACTACAAGGCAGAGTTAGGGTTTAAAATAATTATCACACGTTGACAAAACAGTCTCAGATAAAGGTGATGTAGCTGAAAATTGTCAAATATTTGGTAAAGGTCTTGATCAAGACTTATCAACTGCCAAATACAAGGCAGGCAACTCACAGGTAGCCTTTCAGCAGGAAGGGACCTGCAGATGGTCAATGTGACTTGACATGGATGTGTGAAAAGCCAAATATGCAAGCTGGTGAAATCCTGCTGTTCTGAGAACAAGGTGCACTGTCCTGAGAACACGGACAGAGAAATATGCTCAACTGAGTCCAATTGAAATTACATCAGTAGTGGCTTTTCTGTGAAAGCCACGATCCGGTCTAGAAAATGTGTGTGAAGGGGAAAAAAAATCAACTGTTGAGATGCCTGTGTGGAAGAGGACAGAAAGATTTAAATTGGAGTAGGAGAGTTTCTCATCAGGAATTGCAAAACCTCTGCTGATGTGGAGCAAACTCTCCAAAAAGGTTGGAAAGGCTCTTCATGGGAGGGTTGTGGGGAAGAGCTGAACGAGTCTGTTGGGAAAGATGCACATGCATTTCATTCTGCATTGGGATGACTGCTTTGGTAGAAGGCTTTCCACAGTAATTTTTTCCACAGCCTTATTTTTCTGTAATTCTGTCGTTTCTACATTTACTGACTTGGTTGGATTAGCATCTTCTACAGGTTATGTGGATTTGGTTTGGTTTTTATCATTGAGATGACACTTCTTCAAACCAAAAATACAACTTTATGACTAGGTCAGAATTTTATTTTGCATTTAATTTCCTAGCAAAGGAATTTCCTAGGAAGCAGAAAAGTTTTAAGAAGTATTGGGGGGAGGGGGGTGGGGTGGGGTGTGGAATCAAAGAAGACAGTGTAAGAGAATTTGTTTTATTAGATTATAGTGCTAGCGATTACTTAACAAATACAAATTATAAAATGTATCTTGGAGTGTAGATAATGTATCTTAAAGTATCTGGTGTTTAGGTTCACGTAGAGTTCTACTTAAAATTAGAAATGCATATTTTATGGTAGATTACCATGTACATCGCTGCATAACTAGTTTACTTTCTGGAGTTACTATGCACAAATACCAGTAGTATATAATACTATCATAAAGTGAAGTGCATAGAAAATGTGTTCCATGTAGAATTACTGAGCCTATCATAAATAAATATGGTGCCTTTCTTTATCATCAGTATTAAAAGCCATGTGACTTCTTTATTGTCACAGGAAGAATTTGGCATTTAAAGCTTTAACAGTCTTAGCCGTGCCTTCGGTTTGTCTGAAGTGGACTATCCAGCTCAATAGTACTTTTTATTTACTGCCACGGTGGGGTTACACACATGTGATGTCTTGAGTTGGCCCAAAGTTTTAAGAGAGATGCTGCAATGATATTCTAGTAAGGCTATGTGAAGAAAAAGTTTAATTAAAATTCCAAATACAAAATTAAGGATCTAATTGGGAAAATATTAGAAATAGCTAGCAAGTAAGGGCAACAGCCATTTTAATTTTGATGGGGAGTGGAGGGAAAGTCTCTCCATAGATATGAGACAATCTCATATTGGTCAGCATCACGGTGTTTGGGGAGCCACTAAGAAATATTCTGCAAAGAATGATAAACAGCTCATCTGTTACTGTAGGTAAATTTTATGTCTGCCCTGGGCTAGAAGCGTTCTTCAGTCTCTACGCTGAAAAGGCAAAGGGTGCCAGTAAGTTGAGCATACGCCTGTCTTCAGGGGTTGTGGTTAGGTGTTTTCTGAGCCTCCTTTTCTGCTTGTTGAACCAGTGTGAAAGCTATCCATTACTGTAATTGGGTTATGTATTTAGAAATGAAATGAACTAAATTAGGTAAACATCTGCATTGCTTCTCACAAACCTGGCTGGTTTTCCTGCTACCTCCTCTAGCCGGGGTGGCAGCAGGCATCGTCCCGGCGTGGGGACCGGGGCTGGACACCACGGGGTGCCGGTGCCCTCTGCCCCCTGGGGCAGCGGTGGCCACGGCCAAAGCCGCCGCCACACCTTTGCGGGAAGAATTAACATACAAGTAATTTTAAGATACGAAGGTAATACTAACACAGTTGTGTCCGTAGGTACCAGTCTAGCTTCTGTTCAGCTAAGAGATGTGTGTAAGGCTTCTTCGGTCCAGTGTGATGGTGCCTTATTTAGAAATAAATTATTTATGCCTTTGTATCATTCAGGTGATTTTTACCTTGTTCCAAGCTGGAGGGTGTTTGTTTCCCATACCAGAACTTGATCTGTTCCACTTCTGCTGTAGTATTTAACCCAAGGAAAAAAAATTGTGATGTTTGTGTCTAAAAAAAGAGAGATTGTTTAAATCGCCTGAGGCTCAAGAGTCCTTACATGACCTAATGTACCCCTGTGCCAGACTGAGTACCCCACTCTGTAGCATACTCCTCATTTACTACCACATCCAGTGCTGCCTCATCTACATACTTAATTGACAATTTTATTATATTCTGTAAAAGCATAAAAAATGCTGGACAGAAAAGTGAATCCTCACAACCCTACCAGTCTTAGGCGCATCCTTTCCTGTGGTCAACATGACTTTTCAAGAATTTTGTCAGGCAGCATGCACTGTATATGCCCCAGTAACTCCGTGTAATGCAGCCTGGTCTCTGGTGATTTTCAGGTGGCATTTGGTCATCTGTCTGAGGTTATCAACCAGATTGTCCTTCAAAGACATCTATAATTTCCTCAAAACCTCTCTCCAAACTCCTCGCCCCCAAACAAAAAGTCTCTGGGTTTGCTTAAGAGAGCTTTTTTACACAAAACTACATTGACTAGAAATGGTTTTTCATTCATTTTCCTCTGGATATTAAATTCTGCAGGTTTCCTTCCCCTTGGTATTTCCCTTCACTTTTCCTACGAGTTTACAGATGTGAGCAGACCATTGCCTTGCAACTGGTTCAAGCTGTGGGACAGTCTCCCTTTTACAGTTCTGAGCATTGAAGGCTGCTGCCATGTTCATGTTAGTTAAAGTAAACATAACTGGATATTTGTCATGGGAATTGAGGCCACTCTTGTTTTTCTGTAAGTCAGTGGCTTTCTTGTTTTTTCATTAAAATGAGATCCAGTACTGTTAGCACTTTGTATTCTAAAGGACCAGGTTGCTGCTTATAGAGATTCTGGGGAAATCTTGTAATTTATCCAACGTGATATTCTTCAAATGTTGCCCAGGTGGTTCTGTAGTTGTCCATGAAACACGTTGCTTCGGCTCTGAGATACGTTTAAGGGTGCGTGTTCCACCCTGC
>JAVJGI010000065.1:51966535-51986910 GCA_035590275.1 Ibycter americanus
AAGGTCTCCCCGGAGCCTTCTCCTCTCCAGGCTGAGCAGCCCCAGCTCTCCCAGCCTGTCTCCATAGGAGAGGGGCTCCAGCCCCCTGGTCATCTTCGTGGCCTCCCCTGGACTCGCTCCAACAGGTCCATGTGTATACGCTTTTAAGTGATTAGAAGGACCTTACATAAGAGAGCAGCTGCTGCAAAAAAAGAGAAACAAAAACAAAACAGAAAAGCTGTGAAAGAAAATAGTGTATTTGAATACATATAAGCTGCTAAAATTCAGTGAGACACATGGCAGGTTAGATGAAAAGGATATCCAGTGAAACTGAACACAGTTCAGAAGGGATGAAAAACATTAAAATTACAGAGGGGTGTAAAATGCAAGCTTTCATACTCAACGACTAATTTTTTAGCCACCCATGTATTAAAAATGTCAGTCTGTGGTCTACAGCCAGCTGTGCCACCACTGCCACCAGCGATAAATGTGAACTTTCTGCATCTGCTCAGTAGTGGCAACTCTGGATTCCCTCAGTAATTTAAGTTGATGTTGCTTTTGAGGTAATTAAAGCACAAAGACGGTGACATAAAAAAGGGATTAAGGTTGGAAATACCATGTTATTAACACACTTGCTCTGCGATTTCTCTCGGCATACAGAAAGATTTTTCCACAAATGTTTTTTTAAGTGTAAGTTCACTCACTTAGGAGGAGGAAGGTACGTGAAACTCAGATTATTATGGAGAAAGAAAAGAGAAATGAGGTGGGAATCTCGGCGGTACAAAGACAACGAGCAGTAGGTAGGGTTACAGTGCTGTGATAGTGGAGATGTGAGAAGGGAGTCGGGCACCTGAAGGAAATGAACGCACCGAGATCTGCTGCAGTGCAGCACGTGGCTGCAACATTTTTAGTGATGTTGTGGAAAATCTCTGCAGTTGTCCGTTCAGATAGGCATGAGGCTACTAACTGTAACAGGCGTATGGCACCTTCTATTTTTGCATCTATTAATAGATTGCTTTTCCATAAATTATCATTTAATGTCTTGCTTGTTCTGACAACAGCCTCTCAACTGAAAATACCGATGAAGATTTTGAGCTGCTTTAGGTGTTGCTTTTCTCAGATGTTCATTTCAGGGTTTTATTTCTAAAAATAAGCTATGAATGAGAATGCTGCTCTTAGAATTCAAGTGTTTTCAGAGACTGAAAAATCACCTCTGGTTCATACAGATGCAGATTAACGAAATGGAGGACATCCTTTTCCCCTTCAATCACTTCTGTGGCGCGTTTCACATTACCGGGTGACCGCGTCTTTGCTTTTTAACGGCTGAAATGGTTTGCAAAGGCCACTTTAAGTTTCTCGGCTTTTCACTCCCTTTTGTGTGAGACTGTCAGCGCCCGAGCCCTGGCCATGACATGCACAGACCGGCTGGTTTTTCTCCTTCAGATCAGCGGCTCTGGACAGCTTCTCTTTCTCTGGCAGCCGCTTCAACCTGCTCTGTCTTGTCATCTTCGAGTTCAATATCTGCTGCTCTGAAGGAAAAAAAATGGGATGGGTTGGACCATTGTATTTGGTCTTTTGACCCTCCATGTTGCCCATGAGCAGTGAAGGATAACTTTTGACAAGCCATGTCAGATGTGACAGGCAATCTAGTTGGGTTGAGTGGAAATGTGCTGTACAAGTTTGAAGCCTTAGTTGGGGGCATTTTCCTGGTGTTCAGTGCATTTAAATTGACACCAGACCTCAGTGTTGTTCGTTGCAGAGCCCCGCGTTTCCAAAGCGTGCGCTTTTAACAGCTCAAATGGAAGCCTTTCATGTGTTTTGCATCTCATTCCACCAATCCGGTGCACTATAGCCCCTTCCGTGTTTTGTTTTCCATCCCTCAGGAAGACACATTAAATTTAGTTTTCATCTATGAGCACGTTTGATTTTTATTTTCTTGTAGGAGCTTATGTTTTGCTGTTCGACGTATTTCTGTGTTTCCGTAGGTCATCTGAGTGTGATGTGATAGATGACTCCAAGTGCACCGTTATGCTAGAAGTTGTTGAATATTACAAATTATTCAAAGAGCATTGAAGGAACCTTCATAACCTTGCAACTGCTTTTATTTCCGAATTAATTATTCAGAAATGTTGATAGTAGAACTTTTGTGGGAAGCACATTTTCTGCAATGTTACGTAGGCTTCAGTCAAGATCTGTTCTTATTGTATTCCTTTGTTAATGGGTTGTGATATGTAGTTCCACTTTTATTTAAATTAATTTGCATTACGGATGAGAAAAGCTAGCAGGTAACATCCTCCCCGGTAGCCTATTGAAACTATCAGTGCTGGTGATCGGGCTGACTCTGAATTTCCTCTTTCTCTTACCTACCGTGAGCACCCTGAGTGCTGATCTCTTGCCTACTAACGGCTTTCCTAGAGTAATTCTCCTCTTACCCCCACGCAGATCAATACAGTGTACTACGGGCAGCAGCAGTAAATTACGGGCAATTAACTTTCAGATGCCTCAGTCCACTCCAGCCTGGTTTTGGTTCCCCTCGTTGCTGTCTTGGTGTTGCATTTTTGTTCCCCTTCTCCAGTGTGGCACAAGGCTGTTGGTTTGTGGGTGTCCAGCTGGCTTCTTCCAGCCCCTGCTCTGCACCCTGCCTCTTGGAAATAAAAAGGTATATTTTGTTCCCCACTCCTTGCCAAGCCATGCACTTCATCATCTTCTTCCCTTTTTAGCTCACTGATTAGTACTTGGATTGGCTGAATTTGGAAGTGGTACAACTTATGGAAATGAGTCTTTGGGTCTTTTTTTCTGACCTGTGTTACATCTCAACCGCAGAAAATGTTTGGATGTTCGGGTTGTTTTTTTTCTTTCCTAGCGCAGCTGCAAGTATAGGCACCCAAGGGCTTTTCCAGTATCTCTACTCAAGCCAGTTTTGAAAATTGATCCGTAACTGTATTTAGAGAAAGAGCTTAATTTTGTTTAACTTTACATGACTTGTTGAACTACAGCAACTCTTGGTTTCTGTTTGTGGTTTTGTGGTGGTCCTGACCCACAAGCTTCTGGAAGAAGAAAATTCAAGACACACTGGTTCTGGTCTTGAAAGCATTTTTGGAATTCCATAGTAAAAGCATGCAATTTGGAAATAACAGTTCAGTTTCTCTTGCTATATAGAAATTTTTACCAAAGATGTTCCTTGTCTGGAGTGGCTGTGACTGGGGCATCTCTTTAATCACTGAAGTCCTTGCCAGCGTTCTTCCTAGCATTTTAATTCCCTTAAATCACAATTAATTAAATAATCACTCATTTGTAAGAATAAAGGTTCTTTCTTGCCATGAGCAAATAACAATCCCTCATTTTTCAAAGCTCCCCCCCGCCTCAGCCTGGCCAATGCAGCAAGGGAAGGTGCAGTCATCTTTCCGTGGTGGTTCTGTCCTTTCCTGATATTCCCAGAGGTACGCAGGGAAACAGTCTCCATACGTCATTCGGTTTCCATTTCAATTTGTGCATCCTTTAGGAGACGAGTAATTTGAAGTCTTTTAAAGGCAAGCATGTTATTGATAAATAAGTAATTCTTTCATGGATATTGCTTCAGATGTGGAGCAGTTCTCCCTTCTGGTTTTTTGCCCATCTCTTTCAGTGATTTGTCTTTCGAAAGTTTTATGGGACCTGGCTTGTGAAGAACTTCACTTTAAGGGCTTTAAGACCCTTTAAGTAACTGAAGGATCATTTCATTGTTTGTGTAAATAGTTAGTATTTGCCTGGGGGGGAAATCAGAGTTCCTTACTCAGCATAGGGGCAGTAGGGGTCTGTTGTGGTGGCCGGTCTCCTTGTAAGGTTCTGCTTGCTTGTGGTTTTCTTGATCCTCTATGTAGAAATGAGTTTAAATCATTTAAAAGATTTAATGTCACGGTAGACACAAGAAAATGCTCAGAAAAACAGATCTGTTTCTTGACAGCCTTTCTGTATGAGATTTTTGTTTAGAAAACCAAACCTATTCCAAGTTTACCACAAGTAAGAAAAATGCCTGAGACAGGTGGCTGTTTAAAGCTGTTCGGTTACTACAATAGTAAAATTATTTGAAAATTCAGGTTGGGATTTCATAAAATGGAATACTTACTATGGGTGTCTAGAAGACACCTCTGCTGGCTTCCAGGCTATGATCTATAAAACAATTCAAGCATCAAGAAGATATTGGAAAAGGATGTAAAGTGTGTATTGTGTCTGTGTGAGGAGGAGCTGTGGGGCAGGCTGTATTGTAGGACTCCATGGACAGAGCACAGGCTGTGCAGGAAAGGGAGGTTGGGGTGCACCATGCAGCCTCGCTATAGGACCCAGCTCTCTACCAAAAGCACAGAACAATAGAAACAATATCATTAGAGGTAAAGAAAAGTTCTAAATTTCTCAGCAACAAGGCTTGTTTTGTTTTGGTTTTGGGGTTTTTTTATATTAACTTTAAGTTGAGGGAGAATAGTGGAGGTTCGTCTTTGGGCAGTACAAATTATTGAAGGAGAAGCTGGCTGTGTGAGCAGGAGATGATGTCCTGTCTTGTCACATGATAAATGTCTAGTTTAGCCTGTACAAAAAGTGGTTTTTTCCGCAACCATTAATGAAACATGATCACTTCTATCCAATATAGTGCTGTTTGTTTAACTGTATTGCTTTTTTGGACATAAGGCCCTGTAACTGTGTGCATAATGCTCTGAGTTGGCTTACCCATCCTTTTAATCAGAGTAAAGTACAGTCTTTTCCTGCAGATTAAGGTTTCGGTTATCTGTTCTTCCTCTCAGCTTTCAATTTTCAAGTGCAAAACACAGTATTTGCATTTGGAGCATGCATGGAGCCAGTGTGGGTCAACTGGACCTCACTAGTAGTGACTTGCACAGTTTCTGCTGTTCCCATTGGAGTAGTGTACGTTGCCACGTAGGAGTGGCCCTGTGCTCCCACGGACCAGAGCACGCCGGTGAGAGAAGCACCATCCTCCATCCCGTGGCACGCAGGGTACCACAGCCCCCACCTCCCCACCGCCTGTCATAACCCTCGGCGCTGTCAAGCGTAGCACGCAGTGTCTTGTTCTGGCTGTACCGGTGTAGCTTTCACCAGACCGATGTGTTCCTTCCTTTTATTCACTGTGGGAGTGCGATGTATTTCCTGCTGATAAAGGCAGCTGAAATTTCTCCTGAAAGATTATTCAGGTCTATGCCTAATTCAGCAGCCAACAATATGTCCTTTTTGTCCTAATGCTAGTAATGACATGGATAATGATCTTCTTTCTGTTGACTTAAGGGGAGCCGTGAAGACATTGGTGATTACACAGAGAGATGGCTTCCTCCAGGCTGCACAGGCGTCCTAACAGCGGCAGCTTTTCTTCCATAACACCGTCTCAGCAGACCACCACTGGCTGTAGGACAATGCCTCTGCAATTTATGTTTTCTTACAAATATACGTGCTACCATTGATGAAATTTTAGTATTATAACATTAATAGCACAGAGGTCTACTGCTTGGTAATCCATCTTTTTTGTTGTTGTTTTTGGGGTTTTTTTTTAATGTCCTAATGGTTGTTAGACTTTTTCTGTGTATCATAGAATCACAGACTGCTGTGGGTTGGAAGGGACCTTAAAGACCACCTCGTCCCAACCCCCTGCCACGGGCAGGGACACCTCCCACCAGCCCAGGCTGCTCCCAGCCCCATCCAGCCTGGCCTTGGGCACTGCCAGGGATGGGGCACCCACAGCTGCTCTGGGCAGCCTGGGCCAGCGCCTCGCCACCCTCACAGGGAAGAATTTCTTCCTAATCTAAATCTCCCCTCTTTCAGGAGGGTTTCAGTATTGTCAGAGTTAAGTTTCTGCAGGAGTTGGGGTGAGTTTGGCAGAGGTTTCAGGTTTGCTGTGGTTTTAGTGCAGCTCCCAGTTGCATTCAAGTAGATCGTTTTGTAATGTTAAGCATTCAGAAGAAGCTGGAGATGAAATAAGCCTTTTGGTTTCTTTAATTACAGACTTCTAATAAGCAGTGCAGTGCCGTTGGAAAGGGCGCTTGTGCCGGGGATGGGCTTTATGGTTTTGCTACCAGTTTTAGGATGGGGCACTGGAGGACCCAGGCAGTGGGAAACTCTTTCTTGTGAGCCCTGCTGCAGAGACCTCCCATGCTTGGAGGCGGGTGAGGAGAGATGGACATATTCTGGCTCACGGAGTCCCCTTCTTCATGGTAGAGGCAGGGCTTTCAGCCAGCATCCCTGCCTGTGCCACAGGACCCCCGTGATGGGCATCTCCAAGGCATTGCGCTCTGACAGCCATCTTGGTAAGTAATGGAAACAACATGTTAACGAAATATAACACCAAGAGCACTTCTCAGTGCTGGTACAGTGCTTTCCAGTCATGCCAGCAGGGCGACACTTTTGGCTGCTGATGTTTTTTCCTCCAAATATTACTGATTTGTTTATTTTTTTCTTCCTGGTAGATGTGATTTTCTTCATAAGCCATTCACGTGTGAATTAAAAACAAATTAGACTGCTGGGTCAGTAAAGTCTTTAAAAAAAAAAAAAAGACACAGAGCGAGCAGTTGGCAATAAACTTGTCCTTTTTGGCACCTGGAATAAAAACAGTAACATAACAGTACCTTTATATAGCACATAAAAATATAATTCAGGATAAGAATTCAGAGGTCACAGCAAGTGGTTAGCTAAATAGCTCTAGGGAGTTAAAATAGTTTGCTTACACAAAGATAAGGTGATATTTTATGCAGAAAGCCGATGTGTGGTTCCAGAGCGTGATGGTTTTATGTGCAGTAAAACAACTTTGAAAATAACATGCAGAAAAAGTTAAAGAAAATTATTTTTGTGGATTGTAAAACATATACACTGAAACTTATGAGGTGACTAATACTGCTCTACTTTAAAAATGCCCACCATCCTTTGCTTTAATTAGTGAATTGCGGCTGTATTGTTTCCTACCAACAGCTTCCTTCATTTCTCTTGCCTCACGTTGCTTTTGTTGTAAGGTATCCTTACGCCCGAAAAGCCTAATGGTCTTTCTTGGCCATGGAGAACTTGTGGTAGAACATTTTGAAGGTGTAAAGTCTACAGGGGCTGAAGTTACTCCCTCAGTGTTTACATCTGGCTGCCAGACTTACAGCTCCTTGGAGTCCCTTTGAGCCCAGCGCTGTTGGGATTGTATCCACAACTCCAGTTGCCGTTAACTGGAATGGCACCTCAGATTGCTGCCGGTGCTCCTGCACACAGGCCCTGTCCAGCCCTCCCTGGCCCTTGCCACCTTTCAGGGGTGGTTATCAACGGGCTGGGGAAAAGCAGAGGGGTTCTGGGTGCTATTTTGATGTTAGCTTAGGAACAGCAGTCTTGCACAGAATCGCGTAAGTCCCATGTCTCGGCTCGCAAACCTTTTTAGCCATGGAAGGTTATTACCGATTGTCATTCTTAATAGCACGGTTAATAAAGGCAATGTCACGTTGCGGTGTATTTGGTTGGTTTTGCAGCAGGACAGTGGATAAGATTTACCCAAAGAAACGCTTTTTCAATGTTATGTATCGGTGTCTGTGGAGCGCCGCTACAAGGATGTGTATGTCCATTGTAAGACGTTTATGGTATGTCTTCTCTTCTTGAATAGCTGCTATTGAAAATGTGTTTACCAGACTGGTTATATATAGAATATGTGTATATTCCATTAAAATAACCTTTTCAATTAATAGAAACCATTAGTGCTGATACACGTATATGCATTCTTGTAAATCTTTCTCAAAGAAGCTACACACCCAAAGCCTTCCAGGAGGGATCTGAAGTCAATTTCTGTTTCTTCTGAAACTAAAGCAGTTTGTTCTCAGCTGAACTACATCTGAATGTGCTGTCAACTCTCGTGAGTGTTTTTCTTGGGGGCGGGAGGGTTAGCTTTTTATAATGTTAACTGGACCTAGACAGTAAACCTAATAATAACAACTTCTCATTTGAATTCAAAGACTTGTATACAAATACAAAAAGAAGTAAAGTAATTAGATTCTGACAAACAATTTGCTCAAATACTTTATTCATTGAAAAATGTCAAGTCAGCTAGAAGCATTCATAAGCTTCTCTCAAGTTTGGCAAATGACTTTGAGCATGGAAAACGTTCTTGGGTTTTTCTTGGAAATAGACTTAAGATTTACTTTTTTAAAAAATTAGAACAATAGAGATGCTTTTGGCTTTTTGTGTCTGCTAGCATCCAAAGTTTCAGGTAGCATTGGCACAAAGTGGTATGAAGAGGATGAAGTCTTGCTCTAGTATTCAAACACTTGCTGCTGGTGATCAAAAGGAACCAGCATTTTGAGTGTCCATGACCACTTCTTGCAGATGAGTGTTGGGTTTGTTCCAATAAATGCCGTGAGTAATACTTACTCTTTCTTCATACACATTTCAAACTATTTTATTCTTGAAAAACCTTACAACAGATGTTTTTTCAGAACTTCTAAATGCAAAGAAGTTCAACAGACCATATTTCATTGAGCGTAGCAGAATGGCTCACACTAACCTTCTGAGATATTTGAGACTTACGTGTGCCAAACTTGTCTCCTAGGGCTGGCACAGATGTCTGCATGCCTTCACTGACATCTGTGAATGAGCTGAGAAGGACAAGAGAGGTGTGATCGATAGGTTTGAGGCCAGTGATGCTGTCAGAGAGACGTTACATTTTGTGCCGGCCTGATGCCATGGATCCGGACTGTACCATATGCCAAAGCCCTGCATGCCCTCCTACCCAGAGTGGTAAAATTTCATAGTATTGAAAATATTTTAACATGTTTTTCATTGGCCCTGTGGATTCCACATTGAAATTGATGTTGTTTGCAAAGGCTTTCAAAAACCAACACTCAAAACCAAACCAACAAGAAAAGCCCTGTACAAAAGCGATGGCCGTTGATTTTGCACAGAGGTGCGCTTTGCAGTAGCGGATACATTTTCTTTTTTCAGCTTTAAAAGTGTAGATTTTGATCTAGAAGCTTAATACCTTTCATCAAGGAATTAAGCAATTTGTTAAATTCCATGAGAACGTATTTAAACATATTGCAAAGATGTAGCCAGTGACTGATGCTAAAAGGGTACATTCCCCATAACGCACATAATAATGTGGCCGTCCAGGGCTTCATTCATTAGGGCATTTGATTTACATTGGCCAACCTCAAATTTTATGTAACTTTTTATGTATCAAAATGAACGCATTTGTTCTCTGATCCTAGAAAGACCCTACTAATCCGCGTTGCTGCGGTAAAACCTGTGAGCAGGGTTTGACTGCGGTCTCCAGCTGCAGACAGATGTTGCTGGTAGGAGTGAGTAAGGTTGGTTTGTGTGCCCCGTTCGCGGCTGCAGGCCAGGGAGGATCTGGCTGGGGGAAACGCTGCTTCAGGCGTTGGTCCAGATCCATCCCTCCAGTGCCAGTGTAACCACCAAACATAACATAAGTGGTCTCCCTTTGCTCTGTGGAAAGTATTTCTGCTTTGATTTAGTGTGCTAAGTTGTAGTACTAGGTGGCAGAGAAACCTGGACAAAAGCTGCTTTTTGCCAGCTCCTTACCCTGATTAAATCTGCTGTAAAATAACTTTTAGAAGTGGAATCTTGGGAGACTTTGCCTTCTCTGTTCCTCCTTGGCTGCTTACGTAAAGGACAGGAGGGGACTGAGGACAGGCAGGACTTGCACAGGTGGAATTGTTGCCTTTTTTTTTTTTATGGTCTCAGCCTTCCTTTCTGTGTAGTCATCGTCATGATGGCTGTCTTGACATGGCATCCTTTAGAGATCTTTTAAATCAGCAGAAAAATTAATCAGACTTCATTGGGTAAACTGCTAAGCATCCTTCCTTCCATGTCAGAAGTCCAACCACATCAGTTACTTAGGCGTGATGATGGATGTTGTATTTGATAAATAACACTCCTTACATTATTACTTGATACATACACAGGTTATGCAACTGAAAAACAGTGTGGAAATAAATTACCTTTAATTAAGGCAGGTTATTGCTAGCTGCTGTTGGGTCTTTTCTCGCCCCAGGAGAGCGGCGCGCTGCCCTGCTGCCACGCTGCTGAGGAGCAGGGGTGCTTGCTCTCTTTTTAAGCCAGCTCGAGTGCTGGTGGCATGGGGCTGTGAAGGCTTTGCTTCGTCTTGGGTGCCAGCCTGACGCTGGGGCAAGAGGCTCCAGCACCAGCCTTCCCCAGCATCTCATCCAGAAGAGGCCTCTCAACACAAACGCCCATCCTCGGCATTAGCCTTTTTTACAATGCTCCATGCTTTGGCTCTTGTATAAATATCTGCCGCATTTCCACCAGGAGTTATTGCTGTTATATATTTTACAGACACTTTACTGTCATCTAAGTGGTTTATTTTATTCCCACAGCTAGGAGAAAACTACAAAAGGAATTTTGTAATCTGAATGTGATTGTGGGCAGAGAGTAATGTTTTGAAAAGGAGCTGAGAGTAAATTATATCACTGCTTTATTGTGTTTAAGGAGACTTTTCTATTGTGCTAGGAGTTAACATTAGTTCTCAAAGTTATTAACTGGATGTGGTTTTATTATGACTGTGTGTTTTGTCAATATATGACTTTTTTTGTTAGGTTTTTCGGTGCCAGTTAGGCTGCAACTTTGGCACTGTTGAAGTTTAAATATGTAAACTCAGCTGGTGTTGAAAGTTTGTTTAGGTTTTACCTCCCTCTCACATGCAGCAAATAAAGTAAACATTTTTTTCCCTGGTAGGCTATTTATAGAGGGGCTTTCTTTGGGTGCGTTGCTGTTATACTGTGTTGTTTTGACAAATCATATTTGGAGAATCAGACTCCAAATATTTGTAAAGCCTTACGAGATGGCTTTCGGTGGAGATGGAAGTTGTGTTGCTGAGGTGACCTTTCAGGCTGCCACTAAGTGGGTTTTCTGGCAGGGGGTTTGGTGTGAGTGACAGAGCCTTTACCATCTCCCTGGGGATGCTGGGGCTTCGCCTCTGCACGGCGGCAGCCGAAAATGCGGCTGGATCCGGCGGTGACAGCAGAAGCACTCAGCACTGCTGCCAGCCCAGCTAGCTCCTCTTCCAGATGCTCCGGATAGTGCTTTAAAATATATATATATATACGTGTGTCACCAGCACATGGTAGCGTGTGTGTGAGGTTGTGGGTATTTGTTACCTATTTCTGTTTTTTAAGAAGATGTTGAAGCCTTTACATCATCTGTAGTAAAATAAATGACTTTTCAAAGGATAACTCTTGCAAAAAATCAAAAAATTCAAATAAATTCAGCCACTCTAAATTAGTGCCCCCCCTTTACCGAACCACAGAAATGTACCTGCTGGGGCGAAATCTATCATTAACCCGTTTCAGTATTTGATACCTATGTAGGTATCTTGAATAGCCAGCTAGACGGGACGAAATATGAAAACACTTCTTTAACCACAAAATCAAAATGTCAGTTGATATCCAAGTGATATCGTTTCTCTGTTTGGAAACCAATTGCAGTGGTTTTAAAAGCTTACCTGGATGAAATGAGGATTATTGGCAGTAGTAGCACTTTCCTCGAGCAATTCTGGAAAAGCAGAACAAAACCTGTTCCTGGCAGCCAGCGCTGAGCTGTAGCATAGGCTTCGTGTTAAAACAGTGGGGCTTAAACTCCTTAGAACGTTGGAGGTCAGAGTTTCAGAAGCGTTTTAACAATCAGTGTAGTAGATCTTTCATTGCAGATTCAACTACCAGTTGTATGAGTTGGTAAAAGTATGAGAAAGTACTAACAAGGACTAAAGTAACTACTTTGTTCCTGGATGTGTTGTTTGATAGCAGCAATTTCACCAGGCACAGACACTGCATAGGTTTTCGTGCCAGCACAAGCATGGGAGGAGAGGTCTGGTAGTCGCTGGGTGCTTTATGGGGTTTTCGCTAGAGTTTTTAATTCCTTTAGCTGACAAGGGTAGTAGGCAGGGAGTCAGACCACTGTTTCCTTCAGAATTCCATCTGTTTAGCAAGGAGAAATGCAATGTGAAATGAAAAAAAAAAACCACACAAAACAACAAAAATTCAAGGAATTAATTACGCATTACTATAGTTTGCATCTTGTCCGTTTAATGAGCTGTTTCTGTGCATCTTCGTTGCCACAGCATATCCATGCAGGCCTTAATTGCCTGTCGTTAATTCTATATGCACACCGTATGGCTGCCAGGATGCTGTAGAGTGCTTTTATCTGGCCTCCTTAGGAGCTGCAGGTAGCTGGGCACCGGTGCTGTCAGCCCAGATGAAAGGACCCGGCCGGGGCGGGCGTGCGGGGCTTTGATCTGCTGCAGCCGGTCAGCGGCTGCCGGGGGACGCCTCTGAAGAGCGATTGCAAGGTTGCATTTGTGCAAGATCAAGTGAAAGGGCTGCACGGCGCAGGCGGCACGGGGCTCCTTGGCGTGCGTCCCGGGCAGAGGCACCCGCCTTCCCCCCATCCCGCCGGCACCGCCGCTGCGCTGCCGATCTCGGGTTTAACTCAAACCGTTGGGCCCATGAAGGTTAATTTGGTTTACTGTTTGTTTGTCTTCTCCCTCTCTGAACACAGAGTAAAAAAACCCATACGTTTGCAATATGGATTTACTAGGCTGTTTTGATATTAAAAATAAAGTGAGAATATGGACCATGTAAAGTGAAAATATTTCATGGTGTGTGCAAAAACATGGTTGATAGACTGGAGGAGCTGCTTCTGAGCCAAGCTAATATGATCCACGCGGAGACCAGTAGGTCTCCATTACTAAATAAAGTGCTATCATGAAGCGTAATGTGTTCCTGTGAATTACTCCATTACCTGGTAAGATCAGTGTTGATGTGGCTGCTTATACCGCTCTTGGATGTTTGTGCATCGTAGTTTTTAATTAAAGCCAGCCATTCATTTTTCTCAGATTTCCACTTCTAAGCGTAAATTATTTTAAATGAAAATATATTTTGGAGTCTCAGGAACAAACTTCCTTCATTATTGCCATTTTCTCTAGTTTCTGGCTGTCTAAAAAGAAGTCAGCTGTGGTTACAGGCATTATGGCCAGGAGAGCGTAGGGAGGCATCTCCCCGCTTCTGCAGCTGTGTTTCGGGAGCTCTTTTGCCCTGTGATTTGCATAGATGTGTTTTAACTAAGGAATAGAGCTGGCAATGGAGTAAAGGGAGTATCCAGAGCTCCAGACCACAGCCCGGCGTGTGGGGATCCGCGCGCCGTGCCCCCCTGGCATGGGCACTGCAGGAATAAGCGTGTTTTTATTATAGTGGTATTTGGCAGCGACGCTTCAACATTGCTTTTCAGAGGTAAGTTGACTATAACCAGCTCCCACACAGCTGTAGCAAAAACGTAGTATTCAGGTACCAGTAGAAAAACATTTTCACACTTGTGTGCACTGCGTGTGTATATACACGTGTAGTCATAAAGTCCCTTTAATACCTAAGGAAAAGGATTTGCTTTAGAAATGCAGTGTTACACCCATTAAGCCTCCACTGTACCTCAGCAAATAAGAAAATAATTAATCTGCATTTCTGTAAGTATGTAAATTATATTTTTGATGCTATCGCAAATGGCTTTTTGGATTTTTATTATGAACAGTCAATGCATTAAGAATATCTTTTTATAACATCAACTGTGAGAGTGCCATGGTACATTCCTGGGTCACTTCCACAAAAGCAGAAGATAAACCTCACCATGTCCTGGCAGCCTTCGATGTAACGGGAGCCTTCACTTCAGATCAGTCGTACAAGTCTAGTGTATGTGAAATTGTTACCCAGTTTATTTCGTCCAGATATATCAGTGTGGTCAGTATTGAACTTTTGGGCATTCAGACATGGGTTTTCTGTTGACTCATGCGTCTCGGGGCACGGACACTGTGGGTATGTGACTATTTATCACTTTCTCCTTTGTAGGCAGCAGGAGCCCGGGGTTTTGTCCGTGCCATTATCAGGGCTGGCAATGCTTTGTACGTCTGAAGCAGAGCACTGGATTTCAGTGGGGGAAGACCTTGAATATTTATCATCTCTGGGGTACATTGTTTATTTATGTTATTTGAAGACCCTCCCATCCTGCTTATGCTTTACGGTATGGGGTGAGGACAAGGCTCCCATTTCACCGTGCTTTCAGATTACTCTGCATCACCACCACAGGGCCCTGCCCGAACCTTGCCTACTTGGGGGCCAAAAACAGAGATGGGGAAGTATATAGTTTTTACTGAAAAGGACTTTTTTCTTGTCCTCACATTAACTGCTTATTGGAGTGATGCTGTGGAAAATGATAAAAATTATGGGGTTTAAGGTATGATTATTTTTTTTAGTTACTGCTCATTTCATTTGAAACAAAGTCCTTTGTCACTGAGGAGTAATGCCATTGATTTCATTCCATCTGAGCCATTTCAAGACTATATTTATAGGGCAGTATTTCAAGTATATATTGCACAGGTTCCATTTTGAATGAATCAAAATGGGTGCAGTTGGCAAATATTCCAGAACTCCCTTGTCTGACTCCTGTCTAGTTGCTGAACCGATCAGAGGAACACTGAGATGTATGCTGTCTGATGCTGAATTTGTCTTAGCAGGAAAAAAGACTGACTTTTGTGAGGGGACACGGTAGACTTTCAGGTAAAGTGGAAATTAATTCCTCTTTAGCCATGTCGAGCTGATTTGCTTGGTTTAACGTCCTGCCGTTGTCGTAAGCAGTGTTAGCAGGGGGATTACTTGTGTCAGCAAGCTGTTGGGGTGATGGTCACTGTGACCTGCTCTTGCCAGGACTAGAAAATGGGGTGTTTGAAAATATCCTCTATGTTGCAAATGACCCGTTGTTGCTGCAACCGATGCACTGAACTGGTGGCCACACCGGTGAGAGGTGTTGCGGCATGAAAGCCAGCACTGCAAGTTGGTTCATGGATGCATTTCATAATCGACCGAAATGGATTTACAAAGATGAAAAGAATTAATGTCCTGAATGTTTTCCTGAGCTTTCCAAGGATGCTGCCTCCAGAGGCCTGACCTATAAAGAATCTATCTGTAGGAGCTCAGTGATTTTTCTGCATGTGACACACAGACTTTTTCAGGTCTGCAGACTACCAAAGATGTTAAGAGGTAACTAGAAAAACAAGCATATTTTCAGTGTGCTCAGTTTTTATGCAGGAGCTCTCACCTTCTCTGAGAAAAAAAATTAGGGACCGCTATTACTAAAAGGTTGAAAACGTTTTCAAAAACAGTAGGCAGAATTGGTGGTAGACTAATAATTAATAGGTGCAGATGCTAAAAGGATGGAAAAAACTCATTCAGTTCATCATTTTAGTAGTATTGGAACACTGTTTTGTCCTAAAATTCTGCTGTGATCAGGTAGGGATAGAAAGAAGGGTTGCAATCTGTTCAAGGCATTTCAGAGGAGGAGTTTGTGCTGAAGCTGGTGAGGAACATTTTTGCTCCAAGGCTGTGCTCGCTGGCGGAGGGCAGGTACCGGGCCATTGCCCTTCCTCTGTTGTTTGTCTGGTCTCCGCCTTGAAGAACATGTTCTGCCCTTTACCACTAGTTCAGTAAATGGCTGCTGGGGTGGGTAATGATGGCTGGATGGCACCTGTGCAGACCTTTAAATACCAGTTCATTATTGCAGGGCTATAGACATTGATGTGGCGAGATGTAGCTCAAAGGCAACTGGCCTGCCCTTTCTGTGCCATGCTTAGAGCACTGAAAATACACCACGGCAATACACCACTGGCTGCCCCTTGAATTCTGATTCAAGTTAAGTACCTTGATTTGCATGGCCGAAACTGCAGCGTTTTGCTCACAAATTGCTGTTGTTTCTTCAGGGCCTCGAGAAACTGGTCTCTCCTGAATGGTGCTCGTACATACAAGGAGCTACACATCAGCTTCACAGTAACCTGGCTTAAAACATGGCGAGTACTGCTGTAAGAGCTGAGAGTGGGTTCACGTTCCACTTCTTCCAGATGCACTCATTCGGTTCATTGTTCTTTCCCAAGAAGCAACATATGGCACCATTTCTGTGATCCTATTTCAACTTCAGTAGTCTTAGCAAATAATTTCAGAAGCCTTGAGTTTGTAAAGAAACCTGACGCTGGTATAGAGTAGATCTCATTGTAAAGTTATCTTCCATTATAAAGTACTTGTCTCAATTCCCTTTTTTTGGTTTTAGCCCATTTCACTTACGTATATTCCTTCCACAGTGTTGATTGGTCTCCATTCGTCGCGTTAGTCACAACCTTCAAATACGTGCTTTACATGGTTGTACCACATCTCTTTGCTTTATATAGTTACTTTAATACTTCCTCCAGAACTGAACTCTTCTGAAATACTGTTTTAATGATGGTCTTAATTATGGTGTCAGAAGTTTGTCTTCAGTTTTTTGACGCGAAGTGACACACGGTATTTCAGGAAGCGTCTTGTCAGAGGTGGCTTAGTGTGCAATGACTGCTGCTGGGTTATTCCTTTAACCTTTTTGGTACCTGTTTTACACAGTGCTTATATAGATCATGTTTGCCTAGATTTTGGGACTGTTATGAAAAAATTTTAATAGGGTTTGCTAAAGTCTCAGTGTGTTGCTGTCGTATCCATGAGGCCAGTATTTAATCTTGCAGATACGGCTTTTCATTGTCATCATGATCTTTCATGACTCTGTGATGTCACCGTTTTTATCATGTCCATATCCTACCTAATGGTTAAGAAGTACAAATCTGACAAAACAACAACAATCACAGGACAGGTGAGGTTGGAAGGCACTCTCTGAACTACCTTCTGTGTGTATAATGAATTTTTCTGTTCGTAGTGATTGCATTCTGCACTTGATCCTGACTCTCCTGTCTTGCTGGTTTGGACCATTTCTCTTAATTCATCAAAATCATTTTGATTTCTGATTCTTTCACGTGAGCTGTGCTTGGACCATATGCCAACTTGACCTGCCTTGGATTTAGAAGTATATTCAACTCAGATTTAACCAAACATTGCAGAATCTAGAGGTGTAATGCCACCACAGTTTGACAAATGAGTATTTGTAGCAGCCAGTATATTCAGGTACATCTTACTGGCAGTTAAAACACATAGACTTTCAGCTTATATTACTGCAAAATACTATTTCACGCAGAGGTTTCTGTTTCCCTTGTAACTATGTAGTAAATACTTCTGCTTAAATTTTTTAAAACTTTTCTTGGCATCCACCTTAGACTCTTCTAATGTGCACTGTATTTTCCTCAGTT
Source organism: Ibycter americanus (assembly GCA_035590275.1). Classification (NCBI taxonomy): domain Eukaryota; kingdom Metazoa; phylum Chordata; class Aves; order Falconiformes; family Falconidae; genus Ibycter; species Ibycter americanus. Next base: position 51,983,685 of record JAVJGI010000065.1, read on the forward strand.
TTTTGTGAGAATGTTATCAGCAAAGGTATATAAAAATCTTGATAAAGTCAGTATATGTTTCCCCAATTGCTGCCCCTCTTATCCATGAGGCCAATTATCTTGTCAAAGAAAAAGATTAGATTTGTTCAGTGGTTTATAACCTTATGAACCTGAGATGCTTATAAATATTTTAATAATTTGTTCCGTTATCCCTCCCAATATCAAAGTTTGACTAGTCTATAATTTCTTCCTGTCTCCTTTTTCCCCTGTCTTTGCAGATCCTTTGGGATCTCTATGCTCCATGAGCTGGCAAAGATGGTCACTAACTCTTCACCACTTTATCCGGTTGCAATGAACGGTTGCACCATCAATGAGGATTTTGAGACATTTCACTATAAAGTACTGGGGCATCAATAAGGTCATTTATGATAATTCTGTTTTCTGTTTGTGAAGGTTTAACAGTTATGATCAGTACCGACTGATGGATTATTTCATGGAACATGAATGGTTGAGGGAGTTCAATGTGCAAATGTATATATTTATATAAATATATTTTTTTTAATCTTATTTAGGGAGTTGGCTCACTTCTGTCAACTACACAGATACATTAATACAGCTTTTAAAGTACATTGCATAATAAAACACAGAATGTACTGCATCAAGTTAATTTCATGCACCTTCACCTCAGGCTGATTGGTATAAATTAAATTTAATCTTAATGATTTTATGCAGTCAACATGTAACACAAAATCCAGTGGTTTCGCTGGTAGAATTGTTCTTAACTATTTTTAGTGCTCTGTGTTTACTGTATAGTTTGACAGTTTTGGTTGTCTAAAGTACCCACTGAGGCTTGAGAAAAGTGAGGTATGGTTTTTAAAGTTGGGCCAGCCATGCCCTTCTGTCCCGTGTACTGCTGTTGATGCTCTTAAGCAACTGGCATCTGTGTCGTTCAAACTTTATCAGTAGTAGTAGTAGTAGTAGTAGTAGTAGTAGCAGTACTGTTGTTGTTGTTGTTGTTGTTGTTGTTGTTGTTGTTGTTGTTGTTATTGTTATTATTTGCCCTTGGAACTAGATTGGAGTCTGATCGGTCCATTCTGTAATGGTCCTACTGGTGTGGACATTGCCCATGGAGCGGCTCTCCTCTGGGCAGCTCATGTGAGCAGCTCGCTGGTGCCTGCTTTTGGGAGTAGTTTTTGGAGACCTGATGTTGTAGATGATGCATTATCACAGTTAGACCATGCTCTTGCAGTCTGGTTTTCTTAAGAAACTGCAAGGAAAAAAGATGCCAGGATAGGGGAAGAGATCTGTTTAGTAGTCTGTCCTGTGTGCTATTCACATCAATTATTATTTAGACTTGACCATAAATAAAGCTCATAAATATTTTAGTGAAACATTGCCAGCATTATTCTTTACAAACAGTTTCCTCTCCTGTTGTGCAGCAAAACTTAACGTCTTGCCCCAGCACCTCTGGTGCTGTAGGTCACTCTGATATCATCTGACACAGGCAGTGTGTATGTGTGCGTGTTTGTGTGTGTGTATATATGCTTAAATAATTAAATTGCATTTCCATTATAATGTTTTGTGCACTACAGAAATGTGGAGTGGCATTGCTGCCAGCACACAAACAATGCTTTTATCACGATAAGTACCCTAGCAAGAGCGTATTCTTACTGCGAACAAAGGCGTTGCAGTAGCATTGCTGTGCATTGTTCTTGCTAAGCAAAGACTCACAGAAATCAGTGGTGCAAGCACCATGCTTGTTTTAATGAGAATTTGCTACTTACTAAAATATTATGAATATTAAATACTTCTAGTAACAAGCTTTATTATGCAGTAACATGTTTTTTCATACGGAACAGATATCTCAGAACTTGAAATTAATGGGTACGAAGGTTTGTTGTCATGTGGTTTAGAAATTTGCAATATGATGCTGTTACACTTTTTGGAGGAACCTACAGGAAGGACCTAGGTTTATTGTCCTGCAGGGTAAAGATTGGGTAAAGAGGGAACTTAGGGCTCCTAAACACCCTGTGTGTAAAAGGGGTTTCCATGTTACATGAAAGAAACATCCCTTCAAAACGCTTTCAAGCACGCTCAGGTAGGTCCGCGCTGTTGCAACTACCTGTGCCACGGCCGCAGCTCCTGCCCTGAATTTGATTGAGGGTCCTGACCAAAGCCTTTGCACCACTGGTCTTGGCACAGTGCCACTGCAGAGGCAGACCTCAAGCAGCACCTTTGGGGTATTTGCAACCGTTTTATCTGTCTCTGCTCGGGGAGGAGTGGGATGAAGCAGGGAACTGGTTCTTGAGACCTAAAAACCTGCCATGGGATCATCTCCTCTCAACAGCGGGGCGGGAGCTGCTGTTGGTAACATGGGAGACTCAGCCGAGATGCTGTGTTACGCAGCAAAACAGGAGAGAACATTTTTTTTCCCCACAGATCTTTAAAAATGAGTGACTCTCTTAATTTTGCATTGTCAAGAAAATACAGAGGAATGAAGTAATATTTTTACTTCAGTGATTTAAAACAATTTAATCTGTGGATAAACTCAACTGCAGCTTCACTCCAGTGCAATTGAAATAAAACATTATGAAATATTAAAATGCTCCATACACACACCACTAAGATTAGATAGTCATTAGGACTGAAATATTGGCATCCTGTTAATTATTGCACTGCAAATGTTTGAGGGAGAAAACACGTCTTTTTTTTTTCCCAAATGAAGTCCAGCAAATTAAAACCTGAACTAGAAATGATAACTTCAAATATGATTTATTTTGCAATAGACATACAGAATAACCCCACAGAGATTGTCAACAGTCAAACAAGAGCAATGATGAAATGAAGGCACCTCACTAGCTGACTGCTTTATCTTATTTGCTCTAATGAATGCCAAGTAAACAGCTTGTTTTCCATGGGACTTAAAATTTTGTCTTAAAAAAGAACGGGCAGTGTGCTGCTGGTGTGGGGAAGTGTGCAGAGGAGGTGCATGGAGCGAGAGTGGTGAAACAGTGTGGTGCCTGGTGGTGACTCTGGCAGCGTTTTTGTTTTATTTCAGGGCCGTCTTAAAAAAACAGTATGAAAAATAAAATTAACAAATCCAACTCCATCCGCTCTTGACAGGCTGAGTGGGTGCATCCCGCAGCGGCTCCCCCAGCTTCTGCTGGCGTTTCTGTTGGTTAAGAAGTTGTGAACATAGAATCACAGACTGGTTTGGGTTGGAAGGGACCTTAAAGATCACTTAGTT
>JAVJGI010000065.1:51992010-52027493 GCA_035590275.1 Ibycter americanus
CTTTAGTCTCTTACATACAGGTTATAAGACCAAAATAAACACTGACGTTCCTATTGTAAAAATGAGATAAACATTGATGTTCTTTCATACCATTAACAAGGACGTGCCGATGGCCTAGGAGAAAGGCGAAAGGAGCTGGCTTTGAGGGGTCGGAGCCGGTGCTTGCCGTGCGGGTGCCCTCCCAGGCACCACTGCAGAATTAATGCACTCGCAAGATATTCAAGGGCTGGTTGTATGATCATTGCTTGAATTCCTTGGGTTTCTGAAACATTTCCTTTCGGTTATGCTTATCTGCCCTTTATAGGCTTTGTGAAGTGTTTCTAGACACATTTTTTTACGAATTTTGCTTCTGCACGCCCATCTTATTTTCTTTGCAGTGCCTGGATAGCTTGTTTGCAAAGTTTGCTTGGCCACAGGATCCCTTGGGGCTGGATTCAGGACAGCATGTGCATGCAGCCCTTGAAACCATGTCAAATAGTCCCCAGATCCTAAAAGGTTGGCTACCCCTGAGATAAGGCATCATGTTTAATGGCCTCGATTTTTCTTTTTTAAGTGTTTATTTTTATAATACCCATATGAAACATCAGTATGCTTGCGGCAACTGTATTAAACTTGTTTATATAATTGGGGGAGGGGGGGTGGTCTGGTGTGCCAGAAGGTGGGGTTTTTTAAAAAATTTAAAAAAAAAAAAATGATTGGGGGATAAAAGACTCATTTTGATCACATTTAATCTCACAGGAAGTATTTCAAAGAAACACTATAACAGTAGAGGTAAATGCAACAAAGATTATGGGTTTTATTGCACAGTTAGACTAAATGGTCTTACATTGATTACTGTATGCTGTCATATCCATGCTCACATAAATATTTGGTAGCAAATAGTCTTCATCTGAGGAAACGTTTTTCTGTTTACATTGCAGTAACCTATATGAAACATATTACATGTTAAAGGAATGAGCAGCATGGTTCCTCCTACTGTGCCTCTTTGTGTCTGTAATTAAATCAATGTTTGATTAACATCACTATTGCTAATTGTGTAAAAATAATGACTAACTTTTAAAAAAAAATAAATTAATTTTTAGTGCTTTTTTTTTTTTAAGAAAAGGAAAAGAGGGAGCTGGCTGAGGTGTGCGTGTGCGTGCTGGCCGTGGGACTCATGGCGTGGAGGGGCCGGGAGCCCAGCAGCAGCAGTGGGGGAGCATCTGCCTCTGCCCCCTCCGATACACAGCTCTTCCTACAGTCAGTTTTGGATGAAACCTTGGAAAAAGCTGAAATAAAAAAATAAAAATGGGAAATGGGTGCTATTTTAATTAAAAATTGGATAACCAGATGTCGATAAAGAAAAGGCTAAAGAGCATTTGGCTCGATTAAAAAAAAATAAATAAAAAAAAAAAAACCAAACCAACCATTTTAGCTTGCAGACGTTATCGTCTGTCTGGAAGAAAAGTCGGAGTGAGGGATACAGAATGAAAAACCTGTCATACCACCAACCTGATACTTCCACAATAAAAAGGTGGTTTAAAGTGAGACAGAGGAAAAAGGAAAGTTTTGTGAAGATTACTGGGGGAGGGGGGAAGCTAGATCTTAGCTCCTGTCTGTTTGGAGGTTTGTTGGTTCCCCCCCCCCCTTCCTTTTTCTTTTCCCCCGTAGCCAGGGACGGCAGCTTTCGTATGCAGCGCGGGGTGAGCCCCGGCGGCGGAGGGCTGGGTATCGGCGGCTCCGCCGTGGCCCCCGCGGCGCGGGAGGGAGGCTGGGGGTTCCAGTACAGTGGGTAGGGAAGCGGCGCTGACAGCCCGGCCGTCCCCCGGGGCCCCGCGCCTTGGAAGAGGACGAAAGGGAGCAAAACCGCTCTCCGGAGAGAGGAAACGGGGCCTGATGGCTTGATTCCGCCAGTCCCGTATGTGCTGAAAAAGAAAAGTTTTGGAGCGCGGGAGTTGGAAGCGGAAGCATGGCGGGGCTGGGGAGAGGCGCGTGTTTTTCGGCGCGGCGGGGAGCAGGGGCAGTCTTTTGGCAGTGGCAGCATGTGGGGTGAGCATCGCCTCCTCGCCGCCCGCCCTGCTGACGGCCAGTGCCGAGGCAGGGCTGTGGCGGAGCAGGCTGGTGTTAGTGGCCAAATCCAAGAGATGTCTAATATTTTATTTTATTTTTTTTTTTTATTGGCGTGCATTTCTTTCCCCTGTCAGAGGAGAGTTGTACAGGAATTCAATTCCAGCTGAGTCCGTGATCCATCCAAGGAAACCCAGGCTTAGGTGCAGCTGCAGACAGCCAGGAGTTTGGGGGCACTGTCTAACCCTGCCTTCACACTCAGCAGTACCCTTGTCGTTGTTCGTAAGCACGTTTGTGCCCTTTGGACTTTGGCACCTTCATTGGACTGCGGGGAAAGCAGGCACCTCTTGGCAAATCCTGTTTTAGGACCATAACTGTGTCACCTTGGGGCTCTCCTGTATCTCACGGTGAAAGCATCCATGGACTTGGTGGGGAGCCAGAGTGCGGCGATGGAAGGACAGATGGAGGGGGGACAGCTGCGGAGCAGGACGGTGGGTGTCCTGCCGGGGGCTGCTGCCGGGAGCTGCCTGCAGTGAACACACCGGCGAACAGCCGCTAACGGAGCAGCAGGAGCGGGCCAGGATATGCTGTCAGGGAGCATGGATGAGGCAGAGGAAAGAGCGTGTGGTGCTAAGGTTGGGGTAGATGTTTTTCCATAGGGGCAAGGCTTCTCCAAGTGTGCCACAGGCTTTTTGGGCTTTTTCCATTTTTTTTCTGTCTTGTTTCCTATAGAAGCAAGGCTGATGTGACCATGCTCTTAGGTCCTTCTCGTTTCCTTTTCTCCAGTTACTTTTGAGTTTGATGGATGGTCTCAGCCATGGATGGTTTGACCAAGGGTTAGGAACATGATTGTATTCCCACAAACCCCAGGCAAGCGTGTGTCCATGGGCAGGACAGCCTGCAGCGCTGGTCCGTCTGCAGGGACATGGGCGGCAGAGAGCCTTTACGGACACTTGGTCTTGGGAGTGTGGATTGATAGGCATCAAATTTAATGAATAGACACACATCTATTGATTGAAATACTTGTGGAACAGCTTCCCAGTGGCTGTGAAGGGATTTTACCGTCCCCCTTGCAGAAGGGCTTCCTTTCCAGCAGGTTTCTGCCTTACCCCGCTCCTCCCTGCTGAAAGCTGCTGGTGGCGGGTTGATGTTCTGACCAAGTATCATGGTCCTCTTCAGTTCGATCAACTGTCCGATGTCTTTTTTGGTCCTTTTATAAATCCTGTGCTAAATTGCAAATCCGAGCTTAAGTGTGTGTTTGTCTGTCTCATAAATAATGCATCACTCAGAAGTGTTAAAGGGAGAGCTACAAGTGAAACTGCCCTACAGTAATTCAGGGCTATAAATCATATTTTCTGTTGGCTGTGAATGCTGAGACTGTCTTAAAGAGTCAGAAGCAAGATGGTTTCTGCCGCTTTGTTATGACATTTTAGAAACATTTTTTTCTTTATCCCCATTCCTCTGTTTGTGTGTGTATATATCTCTATCTCTTCTTCCTTTTCAGCTGTCGACAGAGGGTGAATCCTGGACCTGCAAAAAGTAAGAGCTTGCTTTTCATAAAGCAAACGGTTACAGATTGCTTCAAATAGCAGGTGGCTTGAATAAAATCTTCCAAACAGATTATACAGTTGTTGCTTGGGCAGCACAGATACTCTGTTACTGGTATCTAAACCCGTCCTAAGGTGACTCAGGCTCTCGGGAAGGCTCTTGTCCGAGCTCCTGCTCGAGCAGGCTCACTTTTGCTAGAGTCAGCACTGATGATGGGGTCGATGGGCATTTTCAGGTGCCAGTTCTTGCAGTATGTGGTCTCCAGTGAGAAATAGCGGCACTTCAGTGGGTGCAGAGAGCGTTTGACTGTATACAGTTGGGTATTTTCATTTCCCAATAGAATTTGCAAGTGAACGCTTCTTCAAACTATTACTTTGTAGACTGTTTAGACTTAAAAATTAAAATTTCCTCTAGCTTAAACACAATTCTCACTTTCTTTTAATTTAGCTGTTGGCATTTTGCAAGGAGGCATTTACTGGTTGTTTCTTAATCATTCTGGCAAACTGAAGTGATCTAGCGGTTCAGACAAAAATATATCAAGCACATAAAGCAGTCCTTACGCTAATGACTTTCTCTCATCAGACATTAACCCCAGTGTTTTTCAAAGTAGCAGAACTTGTGAATTTTATTTTCTAGAGGACTAGACTGAATCCTTTTTGGGGTTGTATCTGCCTCAACACCTTGTTTGCTACATCAGGTTCACCTCGATGTCACTTGTAGCTAAACGCGCGGTCCTTGTGCTGTTGCATTTGCTCAGCCCGGGCTGAGTTTGTCCCCTGAACCAGGCACACTGCTCAGCATTGCTTTCCGCCCAATTTCACAGTGCAATGTACAAATGTGGAGAACCGTAAAAGTACCTGGTACAATATGTTGTTTTATGGCAAGCAGCATGATTTAATCCACCTCAACTTCACTGTAGGAATAAAAAGTTCAGTTTATAAGGAATAAATATGGAAGGACCTATTTCTGTTGTAAAGATTTTCTGACAAGCAAAAATATAATGCTTTTTGAAAACCTCATTAGAAAATCAATTATATCATGACACTTAATGTTACGTTATTTACAAGCAAGATGTCTTGTTGGGAAAAAATGCTATAAAAATTCACACTTAATACAGAAAAATGCTAGAACATAAAGAAGAATTAGGTTTCATTATTAGCATGTTCAAAGTAGCAATTACCAAGTACGGGTTTATGCTTAATCAAGAATAGCAAAAATACCTGATCACAGGAGTGACCCAAGGTATTGCATGCTCAGAGGGGGAAAGGCAGGGAGACCCTTTCAGAGCAAACAATAATGAGTTTATGTACAGGTTTGTGTTTATGCACAGTGCACAGCTCATACACATCATGCATCTTTTCTTGCTCTTCCTAATTACACAAACCTTGATATCTCTAGTTTTAATTGTCTTCAAAAAGATAAGCTTACATTGACTGACACCTGGCAAAGGGCTAATGGGAGGCTGTGGCTGGTAAGCCAACATTTTTGCTTTGGAGAAGCCATAGGAAAATTCTTCAACATTTCAATTTGATACAGAGGGAAGGGATGTAGAGCTGAGTATTTATTTTTGTCCAGATGTGGGACCTGGTTAAGATGTTGATACGCAAAATACTCTATATCCAGTTGTGTGCATCTAGTGTTCAACTCCAGTGTCTGTCTTGCAAGCCTGGGTCTGGGATGAAACACGATTTTTAAACTAAGTATTAAAAAAAACCAAAAACCACAAACTCAAACTTAGAAGATTTCATTTCAGTGAGGAATAATACTACTTTAAATCCGGTCAGTCAGAGTACAGATTTTTTTTTATGGCTAGAAAAATCAAATATTCAATTTACATGCTGCTAATTAGAAACATATGTAATGAATTGTTAATTTTTTAAACTGAAACATTTTTTAGAACTGGACTTACTCTTCAAACGGAAAATGCTCGACAAAGCAAATAATTTTTTTTTTGTCGTGCAAATATGGGCATGGTACAGCTAAGCTATTATACGCTGCATCATTCATACCAAGGTAAACACAAAAAAATAAACTTCTAGCTGAAGCTGTTGTCTTAAATAGCCTGCAATCTTGAGTTTGTATCAGATGCAGAACTAATGATACTTATTTGCTGCAGAGCAAAACCAAAAATGTGTAAGTACAGGCTTATATGTGTATTTCTTGCAAAAAAGAAATACTATGTATTTTCATCTTGCATTCTCCATAGTACTTGTAGTAGTTCACTACATATAGCTATAAAGTTTCTGTGCTTTCTCCATTTTTTAAGTTAAAATTAAATCCATATGTATGCATGACTACTTCGTCATGAACATTTAAGGCAAGAGAAGTACCTTTTGGCTGTGATTAAAATGAGGAATTGTGACTTAAAGTATCAGAGGATCATTGGAGGTATGGCTCACCAGCCTGTAGGTCCCAAGATCCTCCTTGAAGCCAGGAGCCATACGTGCTTTCCTCCAGTTTCAGGAATCTACTCATGAACAGAATGTAGTTCTGTAGTTCTGGTTGTTACTATTATTGTTATTGTTATTATTGTTGTTGTTACTATTATTAATTTGGGGGGCGTGTGCTCTGGAAGGAGATGTTTTAATGAGGGCTATGTTATGAATTTTGGATTTAATTAATTTCTTGGTGTAATACCTACTGAGTTGAGTTTATGGTCTTAATATTTTGCAGATACTATAAAGCACAGCTTTAACTGAATTTTCAGAACATTTAATTTTTTATCCCTGTCTTTAGGGTAAACCTCCTTCTTGGGGATGACTGTATTTTCCAGGTTTTCCATAGGCACCGTGTTGAATAGATAGCAATTTCTGTTTGATTTTCAGTGCTTGTGAGCACCATTGATGTAGTTGGACACGCTTTGATCTTCTGGTTACATCGAGTAAACTCCTTAGCTTTGACTTTTGGGTCCTTGCTTCAGAAAATGCTCAGGCAGAGCTCCCTGGAGTAAGTGGTGTCTCTTCCAGATCCATTTACGGGGAGATGGAGCAGGTCTTGCTGTATATTGGTTTTATTTATGTTACTGGACTGGAGATTGGAGTTGGCCTGATGGATTACGGGGTTTGCTCCTCACAGTTCCCATTCTACAACCCCTTTTTGAACTGAAGTATTTCTGTGCGACTTAGAGTACCTGCTCCCTGACAGGATTACACCTGATTTCCTTCCTGCCCCTCTCATGGTCGGAGTCGAGTACTCAGAAAGATTCATACTCACTTACTAAAATTGAGGCAGGAAAAAAAAATCTTTTCCAAATTCGGCAGAAGTAAAACCTTATTCTATTCTGCCAGGTATTTTAGCTATTTACACTTGGTATTTTCCAAGTCCCACAACTCTGATGTCACTTAAAAAAAAAAAAAAAGTTTCCTTGTTATTGAGGGAATGGCAGCATCGCCGTTGCCCTGCCGGTCGGAAAGCTGCTTCCAGGCATGAAGCCTGGCTAATCAGGCATGAGCAGAATGAGGGAAGAGGAGATGTTGGATCAGAATGATGGAATGGACAACTGAGAGTATGAAATGTATGTCCTGGGCTCTGTTGTGGCCATCAATGTTTTATGTTAAGGAAAACTTCTTGGGACTGGTTCATTATTGGTATTTCGAGCAAACGATGGTCTCTGGTTTGTGCGAATAAGCATTGGCTTGGTCATTTTTTATTCTGTGAGCGCTGGTCCCCAGCTTCACTGGCCAAATGGGAGTCGGCGTTGTCTTGGGGTTCGCTGATTTGTACAGCAAAAACTCTGAAAGATTAACTTGTGTGTTTAGCAACTTAAACCTCTCTTCCTCCCAAATGAAAATAAGTTTAATAATAAACAACACAGCTATTAAAATAAGCTGTCCCAGTATACTGAGCATAAACAGTGCAATAAATTTTGTTGCTCAAGGTACCACAGATCCACTAAATACGCATTTCCTTCAAAGTAGACAAGTAACTTCATAAGGAGGTGAAGGCTGTGCAGGTTATATGGGTTATGGGGAAGATTCATTCTTGCTTTTAAAGAACTACAGAAGATTCTGAAGTAGCATTTTGTGTGTGTGTTATGAATAGACAGTGAGTGGTAATTTCAGTTTTCTCCCTATCTTGACCTCTCTACTCAACCCTAAAACCACTTTGATTGATGCTGCTTTTTTTTTTTTTCTTGCTTTCTTACGAGGAATCAACTTCTTTTTTTCTTTTTTTTTTTTTTTCCCTGTAAGACTTGGAAAGAAAAATGTAGTGTCAGGTGAGATAGGATGAAGGCCAGATAAGACCAGCTCTCTCCTCAAATTCATTAATCTTGGAGAATTCAGATATCCTACAGCAAAAGCAGGTTGTTTTTTGTATGCTGGAATTAGACTTGAACTACGGGCTGAAAATTTGAGCCAAGACACCAGAAATCTGTTTTCAAGTGTGCTATACTTGTTCTTTCCCAGGCTGGCAGTGCAGGGGGAAGGTCCTTTAATTTCTGGAAAGGAAAGTCTCAGGTGCAAGTTTGGGATGCTCTTAGGAAAAGCAGAATGACAGATTAATGCATGTGATCGTTGTCTGCCCTGGCCATCTGCCTGCCACCGTCCCCTCCCCGGAGGGAGGGTTTTCTTCTCCCTGTCCGCCCCGGTGCCGCTGGACCATCACCATAGGGATAAGTTTTGCAGCAGAGGGGCTGGGTGCTGCCATCCCAACAGTGAGTTTTCCTGCCGTCTGGGAGGTGCTTTTCATTTTCTTCTCAGTTGTCTGGCAAAAAAAAGGGAAGAATTTTATCCTGCTGGTTTCCAAGGCAGCCCAGTGTGGATGAGCCCAAGGAGGCCACAGGAGTGGGAGCAGAGGATGGAGTCCAGATTCCTGCCAAGCTTCTCACCATTGCCGTGGCTTTTCCAGCCGTCAGAGGAAGAGGATGGTCCAACCCTGGCACTACCACCTGTCTCCCAGCTGTGGCTTCCTAGCTACAGTGGTGCCCAGACAGCTTTGAATAAAGCGTTATCAACTGTTAGGCTTGCGATGCATCCTCGTAAGAGACATTTTAAGGTGCGCTTCATCTGTGTTTTCAGGAGTTTGGGTATTTCAGCTTATATTCTTATTTAATATACAGTCAAGCATTGGAAGTGGTTGCTGGAGAGGTGTGCTGGCTCCATCCTTGGGGGTTTGGAAGACCCAGCTGAACAAAGCCCCGAGCAAGCTGCTCTGCCCTAGCGTGACCCTGCTCTTAGCAGGAGGCTGGACTGGAGACCTCCCCTGATCCTCGTGTCTGAGGGCATCAGTAAAGCCTGCCTGCCTGCATCCCCATGTTCGGTAATACACTGTCATACCCATATCCACTTCCTTCCACTCTTCATTTTTCTGAAGTACAAGGGTCGTAATGCACTTTGCAGCGAAGTGGTGGCTCGGGAGTTGCATAGTCTTTACACTCGGTGCGTTTGGGTCCCAGAGTGGTCCAGGCAGACTGCTAGATCTCAAATTGAGGTCCTTACGCTCCAGGGAAAAGCACAAACCTGTTCAGCATTGGCACTGTGGGTGTTTGCTGGGTCTCCTGCCCCCCAAAACATGGATTTCTTACAAACTCCTGTTTGAGTGCCTATTCTTTTGCTGTTGCACTGTTGAGTGTCACATTGCAGATGCAGAAAATCAACGGAAGTGTTTTCCTTCCACTGGTACCGAGCACGTGGTGCTGGTGACTCAGTGTTTTGCTGAGGGTGTGGAAGGGTACGTAGAGGGGCAATGGAGATGCTGTCAGCATTGCTGTCAGTCTGGTAACAGTTCTCATGCAGTGACTTTCCAGACCTTGATCACCACAGGCAAGAGGAGCTCTTCTCATCGACAAGGCCTGAGCTGACCGTAAGAAAAGGAGCGATAAATTTAGATTATTTTGGCATCTGTAGGTCATTATTGGAATTATAGCAGCTGGCTGCTAGGTCATAAAGTTACTTTGACAGGTCATGAATACTGAAAGTACTCTAACTACCATGCCTTACTCTTATCGTCCTCATTCATTATTGTCAAGAAGATATCCTCTTAGAAAGAGTGGGCATAAAGTTTAAGAATGGATAGGAGGAGAAGCCTTTTAATAGTATTCTCCTTTTTTTCCCTCTTTCTAAAAGAATGGATGAAAGGCAAGGTTAAACTGTTGGAAGGGGAAAAGACCTACTGAGTTTGAGATGCTTAATCATTTATAGTTAACAATTTACTTAATTGCTGCATCTTTCTGAACCATGAGCTCATGGTGTGATCATAGCTCATGGAGAGGAAGAGTTGCCAACTTTTTCATCATTAGTTATACATACCTTGTTTTCTATTGCTTAAGCAGTGTAGACGTATCTCTTGCTGGATGTTTTCAGAGCACAGATTCCTTGGTTACTTTATAGTAACTAGTAATTCTTTAGAGCTTTTAGTCATATATACGTACTTGTGCACACTTGTGAGGGAATCTGGCATGTGCCAATTTTTCTTAAATAATGAGAGGACAGTTCTTAGAATAATTCATATAATCTTTGGCCCCAGTTTCTTTCCTTGGGAAGTTAGCAGAAGCAGTTTTGTTGTAGACGTGGTGGTGATGGTAATCTGATATCTCTGCAAGCCCCTGTGGTCTTTAACTACCTTTAGAGCATGGGCAAAGGTAGTGCACAGCTGAACTTTTTAGCCTGAGGTTCACAGACTTGGGGAGAGAGGACAGAATGGATTATTTCAAAGCATTGGTGAAAATCAGTGAAGGTAAAGTCCATTGTTTATGGGTTTAGATCCGTAACGGCAAAGTATACCTACTTTGGAAAATTTTCAAAACCTCTGTGGTTTCCATTTCACACTTATTTTCTATATGTAACCCTCCAAAGTACCTTGCATCGTTAGTCCATAATTTGATGCCTCTTTATCTAGCATAATTCTGTATGATCTGAAAATAGAAGAACTTAAATGAATTGCCTAGAGGACAAGCAAATACAGGGAAAAGGGGGATTTACAACTTTGTTGGCCCTTTGCAGCGTGCTTGGTACCGACTGGTCTTGCTCCCCCTTTCCGCCTTACAGTGGGCATCTGTGCAGCTTCGGGCAGCACTGCCGTGTGCGGGTCCTAGCGGCTGTTCTTTGGGAACGGAGCAGAGCCTCATGGTGTGCAGCTTGGTAAGCTAAATTACAAGACTTGCTGAATTTCATTAAAAATAAATCAGGCCGAATATTTTGTGCGTTCTCAGTAATTGTACTTGTAAACACATCCATAACGAGCCGATGTTTCCTGTGACAAAAGTTTTTGAGTGCATTTTTTAATAATGGCTGATGAAATACTAGTAGCACAAAGGATTTTAATGCACGTTGCTATTGCTGAAAAATTGAGGACTTGGTCTTATCCCAAAACAGTGCTTAATGCCATATTGTTTTGAAAATCAGCCACTGTGTTTACAAACATGTGCACACTAACTGATTTTCCACAATGTATTGCGGTGCATGTCAGAGGGCAAGGGAAAGCCTGGAAGCTTTACGAAGTATTACTAAGCATGTACAAATAATTAGGGGGGAAAGAATGAACTGTTAATTTGGAAGAGAAATGCTAATCTCAAGACCATTAATGCGATTTATTCTGCGATCAACCTTGTTGTCATTATTTCAAGCCAAAAATGTAGCTTAAGACAGAAGGGAAAAAAAATATTGTGCGTCTGTATGTGTGACAACTTTTAATATAGTATATAAACTACATGAAATTTCTCACTGACGTTGATCAGATTTGAAACTTCATACTTTCTTAATTCAATCTGTTATTGACAGTAATATATTTTAACTCAAGAATGTGTTCATTCAGTGCATATTGACTCGGCTTGTTAAAATTTTCACAGTACATGCTAACATTGGATTTTCTGTCACAGTGACTTAAGACATGGGGACAGCAATGAATGATTCCTGCCAGTCAATGAACTTTAACTGGAACCTTACTTGAATGGTAATAATCTGCTCCTGTAATTGCTGTGGAAAAGAAAAAACCTCTGGAGATTTTACATCTAATCATTTATTTATAAATCTGTAGATAGCAGTCTGCAGAGCGCGCGTTGGGGGTCAGCTTTGTGCTCAGCCCCCTTGCCTGGTGTTTACATTTCGCAGTGGCTTTTTGCCGGAGTTTCAGCCTACATGATCAGTCAAGCACTTTGGTTCACTGGATAGCTGCTCTGCACATCATCGCCTTGGCCCAACTACTTCATTACCAATGCCTCAGTAGAGGCCATTCCCCTCTGTATTAGCTGAAATATGCATGTTTTTCCATCTCATTAATTCAGTCTACATACAATTAATTTTTGCCTATTAATAAACCCCTTGGTGTTAGTGACAGCTATCTAAACTACAGTACCTTGTGCGGAGCAAGAGAAACGCGCCTGCAGTTTTTAGTAGCTTTGTTTGCGTTTTTATTTTCCTCTTATATCCTGTGTAAATGGCATGTAAACTGCTGAAGAGTTCAAACGATGCCCATGTCTTCTAAACTTAAATCTTGATAAGTTTGTAATAATTATTATCTCCGGTTTTTTGTGGGGAAGGTAGGCGTTAGAAAAGACCGATCTTTAGGGATATAGTCATTGATTTGTGCTGTCCTCCAAAAATAAAAAATAAAATAAAATAAAATAAAATAAATTCTTGGGTAATGAGTGGATGTGAGATCATTGGGCTTGGCCCAGTGGAGTGAATTTAATGCAGCAGTTACGTACCTAGCCTGTAACTCGTGTATAGTATGTACACCCTTAAAATGGTAATTGTCCCGTTGGCTGCCCTAACATAGCTAATTTAGCAAGTAGTCCCTTGTTTGGTCTGTCCACGCTTAACTGGGGGAACACAACTAATTAGAAGTGGCAAGTAAAAGTTTGCTTACGGGGATAATCAGATGTGGCTTTAAAAGGGGTCCAGCCAGACTCATTACTGGTGCTCTGGAGGAGCCGCGCTGATTCTTGACATTGCAACTTAAATTTTGATTTGATCTCTCATAATTGGCAGGGAGTTTTTTGGATCTTGATGTTTCAACGCACTGTGAGGGGGGATCAAAGGAAGGAAAACGGAGTATTCGCAAACGCTTGGGCGAGATGATGGCTTTCAAACTAAGAAAATAATGAAATCCTGAGGTTCAGCAGCGTGACTCCAATAAACGCGCTGCCCTTTGCATTATGCTGATGGGCTTTCTGTTATTGCTGCTGTCTTGGCCGTGCGGCTGGTTGGTACCAGCATTGTACTAGTCCTGTCTGGCTCGTGGTGCGGTCTGAAGCGGTCCTGGCATAGCAGGGTCCGGCCGAGAGCGGCCAGTGCTGTAGCGTGTGCCCTTCTGTAAAGGCAGGCAGGGCTGGCTTGCTTTGCTCTGCGGGCTTCACTCCTTTTCCTCCTCTAAGGAGAGATGGATTAAAATATATAGGCAGTGCAGGACACCAATATTGGAGTTAAAGTGTTAGGCTGAATTTTGATGTTCTAACTGCATGTGCGTTGCTAGTTATAAATGATGTCCCCAGTGGGAGCAGCCTATGCCATTTATATTCCATGGTCGAGGGGTGCCGGCGTCCCCAGGTTGATGTGGGAGCAATCGCTAGGGGAAGAGAGGGCTTCCCAAGTTTGACGTAGGACTCCTGATGACAGGTGGAATCCTCACCATGCCTTTGCCAAGCCTGCCTGTCCCCACCAGCCTCACTCCAGGAGCAGCGGTTACATCTGTGATGCCAGGAGAGGACGCAGTGCTTTCACCTTGACACAAGTCCAATGATGGTCAGTGTTACCTGATGGTTTGCCAGCAAACACGCATCTGGTGAGTGTTTTCTTGGTGGCGTTGTTCATGCCATGAGAACGCGTGCTGCTATGCAATAATGCGTATCAGTGCTCAGCATGCCTTAAATTTAGGGGTATCCTCAGTTTGGTGTGCTTGGCATCATCGTTTTCACCAGTTTAAAGTGTTAGTTCCCTCTGAAAGGAAACTGAAGTTGCACTCAGTGGGGCTGGCGCGGGCTGAAGACTGGTGCAGCAGCACCGACTCGAAAATTTGAGTTCAGAGCACATAAATCACGTGTCAGAGTAAACCATCTTTAAATCTGGTTAAGAGAAATTGCCACGCTTATCTTTGCTTCTTCCCATATACTTATTTAAATAAACTGTGTTTTAGCATTCAGCTGGTTACGTCTGCCTCTTTGAGGATTTCTTTGTTATGTATATACTGTGCGTTGTATTAATATTGGTGTTGGCCAAACTAATTTTAAAAACAATCCAATGGCAATTCAAAGTGTTTTTCTGCCTGGTTGTCTCCAGAAGCAGGCACTGCTGCCCTGTGAGAGCCGTCGGGAAGCACAGGAGTCGCGTGGTGGGGATACGCAGCTCCCTTGTCCCCAGTCCCCGCAGCACAGAGGGCTCTGGGCTCAGCCGCAGCCTGGTTTTCCAGCCTCGGGAGTACCTGGATGCTGCAGGGAGGAGATAGAGGCTGGGAGTAGGAAGATGGAGCAAAGAGCTGAATTATATAATCTTTTAACTTCAAGCTACAGTTTTCAAAGCCAGTGACAATTATTTCTGATGAATAAAAACTTTAATTGTTTTAAAGTTGTTTATTGCAGTGTTAGTAACCTAGAAAAGAGATTGGCGATAATAATGTTGGATTCTGTTGTGGTTTTTTCTGCTATTAAGGGTTGTATTATTCTGTCCTTGCCAGAAAGCAAATTTTAAGACCTTGGATTCAAAATTAAATATGACCTCAGTGTTTTAAAATACAATTACAATAACTATCCATTTAGTAGGTTTTTTTTGTTCACTTTTGACATATGGTCAATATTCTTATGCCAGTCATTAAAGATGCTATTTTGTGCTATGCTAACTATTTAACATATTGCAGCTGCCATAGTAAATACAGACTGATGATGACAAGGGAAGTTGAGGAAGCATGTTACATGAACTGCTTCTTAGGTTAAATTACTATAGTGTCTGTACATAGGTAAAGACAAAAATCCACCCTACTTGATAAGAGAAATTTATATTATTTATATGGAACAGAACAAACCAATTTACAAGAAAGGCACTTAAGTGGGAAGCTTATTTATTAATGAGTGTAGGACACAAGCTAATGGGGTTGTAATGCAGATGCACCTAAAACTCGGAGGACAGCAGTCCCCAAGCTCTGCTCACCACTTCAAAAGAGAGAGGAGAGAAAGCATACTTGAAAAATATTCCTGCACAATTCAAAACAGAGTTATGTAAAGTAGATTTGTCTGTCTTAACCTTAGAAGGATGGCCTGTGAGTGTCTCCATTGCTCCTGCCACAGGACATCAGTGGGGTTTCAGAGCAGGAATGTGCCAGTGCTGGGGCTATAATTCACAGCTTCCACTAGATCCCACTTTATCCTCCTTGTGGGGGTTCAGATGCAATTGTAAGGCCATATCAGGTCTACATCCCAGGGCAGCATCTCCGCACAGAGAACTCCTGAAGCTCCCAGATCCCGGCGGCGAGGCATCCTGCTGGGATCCAGAGGTCTGTGGGAGAAGCAAGGAGCATGTTGAGGCCAAGGTGGTCCACGAAGGGGAGAATTTGTTGAAATTACAGTTCCTATATTCAGTATTTAACAAGCTTCTTTTGAGGGAGCAGTTTATAGACTCTTATTTCAGTTAATTATAACAGCAGTTTTTTGAAAGAGTATTTTTATTGGTTTTATTGATGTGCCCTACTGTTTTTCCAATCCTTTGATTGGGTTCTGCTAGGTTACCTGTGAGGAGAAAGGCTTGCCTCCCCTATTCGGAAGATGCAGGAGGCGCCGGTGGCAGAGGCAGGCGATGGGCTGCTCGGGACCCGGACCGCTCCCAAAGGCTCCCATGGCCTTCAGAGGGCTTCCCATGGTGCCGGCAGAGCCACCTCGGGGACAGCTTTGGGTCTCTCTCTGACATACGTGCATGTGCAAAAGTGACCGTCCTGTGTGTGCGATGGGGTGCAATTACATAAAAGCTCCAAAGAGGTGATCCATGGCACTTTAGTGCATTGCAAACAATAAACAAGAAGTGCTGACAAATGTTGATTAAAATGAAGGACAGTATTGCCTATTTTTTGTCCTTCCTGCTGTCGTAGGGTTGTATTTTTGGTTTTGAGGCCAAATTGGTAAGAAGTAAAGCAAACTCTTCATTGCGTAATGCCATTTTAGGAGAGATCCTGCCAATGTGTGTGGGAGACAATCTCAAAGCCCTATAGAAAAGCTTTGGAGAGAGTATATTTATTAACGATGCTGTTTTAATTGGCATGTATTAGCAGGTTTTTTTCAGCGCCCTGTTCTTAGCCTATATTGACATGAACCTTTGGATGATGAACGCCTGCCAGGAACCCAGACCTGGACAAGTTTCATGATGGTTTCACCTGATGCCGGTGTTGGTTTCTGTGTTTTCTGAGTGTCCGTATCTGGTTCAAAAAAATAAATATCATTTCTTTGAACTGATGTTAGAAGCTTCACTGTAACATGGGGAGGGTCAAACTGGCCTCAGGGGCTTTGTCAGGTGCCTTTCCTGCCGTCCTTTCTCCCGTACAGCTGCTTCGGTGTGCAGAATGGCCTCATTCGTATGAGGGAAATATTTTCATAATTTTTTTCAAGCAGCAGATGGGCCGCACATCTCTGGTCATGGCAGGAGTGTCCATGTCAGGCCATACGCCGATCCCTGCCCTGATGGGAGATCCTGCACATCAGGCATCAGGTCAGCCTATGGTTGGTCCTAACAGGACGTGCTCAGAGGGCACAGACTGCATTACACCCGGACCGGGAACTTGCTTTGAAAAATGTCCTGATGAGTTGAATTTTTAAGAGGTTCCTGATTTATCTGTATCTTAATTCATTTTAATAGGCTGGAGTTATCTGCAGGTGCTGTTGATTATAATTCTTGGTGCTCACTTTCATCTGGAATTCATGCACTAACGCACGTCAAGGTGGACATCCAAAGTCAGAGCCCAGTTCCAATAATTCAGCCTTAAGTTTTCCTCCTTCGGTTTCCCCGTGCGCCAGTGGAGATCAGAGACCCAGGTCTTGGAGTATAAGGGTTGTAATGTGTATTTTAACTGCCTTAGGTTTGGGTGGTGGTGTTTTTTTTTTTTTAAAATCCATGCATAATTGAGATTATATCTATCTTAGATATGTAGAAAAAATGTAAATTTTACTTCAGGTACCAGTTAGCAACGGGGTTATTACTATGAGGCAAGCTTCTGAATAGAGATGGTGGGGGTTGTGTACGAGGTGATGCTGCGTGGCAGTTGCACAGGGCTGGGAAACGGTGGGGAGGGCTGTGGTGGGTACCCTAAAACAGAGGAGCTAAGTAGAGAAGCAAAGGGAGTCTGGTGTGTGGTTTAAGGGTCCCCTGCAGCCAGGCCTAACATGGTTAATTGCCTGTGATAAAACCGACCTTGGAAGTCTGATGGGAGAATTCTTTTGTATAAGAAAAAAATGTTTTGTAACAATTTCTTGTAAGTGCTAAAATTAACTGACTTTCTTTTAACCTAATTATAGCTAGAACTGATGATATCACCTATGCTTAATGTTGCCTCACATCTTGGGTGAGAGTGTGCTACTGCTTGTAACTTGGCTGAATTTTTGCTCTTTGCTTTCAAGCATTTCATGTGAAGCATCTGCTTAACTATTGCTGGTTGAGGGTCTTTTGGGCATGTGCTTGATTTCCCCCATTCTCAATCTAGAGCAGGGTGGTCCTCTCCAAGGAGAAGATCCACAGAAATTGGGCTTTTTCCTTTTCAGACAAATCTTCCAGACATTCTGCTGCCAAACCCACTGATTTGAAACAGAAATACTTATGAAGAGGCCACTCTGATACTAGAAATACTTTTGTTTTCCAAATCTGGCCTAGCAGGTGGCCTTCGAAAAGTTTCGTTCATAGAGGGGGAATGGGTCTCTCTGGGGAAGGAGGTCTCTGGGCTCTGCGTGGGGCTGAGCACAAAGGCGATACGACCTCACAGTGCTGATGAGCACCAGAGCTAACTATGGTTTTCTTGACCTGCCTGGATGATTTCTGCTAGCACAAATGAGGTAGTAAACGCACCAGCTGAAATCTGGAGAGAACAAAAATTAAGTCTGGAAAATAAGTGGCTGGGAGCCAGGAAGAAAGCGGTACGTGTATCATTGACCAGCACAGAGGTGGACCACGAAATCCACTGTAGAGCAGCAAGGTCAGACAACGGGTAGTACTGAGATGGTCCCAGCAAGGTGAGTTAAGGAGGATGGGTGGTGGCCAGGGTAGAAAAAGGGCAGAAGATTGAAACTTGCCAGCGTAAGGAGAGGAAAGGAGGTTGGCATGGGGTGGACAATGAAGCAGGGCTTGGGTCATTGGGACACAGAGCAGAAGACTGAGGTGGATGAAGAACCGTAACTTCTTAGGGGTTGTTCTTGCACCTTACCCTTGTTTTAACAGAGATTTTTGTCCATAATGAGATACACTTCTCTGAAGACACAATAAATATGTTCAGGAAAAATAAGCCAAGACCACACACAAGTAGCATTTTTTTCCTTGAACGTGTTTCTTGTGTTCCTAGGAAAGTCCGCTGCTTGCTGATTGCATGGTCTCACAGTACCGTATCCCAGGGAAAGATCTTGTTTGAAATCTGTGTCTCTCTATATAGAATTCCAATCAAAACTTTAATGGTACAGGGCAGTGAGTAGCATTTAATGACCTTCAGTGCTATCACTTGAGTCTTTTGGGCATTGACATTGATTTTCCTTATCTTGGCATGTGAAGACAGGAGTCTCACTCCCTTCTTTA
The DNA here is from genome assembly GCA_035590275.1 of Ibycter americanus. NCBI lineage: Eukaryota > Metazoa > Chordata > Aves > Falconiformes > Falconidae > Ibycter > Ibycter americanus. The sequence continues at coordinate 52,010,292 of JAVJGI010000065.1, forward strand.
AAGTGTTTGCTGGTACGCACTAGTAGCACGGAATAAGCAGGCAGCGGCTTTGCAGGCATCACGGCTGGCAGCCGCGATGGGCTACGTGTACTGCTTTCTTAGGCAACCTCGGGTTTGTACCTGAATGTAACGTCATTAACTACAAGAGTCAAAAAAGCAGCTAGGCCATTTGGATACCTATGTGTTTTACTCAAGAGGTGCATCTATTTATTTGGAATTTTGTATTTGGTACCCAAATTTTTGTGCAGATGCTTCTTTTTCAGGGTAAAAGAGGTACCATTTTATTGCAGAATTTCTGACCTGTCAGATCCATAAGAATTTACATCCTCAATAACAGATACAGGCAGAATGGAGAAAATATTGCAAAGGTGGTATGACAAGGAGTAAGCCTTACTCAGTTCTGAGTTCTTGTGCTCTTGCGTAAATGCATCACTTTCTTCTTAACAGGTCTTAAAAGGAACTGCAGTGGGGTCATTCAACACCAATTGGGGTGTTATTTCTGTTTATTGCAGCTCTCATCCTTTTTTTAATCTCTTACTGCTTTCATACAGACACTTCATTTATATGAAGCTAAATTAAACTATGTAAGGATGTGCTTCTCCATGAATTTTAAACCTAAAAAGCCGCTTTGTTCATTGATTCAGTTGTGGGGAAGAATGCAACACAGACATACGGCTATTTGAACTCTTTATTTGCCACATTTACAATATTAATAACACTGTTTCTAGAAGTTGTCACATCAAGTAAAAGATCTTCATTCCAGACTGTCTTTTGGGGCCAAATTGAGACTGGATGCATGCATTTAATAAATTGTAGTCTCAAGTAGTCATTTTTGTAAATAATTAGCTTCAGTGAAAGAATAAGTTAGCATATTGTATGCATCTAATGTTGCAAATGTACATACAGCAAACTTTCCTATTAATCAACAGTCAAGCACTGTAAGTTGGGTCTCATACATAATGAATTGTTCTTAAACCTCATGGGTTTCATTGATAGAAAAATAAGAGAAAACACAAGTGTAGTAAGCTTTTGAATAAAATTTAACGAGATTGCTCTGCATCCTGTAATCATTTTGGAATCATTAGAGACCAGATAATTCATCTGCAGTTTTGGGGTGGCTTTAGCCTTCATCTATCAAAGAAAGACTATTTAAATGACATTTAGGTGTTGATAAAATGCATTTTTATTTAATTTCACAATGAGTTGTAAAAATGCCAGCTAACTCTATGTTTATTATGTAAAGAATAATGCTGCATGACTGAGTCTCATTTTAATGTTAATTTTTGTGTTCTAATCATTATTGATTTTTTCATTTGGAAGGGAACATACCAGCTATTTCTCTAAGAAAAAAAATGATTTGGTAAGACAAGCACAGATCTATAGAAGTAGAAGAAAAAAACAGGCAGCCTTCACTTTTTCAGACAGTGCAACTGTGTGTAGAAGCCCGACTTCTAGTGACTTCACATGCATGGATGTTGTGTGGAGAGTAGTCATTTGCAGATAAAATAAAAAAATGCCATTTAAAACAAAAAAATTACAAAACATTGTAAATTATACTTGCCCCTCATATCTCTTTCATGGCAAGAGAGTTACCATTCAGATCCCAGAGAATCAGCAGTGAATTCCCTTGCAAATGTAAAAATTTACTCTGATTTAGGAGGTCTTCACAATTAACCATACTAATGACCCTAAGCCCTGGAGGTGCTCGATCCACCTGATGTGCTCCAGCTGATCAGTGCCTGGGGAGTAGTTTAGCCATGGGTGCTCGTTGCCAGGAGACATTCCAAAGCGATGGCAGCTTTGCTTGGTGCAGGAGCCTGTCCGAGAGGCAACATCCCGAGCAGCAGGCACCAGGAGCAAGGGCCTGTGCTCATGTGCATGGGCTTGTCCGGTCCTTGGGCTGCAGCATGGCATCTTGTGGGGGAAATGAACCAAGGACCCTTTTTTCTTACTGTCCTCAAATCACTCGGAGACCCTCTGCCTCCTGTCTGATGCTCCAAGGACTGTTTTGTTCCTTGGGTGACTCACAGAGGGATTATGGCTACATCCTAAACTCTCCCCGATGGCGATGACAAAATTCTACTGTAATTGGGCAGTATTCCCAAAAACGTTTTCCTCTCCACCCATGGGCAGATTCTTTCTGTAAGATCCTTTTCCATAAGCCTGATGTCAAACTCACACCCCCGCCCCCCCCGCCCCCCACCCCCCCTTTTTTTTTTAACCCAGGCATGAGGGTAAAAGCCATTCAGAAGTCCACCCACATTCCCCCTCTTGTTTGACATTAAGTGGGTCTGCAGCCTCCAAGAGAGCCATGTCTAAATTGCTGTCAGATCGCATCAGGCGCGCTGGCCGCCGAGCGGGGCTGCCGGGTCATGTCAGAGCCCATTCGTTATAGCTGGATTCTGCCGCAGCAGCGGGCCTCTGGTCTTTCTCCCTTAACAAGAGGATTAGCATGACAGCCACATGGAGCTCTGTACGGACAGTCACCGAACACTTGCTTAGGTTGGGCTTCAATTACCTGTTGGGCTGGCTGCCGAGGTTGGGTCTCCCCGGCGTGGTGCAACCTCGGGTCCGGGAGTCCCGGCCTCTCCGATGGGCTCCCTGTTTTGGGAAGGTTTCTGTAATCTTCCCCCAGCTCCCTGCTTTTTTGGTGTGTTTTTTATTGTTGGGGGGGAATTTTGAGAGAAGAAAGAAAAAAAAAAAAGGACTTTTTAGTACAAGAGGGTTTTTCCTGCTGTTTTATTTCTGTTACCCACTCCTCCATTAATGCATTCCTGTAAGAGCCGTTTTTTCATCCTTACTGGACATAGGGTAATTTTGGTAATTTTTGGACCTAAGGTGCAGACTTCTAAGAAATCAAATGGCCAAAGAAGCGTCAAAATACAGAGGAAAAAAAACATGGATGTGTCCCGCAGACAGTAATTCTTCCTACTTACCCCAGCCTGGAGGTACTCTTCAAACTGCAGACGCTGAGCACTGTGCTACCCTATAAATGTGCTTGCAGATTTCCAGGGACAAACTACAATGTTTCCTATTGCAGGTTTAATTAAAATTTAGTATCTGTGTCTGCCAAGTCATTCTGTCTCTTTTTCCTGCTTGTAAATTGTGAAGCCGTAGGTGCTGGGAAGCCTCAGGAGCAATGCGGGGAAGTCAAGGCTTCCTTTTGGAGACAGGTCTTTGCCTTCTGCTCTTTCTTGCCTGCCCCGCCTCTGCCCATCGCACCTTCTGCAGATGCTGGGTTCGCTGCTTGGCTTTCATCCTCTGCACTCTTCCTGTCTTCTTTGTCTGCCTATGTTAGGCTCAGTGACATGCACATCTGACATTGGTTTTGATGGAGGCAGGCTAAGAGAAGGGTTTGGTGAGATTTTGTGCCATTTGCATTGCAAAGAGTACAGCTGATGATTGCTTTCACAGCATTCTGGTCATACCAAGATCCAAAAGCCTCTTAATTAGGACCAATTTATTTATATTTGAATATACAATTGGTTGTTAATGAGCAAAAGTGCATGTGTTTTTTATTCAAGGAACACAGTGGGAAAAATTTTGGACGCCCCTAAAAGACATAGAATGCGATGTGTTTGAGTGTACAGATATGTTTATTTTCTATATGCCTGAAGATAACAGGATATTGCAAACCCAGTGATCTGCAGTGCAGCGTGTACCGTGGTGTCAACATGCAGTTCAGTTGGTAACAGCCTGGCAAACACCCTAATTTTCCATGAGAAGAAATTGGGAATTTATATGTAAGAACATACATTCTGTATCTGTTTTTTCTATTTATTTTTTATTGTAGGTCTTTATCCCTGCTGTTATCTGAGTGGAATTGTAGTTATTAATGTAATAATGAATTGTCTGAGTCTACCCGCTTGTACCAGTGACCCTTAGCTGACTGTAGTCTAGGAGGAGTTGCAATAATTTTTTTTTATGCCAGTTAGGGAGCTTTTTTGGTTTATATCTTAACCAAATTGAAATAATTGAAATAAAGGGGACTCTTCTTCATTAGCTCAGCACCTGAAGCAGTTTAGAAACCTCTTCTTAGGCAAACCACTGGTGGATGAAGTAGTTATCCAAGAATAAAACATTCAGGCATGTGTGGCTACAGGCTGTGGAAGGGAGCACTGGATGTTATGTTCAACCAGTCGATTTTATTTAATATGTACAAATATTTTATAAATATATAAATATGTTTTGGGAGCCAATAAAACATTCTCATAATATTTACCCTAAAGAAGCTGCCAGCTCTTAGCTTTAACTGAAGGAAGTTGCCAGCAGAGCTGTTGTGGTATATTCTCTTTACTTGAAATGATGCAACTCAAGGTCCGTCTTGTAGTGTTTCCATTCAGGTTTATTAAGGAGTGACTGAGGCAAAAAAATAGAAGTAAAATAAATAATTAAAGGCATACCAGTTTAGAACATGGCTACCCACTGAGGCTTCTCACAGCATTTCTCTGGTTTTCATTATGGTTAAGCTATTTAGGATGACACTGAAGCCAATCTGCTGCTTACATGTTTATTTTGGAAGCATGTTAGAAACTTTCAGCTCTTGGCAAGTGGTTTGGAAGGAGCCTGTTAAACTGAAACAGGTGGTGTTTCTGCTTTTCTCCCCCTCTGCTAAAACCATCTTTTCCGTCATTTCATCCCATGCAAACACAAGAAGTCACAGAAGAAATGCGGCTGGGATGGAGCCTCAGGAAGACACCTCTCAGCTGCATGGACGCGAGAGCCAGCTGGCTTCCTTAGTTTGTTCAGTCTTAAACAAGAGCTGTAATGGAAATAAATACGTAGGATTGCGGTAGGAATGGTATGGAATAGCTGTTGTATGTGTAAGCTGGAGCAGCAGGTCTGCTCCTGGACTGTGGTGGATTCCTGTGCTGGGACTGACTTTACGTCTCTCTTGGACTTCACCACCACCAAGAGCTGAACGCACAGGCTGGAGACATGCAGCAGCAGCAGTTGTTCCCCGGCCTGAAATAAAGTCTCCTTCTGAGAGACATCCAACTTTAAAAAAAAAAACAAACAAACTAGATAGGTATTTTTAAATGTCTGCTTTTTATAGCTTGAAACAAGCAATTTTTTTCAGTTTGAGGAGTGTGTAGTTTTAATTAAGCATCACATTATAAAGCTGCGTAGATGAGTCAGCCACTTGGAGCTGAATATCCATGTAACATCACCATAAAGTTAAGACAGACATCTAACTTACTGCACACATGTTAGAGGCTGGCACATTAATGTAAACAAAAAAGTTTCCATTTAAAAAAAAACAAAAACAAAAAAACCCACAACCTAAAAACACAACAGTAATGATTACTTGTTGACCAAGTGAAAATACAAAACCCTCCACTTTGAATTTTTTGAAATGCCAGGCAGCACCCAACACAATTCACTAATGAAAACAAGTGCAAGGACAGTCTCCAGTGAAAGTGCAAGTGATTCAAACAAGATTACTGCATTTTAAATAAATGCTTCTCATTATTTTATCCACATTGGGGAAGAAAAAAAAAAATGTTTTGGTGCTTTTTAAGGAAGGATAATTAAATTCTCCAGGTTGAAAGTAAAGCAGTTGGATTTCTTACGCCTTCTGTTTAGTTTCTTGCATTTTTAGATTAATATGTTTTCTTTTCCTATATAAAAGTAAAAATTACATCTTGTTGAATCACAGGTTTCAGACAAATGGCCACTTGGCTGTCACCGTGCATGCTGCTGGCTCTGCTTTCTCCTGTCCATCTTGATTTTAGAGATGCTCAAAGATCAATGCATGGAGTAGGCTGTTCAGAAACTTTCCAAGAAGTCTAACATTGAGCAGAGAAATTTCACGAGGGGAGAGATTTCTTGTGATGTAACTCATCTGCTCTCCTTTTCTTCTTACGAATGTTTTGAGACAACTTTTCCCTTGCTTTTTGAAATGGACATACGGGTTAGTTGGACCAAAGTGTGGCTTTGAAGCCTGAGAAAATCCTTAAAAGGCTGGTGTTTTAAGCAGAATTTTTCATGACAAGGTAGTTTGTAGAAGGAGCGCTGCTATGCAACTTCAGAAAGAGTAAGGGGAGGAGGGCCAGTAGAAGACACCCATGCATAAGTTATGTTCGTCCTTTTTCTTTATTAATGCTGTCAAATTCCCAGGAATAGTTGTTAGCATTTCTAGCCAAGCACAATTAATGTGAAGATTTTTTTGTTTTTTATCTTTCTGCCAATTTGAAGCTCTCAGCATGTATGTTGGCAATCGACTTTGTATGCTACAGGAAAAGAAGTCAATGTATTCTTAGAAAGCAATTAATTTTTTTTTCTTGCAAAGCTTTTGCTTTCTTGACCAAGGCAGGGGTGGCCATGGAGGTGGCAGGCACTGTGGAAGTGTCTGGTGCTGAAGTGCTGGGAGAATGAACTCGCAAAAAACATCTAGAGATGTTCAGCAGTGAGAAGGCACTGTTCTTGAAAGCAGTAATTACAAAAAAAATGAAACATTAAGACTTATAGCCAAACATTCCTGCCAGGGAAGACCTGGTGGAAGTGAGGAATGTGTGTGTGATGGCAAGGGGGAACCCATGCATTGGGATGGCCCAGACTTGCTACAGTACACAGCAGGTTCCTGCAGCCCTCCCAGCTACACGTACAGGCAAAGCAGCTGCTGTAATTCATGTCATTTTAAAGAGATTGATGGGCCTTTATTCTGTACGTTAAATATGGAGCTAATCACCTGGTGGTTGCCTTGAGGCTTCAGGCAAAGCCTGAGCAGCCCACGCACCAGCCTTAGTAGCACCATGCCTTGCCGACTCTGGCGCGCTGCTCCCCACCTGTTTTGGGGCAGAACGATGGTAGTTTGGTGCCTTTCTGGGGCAGGAGGAAATTGCAGTGTCTCTTTGGCAGCATCAGGCTGGGGCGGTCGGAGGCAGAGCCGGGAGCCCAGCTGCTGGGGTCTGCTTCTTGCAGAGCAGCGAGGAGACGAAGTCTTTCGGTTTTATGATGATATTACAGTCCAAATCATTTCCAGACTCCCAAGAATGTGCAACAAGATGATGTGAAAAACATAAGGTTGCTGTAGTTTTGAGTGCTTTCTATGCTCTTCTGGATAAATGGAGCAGAAAAGTCTACCAACTTCTCTTTGAGCTTTCAGAGGCATTATTATATTCTGTAGTTATTATATTGTCATAGCTCTAACAATCCACAGTAAAACTGAGCCATATTCTGCTGAGTGTTGTACATGTGCAGAATAGCGGATTATCTGTGGTGTCGAGAGCTTGGTTTGACGTCCGTGTTGTAGGTATTCGTGCAAAAAAGTTTATGCATGACTTCTCGTACTTTTGTTTTTAGCGAAGATATTATTAAATAGCAAAATAATATAAATTAGATATCAGTTTTATAAAGCAGATCAATAGTACTTCACACACACACAAATCAAAATCATTAATTTGGTAAATAAATGGAAAGAGAGGAATAAAATTGCACTTAATTTCTAGCGAACTGGATCGAAAGCTGATTCTTCACTTTTGTTTTGCCTCTGCTCCAAGCCATCAACTCGCATTCTTGTGCGGCTGGAGTATTTTAACAGTCTGCCTCTGTGTCCCTCCTCTTCCCTGCCACTTTCTAATCAGTAATTATGTGGCCTTCAGTGGTTAACAATTAATCAGAAAATGAACTGGGGCTGGGGGAGATGCCAGGGCTGTTTGATCATGCACCAGTTGAGTGAAGGCTTCGCTTCTGAGCGTAACCCTGACCCAGCTCCTGCCTGCACATCATTTATCCTGTCCAGCGGCAGAGCCGGGGCTGGTTACACCAACGTCCCGTCGTGTGTTCGGCTCCACGAGCTGTTGTGCATCAAGCGTGTGAAGACCTTTGGTCTCCCTGCGAAGGTGCCTTGTGGCAGAAGCAGGCCTGGTGTCTTTTATGCTGTTACTGGTACATCACACATTTCATTTTCTTAGGCTTTCTGCTGGGAGGGAACTAACCAAGCGTTTTCACTCACTTGCTGCACACTCAAGCCTATGGGCGAATACGGGTTGGAGCGCGCTTTCCCCATACCTGGGTGGCAGAATTGCTCTGGTTTTCTCTTCCTTCCGTTGTCTCAGGTTCACCTGTATTTTTGATATTTCTACAATTTTCTCTCCTTTCTCCTGCTTTGTGGCACATCCAGCCTTTCACCAGAAAACTGTGCTATTGAGTTTTAGCAGCATCCTGTTGAGACACTTCTTGTCCTGGAGTCTGGCTGTATTTCCAGCTGGAGGGAAAAAAAAAAAAAAAGCTGTAATAATCAGAAAACCATAGGATAACTCATCAGTGGTGCTTAAGATTCTGGACAGGAGAAGACTGTTGGCTGGGCTTGCTGTTTTGGCAGTCACCCTTCATGTTGTCACCTTATTGGTCTTCCCATCGTTTCTCTCGAGTGCGTTGCTAATGGGCTCCGTTTTTTATTGGTACGCTGAAGCCGGTCTCTGCAGGTTTGAGAGACACCGACCACACTGCAGCCTCGTAAAGCACCAAGAGAGCTCCACCACCCCTTCACCAGCGCTGCTTTGCCTCACTGAAAGCATACAGGTTGGGGAACACGGCTGGATATTTGCAAATCTAGTGTTCACATTTTCATTGCTTTCATACACACGTTGCTCCTCCAGAGGAATAGGAGAATAAAGTAGCAAGGGAAGAAGTACATTTTTGTTTGCAGGTGCTTTCTGTTTGCTTGCTTTTGCTCTTCAGTATCCTGCAAGCATGAGCTGCCATTGAAAATCAAATGAATTCTCAATTGCTTCCTTCCAATTCAATAAGTGGAGGAAAGCAGAAACCGGCCACCGTCGCTGGAAGGAAACGGGGCAGAGGAAGGTGCGGGTTCGGCAGAAAGCCATTTCCTTTCCTCCTTTCCCCAGGGATGGTCCCTGGGGAGACAGACTGTGCCCTTGGGGGACATGGAGGAGAAGCCTTGACTGGAAGCGCAAGGGTGCATCATCTACCATGCACTTGGGTGGTTTTCTTGCTCCCTGACATTTCCCACTTACAGCATTTTCCTCTCACTAATCTTTCATGATTTTTTTTACAGGTGTAAGCAACCTTGTGTCATCATTGCATTTCTAGAGGTGATGAAGATGCGTGTTTGTTCTTGCTGTTACGAATATTTTCACCTTTATCAGAGCAGAAAAAAGACGGAGTCTGCCTCCAGATTGAATGTTTTGAGATTTTCTTTTTTTTTTTTTTTTTTGCTATTGTAGAGTATGAATACTCAGTCTTGTAATTTTTATCATTATAACTTTACAATTCTGCCTCTCGCAACAGGGCAGAGTCCTCGGCTGCTTGCGAGGTGTGCGAAGGCGCCGAGGAGATGACAGAGCCACTGAAGCAGTGCACCGCCTGGCTGCATGCCTACTTCTGTGAGCCAGCAAGGATGGCGAGCCTGCCTGTGCCAGCCTTCCACCACCCACTGCTCCGGCGAGGTCTGTGCCCTGGGGCACCCACCCCCTCCCTGCTCCCAGCGGCCAGGGTGCTGCTGGCCCCCTCTCCCTCGTTCTTGGTCGGTGGCAATAGAAATGGTGCAGTTCAGCTCCCGACAGTGGCTGGCTGAAAGGTTTGAATATGAACACTTCTGAAGGGCACTAAGCTTTTCAGTAGGGTCACTGTTCAGTTAAACTAGCTTTTTGCCAGCAAAGGGGGACGTGTCCGTGTCAGTAGACGTGTGTCATAGAAGCAGTCAGTGGTAGGTTCTGTAAGGTAGGTATGTTTTCATTCCTCAAAGTTATCATAGATATTTTGTTTCTATTTTTAAACAAAGAACAAGTGTCGTTACAAAGAAGTTATGCTATTTATGTATTTAGATAACAAGACCTGAGAAAAGTTTCTCCTTACCATTCTCTATTCAGTGGCTGTGTTCCTGAAGACCTTGTAACAGAAGTCAGTCACTTGAAATGAAATAGATCCCATTATTTTAAAAAAAGAAATAAATCTCCAAAGTCAGAGTTTTGCAGTGCTTTCTTATCTGTCCATGAACATCATCATTTCCCAGCAAATAAAATCTTCATTTTACTAGATCAATTTTTTAATTGTAGTAGCCTCTATAATAATATAGGACCAAAAAAGGGCTAGTACCCTCTATATGACATGAAGTAAGATAGCACTGGTTTTTATATAAACTCTGAATTGTATGTGCTCTTTCTTTTTTTGTCGTTCAAGGTGAAAGCTTTTTTGATATGGGTGCATAGGTTTGTGCTTTAAAGCCTAGGGACTGTACGTCAGTACCTGTATAAAACAGTGGCCAATGCTACCTGTGGAAAGGAAGGGCTGTTTTGGCAGGCACGCTTTTGTGAGTAGTATCTACAAGAACTCAGCTGTCTCTACTGCTAATTGCTGGTTTTCTTCAAATTCTTGTAAATAGTAGGCTTCTTGCTGTTACACTTTCTTATCCTTAGATAAGATGCAGTCATCATGCAGAGCGTTCTGCAGTTAATCAGGCTGTTGCTCTGGAAGGTGGCAGCCTTACAACTTGTGAGCTTTGCACAGCACCTTTGTTTTAACAATGAACTTCCATCCTTATCCTGCCATGGTATGAAACCTTTTCAGTGCAAGAACTTTCCTAGTCAAATTATGGAATGAGTACTGAGTATTTTTAAACAAAGTTGTGTATTGCATTGTCTCCCTCTAATTTTTATGCAAACACTATTTTTATCAACAAAATTTTGTTTAGAAGTTTTGGTGAAATCATCTGATTAACATATGGGAGGATAAGCAACGATGACGCTGTAATCCATCATCACAGTTGCTAAAATGCTCGTAAAGTACAGCCTTCTGGGCGATTAAATCATTATTTGAGGATATTTTGTTTTTATTGGCAGGGATGAAATTAAGAGCCTTGTTGTGAAAACATTAGGGTTGGGGTGAATGTGAATGGGCAAAGCTGGGTGGGAAATAGCGGCTGCTGCTGCTCTGAACAGCATCAGGGTAATTCTGCTTCCCTGATTATCCACCAGAAGTTTATAAAACATTTAAAGTAATGTTTTTACTTTTATTAATTTTCCTAAAAGGGCTACTGAATTCTTAGCTTGGCTAATGACATTTCTTGGTGTAAGCGCTGCTGATGTTGTTCCAGCCAGTGTTTCGGGATTTAGCCTGGAGCAGGCTTGCCTTGACTTACAGTCAGAGCTGGTAGGGGACTTTGGTCCTTCCCTCGGCAGCAGCCTTCCTGTGCAGGCAACGCTGGAAGAGTCTGCAGTTCATTTAAAAGAGGAAAAATAGATGTATTTGCTAATAGGAAGCTTCTTGAAGGAAAGCTCTTCAGCACTGTCCGAGTGCAGGAGTCCAACCGAGAGCTGCCTGCAGGGTTGGGACGGGACGTGGCCAGTGGCCAGGAGCATCAGTGCTGGGTCTGTCTGCAGCACCCGCGGCTTTGTGAAGGATGCGGCTGGCGGTTCCACTGGCCAGGCTGTCTGCGTGCCAGACAGCGGTGGTCCTAATGGGATTTGACCTTCTGTATCGCAGGTTCAGTGCTGGGAGAGGCTGGAGTGCATTTTTCTTGTTGTAACATGTGCAGGTTCAGGTTTTTCTAATTTAGTTCAGTTATTCGTTCTTGAACTGAGACCAGGTGTGCATGTTTTAGTGGGGGAGGGCATGTACATAATGGAAATACTAACAAAGAATTAATTGGCACAAATCACAATGATGTGAGAGCATTTCTGTTCTTCTCTTACATTCTCTAGTAATATTTTTGTAAAATAGAAAAAAATGATACTGAAAGGAATGTGGAAATACATGTCAAAAATTTGAAGGGACTATTTTCAAAAGTTATTTAGTAGAAAGGCAAGGTGAAAAACACATTATAATGGATTACATTGTACATTTCAATTAATCTGTAAGTCAGAATTGCAGTAGTGATAAATTAAGAATTTGGTATTTATTTACTTTTTCACATTTACATTTGAAAGTGCCTACTCATTTCTCCAGGCACTTAAAAATGCAGAATAAACATAAGCGGAAGCATGAGGATCTAAAGCCAGGAAGGCTTTTTCTCCTCAAACTGATTTTCTTGCAGCTCTTCTAGCAAATCGTCAAAGCCTTTAGCCCTTCTTTTCTCCCCTTCCCTGTAAATATGACCACTTATGGTGTGGTTCTTTGATATTAGGTGCTTTGAGTTCCATCATCAAGTGGGTTTGTGATCAGGACTGACTAGTGGATATCTTCTTCCTTAATCAGTGCTTATATCAAATTCTATTTTGCTGGGTTTTTTTCTGTGCTAGCATCATCTGAGGACAGGAAGGGTTTTGCTTCTGTCAAACACATGAAAGAGGTTCCTCATTTAACAAGAAAGTGTAAAGTGCTTTTGGGATGAAGCACTTCTCGATTCATGGTCAATTTTCTGCAGGTGCTTCTGTGCCAACGAGGAAGACGTAGTTCCTTGTGAAGGCGAGACCAGTGATGATCAACTTTGATATAACAAAAGCGGAGAGATTTGCAAATTCAGAACATAAAGCTCCCTTGCAGGGTGCAGAAAGCCATCTCGCCATGGCGGCAGCACCCAGCACAGCGCTACCGCCCGAGGCAATGAGCGCCCGTAGCTGCTCTGGGTGTTGGGGCTGGTGGTGGACACGCAGCCCAGCCACCTCCCCGCCTCCAACGTTGCATGGGCAGGCGGAGGAGCGTGGTTGGTGACCACCTGAGAAACACTTAGCTGTACACTTTGCTTTTCTGGGCTCATAGGGGAGCGAGACACCAGTCCCCCTTCCAACTTCGAGCACCTTCCAGCAACCCCTGCACTGACAGCGAAAACATAATAATAACTGTTTCATTATTGTATCATAATTGGGTTGCCAAGCGCGTATGCATTACCAAGGCAAAGGCAGGCTGAATTCTGACATTTACTGTTTCAGCGGATCGTCTTGTGTCTTAAATTTTTCTAAAGTGTCTTTAATTTTCTAAACTACTATTAAAAGTGGAAAACGTATAAAAGCATTCTAAATATAGAAGTAACCATTCCTCCTTGTAACTTGTCGTTGGCAAAGTTTGAATGTGAAGCACTGATGCTGTAGCAGAGCTTGAGGGAGGCAGGAGAAGGTTGAAGCTGGCTTCCCAGCACCCCCAGGAGATGTTGGCTTATTGGCTGTCCAGTTTAGCCTATGCAGCCTATTATTTAATTTTTTTTAAAATGTCATTGAAAAACTGGAATTTTCAACAATTTGTGTCATGGCCAGTGCTCAATGTGGAATTTCACTGAGCAAAGAAAAAGTTATTTTTTCCCCACTTCTCTGTAGCATGACTTCAAGGTGTTATGCCTCAGAAAAATCACTGAACATTTAGAATGGGAAGTGATTAATTGGTCTTAATGTATCATGGTCATTAGCCCCCTTTATATATGAAGAAGAAAAATTGACCCTGTTATTGTTTTGAAGCCTATGCATGAGTTGCTTGATTTGTGCATCTGTGAAATGGAAAAGGCAATGTTAAATTGGCCAGTCATGAATTTCCTGACTTGACTTTATTTGTGCTTTATGACCGTAGTGGTTGCAGTGTCAGAAAGCATTGCAGTACTGGACACTGCAGCAGGGAACGGTTGTGTGTTTGCGGACCAGATGGCTCATTAGAGCAACAAGAGCAGAGGAAATTGGAGACACACAAGAGTTTTCCTTTGCCCTGTGACAAGCAGCAGCCCTGGGGCTCTGCTCTTTGCATGCCATGCCGTGCCATGCTGCCGTCCTCACCAGATGAAGTCCTTTAACTTTGCAAAACCACACTTTTATGTTCTTGAGTCTGGAGTTCCTCCATCAGGTCCCTGCACCACAGGTGCAGACCTGAAGCAAAGCCGTGCCTTTCAGCTCAGTCCGGCTCAGTCACCCTGTTTCTTCAAATACGCTGTGAATTAGCGTGTCAGTGCGAGGCAGGAGGTCTCTGCAGGTCTGCAAGTGGTGTTAATCTGTGTCGCCTTGCAGAGAAAAACCATGCAAAAAGATCGAGGAGGAACAACCTGAGGACGGATAGCGGCGAGGTGAGCTTTGCAAGCCAGATCAGTAGCTGAAATTTCCCGTGCATAATGTATGTTATTCATCCAAGAAGGGATATTGATGAAACATCTCATATATAATGGGAGCAGAGAGTCTTCAAAGAAACTGGTAGTACCTCCATCCTCCCTTCAAGATGACTTCGCTCCGTACCCAGGCCTGTAATCAATAATTACCCTGTGATTTCCTGGGAGCCTTCTCATTCAGAAACTCAAACCAAAGCAGCATTAGGCTAGTGAACCAGGTGTAGTCCCTGCCAAAGGACAGCAAAGCACACTAAAACACCAGTTATGGGCTGAAGAAACTATTCACGTTCTGGTGTCACCTCTGTGGAGCTGGACTCGTCCTTCGTTCCCATGCTGCATGTGCACCCATCCTGCCGGGGGGCTGCGGGTGGTGTTGCGTCTCTCCCTCTAGAAAGCATTGATGGAGAAAATCCTGCCATTAATTGCATCTTGATTACCCTTTCACCTTCCTGTCAGTGGCATGCAGTAGCACCTCTCTGTTTTACTGGTTTTGCACATTCTAAACTGTTAAAGAAAAAAATCTACAGCAAATTAAGAAAGAAAAATAGATTTTATGCATTCTGACTATAACTCAGCAAAGGCGAAAGTATTTTTTTCCTCTTCGTGTTTGCAGTGCTCAAATCACAAGTTATCTGAAGATTGTGGGGCTGTTAGTTTGCTTCTGAGACAGCAAATTCAACATTCCATGAATGCTTACATTTTAAAGAAGTGGGTTTAATGACTGTGCTGCTTATGCTAATTACAGTGTGCAGTATATCGTAAGAGTAAATTTTTCTTACATACAATTTAGCCAAAAACTTTTTCAATAGATGAAGAGTATTTAAATAAGAAAAGCATTTATATTATTAAAATGAACACAGATCTCGTTTTCCTTGCTTTAAATTACAAGTTAAAAAAAAAAAAATCATAAAAATCATGGACTTTGTTGAGATACTGCCTAGTAAAGCTAGAAAGTTGGAAGCTTCAGGTGCTGGTTTGTGGATAGTAGGATAGCAACTCTGTGCTCACATTCACTGAGAAAGAAATGGCTGGTAAAATGTCATTTTTTAAAACATAAGAACAAGTAAACTACTTTTGAGGAGCCCCAGAAGCAGAGGGAAAAGGTCTGAGACTCAAAGTGGAGAAGGTATGAAAATACCTGATCAAAAGAGTAGGAGTAGGTGAAGGACACTCAGGGATGTCGGATGTTCTGGTCGGTCTTGGGGTCACTGCATAGCTTTGTTTTATATAACGAAAAAATAAGCAACGTTATGTTGGGGTGGTTTGTAGCCTGGAGGAGACCAGGAGAAAATGGGAGTTAAGGGTGAGAGCAGGTGAGAAATGGAAAGTATTAATTTGACCTTTGAATGAATTCATTGAGCTGTAGGTAGGTTAGGTCATTAGTAGAAAAAGTAACTATAAGCACGTTAAGTTTGCCTTAAACTTAAGAGTTTTCTGTTCACTCCTAGAATGATGTTTGTGTGGTGTTAGCAAGGCAGTAAATACTAAAGTGAGTGATATCTTCACAGTTTTACTGCCTTTATTAACTTGTAATTCTTAAAGTGATGGCCTATGGATATGAGAGACATATCCATAGAGACATGTATGTTCTGAGTACTATGTAGTTTTAATTTTCTTCAGTCCTGTGTATTACTTGTAACTTTATTTGTCCTTTTAAAATAAATTGTACTTGAATTACTTTCCTAACATGATCTAACATACATAAATCCATACACAATATCTGAAAATACTCTAGCTGGCTGGAGCTTACTAGGATGATATGCAGCCAAATAGGGTGCTAAAGCAAGACAAGTGGTTTGGGGATTGTCTGGAACTTTTCTAAGTACGTATTTTCGTATTGTGTGTGCGTACATGTTCAGGGGCAATGTATTTAGTCAGTCCCGTAGTGATCTTTTTTCTCAAGGGTCATAAAGTTGAAACTATAAACATCAAATGTTACATCAAGAACCGGTCTCTGTGATTTCCTTTCTTTGTCCTAGATATGTGTGTATACATATATTTATAAAATAAATACATTGGCTTTGAGCAGCAGGTGTGGTGCAGCTGACAGCCCTACCTCTCACCAGCGCCGTGAGGATGACGCAGTGGCCAAGCCCCAGGCCAGGCAATGCCACTTCATCACTTGCCATATTCAAGGCACAACCATCCTCAGTAAGAAAAGCGGCAAACTCAGCCTAAAGAAAGACCTCCAGGAGCAAACCTGTTCCAGTATCATCTCTCCATGTTTACCTTATTTCACATAAAAATGGAAAAAACCTGTAAAGTTCAACTGGGAAAGTACAAGTCCACCAGCATTACCAGGTTATGTTTATATTTTACAGAATCGAGTTGCCCTGTTGGGTAACCTGCTGAGGAGGAGGCAAGGCTTGTCCTTTCCTAGACAAATGCAAAATGTCATTCTTACCATTTATTTCTGCTGCAATTTGTGAAATTTTCTTAATTTTGTAGTAGAGATTCAATCCACTAAAGAAAAAAAGTTGAGAAATGTTTCTGACTTCAGCTTTTTCATTCCTGCAGCTTCATCAGACATGCAAATACATTTCTCTTTAGGCTTTTAGAAAATGTTATTTTAAAGTAATATGAAATAATCTGCTCGAAAACGTTAGTACTTCACATATCTGGACATGGCAGATTCAAGTGCAAAGAGATGACAAGTTTTCATATTTCTGTCTGCCAACACAAAATTCAAAATCTGGAGACTGGCACCTTCTTTTATTACTATTTCATGTGAGAATAGTTTTGATAAGCAGAAAGTCACTGTTTTGCTAGACATTTAATGGATTTTTACAATCCAATACTTTCCTACAGTTTTCTTCAAACAGAAATCAATCCTCTCCAACGTTCAAAAATGAAAGCAACAAAACCCAAAACTAGCCCAGTTACTTATATGTCTCAAATTATTTTTCCAGCCCAGTTGACCCATTGCTTTCTTTCAGCTATTTGTATTTTAAAACAAAACTAAACAACAACAAAAACATAAATCAGTACAAATGCATTCTGGACAGATTTACAAAATTCCTGACTCAGTTCCTGTTGAATTCAAAGCAAAATTCCTATCGTTTTCAGTGGCAGCTTGTGTGGTTTTAAGTGATGAGTTTAAGTGTGTGAGGGTTTGTATGGATGTATGTATGGCTTAAGTGTATGAGGGCGGCGAGGCGCTGGCACAGGCTGCCCAGAGCAGCTGTGGGTGCCCCATCCCTGGCAGTGCCCAAGGCCAG